>JAUYWG010000040.1:23554457-23568883 GCA_034779775.1 Enteromius afrohamiltoni
TATATATATATATATATATATATATATATATATATATATATATATATATTATGAACTTGCAAAGACTTTAAACAAACTTATTTAACGTTGACATTATGGGGTATTGTTCGTAGAATTTTGAGGAAAATAATTAATTTAATGGAAAAAGTGTTGTGAATACTTTCCGAATGCACTGTAGATTACTTTGGTCGACTTAAACTTTAAAAATATTTTGTATTCAGTATGCCTTTCCACGGCTGAAATAAAATACCCCCTGATGTTAATTTATGTTTATTTTGTGCTTTAAGTAAATATGAAAAGATGAACTGAGGCAATCACGACACCTTAAAGAAGTATTTAACAGTATTTATTTTTTTTATTTCTTCAAAAAAAAAAAGCTAACCAGAAATGCATATTTTGCTTTGTTTTGTCTGCTGGCATGTTGGCAGTTTCCTCCAGTTTCCAGACTTAGCAGCATTAACTATGAAAGGCAGTTTTGGAAAGTTTTGGAAACCAAAGTGGGGATATAAGGGTATTGGCTTTATTTATTTGTTCATATTTAAATGGCCAGATAAAAACCTATAAAGATCCAGTCATGCATTCCCTGCTTTGTTTAGACTTTTATGTAGATTCTTCCCTGTTCCCTCATTTGTTAATCCTCTGTAGTTTCACTTTATGATTGGATCCCCTTTATCGTTTCCCCGGGCGTTCTGTGTTCCTTGTTGTGTATTTGAAGGTATCGAACCATGTCAGAAAAATCATATTTAGAGTTGAATGCATATGAAAATCACCACAAAGTCTTAAATACAATTTCGGAAATTTGTTAATGTGGGGAAGTGTCAGTGAGATCGCATTTTTGACACAATAGATGCAGCATCTGTATTAAAGGGATAATACACACAAAAATTACAAATCATCAAAAATCTAAATCAGATTACTCAAGTTTTTAACACTTCTCGAAAATCTCAATCGAACTGCAGTTGGGTTATTGTGATAACTAGAAATAACAAAAAAATAACAAAAAATATGATTACATCATAAATAACATGATGTTATGATAAAATTACAAGATTTTTGAAAAAAACATTTTTTGCAAATAAAGTCTTTATATTGTGTTCTACACCATCGGTTTATCATCTTTCGGTACTTTAATGGCAAATTTAATTGTAAGGCAGCTGCAGTGCTAAAGTCGGACATATTTTCTAACCACAATGCACTGCTTTTGTTATACGGTAGCCGATCCACATGAATTTGATCAAACTAATGAAATTACAGGAAAATTAGCCTACAGAAAGTGAACACAACAGGTGTTCACTTTCTGTAGGCTAATTTTCCTGTAATTTCATTAGTTCATATCAATCACCTGTCCTTTGTTAATCAACCCATTTGTCCTCGTTTAGTTCTGGTGTAAGTATTTTGTTTTGTTCAGTTCATTGTCCTGTCTCATCAGTGCACATATAAGGTGTGAATTTAAGTTTTAATTGTAGTCATCTTTATCTGCACAGCCAAACTGTAACAATGACCAGATGCTTTATTTCCCAGCTCTACTGTGAAGTAATAAACTTCTGTTTTGAAATACTTGTATGCTACCAAATATAGTTATGTATTAGTAAATATAAATACAATGCCAATCCTGTCATCATTATCTCTTGTCTTGCTCTCCGAATCTCAATCCAGAAGTGGTGTTTGCTTGGGTGACTGTGTGCTTGACCCACTAAAATCACTGAGTTATGGGTACTGATACCCATTTTGCAATTTAATCAAAAAGGGTACAGTCACCATCAACACACACGAAAAACAGTTCTATAGAGTCAAACACACAGCCCCGACTATGCACATTTGTAAGATGCTACATGCACGACCTTTGCTCTGAGGTCATCAGTTATGTTATTACCCCTCAGCCCACTGCCATACACGTATCTTGTCTAGCTGTGTTTTGAGGGACCGGGTTAGGGTGAGCAGAGGAGGCTTCCACATTAGGAGCCGATAGTTTATCGTTTGTTTAAAGAACATTGCAGCAGGTTGGAGGCTTAAGCCTGTTATACTAACCTTCAAGTCTCGATGTACAATGCCATTTAGGTGACAATGATTAACACTCTCTAGAATCTGCTGTATGCAATGACTGTGAGAAAGAGAGACACGGCGAGGAAGCCAAGGAAAAGAGATTGAACAGTTCAGCAAGCACAGTCAAAAAATAACTGAATAAAGCTGGCAAACAAACAATGCAAAAAGAAAGCAAATATAGCTTGGGCATGAACAAATACTGTACTCCAGTGAGTACTAGGTTGCTGATAATAGTAAAACATTTTGTTACAATTATTAAAAATGGATTTAAATCAATATTTCACCCAGAAATTAAAATGTGTCATTTTCAGCTTAACCTCCGGTTGCGTAGACCACTGTTACCAATGGGTTCTATAAACTTACTTGAGCTTATGATTATCATTTCAGAAACACAGTCTAGATCAGCTGTGATTCAGATTCTGACTGTTTTTTGTGAATTGGATGAATTGATTAGTTGACAGGATATTGGGGGTGGGGAAAAAAAAAAAGTAAACGTCTTATATAGTGGCAGGAAGAAGTTTTTAGAGAACCCTTTTAGTATATCTGGAATTCTGCATGGATTACTCACAAAAGTTGGTGATTATGTAGATGAAATTGGGAAGTTGCACAGGTGTTCTGGCCTTTAAAAAAAGATATGCAAAGCCTCTTCACTGACAAATCAAGAAAGATGGCATATTAAACGCGTGTCAAGCTTAGCTCAGGGAGGCCCACAGACCTGCAGAGTTAAGCTCCATCCCGCTCCAACACATTCACCTTTAGTTTCAAGTAAAGCAGGGCAAACACTGCAATTTTTGCCTGATTTTGAGTTGTAAAATCACAATTTCAGCTTTGTGTACAGGGGGTACAGAGGGAAGATTATCCTTTCCCGAATATCAGACTGTATAGTGTGAGCACATAAATCTTGACGTGACATCACATGCAAATTACAGTGATGCCTAGTCCAAGTGTACATTTTTTTTCTTTTTTTTTATTAACAGAGTTTTTCTTTCATTTTTTTTTTTAAATCTCTGTCCACATGAAAATGCACACACGAACTATAAAAGCTGTCAAGAGCATACCAAACCAACAGGTGATCTCAACCATAAGGCAATGTTGGCCAATCAGAAGCCAAGTAGGCGGAGATAACAGCACATTCTCTGACATCAAAGAGCAAGGGCTATGGCTCTCCAGGAAGTGAGTTTGACCCTTAGTGTGAATCATGCCTTGATCCCAAAAGGTTTTACTGGACCTTGAAAAAGGGATTACAGAGATGCACAAAGGAAGGGAAATGTAAAAAAAAAAAAGCATTGCTAAATGTTAGTGCTGAATACACGATAAGATACCATGCCTAAAAATGTGGAAAATGTTAGACTATTGTTACTCTCCCAAGGAGCGGGCATCCTGCAAAGATCACTTTAACAGGACAATGGGCTATTCTGAACGAACCACAGGATTACAAGAAAAGACCTCCAGAAATCTCTGGAAGTCATAATTCACAGAAGCACAGAACAAGAATATTGTTCATCTAAGGACAACACGTTGGAAACCATTGCTGCCAAAAATGCTGAGGCATGTGTTATGTTTTCCCAAGACCACTTGGATGTTCCATTGTGCCTTTGGGAACATGGTCTGTGGACAGTTGAGAAAAAAGTGGTTTTACTATTCACAGGAAAAATAGCACTGCACATCTAACCTCAACTCAACTGGGAAGAATGGCTGACGAAACATCATGATTTAGTGCTGCCTCAAGGCCTGGACTGACTATGTTTGCTCAGTGCATTACTTGCAAAAATTGAGAAATGTACTTTTTTGTGGTGTTAGTTTTATATTACTGTGTTTGTCCATAATTATGAGTTACATTGAACAGTTAAAAATCCAGACGTTTTCAAAAGATTCAGAACTTATGCATGGCACTGTATTTAAACAACCACCTTGGTGGTTGTATTATTTCAGATGAACTGGAACATTGAGTCATCTGGACTACATGTATGATACTTCTATGATGCATTTGTGTCCTTTTTGCAGTCTGAATGCTTTAGTCTTTGTTCAATGTAATTTCAAATAAAAGAAGTCTTAGTCATAGAAGTAATAGAAGAGCCAAATGGGGTTGGAATGACATTTCGGTGTATAAACGATGACAATTTTCATTTCTGGGTGAACTATTCTTTCAGAGAAGCACACAAAAAAGACAAGCTTAAACAACCCAAATTAAGATAACACCCTTAGCAAATGAGCAGCATAGAAAGAAAAGAATTAGAATATTAAGCCAAAAAATAAAAAATCTACAGACAGACATTACAAGTACTTTGAAAGACATATAGCTGTACAGACACTTTTTTACATCTTCTCACAGTTGGGTTTAAATGCTAGAAAACCATTATTTATGATACATGAGCAGTATTACTAAATTTGCTCATTCACTGGTTCTGTTATGAGGTTACAGATATGATTGACCTCATAACTGACTGGGAAAAATAAGCATATTATGCACACATAGAGAGTAATGATAAAATGTGGTTCTTCTGTAATTACGAGACTTGCACTTTTGTTTTTTAAGTGATTGGTCTCTGTGGAATGTTCTGGCTTTATCTATAGTTTGCAAAAATAAGTTCAAAACATGCTTACAATAATGCACTTACAATGGAGGTATATAGGGCAAGATTCTCTGGAGAGTTAAAAAGCACTGAATATAATTCAATTTCAATTAATTCCTCGTCTTTTTGTGTTATTAGAGCTGTAGGTCTCTAAACTTTTTCAGTGGTTTATCTTGCTAGACAGAATTATTTATCAACATGTTACTGATTTAATGTAATTTTCACAGCAACTCAATGCTGTAACAGGGCAGGGGATTTATCAGGATAACGGTCAGTAAACAGACAGCAGCCAAAACTGTGCACTGTAATGCAGCCCAAACAAACAAATCCGAAACATTAATGGAGCAAAAAAGGTGAAGATAACAAGACTCAACATAACAGAAGTACAATTTAGAAAAGAATGCTTAGAATTTTCAATATAAACAATAAATAAGCAGTCCAAGGCTGGGCTATATAAGAAGTCTACTAGCGAGCGAATAATACTGAGGTGTAAAGGAAACCCTGTAGTTGTATTCTGGTGATAGCTCCCTCATTTAGTGGGAGGAGGCAATGATTGGTGCAGAAGCAGTTATAATGGATAAAGTGTCTTGCCCCATAAACTTCCACTGTCAGTCCATTATTATTGAAAAAATATCACAAAAACATGTTTCTTATAATTGTAACTTTTTTGTACAAGCACTAACCTGGCATCTGCCTCACTGTAGTACTCTCTGGCAACAATATCTTCAAACAGCTCCCCTCCTGTGACTCTGAAAAAGTTCACATTCAGAGTCAACACATCAAACCATCTAATTGCAGCACCTTTAATAAACAGGAAGGTCTGATTTACATTTTAATCTTGGCATGACATTATGAGTGATGAAAATGTAAGAGTCTTTACACACAAACATACATATATATATATATATAGAGAGAGAGAGAGAGAGAGAGAGAGAGAGAGAGAGCGAACAGAATTAAAAAAATCAATCAATAACCTAAATAAATAACAAAAAACTATAACCTACCAGAGTGTCTCTGCACTGCAAACAAATAACTTGTGTCAAATTCTATTCAAAACTGCGCATCACCCTGCCCTCTTCACTCTGAAGGGCAGAGCACTTAAAGTAAGTACTCTGAAGTGTACTTAACACTTACATGAACACATGTCACTGCCACTTTCTTCTGAATTAGAATGTTACCTTGACAACACTATAGCAAAATTTATTGTATCAGTTCAGAATGCAAAAATTCTTTTGATGCAAATATTACTTTCATATTTCATTAAAAATATATATATAAAAAAAACAGCTAAATAATGTACCTCTAGTTTCCAGTAAATTTAAATAAATTGTGAGCACATGCCATCCAGGAAAATAAAATCTGCCTTTGTTACTAACACATGTATTACTTATACCTGTATATTAAAAAATCTAAGCCAAAACTCACTTAGTGGTTTTAATTAAGTCTCTCATGCACTCATGTGAATATCACTATTTTAGTAGACTGAGAATGTCTCAGAAATACAACCTTAAAATGACCATAGCTTCTAAAAGCTGAAATACTGAGCCATGGAAAAAGTGTCTGATGATTCATCTTTGGACAAAGTCAACGGATGCCTTCACCCACACTGCCTGTTGCCTACTCTTCATGGTGAGGCAGTTGAAATGGTATGCCCATCTACCTCATGGGAGTCATTAACTCTAACAATTCCTCTGCATGGTTGCGTAACAAGTAAAAAGAGGCCATTTTACATGACCAGGTGCAGTACATCATCATGCAAACACACTGCATTGCTTACACACCATGTGTTTATAAAGCCCACCCATTAATTATGTTAGCAATATCATATTCAGAGTAAAAAATATTTGCACCTGGACTAAATGTATTCAAATCTATTCATAATTAAGATTTTCAATAATTTTCAATGTTAGTATTAACCCTAAGCTGGTTCATGTATTACTATTGTAATACAACTGAACTGTACATTAAATGTACAATCTAGGTAATTTATGGAGGAAAATATTTAAACACATTCTTGGCATGACATGTTTGCCAGGCAAAACAGATAATGTAAACTGTTGCATAAATGTAGTACAGTAGTCAACATTTGAAGTGGATCAAAAAAGTTAATCAAAGTTGTTCTAAGACAAGAACATATTTTGGTTTTGGCTTTAGAACAACTTAATAAAAGATGTTGATCCACTTCAAATGTTGACTACTGTATATTATATACTGTAATGTATTCAGTCTGTACTTCTGTATGTTACTCTTTCTGTTTAGTAATGCTAAATTCTCAGCATTATTACTCTAGTCTACTCTAGTCACATGACCGTTCAGAAATCAATCAAATATACTGAATTGCTGTTTAATTATTATGTGCGCTCAGTTATTAACATGGTTTTTATTACTATCAATTACTAGCAACAGTTGTTGCTGCTTAATATTTTTTCTTAGGATTCTTTGATGAGTAGAAAGAACAAAACATAATAACATTAATTGGAAATAAAATCTTTTGTAACACTTGACTTTTAATATAAATATATATATATATATTTTTTTTTTCTTATTTTTTTGATCATCTGAATACTTATTTGCTGAATAGATGCATTCTATTAAACCCCCCAAACCCCCAACCCATATCCACACATCTCAAAATGTTAGTATAAAAATTAGAAATGTTTCCTGAGCAGAAAATCTGCATATTAAAATTATATCTGAAGTATATCATGTACATATACAGCAATATATATATATATATATATATATATATATATATATATATATATATATATATATATATATACACAATCTTGGCAATCTACAGTGTCTAAGTAGCTCACTTATTGTGGCACTTTTCTGATCTGGGTTCAATCTCATTTATTTGGTGAGTGGAGAAGCTCTCATTAACAGTCACTCTCATTTAATAGGAGAACCAGAGACATGACCGCATACAGACAGAGACGCACACACACACACAAATCACTCACAAATCAAAGACGAGGTAGTGAACACCCTCCTCTGATATGCTGTCATGGAGCCTCACTGTCGAGAAAACATAGAGAGAAAGACACTGATTAGATTTTATAGAGCAGCTCATTTTCATACTCGTTAGATAGAGGGAGTGAGCTTTTCACAGACTCAGTTGCTCCACAAATTAGAATTATTTCTGATCCTGCTTCCTTTCATTGTCAAAGATGAATAAAGAGCAGATCCATTAAAGTTTAAATGTGTCTTTTTTTTCTATTCCACCTTAATATGCAGACACATTCTATACCTAAGGCACTGTCAAGTGGTTTCTTTGAAAAGCTTGACAAACCAACACTGACTCAAAAGATAACACCCGCTCTTTCATCCTTCAAATAAACAGCATAACTACAATGCCTAAAAATGCTGTATAGGTATGTAGAATAGACCTTTGCACATCAGTATTAACAATAACTCAGTCTTGCCACAGCAAAATAAAAGTGGAAATCTTCTAATGAAACAAAAGAGATCATGACAGCTACTTGATTAAAGAGAGCAGAGGGAATTCCTCATGTCATTTATTAAAGGAATCAAAAAGCTTGACCTTTTGATTTAGACATATAATTGGATTACATGGGGGGGGGAAAAGATGGGGATCAATTCCCTCTGTATAAATATCTCATACATCTTCTCTTATCTATGATACAGATGGTTGCTCAAACCTGTTGCCATAGTAACAGAAAGTGAATGGCTTTCCAGCTGATGGTAGCTTTGGAGAGGAGAAATCCCTCTGTTAGATTAGGAAAGCCACTGGGTTTTATGTTATGAGGAACAGAAGTCAATAATGACAATTTGACTGTTGACCGCAAATGCCCTTACATGTAATTACTTTCAATTTGGAATTACAAACATTGAAGTATTAAATGTGCATTGCAGTCATATTTGTGCCAAAAAGTAGATTGTTATTCATTTTAATTGTGTTTTTTTGCAAATAAATTATAAGCTTTGCCAATATTGTGCTGTTTAAAGTAATACCAGTGAGGCGATTTGGATAGATAGATATATAGACATATAGATAGATAGACAGATAGATAGATAAATTAGAATAAAACTGTTAAAACTTTCTGTCATCCGAGGTAAACTCTGAAACAAAAACATATTAAATAGTTTCAATGGCTTAGTATTTTAATGTAATAAACGAACATATGGGGGCGGGAATGTGATACTAAATTTTTCAGCTTATCTGTAGCTTTGTGTTATAGCCATAATTACTGCTAGAGTTCACCCACGCTTGTAATCTTGCAGCTGGCTAGGAGGTGGGTGAATGTGGGCAGAAATGCATGGCCATTTTTAGCTGTTACCACCTTAACAGCTAGAGGTCAGATTTGCGGGACCTAATTAGGATGAATCACTCAGAACTAAAAAATCCATGAATGTGAGCACTATGAAAGAAATTGAATTGAGTTAAACGGTTACTTTTTTATTGAGTTATATTTTCTCGTTAATCATGTCGTTCCAAACCCTTAAAACTTTTGTTCATCTTCGGAACACAATTTAAGATATTTTGGATGAAAGCCGGGAGGTTTGTGACTGTACCATTGACTGCCAAGTAAAGAACACTGTCAAGATCAAGAAAAGTAGGAGAGACATAGTCAGAATAGTCCATCTGCCATTGTTAGTTTGATTGTAATGGTCCTTGCACACTCAGTCTGAATTTTTTGCATGCGTTTTTCCATTTTTCACAGACAGAGACCTGACCCGAATGTTTTTCATATGATTGACACAACATGAGGTTGAATTTATTTTTCAATGTGTGCAAATTTTAGACAAAAATTTCAGACTCAGCCTTAAGGTTATGAATAGTGTTGTCACGGTACCAAAATTTCAGTATTCGGTACCAATACCAGTGAAAATCCACAGTTCTCGGTAGCAATTTCGGTACCAAAGCAAAACACAAAAACACTTTTATATAAGAGGACTTTTATTTAATCAAACAGAGCAAACTATATTTCACAGCCTAGAACTGCTTTTCTGATGGACCGATTTTAATGATACAAAAATTAACCATACATTTGTTCTCTAACACACATATTTTGGCTACACAGGTCATTTAAAAGCCTCTAGTGTGTAAAAATAGTACACTATTATGTCCTGTTTTAAACGCTATAGGAGCATTAAATAGTTAATTTTATTCTGATAATGTGCATTAACTCTGCTCGTTGAAAAGAAAGGAGGAAAGTATTTTGTTTCTGAGGCTGATGACAAGTGCAATCATTGATCATCTGCAAGCGGTGTCATCAAAGTTTTATGTCAAAAGGAGGAACACCTTAAACATTGTGATTTGTTTAGTTAATTGTTACTGTTCGTTCACACCATCACCGGCAAGAGCGTCAAAATTCGCCCTGGCTCTACAGAGATTTTTGGACGCTCTTGACGCTCTGACGTAGATTGAATGCTTGTCTTGTATTTAAAGGGGCCGCAAATATTTTTTTTTTAATACTCTAAGGCCATGACAAGTGAACCTTCACTGGAGAATGTGAGTGTGTGTGGCAGCACTTACCAATGTTGGGATGCTTGAGTAGACGACAAATTCTGGCCTCTCGTTCCAGTTTTTGGTGATCTACAAAAAAACGAAAAATATTTTTTGTTCAAAAAAGCATATTGACTCCTCTGGAAGCAACTGACTTTTTAACTTGTCTTTGGATAAAAGATTCTACTGAATAACGTAAAATGTGAATATTTGTTTAGCAATAGAAATGCAGTAAATATAATAGGACATAACTGTTTAGGATCTGAACTCTGCTGGTTTAAATGAGGAAAACCAAAAAATAAATAAATGTTGTTTTTTGCTCTTTCCTCTGAGGTCAAGTGATTAAACGGAATATACAAATATACAAACAATATAAAACCAGATAAATTACAGCATTGCAATCTAATGATGAACTCTAATATTTTGAACTCTAAATACTTCAAAAGTTTTCTTAGGGTGAATTTCATGCAAATCTTGTAGATAAAAAATTAAACAAAATTGAAATAATCTTATATTTTGAAAGTGCAGAGGTTCTGGTCAGTGTGGTCTTATCTTATAAATTTGATGGAAATTATGGAAAGCTGGAAGATGGAAAGAAAGAGAATGTGCTGGTGTATGTGTTTAAATGTATAAATGAACAAAACACAGTTATGGGTGGATTGTGGTCCAGGCCAATGGGACCAGCAGCCTGTGGCCTTAAGCTGAGAGGCCTGCAGCTACTTGACAAACTGGAATCAACACACCGCAAATGTAAATGATATAGGCAAAGAGTTTGTGCCAATGATATAATAAACACACTGAATACCACCCCTTTTTTAAGAACTCTTTATACACCATGCATTACCAACATAAATCTTCGCAAACAGTTAAACTCACTTCCAAAACCTGCTCAACCCTCCAAAACACTTCATGCATTTCTCAAAATAAGTTTGTTTGTTTAACTGGCATCAATTCTCATTCAGAAGGCACATACTGTCACTCACACACTGACCTAAAAACACGAACAACAGGGAGCATTACATAAGTGATGACCTTATATCTTTGCAATTCCAATGATTTTCACATAAATCAGTTATTATGGAATTACTAATTGACTTTTCTGAAGCATATGTAAAAATTAGGGGTGTGACGAGACACTTATCCCACGAGACGAGACACTGGGTTCACGAGATCGAGACGAGACAAGCTTTTTTGACTTTTTTAAAATAAAACCTCAATGATAAAATATATTGGGAACATTTTTATTTTGTTCAACAAAATTATAGCAAAAATTCAACTTTTTGAAATTAAACTATTATAATTAATTACATGTAGTAAAAACAACATGTGAACACTGCAAACTATTTTGCCACAAAATAAAAGGCAAGCTCCTTTAAAAGCAGGGTAAGTGATTTTTTTCACTTTTTTTCACAGTTTCAGAAAACTGTATCGGGCTGAATACCTAAACAAACTTGCCTACAGCAAACCAGCTTAAAGGCCAAAGTATACAGTACTTCGGCAGTCAGTATGTGATTTGTTCATCAGGAGGGCTCGTGGACAGCCGCGCACCCTATCAGCATGCAGGCAATTTTTTTAAAAGCGCACGGACAGTCCACGTACAATACTGTATGTGCGAGAAGAATGCTGAAAGAGTGCAAGTCACTTGGAGGCATTGCGCATGTATCGAGCTTGTCGAGTTTAATTTGACTCCATTTTAATTCAAATTTCACAGACGTGATCCATACTGTACACCGGTATTAGCAAAAACATATTTCCTTTTGATATTTTTGGCCTAAGGTAAGTTTAGCACTTTGCTCATAGGGAGATGGCAGCAGAAGAATGGGAGGTGGAAAAGGAATTCACCAATCCCTCCAGATGCTGTTTAGCCAATAAGATTGTTTGTCTCTGAAGTCTTAATCCCAGAGCTCCAATCAGATGTGCTTTTCGCCGCCATAATCCCAACCACTTGAGCCATTAATGAGGCACAGCATGCTGTCTAGAGTCTGTCTAATCAGGTACATGACTAAAAAGAAGATGGGAAAACTATGACATAACAGGATTAAACTGATTGCTTGTAATAGCAACGAGAGTTTAAATATCCTTCTCTGTTTGTGGCTTCATGTTAATATAAAATAACAGCCTGTAGCTCATTTTGGACAAGCGTTATCAATTTTGTCCTATCCTCATTACTAGAAAAGTTTGGACAAATTCCATGTTCTTCATTAAATGTCCCAGATGGAGAGTTTTTCATTCAAATCTGGTTTTTGCATATTTTAAGTGTTGCATTGACCCAGTTCAGTCAGTTCCCATCTGACAGAAACTGAGCGAATGCCAGAAATGGGGCAGCTATTTTCAAAGTTGTCATATCAAGTCAACTGTCCATTGACATGCATAGTGCAAGAAAAACAAAATAGGTGAATAAATCATAACCATGTCCAATTGGATATTTTTTTACTCTTTATGAATGTAATTGAAAAAATTGTTGAATGAAAAATGGTAGACGGAGCTGAGATTACTGCAGAAATCGTAGTATAATTAAATATATTCCAGTTTTAGTTTGAACTGTGTGCAATAGCTACACCAGTATTGACACAGTATAAATAAAGTTGCAAAATAATTATTGTTTAAGCATGTTTTCCAAACATTTCCATATCTTCTGAGATAACGTAAGCCTAAAATAAGAGTAAAACAGGCCACTCATTCATGCTACTTAATTGAGACAAATTTGTACAGAATGTTGAGCTAAATTTGACAAACACTATCTGTAAACCAAATAAAAATCAAGAAAAGTAAATTAAGAACTGATAAAAAGTATATTTATTATTTTGATGTGGTGCTATACTACGGAGGAAAGTTTTTTTTTTTTTTTTTCAAATCTTTTGCATTATCTCGCAAAACTTTTGCATTCTCTCACAAAATAGTTTGCATTTTCTTACAAAATTTTTGCGTTCTCTCGCAAAACTTTGTGTTCTCTGGCATAACCAGTTGAGCTCAGATAAACACTTTCTGTTTACTTTAAGCTTCCAGTGTATTAGACAGCTCTGGAATGGAGCAGTTCTACATCATTAGAGACGGTGCTGCAGCGAGAGTTTTGCGAGAGAAAGCAAAAGATTAGAAAAAAAAAACTTCTCCTTTCATTTTTTTTTACCCACCCTGCTTTTCTCCTCCACCACGTCCCTTAAAGGGGCTCCGTGCTATACTGTAAATGGCAGATATCCACAGCCATAATTCTCTCTAGGTAATGCAAGATTCATTCATTCAAATATCACATTAACAGAAGTAAACAGAGGTCAACAGAGGCCTGGTGTTTAGTAGCAGCTTGGCAGGTACAAAGTTTGCATAAGAAGCAAATTAGTGCAAAAGAGGTGAAAGAGAAACTTGAAATAACGATGGAATAAAACGAGGAATAATTACCCTTTCAAACCATAATAATATGTTCAATTGAGGTACTAATATTAACTTTTAATATGCTAACCTTCAGAGTACTATTATGTAACATTTAACCATTTAGTGTTTGTGACCCATGCAAAATGCAATACTAAATATTTCAAACCATATTGTTATACTGACCTCATTTTGTCTGCATGTTAAATTTGTATTAAACATGCAGCAGTGAAGTCATGTAACAATGTGCACTACAAGTGGTGCACAATTATTTCATAAACATATTTTTCAAATGAATGTTTAATTTTCTCAGTTTTATGCACAACTAATGAGTCAAGATGCACAGATTTTTTTTTTGCATTTGTTACATTAACAATTGTATGAACACAACTGCATGAAAAAGTATGAAAATCCTCACAAGTTATACAATAGCTCTGTAAAAGAAGCAGACAGTTTCATTGCAAATGCATGAAAAAGAGCAACCAGTAATAGCAAGAAAGCCATATGGGTTTAGAGCGATGTGGTTAAATAAGTGATGACAGTATTTTCATGCTGATGTGAATCGGTCTACAATCAATTAACTCAAATGTGTTCTATTTAAAAAAATAATAAGTAAAAGTATGTGGTTACCAGTCACAAAACTGTAAAAATGTCGATGAAATCTATGTTATGCTTTTTTTTTCAGGTGAAGTATCAAAGCCTATTCTGTCAGTCAACTTTTTACATTTTTTTTATGTTAGCTGACAAGAAGCTTTTTGGCCTGAATTTCTGTTAAATCATTTGTGGTCAAAATAATACAGTGTTAAAATATCTTTACTTTACACATAAAAGGGAACAAAGCAAAACACTTAATGTGGAAACGTCTAGGTTACGAACGTAACCCACATTCCCTGAAGAAGGGAACGGAGACGTTACATATGGGAACTCGCCAGAGAGACCAAATGCCTTTGAGCTTTATACAAAAGGCCAATGAA
>JAUYWG010000040.1:23572200-23582325 GCA_034779775.1 Enteromius afrohamiltoni
GTATGCCAAAATCATCAATATTAAAACAATAAAAGGCTTGAACTGCTTCAGTTGTGTGTAATGAATCTAAAATATATAAAAGTCTAAAGTTTATCAGTACATTACAGAAAATAATTAACTTTATGCATTCACAATATGCAAATTTTTTGAAAAGGACCTGTATATGCATCTAGGGGTGGCCGATTTTTGATCGTGGACATTAAATATTTCTCCACGATCTGCTTTTTAAGGAATATCGTAGTATCGTACCATTTTTTTATCTCCATACGCCAGCTCTCCACTGAAATTAATGGGATTGCGTCACTTTGTTGCTGCGTGTCGTGTGTAGTGTGAACAGGGTTTTAAAGGTACAGAACTAAACATGCCACCACTTGTCATTAAAAGGATAGCTCACTCAAAAACTATAATTGTGTCATTATTTACTCACTTATATGTTGTCCCAGTTCCTTCTTGCGCTAAACACAAAATAAGATATTTTGAGCAACCAAACAATAGCTGGTCGTCATTGAATTTAATACAATGTTCTACAGAAAAAAGAAACTCATTCAGATAACAACCTGAGAGTGAGTAAATGATGTATGTAGTGTAGAAGTGTATAGTGTTTCACCTTTCATATTTGTTAATTCAATACTGCTGAATACACATACTCTTCCTGAAAAATAAAAGTACTGTTTGTTTTATTCATGTTATGTTCATTTGTAATGTGTATCTATTTGAATAACAAAGATAAAATGACAACGATCTTTGCTTATTTTGGCCAAAATATCTGCCCTTCTTTATTTTACACTTACCTTAAAAGACTTTGTTTTTATTGCGGAATATTGCTGCACATACTGTATGTTGATGTCATAATGTGCTGCACCATATGACTTCATAATTTGTAATGCAACATGACTTCCAACATATTGTAAGAAATGACCAAAGTCTGAGGCAGCTTGAAGCAATGCTTCAAGTACAAGATGATGTGTGTGACATTTGTGTCAACAAATCTATTGTTCCAGGCAAAGGCTTTTTGAATGAGTGCTCTGTTTTACGATGAAAGCCAAAGAGTGAGTGTATGTTTTGGGGTGTAGAATCTGAAATTACGCCATCTAAGCCCCCAAAGGAATGCAGCACAGTCTCCATAGCAACCATGAGGAAATTTGTTGAGTTGGAGTCGCAGGAATGTGGTTGGGCCTCTTCCCCCTTTGATATATATTTTATACATACCTTTACATGTGCTGACTTGTTAATGAACAGCAAACAAATATTCCTCCCATTCCCAAAGGCATGTTGATTCCAGTTAAAAAATGGGAGTTTTTTTTGTTTGTTTTTTTAGTCCAAAAGCTAAAGGTAACTGAATGATGTTTTGAGCTGAAATCTAAATGCACCTATTATTCGTTATATTGGTTATGATTAAACCCAGGAATGTCATGAGCAAAAAGCATGCGTGTGTTTTCCAAGTGATTTGTGTGTGTACTTGTAGTTTTGACGACATTTCGCTCAACATTTCAATTATGCTTGTTTTAGTGTACAATACTATCAAGTCTATATGAAATTTGGCCCTAGCTATGGCTTGCATTAATTTTTCAGTGTAAGAATTTTTCACCCATTTTTAATTACTGAGGCATTCAAAGTTCAGTTTCCCATTTACATAAAAAAGAAAGAAATAAGTGCTCATGCACCTCTCCTGTCACATTTGCATAATACCTGCTCATAATACATGGACTTTATTTTAAGATGATAAGAGATTGGCTTCCAAAAACAATGGGTGGATAACATATCTCTCACAAGTATGATTCAAAAAGATTTTCTACAATGTAAATAAAGACAGAACAAGTGAAAATATTTCTGTATATGGATGAAAAAGAAAATAAAGCAACTCACAAGGTTTTAATTATATTCAAATGGAAACAAAGAAGATCTCTTCCAGTCAAGTCTACTCAATTTATTTGTTTGTTTGCTTGCTTGCCCATTTCTCAATCCCTAGGTCACCTAGCATTAATCAAAATTGTGTAAGAGATTTTTCCATATCATATTGAAATGCCATTTAAATCTACTATTGTTGGTAGTGAAAAACTGTGTTATAGGTCACAACCTTTACTAGTTTAATGGGAGAATGAGCTGATTTGAGACATTAAATGTTTTGGAAGTGTTAGTTAATTTTGGATGCTAAATTCACTGAGGTGCTAAGGTAAAACTTAGAAACTAAGTATTAAGATATGTGGCCTAGTGCATGTGAACAAAAAAAATGAAAAAAGGTCATTGTTATACTAACTTCATAATCTTTCTCTTGTAATATTTGATATAGCTTTTTAAAATAATCACTATAGCTTGTTTTCAGTCCAGAAAAATGCCCTGATGTCAACTTGCCAGCTAAATAAATGAAATAGATTGGCACACGATTATGCCACTTGCAGAAGCACAGGAATTTAGTGCAAAGTTGCCTCAAATGTAAGTGTTATAACAAATCAAACTGCATGTATATTGACTTAAAAGGCACCGTTTTCCACCAAAATACAAGTTCATAGGTTTATCTTTTGCAAGCAAGGACTAAAATTAACAAATGTGCACAAAAAATACTGTGCGGGCAGGGCAAGCTCATTGTTTATTCGAAGACAAAATGCAAATATTGGGTGGGAATTTATATGAATTTATTTCTGAAGGTAAAATGTTCAATGTATTTAAAATATTAGTTGCTGGTTAACTTTTTTCAGGCATGGCACCCTTCCCAAACCCAACCCCAAACAGTAAACAGCACAGATGATTATGACATTTTATAATGTATTGAACATTGTTAATTTTGTTCATTGTATAACTGCTGTTATATACAAAATAGTTATTATACAAAAACAGTAAGTACACTTGTAACACTTGTATCTGTGCAGTGATTTAACAATGATTTACTTAATAGTTTATTGCTGAAAAACATTATAGTTACTTTTTATAGTTATTATTTTCAGAGTAATCCCAAAATGCTGATGCTTTAAGTTTTTTTCATCCTTTTTTATGATGTTTATTTAACCTTAATTAAAAAGTGGAGCTTAAAAACCCATCTGCTGCTCATTGCTCAAAACTCAGTCATTAGTATGGACTGTCATTACTGCTAATAGGCCTCTAGACCAATTAGAATGCCTCTCATTGCCTCTGATAACTGATATTAAAACCAAAGATGTCTACAACAACATCAATCCTGTTATATGTTATTCTGACAGCAAATTATGACAGTAAAAGAACAGCTTGTAAATCAGCCTTATTATTGTGGTCCTTAAACAGTGCACCTCATTAACTTGTCTTCTTGAGCTCTACTATCTCTCTTAACACAGGGAGACATTCAGACAGGTGTAATTACTAGAGTAACCATGTCTGTAACTCTGCAGAGATCCACATCACATCAAATACTAGCTACTCGCCTAATTGTACATGGCAGCTGTAATAGGTTTAGTGCAGAGCCTGCATTTGGACAGTATTCTGTGAGTGGTAAAATGTCCATGGATCACCTGGATAGAAGTTTGTATTTAGCACAGATGAGACAGTGGTCTAAAAAAGTAGCTTTTGGATAAGCAATGCAACAATATAGAAAGTTGTAGCTTATAATGATGGTTTTTCTATAGTTAGAGCACTCTACTCAGTTTCTCGAGAATGAGTAGTGGCAGTTGGAGGAAACCTGATCTGAATTCCTTTTCATTGTAATACAGTATTTTTGACCCTCTTAAATATTTGCTTATAAACTGACATCTATGCACCATTCTAATATCACAACATGAAACCTGACAGAGTGTCTTTGTTCTTGTATGAAGCTAATCTCACCCATGGCCGTAAATCCCGATCCGAGGGTTGTCCCCCCCCCGAAATCATAAAAAATCGCACTGTCTATTGTGAAAAATACATGTATGTATACCTACAATAAAAAAAAATAAATGTGTTAGTAGAAATACAAACGCAAAAAAAAAGCATTTTAAAACAGTTCAGCTCGCCCCCATCTTACAGTGGTTTGACCCACTGCCTACTATGCCAGTTCATGTCACACACATACAGTATAAGTCAGGTATGTGGCTGCGGCTCTGTTCATTAGTAGTTGTTTAACTTGATAGTGGCTCCCTGATGCCCCCAAATTGTAAAAAATATCCCAGAATCTAGACCAAGCGGGCAAGCACATGCACGCGAGACATTAATGTTTAGTGTCAACTTTTTAGTGTGGGCCAGCTTTTATTTCTTTTCTCAGGGACCGAACTGAAGTTGTCAGTTCAGTGCAGGCTACGAGATTGTCGTGGCAGAGAGAGATGGACTAGACTGTAGACAATATAACAAACATTGCAATAGTTTTGAAGAAAAAAATCTGCCTTAACATTAAACATGAAAAAAAAAAAAAACATAAAAAAACATATCGACGCATTGCTCCATGCTACAATGATAGAAGCAAAGTTTTCCACAGTTTTGACATATCTTTATAATTACAATTAGACTGTATTATTTGTGTCCCCTTCTAAAATTGCTTGCAATAATGTTTTATTTATTGCCCCCCCATACTGTTAAATGCCCGTGTTCTTGCCTACTTCTTTTTCTATTACTTTCTAAGGGTTGCGGTTTCAGGTGACAAAAACATCAGCCAACAGCTTAAAAAGAATGTGTATCCGAGGGCACACACATAACCATCGCTTGTGAATAGGTTCTCATATACTGTAGCACTATAGCTGAGTTTGCCTTATACTACAATGTTTGACCAGTGTCCCTAAATGACTTGTTTTACAAACGACTAATTTCAATGCTTCAGAGTCGACTTTTTCTTTTCATAGACAATAACTTTATTCAATGTGCACTTCCAGATTTAAAACTTTTCAGGATGTTTTCATTTACTTACACACCACATGAAAACTTCTGAAGTGTTTCCATTTTTCTATGCCATATGCATCAGACATTTCGCCAACGTTCCATGGGCGAAGATGAGACTAGCATTCATGTGGTCAGTGTAAACTATTCTTTGATCAAAACTTTTGTGCTCGTTTATCCACATGGAGTCCACATGGCATTCATCACATCCAAACCTCATACGTGATGTAGCAGTAACAGTAATGCCAGAAAAATTGCCAAAATGACTTACCAGTATTTTTAAAAGTATTTTTCCTGTTCACACATGTTCAAATGGTAACTCTCTGAAAAAGTATAACAATGATCTTGAGAAGCCTAAAAGAGATTTCTAGCTAAATTAGATCTTATCAACTAAAGGAATACAAACAGCAGATAGATTTGTGAAGGGAGAGTCTTGGGTTACATAACAGTGACATTCGCACTGATATATTGGCAAGGCTCCTGAGGAAGTCGGATATAAACAGACACATTCAAGACACAAAAATAGGCTAACCTATGTCTGACAATGAAAGACGAAAGTAGGAAAATGTGTGGGAACTAGTAAAGGCAGATTTTTTTTTTTTAGGAAAATAATAGAAATGCATCATTTTATTTCAAACTGGGTAAACATTGGATTCATGGATTGCTGTTTTTAGACACACTGTGCTGCTGGAAAGCCTCTGGTTAAATTTAACCATTTGTGAAATGCTTGTTTGCTGTATCTGCAACATGTCAGTGGTGAATTCATCAGAGAACGGTTGCCCAAACACAGAGAAATTGTGGGGGGGTTTCTGTTTTTGTCTTTATGTGTGCTCTCTGGTGAGCTAATCACTGTTACATAAGATTTGGCATGTGTGTGTATGAGTGCATGATGCTAAATTTGTATGACCATTTTTGAGATCTGTTTAAATAAAATTAAGTAAATGTGATAAATATTTGTGCCTGTAATGGGCACTTATAACCTGCATTTAAATTCAATTTAATTTTTTTGATTTTGTCTCATCACTAAGTTGTAAAATAGATAGCGAGCTAGCTAGCAAACATTTCATGAGCAATTGGTATATATTGGCATGCTAAATGCTCCTTAAGGAAAATAACAAACACATATTTTTATTTTATTTTATTTTTAGTGTGTAGAATCATCCAATGATGAGTTGGGACGTCATGGCGGGTGACGTCATTGACCAGGAAGCATATAAGCATGTGGAATGCCGGCCGGCAAACTAGCTCCTGTCATTGCAGTGGAGTGCTGGCAGGGGATGCCAAAAAGTGTGGTTTCGAGATGCAGCATCTTGTTCCTCCAAGGAATAGGGTTATATACATAACCAGAGACGTTCCTTTTCAGGAACTCGAACTGCGTCGACGAGACACTTTGGGAACGAGATGCCCACGCCTCCAGACTTTTAAATCCCTGTCTAGTGTGTGTTTGTGCACAGCTAGTGCGAGAGAATAGAAGAGCTTGTTGTAGCCCGAAGATCCAGTCCATAAAATCGGAAAAATTTGTGGGGGGTTGACCACCCAGCAGCATTACAAATGTTGGCCATGGAGACCCCTGCTAGCAGGGCCTTCGAGGCCGCCACACTGCATGTCGAGTGCGTTCTCTACACCATGAAGTAAATAATTTCCATTTTAGGCCATACAGCTTTCTTGTGGATGGAGCTCTGGATTGGAGAAGGGTCTCTACCACCTTGGTTGAGAGGCCCGTGACTATCCAAAGGAGCTGGATGAACTAGAGTACCAGAGGGGACATTGCACGAGATGCGAAGAGGTCTACCTCTGCCCTGTGGTACCTTCTCCAAATCTGCTCCACCACTTCTGGTTGAAGCATCCATTCCCCAGGCCTCGGCCCCTGTCTCGACAGGATGTCTGCTCTTACATTTAGATGCCCAGGAATATAGGCGTCTCACAGTGAGAGGGACCTTTCCCGGCCCACACAAGGATCTGGTGTGCCAGCATGTACAAGGGGCGTGACCGCAGACCTCCTTGGTGATTGATGTAAGAGACAACAGAGGTGTTGTCGGTGCGCACCAACAGCATGTTGATCTCTTACGTCTGTGAGTGCTTGAGTGTTTGAGTGCTCGAAAAACTGCTAACATTTCTAGACAGTTGACAGCTGACCTCAGGCTGAGCAACCACTCGTGATCGCTCCCCAACCAGTGAGGGATGCATCTGTCGCTAGCGATACGCAGCGAGCAGGATCCCCCAGCATTGGGCCCTGATTTAGGAAGGTTTCCTCCACATGTCTAAGGCATGTACAGCTTGGCGTGACCCATTGATCATGCAAAGGGGATTTCCTGTTAAGGATTTGCCTTTTTTCCTGAGCCACCACTGTAGGGGTCTCATGTACAGCAGGCCAATAGGTATAACATTGGACGCAGCTGCCATCAGACCCAGCAGCCTTTGAAACTGCTTGACAGTGATCTGCCTTCTTTTACTCTCGCGACAGCGGTGAGGATGGATTCTACTCGAGCAGGTGCCATTTGAGCCCACATCATGGTCGAGTCCCACACCACGCCTAGATAAGTTCTCTGAGCTGGAGAAAGTACACTTTTCTTTGCGTTTAGTCTTAACCCCAACCGTTTCATATGGGCGAGAATGACATCTCGATGTCTGCTCGCTTCTTCAGGCGATTCTGCTAATATTAGCCAGTCGTTGATGTAATTCAACGACTGGCTAATTCAGCCCTGGAGTCGCAGTGGAGCCAGAGCTGCTTCCACACATTTTGTAAACGTACGGGGTGAGAGTGCAAGGCCGAAGGGGAGAACTTGATATTGGTATGCTTTGCCCCTGAAAGTGAACCTCAGGAACTTCCTGTGTGGTGGATGGATCGATACATGAAAGTACGCATCTTTTAAACTATTGTGACGAACCAGTCCTCGGACCGAATTCGTGCTACAACCTGCTTCACTGTAAGCATCATGAACTTCAGTTTCATGACTGAGCGATTCAAAACCCTGAGAACTAAGATGGGCCTCAGCCCTCCATCCTTCTTTGGAACTATGAAGTAGCGGCTGTATAATCCGTACTCAATATCCTGAGGAGGAACCACCTCGATGGCTTCCTTCCTCAGAAGCCTTTTATTGAAGCGATCTCCTGAGGGCACTGAGGAGAGGTGGGCCCCGTATAATGCGGGGTTAACCACTCTTCTCCAGAGGGGCCTGCCCTCAGAAGTCCTGAGCCACCCACATCAGGACTTCCTAGTTTTTGTCTAAAGGACCTTCTTTTTTCCTGTAACACAACCCTCAGGTCTCTAGTGGATTTAGAAGGCCCTACCACAGACCGTCGCCAACCCCCTGCTGTTGTGGTTGAAGGGGAGCTCTCGATGCAACACTCTAGCACACAGGTGATACTGCCCCCGCCCGGCAGTCCCACAAGCAGGAGAACGGCGAGGGAGGAACCGCTGAAACGCCACTGCTTCCTTCTGCGCCTCCTGGTGTCTTTCGACGACTGTGTTCATAGTGTCACCGAATAGACCTTCAGGCGCAAGCGGGGCGTCCATCAGGCAGACTCTGTCTTTATCTTTCATATCGGACATAGTCAACCACAAGTGCCTCTCAACTGCAACCATAGCTCCCATAGATTTTCCGATACCTCAGGCTGTTTCTTTAGTGGCTCGCAGTGAGAGGTCGGTGGCCCTCCTTTAATGTCTTCACCACTGACATGCTCGCCTTCATCCAGCTGTTTCAGCAGGTCGGCTTGGTACACCTGTAATACCGCCATTGTATCCAGACACGCACCTGCCTGACCTGCTGCTGAGTACCCCCTACCCACTAGATTCAATGTCACTCTTAAGGGCTTAGTAGGTAGGGCCGGAGCCTTCAAAAATGCTGCTGAATCAGGAGAGAGATAGCCTGCAAGCGTCTGCTCTACCTGAGGCAATGACTTGTAGCCTTTTTCGCCCTTTCCAACCACGATACGTTGGGACGCTGGCGCAAATAAACGGGACGAAAATGACTTTTTCCATGATTTAACTACCTCAGCGTGTAAATCGGGAAAGAATGGAACGCTCCTTTTTGGAGTTGGATGACTTGCTTTTAGAAATCTTTCATCTAATTTATTCTTTTTAGGCTCTGCTTTGACTTCGGTCAGACAATCAATGTTTAATTTGGTGACAGCACGAGTCACCACCTCCAAAAGCTCCTCAAACTGAGGCGAGGGAGAGACCGCGGTCTCTTCCCAAGTGCTCCCCATCTCTACTTCTTTTTCTGATGTAGCAGAACGCGCTTCCAACCCTGCAAGACTAGCGCTCGATCCTGTGGTAGAGGATCGAGATAGGGACCATCCCGTCTTGAATTACTCTTCATACAAACTAGCCTCACAGAGATCGAGTTGCGCTCTGCCTTGGCGCGAGCTGGACCGGTACCACGAGGATCTCTTGTGAAGGCTCCGTCTTCATCAAAGAGAGCCTTCCGGGAGCGAAGCACACGAAGCAGCAATCTCTCACAATGCCTGCAGCCCTCCTTATTACTATGCTGGAGGGCTGCTACAGCGTGCTCCGCTCCCAGGCAGACTACACAAGAGCGTTTGCGAGTCATCCGGCAAAATACACCTCTGACACAGGCTCGCACACATTTCGTAGCTACAGCCTTCGCCCTTTTTTTGTTTCTGTTGTGCTTTTGACACATTTTCTCTATTTTTTGTCTTTTCTCACAAACAGACTTCTTTCTTTTTCTTTCCCAACTCATCATTGGCTGATTCTACACACTATTCAGAGCCGTCACGCTGAGAGCGTTCACAAAGCGTCTCGTCGACGCAGCTCGAGTTCCTGAAAAGGAACTGCATTGTAAACATTTTCCAAAATGTAATTTGTGTATGAATGTATGAAGTCTGTTAACGACTGACCAACCAAAAGACCAACACAAAAATTACGACAACAACAATAAAAAAAGTACTGTAACAGGCAGAGCAAACTCCACTGTTTTTGACATAGAACATTAAAAAGTCCTACATACTGTTTTTGTAGGTTTTATGGATGTATCTCTGAGGGGATCTGACTGCAGAAAGGTTTAGGTTTAGCGCTGCTTTGTTTACAGCGGTAACCAAGGGAAAACTATATCAGTGCTGTTCCATAATCGCCACCTGTGAATTGCATTTTATTGTCTGCTGTTTCTGTTTTGTACATGTATAGGATCTGAATTTCTTTAATCCTTCCAAGAAAGCATGCAAAATGCTGAGACCTCCAAAAAGACAATAACCTTTGATCTGCCTCGCCCTGCATGGCAAAGAGAAACCGGTGGATCTCTCGCAACCAAAGGCACACAATAAAACTAATCTGAGATCTTCAAAGACAACAAACTC
>JAUYWG010000040.1:23588689-23602272 GCA_034779775.1 Enteromius afrohamiltoni
CCCGGCTCGCTCCCCAGACAGCACGCCAAATTTGCTTTATTATTTATTACAAGGAAAGCGTGAACTCTTGAAATACTGCACAGCATTACACAAAACAATAGCTCTTTTGGTCATCATTAAAATTCCACATCATTACAAATTAATCTTGGTATAAAGTTCAGAAAAAGCCTTCATTTGGTCAACTGTACTTCATGTTCAGGAATTTACAGACAAAAACAAAAAAACAAATAAATAAAAATAGAAAATAGAAGAAATAAAAAGGCACATTTGTAATGTTCTTAATATTGTGAATCACTGTGAATATTCAATATATTGACCAGCATATTTATTAATGTGTGTGTGATGCTTTTATATGACAGGTTAAGTGAAGACAAAGAGGAGGGAATGGACTAAGGCCACATGATAAGGCCTAAACCTCAATGCCCATGAGACAACAGCACTTATGCACTACCCACTACACTACAGATCTCATTCTGGTTTATATAAAAGCTACTGTAACTTTTACTGTAAATTTACTGTAAAATGATTTAGCATATAACTAATGTTAAACTAGAAACACTATTAAACACAACCCAAATGTCCTACAAAACATGTTTTTGGCCACCAAATCCATCAGAAAAAAATAATTTTCAACCAGGCACTGCTGGAAGCATTGCTGACCCATGTTCTGCTTGCTCCAACATCCCTCCCACATCTGCTTCCAATAAGTGGAACATACTCCTCTCTACAGCTAATCAAATTCAGACCACAGAGCATTAAAACATGTTCCCTCATTCCCACTACACCAGCAATATATTACACCCTTTTTCTCTTTTCAGTTACCCAGTAACTAACCATCTCAAGGCCCCTTTTTTTCTGATATCAATAGAGCCATCCTGATTTGAGATTCTCATATAAATAATTTAAGGAGTCAGTTCCCTCAAAAGTAACAATTCCCTCATCATTTGTTCAACATCATGATTTTACTAACACATTTTTGGACTTCACCATATAGTCAGTGAATTGAACTAGAGAACAAATATTTCAGTTTTTGTGAATCAACAACAAGATTGACAATACTCAAGATTTTACATACACAATATTCTTGATATTACTCACACAAAGAGGGTAGTTTAATAAATGGATATAGTGCACATGGCAGACCATTTTTATAGTACACAGACATGCCATTTTTGTGCCTTTATGTTTTGTTTGTTTTTTACAGTTGTTAACAGCCCAAGTCACCACAGGGTTTTTTATTATTTTTATGATTTAAAAGTATACAGTTGACAAGGCATCTAAATGATTAAGCTTGTCCACTATGGCAGTGTTTTCAAATGCTGGGGCTTCACAACACTGCAGATTTTAAATGCCTCCCTTATGTAAACAATCTGATTTTCTCATGAAGTCATCAGCGTGTTATAGTTCTCATGAACTGATTTGGGTGTGTCAAATAAGGTTCAAACCTAGGAAACAGTCTTATTCATTTTAATGCAGTGCTGATATGGCAGCTTGATGAAGACCAAACTTTCATTAGGGTTTATCTGATTTGATTTGATTTGATTTGATTTGCTTTACTTGGCAGGTTTGTGCACCCTTTGTATAAGTAAAAATGTAACATGCTACCTAAACTATTACAGAAAATATTGCATATAAAGACAAAATGTGTAGCAGACTTGGAAGATTATGAGAAGTTCATTTCTTCTATTAGTGAAGTGAGCAGATTAAAAGGCTAAAACGCTAGCAAAAGGGAACTGAACTTCTTTATATGGGCAGATGTGGTGTTTTTGGATCAAAAGGCATCAGATTTAGGCACCCATCAGAGAAGCGTAAAGCTTTTCAACAAAAACATGACCAATGCGTATCCCTCTCAATTACATTTAGAACTTTAAAAGATGGCTCAGCCGATGCCAACATAAACAGCTCTGCCTCTTTTTCTGTAATGTAATCTTCTTTGGTCAAGACCTTTTTTGTTGAAGAGCATTTCAAGATTAAGCAATTCAGAGGGTATAAAAGAATAATAGTTTAAAAGCTTAACTGTTTAACTACTAAAACCAGCTGAAGATTTCCATTGTTAGTGTTTATTCAAGATAATGTCAACAAAGGGGTAGTTGCTTTTTAAACAGTTTACTTTCCTGATTTTGGTGCAGTTTTGGAAATTTGTGGAATTTTGGATAGTGAAGGACCAAAGGACAACATTTCAGGGTTTATCCTTGGACTTCTCACAAAAATTAAATTAACTTAAGGGGCTTAAACTGTGGTTTTCAAAAGCAGCGATCTTAATTTTAAATTGAGACATGAAAAAAGCCAAGTTTCGACTGAAATCTCGGAATATGGTAAACATCTACAGTGTAGCAGCTACGGATAGATTTATCTACTGGTGTTAGGACCTCCAAAAAGTTATTTTGACATAATCTCTTATATATTCTGAGTGTTCAGAATTTTCTAAGGCAACCACACAACAGTCATACACATTGAAGTGATATATATTACCCCAAATCCCCATTACAGAGAGCCAAAAAGCCATTCTGTTTAGCACATTCATTGTAAATGAATGTGGGGAGGGGCTGATTCATTCATTACTTCCAAAGCAAATTGGCGAAAAAAGATTCCTAGCAACCTTCCTGTTTCCTGAGGCGAGGAACAGATGTTTCACTACTATGGGAACTCTGGTGTCAGGCTTTTAACACTATTGTGGGTGGAGAACATGCACACAAAAACACAATCTTGTCCCATCTAAGTGTCCCATAAAATTTGCATAATGTTCACATATACTATTCTGCTGCGGTATATACAATTGCAAACATAGACATTATGGGTTTGTGCTACTTTTGTTGTACAAAAAAGAAAACATTGTTTAGTTATGGCATAGTTACAGCATTACATCTGTCTATGAAGTTAAGTACATTGTATTTACAGGGGTAATATATAGTCTAAAAACATTTAGAAATTCAAACCACACTTAGCAAAATGTCTAATCAAACATCAAAATTACACACTTTCCCCATATACTGTTCAAAATAATACACAAATAGTATTTATACACTTTGAGGTTATCCGACTTTAATTTGATTAACTACACCTTTGCTACGACACCCGCGTTGATACATTCTAATAAAATGTATTTGAAGTATTTGATTTTAAAGTGTGGCTTAATTGTACAAAAACTTTTTTGTCAATTAGCCTACTCCTGTAACAGATTCATATGAATGCTGTATATCCCACCTGCCGGTCATCAGTTGACTCCTTGAGGGGCTACACAGAGGCTGCACATAGTAATTCTCCAGTTTGACTCCTGCTGCAGCGAGCCTGTCCAGTGTTGGGGTCTTTATTTCAGACCCATGATACCCCACGTCTCGAAATCCTTGGTCATCGACCATGATAAAGATTATGTGGGGCTGAGATGTCGCCTTTTCCACGCTGTTCACACGATTCGAATGAAAACGGCTTTTCCATGTTCCGTATGTTGAGCTGACAATGCCGCTAAGAGTAGTCAAAAGACTCAAAAGAAACGTACTTCTTCCCATTCGTCCGCGCATTGCACCTAAAACCACTCGCTCTAATTAAATGTAAAATTAAAATGAAGATCAAAACAGTAGATAACGCTGTCTTACTCTTCTCACAGCGCAAAATAACACCGCTGCATGTCATGTTCCAGGAGGGATATCTCTCAGACTGGGGAAACAGACGCTCTTGGAAATTAGGTTCGCGATTTGACCGAGCCTGTTTTTACGAACATAGCCATATTTCTGCAACCTTTGTATGGGGTTGTGCTGAGAATATCTATTTTAGATATATAAAAAAAGACTATGCAAATAAAACAGATTAGTAACAATTACAACAACAAAAAAAACTAAGAACGTAAATCGATGTAAATGCAAACTCGGATCGCAGTTAGTTCTAAGCATCACTCCGTCGTTATTCTTACAGGCTACGTTGTTATCTGCAGTCGTTCCGTCTGTCTTCAATTACAGCCCTTCACTGTGTTATCTTTCGCTAAAGCTACTCTTCAATTTCATATACCGGTGTCCGATTTGCGAATGAATCGTTCTTCGGAGTCGATATTTGTAATGATTCAATTGAACCGATTCACTAAGCGTATAAATCACCGCATTGTTAGGATACCTTTACAACTCAAAACACGATGTTTTTTTCACGATGAGGTCATTGAGATAAATAGCAAAGATAATAAGATAAGGTAAACAGCACAAAAACAATATGTTAGCGTTTGGGAACGTCTGAGGAATTGCAAACGAATCAGTAAGCCTGTTCATTTAAACGAACTGATTCACTAAAACGAATGGGACTTTCCAAAACGCTTTATGGACTGCCTCCCAGAGACACAAGAAATGGTGTAGCAATGTTTAATTTAATTCTGTAATTTTTTAAAGAAGAGGACAACACCTAATGCCTACACATATGCTATTTTATGTAGAATCTAGGTATTGATTTCCTACCCAACTGTCTGACTGACCGTACAAACCATGTAATTATGACGATACAGACTGTTATATTGCCTTTACCTCTTTCCAAAAAGGGCAAAGTAATAATCAGGTTTCTTTTGGGTCATAATAAAAACACAAAAATGTAGCAGGAGCTGTCAGTGCGGCTGTAAAATACAAAAGCTAAAAGGCATTATTAAACTTTTTTATTCGTCAAATTTACTTTAAAATGGTACATATTAGTACCCTAAGGTACATCGTACTTAAAAGTACACATTACCTTTTGAAATGGAAGCCCAGTCTTGCATCTTATTTTCTGGTAATGGTACCGATTGCTTGGGTGTCCTTGAAAGTAAGACTCATTTTGGTAACTTTATGTGCTAACAGTTTGCTTGGAAAAATTGTAAATGTTTATTTGATTTTATATTCCCCTTGATACATTAATTTTATGCAGGGTATTTCCTGCATTTCACGATTCCAGCCAGTCTGTGCTCTGCTCTTATATTACATTACTTGTGCGGCTCAGTTGTAATACTTAAAATAATATTTTTTTCCTTTTGTCGAGTACAGTCAGATGTTATAATGTATAATGTTCCACACACTTTTTATTTTCATAAAGGAACAATGACAGGAATTCTTCCATTGCATTACTCATGAATGCTAATGTATCCTCAGGAAGGAATCTATCAGACCTTGGCTTGCATTAAAAGAAAAGTAGGGTGTCTCACTTGTATCTCAATGGGCAAGTTTTACTAAACCATGTGTCCATGCGGTAAACTAAGATGCTTCATGTAGTGCGGTACCATTTAGGGGTGAATTAAACTTTAAACATTTGTAGCAATTTGGCACATATTTTAGGATAAGTCCCTTATGTAAAACAGGCATACTGATTGCAATTTATTCAAACTGTATTGATGTGCTAAACACAAGTACTTTTGTGCTGTGTAAAACAGGCAAAAGTATATTTAAAAGGGACATTTTCTGTATAAATCATACCAGCGATAATTTATCGGCTGCTGGAGAAGAGCATAATAACCATATCCAGATAAACACACTTTTGCCACTTTAAAAGCCTGTTTCAGGTTTCTGGATTTTGTGATGCTAGTCTAATAAAAGTCCCTAGCACTCAGAATGGGGAACTGCAGCATGGAAAAATTTCACATTTTGGCTGCATTTGTGATGCTAACTGATTTGCATAAATCAAAAACATTGCACATATGCGATTTGAAAGCTTGTCAGTGGCTGCAATTCATTCTTAGTATATTCCCTTCTCAGTTGTTCACCATGTAAAATCCCTTCATATAACCAGTAATGTTTTTTTTAGCATATCGCAGAGCATAAACTGGATCAAGAAATATTCTTCATAATTAACCAAATAGTAAAATGAGCCTAAGTTTTCTAGAATAATAACACTACCTGCGGCCCCATGCACTGCAAAAAGAGAAGGGTTTTATACACAGTGTAAGAGTAAACATTTTAATCATGAGCTCATAAAGAGTACAAGGATTTTACAAGACTGGCTGAGGGCAATAACAGAGTAAACAGAGTACTAAATACAGACTACTTAACAGTAAAGCTTTTGTACTTGAAACAAACTTTACTTGCAGCAAAGCACTGTTTGACAGCATCTGCTGGTTATCTGCCACTCAGAATTACTTAGATATTAGATATTTTTGCCAATTTACTTGAAGGCCCAGCTCAAATGATCCCAAGTCTCTTCATGCAGGTCCCTCAAAGTCAATGGTTTGCTTAACTCATTAAGTTGAGCAATACTAATACTTACCCAGTAAACACTGGATTCTTTCAGAGTCCCTTACCTGCATTAGACACAATGTATTTGTGCTGTAAATATGTTTCAGATAAAATTTTAAAAGAGCAAGCAAAAAAAAAAACGTGGAAAGGAAAATGTATTGAAGATATTAAGTAGGATAGGGGGAGGGGTGTCAGTTGCTATTAAATAATATTAATAATGAACAACCGATTTTAACCCAAATTTAGAAACTGGATGAAAGCAGAAATTTCATACAAGTTTTGACAAAATCCCAATATGTTCTAGCATACTAAAATGTAATACCACACAGAAACAATAGGAACATTGACTTGGAAAGTTTTTTTCACAGAATCTTAGTTTTAGTCTACAAGAATGTCTCACATTGTGAATTTGGCACTGTCATATCTGAATGCGAGCATATGTTTTTACCTGCATACCGTTCCTTAAACTATATGTGTGCATGTGCATTTCTTTCAGTCACTGAACACTGAAATACTGACAAGCTTATGTGCTTGTGTAAAGGTCTAGCATATGCTTATGTGTTTGTCTCATCACCCAGACAATCTTTGGCATGTGTGATATTCTGGTCTACAGATAAGGCTTCAGAGCCTCAGATTCAGGGTTGTTTTGGCTTGTTTCAAGTTTTTCCCTTTTTATCATCCAAAGCACAGCACCCTTCATAGTGCCCCCAGGAGGAAAAAATGTATTGCCCAGATGTTGCTTTTCTTAAGCACAGAAGATTTAGTAGTGAGTGTTTTAGTACGATTGGCCAATCAGCTTTCACTCATGTTTAATGAAATGCAGTCTTTGAAGCACATGGGTCACACAGCTACAATGGTGTGGTTACAATAGATTGTAGCCCTATGGTGCAAGATAGGCCCTCATATAAATTAAAACTCTGAATTCTTCCACTATACCGTATTCTAGAAGACAACAGTCCAACTGGGGATTTTGAGTGATTGTTTCTTGCTCAAGCTCCACACATGAAATATTCCTTGATCCCTCATTTTGAGACTGTACATTCTTCCATTTAGAGATATGTTTCCACACTTCCATGCTTTGACTATTGGGGAGAAGACTGCTGTGGAGCTTTCCTCAGTGTGGCCTCAGCAGAAGTTTGGTAGCTGTATAGCAGACATAAATGAGAAGTTGAGAATGACACCCTAAGGTCTCGTAGACTTAACAGACATGCACATACTGCCTGTCTCATTAGAAAACTCAGATTTTGTAAAAGAAAAGATTTTCCCTGTTAAAGCAAGGAGTCTTAAAAGAAGTGTCTCCTTTCTCTTGTGCAGCCGACGTTTTCTGATGCCAAAGAAAGAGGGTGGTTTACACAGATCATGGGATTTTCTGTGGGTGTGGCTCCCAGTTAACGTGTTCTTGGCTGCAATTGCTACTGAACACGTACCAGCTGATGGTGTTTCTGTTTTGCATTGTTTCTTATTTCATGCATGGCACAAGATGTCTGAGACCTGTTTGTTCTTCTCGTGTTCTTTCTTGGGGCTTTAGTCTTTGAAGGTTTTTTGGGGCCTGATAGTTTTGTTGTTAGCATTGACAGCTCCTTGGACAAAAGAGGAGGGTTTGTCAATCTGGACAGGCTTTGTGTAGTAATTGTGTTAAGGATTTACAACAATCAATCATATGAACTAGTACTATAAATCTGGCCCAGTATTCAAGAGAAGTCTTAGTGGTAAGAGTTGCTCTTAGTAACAAAAATTTCTAAGAAATTCTTAGAAATGTGGGTGTTTCTTCTTATAATTAAAGAAAAGATCATATATAGAAAAAAGTAAATCTTAAAAGGGGTCTAATGATCTGAAATTGTTAGGTGTATGGAAGAGGACACAACAGGCTTAAGAGTGTATTTAGCAGTTGTGTTTCTGTTCATTTCATATATATATATATATATATATATATTTTTTTTTTTTTTTTTTTTTTTTTTTTCATTCTTGGAGATCCGACCAATAACATTCTTCAAAAAATGTGTCATAGCTAGCAACAGGGTCATCCTCGCCTCTTCGCTAAGATTTTTTTGTCTTTTCCTCGCTCATTGATTCTGAATCACTTTTAAGCTCTTTTAAGTTAGAAATTTCTAAGTTAAATTAAGAGCTCTCTGAGAGGATTCTAAAAATCTTCAAGAAGACAGGCTCTTGTTTGGTGGCTGCAACAAAGGTGCTGATATAGTGTTCCTATATTTAGGCTTCTGGTGCTGCTTTGAGCAAACTTATGGAAACCTTGGTTCCCTTGTAGTGAATAAGACACTGCGTAACTCTGCAATACTTCTTGATTTCTGCTATGATTCCCTTTGAAGAATAATCTGAGGACTAATGACACAGGTACATTGTTTTGTGACCTAGGGGTCAGAAGTCAGTCCTTGCCTTTCAGCCTCTCTTTAGATCACCAAGCAACATTCTTATCCTACATATGCATCAGTGAAAAAGTGAACAGTTCATAACTGAAATTCTGTTAATATCACCTAAAATGAATCCTATTAATTTACCAGAAAGCCTAACTGTCAGGTTCTTAGTGACCATGACATATGGAGAACCTAAGTACCATAACTCCCCTTGTATCCCATGTGGACATTACTGTCTCAGTGGACATATCTAGCTCCACTCACTGAGCTTCTTAAAACGCAAGTCCCCTGAGGGAGGAATCTGTTTTCTCCTCTCCAAGCACCCTCCCCTCTCCCCCACTGCCTCACAGAGACCCTGTTGTGCCTCTCTAGCTCAAACTGTGTGACTCAAAACAGAATAAATAAATAAAATCAGAGAGAAGCTCTATAAAACACTTTTGCTGCAGAACAGGAGGTTGCATCATTTTTAGTGGGTAGAACATCTACATTTTGCTTATATTTTAGCACCATGTTGAATATGTTGGAATACAAACAAACAAGTCTCAAGAGGTATGTGCTTGCCAGAGTACTTCGGCACAGCTGAAAAAACTGATGCTTTCCGCTCTGGCACGTGGCATATGTCAAAATCAGCCCGCTTTTCCCCCAATGAGGTTCGCTTGCTTTTAAAACATGCGGAGCATGCACAAAGAAAGCTCACTATTAGCCGGTAACACACTATTTATAGCAGAAGTGCTGGCAAAACTGTGGCTAGTGGCATTGGTGTGCTTAAAGATGTGTTGTAATCACTGGGCCTTGGGTCCACAGCTCTGAGATTAGATGAATGAGCACTATGTAGTTATATAGTAGGCGTCTTTCAGCTACACTGCTCTACACTTGTTTTGCTTATTACTGAATGTCATGAACTGTTGGTTGGATGACTGGTTGTGTAACTGGTTGTGAGTGACATAGAAGGGCAAAGGGAAAACAATTTCTCATGAAGTCTATGTAATGTAAATTATGTCCTTTTTTTAAATCATGATTATTAATTTATCCTAGCTAAAAAAAAAATTAAATAAATGATGTAAAATAGCGAATAGGCTAAATAAGACTTGTTATATTCTTTCCTCTTTATCAATAGCATTATTCCTCATATTTGAGTTAAAGTATGTCTTTATAAGTATTTCTAAAGATCAGGTTACACTAAAATAATTTGTAAAAATCATTTAGTGGCATGAAGAAAATGTTGTTTTCATTTTTATTTATTTGTTTGTTTGTTTGCAGGTTGTCTTTGGAGACTTGAGCAAAAGACATTTGCTCTCTCAATTATCTCATTTGTGATTTTTTTCATTCCAGTCTTTGTAAATTCTGTAATACGTATTTGTTTTACATGTATTCAATACAGTTCAATTCATCCTTGCAGTTGTCGATTACAATCTGGAATTATGCTCGTTTAGATTTGGTTGGTATTGATTTTGTGTATAGCAGATATATATGACAGTATGAGTGCCACAGAGTAATTTTTTTTAAATTGATTAGCAATATTTTTATCACTGATGTTAGTAAATGTGCATGTATACAGTATGTTTGCAGTCTTAAAGTTTTGTCATGTATTACTCACCCTAATGTTGTTCCAAACCCATAATCATCAGAACACAAATTAAGGTATTTTTTGATGATATCAGAGAACTATCTGACCCTCCATAGACAACAACACAACTGAAATAATCCCACATAGCAAAAACATTGGCAAAAAAGTCCATGTGACATCAGTGAACTCCACTTCTCTTTTGCGATGCTATGAGAATACTTTTTTGCACAAATAAATAAAAAATAACATCATTTACTCTTCTCCAGTGACTTACGTCTTCCGCCATTTTCAAGAGTATCGCAACGCACCGCATACACAAACTTTAACGTATTTGACGTAATCAGCCTTGTTTACATCCGGGTGAAAGCACGCGCATGTGCGTAATCTTCAGCTGTTTATGCCTAGAAGAAAGTGTATATGATGGTATATGATATATGATGTTATTTTTGTTTTCTTAGCACAAAAAAGTATTCTCGTAGCGTCGGAAAACTGAAGTGATCCACTGATGTCACATGGACTGCTTTACCTGTGTTTTCATTTGGTATTGCTGTCTATGGAGGGTCAGATGACTCTTTGATATTATCAAAAATATTAAATTTTTTGGGTGAACTAACCCTTTAAGGTTAATTCTAGTTTAAGGCTATGTTTGTAGGAAGTTATGAACTCATCAGTTCATAGTGGCAGCTAGTAGATGATCTGGGACATGTCATGTATGAAATGAATACAGCTGCACATCTGTGGTGAGGGGATAGTGCAGAGAGGAAGCAGACAGATGACATGCAGGATGACAGATGATTGGGCTCATATTTCAGCGTTGCACAGCAGTATGGATAAACATCCATTGCTAAGTGGTAAAAAGTAGCAATAAAAATGACACAATTCCTCAGGCCATGTGCGATGTCAGTTTAGACTGTTTCTTTTATTGAATTATTAAATGGGTTCAAAATAAATAGCTCCATTTCTTTTCTTAATAATAGTATGTTAAGATAAATGTAAGTTAAATGAGGTCAATCAGCACTAAAATCATACAGAATATTTTTTTAAAGTCCTTTTGCATCGGAAATGTTTTTTTTTCTTTTTCATATTTTGTTGCTGATGTCAAAAGCAGAGTGTCCAATCAAATACTAAAACGATTGGTGCTAATTATTATTTTTTTTAAATTAAGCAAACAACAACATCTTGTGTGACGTTCTTACAGCTATAATATTTAAAAAAACTTGTTATAAACAATCTTTGTTTTTAAGTCATTGTCATTATTTTTACAGTTGACAGTTTTGGGTTGCCACTTGATGCATGGCCTTTATTATGTTTGTGAAAATATATTGCTTGTGGCTGATCAAAAAAATGGTGAGCCACATGGACAAAATACAATATTTGTCATGTTGAAATTACACACACAAACACACACACACACACACACACACACACACACACACACAATAATACTAATAATAGAAACAATACGCATGGCTTCTTATGTACACAACTTTTGAACAGTCTTCTTTTACAGTGATAATGGTGTAGTGACAGCAGCTACCAGCAGGGGGTATGTTCCTGACTTTCCTGACAACTCAATTTCTTGTCCCAAATAGATATTCCTCCCTGATATTTTTACGAAATAATATAAAATAAATTCAGTTTTCTTTACTACCTACCGTAGTTAAGTCTAGGAGTGTCATATTTAGTGTGACTTCCTGATATGATAATATATAATTATATACAATTTAATATCCTGCAGCATGTTATTATGGATAAAACAGCAGAGAATGTAGCAATTGAAAAGGGTGAATGAGGACAGCTGCAGCGTTATTTAAATTTAAACTAGCCAACAGTTGTAGAGCTACATGTGTTAAAGTCAAACTCCCTGTATATAATAATATAGGCTAATATAATATAATTAGTGCTGTCAAATGATTAATCACATGCAAAATAAAGGTTTTTGTTTACATAATATATGTATGTGTACTTTTTATATATATAAATACATAAACATGCATATACTTCAGAAACACAATTTAAATATATTTATTTTGAAATATATTTATTATAAATGTAAATATAGCCTGTGTGAATTTATATATAAATCATTAATCATTAAACAACACTAAATAATATATAATACAATTTTATGTCAATCACAAAAGGCTTTGATCTATCTTGAACAGCACTGAGAAAAGTAACTAATAATGTGATAATGTTGTAAATGCATTTATATGCTTAAGCTTAAATATGGATACAAGAACAAGAATAGAAAAAAGAAAAACTGTAAAAAAAAAAAAAAAAAAATACTTGTAAAATATTGCGTAAACAATAAAATTGCATTTAATTACAATAATTCAATAAATTAGATTCGTTTTATTTATAATTATTTAAATTAAAATATTTAAGTATGAATATACTTTATATTTAATTACACGTATGGGTTGCTCTTATTATCAAATCTGGCATTATCAAATAACTTAGAGCCGGGGGGTTGGACGACGAATTATTGGGAAGCAGTGCCGCGTGCAGTAATTTACACTGGGATAATGCCTTTTGAAAGAAGAATGTTTTTATTTAGATCCTGCTTACAAGACCACCCGGGCCTGTAAACCACGCCCCTTTGTACTATTTAATTCTGCTTATTATAATATTATTGCCATGTTAATAACACGAGTTGATAATAAAAACGTGGGCATAATCATTTAGTTTAAAACATAAATCACTATTAAAAAATGTATCTCAACGTGGATTCGTGGAATTGTAGCAGTTCCGGGTTCGACGCAATGACGTATGCGCTCGCGTCAGACGCAGCGTCCGCATTCAAACTGGTCGGCGGTTAAGAAAAAACGGTAGCAAGCGAGGAGAGCATAACGTTACAGAAACTAGCCAAAGTTAAACTATAATATACAAGATGTCCAAGACACTGAAAGGAATCACGCTGAAGGGGAGTGCAGAACTCGTCGCTGAGTTTTTCTGTAAGTAGCAGTTAATGGTTTGGAGGCAGATGAATGAGTTTTTATGGCTTAGTTAACGTTAGAATAGAACTTTTTTTTTAATAACGCAGACGGGAATCGAGAAAAGTCTGAAGTATATGTTAAAATAAAAGACTCGGGACCTTTGTTGAGGTTTGTTTATTATGACAAGGCTTTGCTGTTTTAATCTTAAATAAATTAACTGTTAACGTTACATGGCTTATCAAAGTAACGTTAACGTTATGAGCTATAACCAACTTTAGCCCAATATGAATTATTAGTCACAATATATAGGCTTATATATGTATTAGTAAAGTATATTGAACGTTTAAACAAAATATAAAATTAAGTTTTCTTTAGTATTATATTTGATAACGTTACATTCACGTTACGATTTTGTAGTTCATAGGCTAAACATTTGTTCCTTCAGAATAACTCATGTCCGTAGTTTTCATGCTTTTCATCATAGTCATAATGTTAGTAATTTATAGGCCTTAGAAACCTGTGTTGAGAATAT
>JAUYWG010000040.1:23608872-23622731 GCA_034779775.1 Enteromius afrohamiltoni
ACACACACACACATACATATGTAATGTTAAATGTTATTTACAAAATAATTTAGCAATAATGTTGACAGATAGCTCATTAATGGAAAATGACATATAGAACAGGCACATACCTATTACTTTGTCTTTCTTCCCATTCCTTATTGGCGTGCACAGTAGACTTTTGATTGGACAGTTAGAGGATTGTAGATTTTCACTCTTTAAAAAAAAGAAAATAAATGCAATGAAGAGATGGCCAAATAAATTCAAATTTAAAGCAGCTTTGGAAAACTGGGGCAAAATGGGGGAGGTGAATGAATCACAGCTCTGTGAAATCCCAGAAACATTGTGATCCCAGAGAGGGATGACCCTATGCTAATTGATCTTCCTTTCCAGCTTTCCACTGAGTACTTACTGTCCATGGGAATCGCTGGTCTGTGGTGACATCTGCAATGTTCAGTGGCTCCATAGTGTTCTTGACATACTGGGCATACATATAGTTAATCTTATTGACATCACATTCTCTGCAAAAGACAGGGAAAAAAGTACTCCTAAGCACTCCTGCTGACAGCTTCACAACACTAATACTATACAACTTTACTACTAAATAGAAGCTATTTCTTTCTCAGTTTACTTATTCTAATGAAAATAATTCTTACCAATTCTTACTTAAGCTACATGCTTTCATTGGAACGCCAGTCAATAACTCAAAACGCACTTGGAATGGAAAAAGATAAAAACACTGAGAAAGTCATAGCTTTGTTCTGGAAATGACCTGTTCTAATTGTCATTTTACTACAATCCATTCTCAAGTGGTTATAGCTAAATACATTTATATCAATGCAATACACAGATGAATGTGAGTTTACATACATAACTGACACCTGAGGCCTGTTGCGGTTTTCCTCCAAAACATCTTAAATTGTGTTCCGAAGACAAACGAAGTGGGGTAAGTGATTAATGACAAACTTTTCATTTTGGGGTGGAGTAACTCTTTATAATTGTTTTATTTTTAGAATGCATATTATTTGAGCTTTATACATGTCTAAACCATTCTTTAGGTAGTGGAACTACTATCCTAGGCAAATTAATATATGCAATTCTAATGAGTGGAGTTTGCCACATTTTTGCACAGTTATCACAGTTATTGTGTCACTTCACTTGACTTAATGCTATGAAAATGCTAATAACAGAAACAATAACTTATAACACTGCACAGACAGTGTCTCATGTTAAGACTTATGGCTTTTGAAATAGTGTATTTTAATAATTATTGTATTGCAGTGCCATGAACCTTATCCCATTAACTCCTATTGTAAATTCATAGCTATAAACATATTTTTGTTTTTACAAACTAAGGGACTTTGTCATTATCTTACATTATCTTCTTTTTTTATGATAACCTCACCTGTTTGGGAAGTCCACGGATCCTGCAAGCTCCTCATATTCCATGTGAAACACACTGGAGAATGTGTTCTGTAACACAAGCAGAACAGCAATTACTTACTCTGCAGTTTCACTCACAGAGGTAAACTTTGAGGGGGTTTAACACAGAGGTAAGCCAGTATTTATGAGGCTTTTTAATGCTGTTAGTGTCTGGCTGCCTGTGTAAACCTAACATTGAATATCTGCAGTCACATAGTTTAATGTGCCCGTGTTTGTGCATTTTTGGAAGGGTTCGAATTTCCTGCTCATGACCAGTAAATAGTTAATTACGAAAGGCATTCTGCAAGCAGTCAAAACAAAAATGTTCAAAATGCATCTGTAAAATAAACAAGGAGAAATTAAATACATTTTGTGTTAATTTCCACGTTCCAGACCTCATGACAGATGTTGAATTTGGGTTTGCAGGCAAACACTCATAGAACAGTGTCTTAATAAATTAAGGTGCCATTTGAAGGCAGTGAAACCTGCCTCAGTTAGGAAGACTAGTTGATTGCATACCTAAGTTTTCCACAATAGTTAACCTCTTTCCATAACACTCACTATCACTTTGACTTTGAGAATGAATTCAGAAAATTTACAAGCTGTCTTTCTACTTTATATCTGGATTTTGGTGCAGCTTCCAAAGACTATAAAAACTGTGTGTCAAGTTGAGAAAAAACAGAGCTTTTTCTATGAACAGGGTATGCAGAAATAGGTTTCTAGGTCAACAAATGACCTCTGAATTATGATTCTCATTTCAAAAACAGAATTCTCTCTGAAGGGATCAAGTCTTTCTTTATGGTATACCACCTTCAACAGCTCAGCTATCTAGACAATCAGTCGAATGCATTTCCTTTGTATTTTGAAATTTATCAACAACTATGGACTGTGGGCATGCTCCATTAACACTAATAACTAAATCTTAACTGGGGCCATTGAGTGGCCTTAAATGTGGCCTATAATATTAGATATATTGCAATACATGACATAGATAAAATGGACTAGGTAACTGAAGGTAATGTTCCAGTATACCAGTATATCCACTAATGTTCCATGTTTAACTCTATGCCCCTGTCTGCTTTGACTATAAACAACATTTTACCACATTCATATGAACGATTCTACCACAACATCATTGAAAATGTAATTTATTTCAGGCAATTAGGCATTCATGGGTGAAATACTCATAAACCAGCCTAACAAATGACTTTGTGTACTAGGTGCACCTTCGCAGAGCACTTATTTTGGGTTGTTTGCAAAGCCGAAAATAGGGAACATTGCACAGAGAGTCAGTACACCTTTCAAAAACACACATGCACAGTGAGGTGGACCACTACTGAATAAGAGCTTTCTCAAGTTGCTGAATGGGAAGGGAGGATTCATCAGTTTTAATAATAATAATAAAGGTTTCTACCATGTTGTACCATGACCAGTCTACCTTTCTCTGTGCATTCACTGAAAGGGTTTTCCAGCTTTTATGTAATACATTTCCATTTGATCTTAACAGAAGTGAATATTGCTATTTATATAATATATATATTATTTTTTTTATTTTTTTTATTACAAAGCAGCAATATCTTGAAATATATGAAATCCAGGAAGCACTGGTAGCACTGGTATTACCTTCAGAAAATGTTGTTTGAAATATTTGCCTCATGAGGTGCATGTGTATTTGTTGCCATATTTCTTTGGCAGTGCCAAATAAGGAAGCAATTTAAGTGAAGTTCTCTGCTAGTGAGTCTGCTATAAAGGAAGCAAGTGTGTCTTGACTCTCTCACTCAGCTGTGGAAATATCCAACATAGTCTCTCTGTCTTATTGCGGTAAAATGTTATTGGGGTGAATAGACACAAACACCTTTGAGCCCCTCTTTTAAAAATATCTTTATATGCCCCAATATTCTCAATAAAACTCTATAAAATCAGCTGTATTTGATTGTCTTTTAAAAAATCTAGTCTCAACTGTTTTTTAAGCACCCTAGGGATATTTTGAATACCCTGATAACACCAAAGAAATGCAAAACATTATTTTTTGACTTGATATTTCCATGTTTTATGATCATAAGGATTCTTTGAAAGTTTTTAGCGTTTTTGGAAATCAATGTGATGCGCTATTTTGGTCTTACAGCTGTTTCCCTGTCAGAAATGAAGACAGTGCATTCTTGGGCCTGCATGAAAGACAAGATGGTGGCCACAGTTTTCCTCAGTAAGACCTCCAAAGACTGCTGCTCTTCAAAGATCAGACTAGCCAGGTCCAACAACACCTACAAAACAATCCAGATGATGATTACTGCTTATAGCCAAGTTACTTTTTACTCACAAAACTAATTTGTACTGAAGTGTGGAAAAATACCTGGTTTCGCCTGTTCTCCAGCTGTGATGTCTCATAGAGTTGTGCATTGTGTAGCACTATGCCAGAAAAGGCCAGGTATGATGAAAAATCCTGTTAAGAAGAAAAATGAAAAAAATGAAAAAATGAAATAAACTCTAAAATTACTATAAAATAAAATGTGCAAATTTTCACCTTCTCATCCTGTTCTGTGAAGGCACTGTTCTCTCCACACCTTTTATTGATTGCTTGTGCTACTCCAACAACCTTTGAGCATTAATAATTAATAGTTATTAATATTATTATTAATATAATAATTAATAGCAGTCAGGTTTTAATATTACATGATGCAAATATTGTATAACAGTTCAGACATTGTTTTGTTGTTTGTACTAATTTCTTACCTCAGCTCTGTGATTTTTGATCGGCAAACACAAGATGCTCTGTGTCTTATATCCCGTAATTTGGTCTACCTCTGCATTAAAACGTGGATCCTAAATAATAAAAAAATTACCATTTATCCAGCTTGTTCTACAAATTATGAGTTACAATAATATTACTATTTTAAAAAGAAGCTGCTCATTTCATAAGATACTGTAATTTTGTAAATAGTACAATTCAATTGTTTTTATTCTTATGCAGAAATACAACCTATTCATAAAAGTTAAAGTTATAGTTTACTCTAAATAAATGATTAATTAATCATATACATTGCATTTGTTAATTCAGTCTTTAGTGTGGAACGCAGGGTAGGTTATGCCTGGTTAGAATGCCTTGGGACTTTGTGTCTGTTGTTATGATACCACCAGCCTATCAGCACTGTCATGACATCATTTTATTCTTCATTTCTTGTGGCTCAGAAACAACTGTGTCCTTGAGCACAGATGGCAGATTTCCAATTGTGCATTTTGAGGGGGTTGTCCTGAAACACCCAAGCAACTGCAGTTCTGTTTGGCACCATTACTGGCACAGAAATTACATACTTTTAGTCAACAAATATGTTTTTAAGACAGATGAAGTTGACAGAAGCACCAAGAAGGTCTAGTGTTCTTTCTTAATTTTATCCTGTTATGATATGATAGACATTATCATGATGTTTTAAATGGAGGGAGCTTTGCTTGAAATTTCATATGAAACTGTGTCTCACAACATCATTAAAGGGTTAATGTTTTTAAGACGCATCATGTTAAAGATTGAAGTCTGTATGTTAATCCTTTATTTGTTTCTATTTCTCACTATCTACCACTTTTTCCCCTTCCCATCTCTCTGTAGGAGTCAGGGAAACAAAATTAAACTAAATTACAAAGAGCTAAAAATAACTGCCTTTATTATACAAACTGTTGGTTAGCAACTTAATTGCATAACCTTTAAATCTAATCAAAGGCCTTAAGAGATATAGCCTAAATTGTGTTTCTAAGGAAGACTTTATTAGTAATGGGGTGGGTGGTTGTTCTTGTACACATAACCAAAGTGTTTCCTATGCACATACTGAGGAATCAGATAAGATGCTTTAAAATAACTGCAGTCAGAAATTCTATCTAATAATTGAGCTAAGCAGGTAAATATAAACTTTCCTCTATTCAGTTTCATTATACGATCTAAGGAGAATGACACAGTCTGAGGGAAGTAACAAATCTGTCACAGTTGTTGTCTTTTAACAACTAGACCATCTCATTTGCTCAATTTGTATTCATTTTAAATCAATATATTTCAAAATGTCACAATTGTTCATTTCACATGTGAATGAATTAACAAATGTATGCTTTCTCATTCATAGTCTTTAAGTAATAAAACACTAAAATGGCAAAGAACCTCACAGAGCCTCACCTCATATGCATTCTTGATGTTCAGAGGCTGTCCAGTGGCTGCCACATATCCCACAATTCCTTTGTTCCATTCTAGGCGAATACCACTGTTGGAAGCCTCCTCTAGAGTGGATCCTTCTGCAACATCAAATAGCCGGCTAACCAGGAACTTCCTGTTTGAACTGTCCTCTCCAACCAAGAACAGCGAATAGCGGTCTGCAGCTATCAACTCGTGAGTGTGTAAGAAGATCCTATGGCAGAGGGCAGTAAGGTCCAAGTGACTCGAAACATCCCGTACAAGCTCCAACAGACGAGCACAGCGGTCCCCATTTTGGTGAACTCCTGAGTCCATAATACCTCCACCCTCACCCGTCCCATTCCCTGAGCCAGGCCGCTGGGGAGGAGGAAGTGGCATCTGCACCCTTTCTGTATCACTAAGAAAAGTAAGCGAACCCTCAGCGTCTTTCACAACAATGGGACGAAGTGGTCTATCAAACTCGGATGCAGAGATCTTTCGTGTAGGGGTGGATGGAGCTGGACTTGGAGATGGTGCATCTGTTGGACCCAGTGAATTGAGGGCCGACAAAGGTTCTGGCGTAGCTTTTGATCCTTCCCTAGATGGCTGAATGGAGTGGACACGTTCAGCAAACCAAGCGTTGACCATTTCCCTAAAAGAAATGTAACCAAAAACATTAGTTCAGCAGTCTCTTGACCTAAGAAAAATACGAATACAAACCTAATCTTAGTAATTTCCTAATCTGATTTGATCAATTTGATTATACCTAGACACAAAGTCAGTTCGCTTGGTATTTATCTTGGTAATGCAAGCAGGCAGCTATTTCCTAGCTAGCTAACATTCATACAAATTCAGTTACTAAACTCTGCCCTCATAATTTGTTCTGTACCTTTCAAGCAGGTCAAATTAATATGCATGCATGTTATACAGTAGCCAAAGTAAAAAGTAGCACTTAGTACCTAGAGCTGTCATTTGACTTCATTTTAAACCTCCTCTGCTACTCAGCTGAATAATCAGTTTCAACTCATCTACCAACAGTTGACCCAGGAAGATAAAACAGCAATGTAGGGAATTTTCTCAGTTATTTAAAGGTTTTATGGGCAGTTTGCTGGACTGAACCCATCTATATAATGAACTGTTACAAAGGTTGTATGTTACATTCTCCAAGTTTTCATTAAAAGTTGAATGGGTCTTCGAATTTAGCAGCACAAATGGAAAACACTGGAGTACATAACCCATAATCATAACATCTGGTGATGGATTATTTCTACATCTGTCAAAACAACACTAATGTAGTGGCTTTTCTTAAACTAACACTACAATGAAAGCATTAAAATAGCCTAACAAATGTTTTCAGTGAAATGACTCCACCATAGTCTCAGTGGACTCGACCTAAACTGTCCTTGGCTAGAATAATTTAAATAAAGAGCATTGCCTTTGAAGAGACACCATCCAACCAAGTTAGTAACTTCATCTAAAGTTACAGTCTTAATTTATCCCAACCAATCTTATAGTAAAGATTTACATGGGTTGTTTTTCAGTGGTAATAAATACATTTAATTATTTTTTTATTATTTAATAATTAAACTAGCAAATAGCTGGCCAGATGTTAGAGTAAAATATAATTGATTCATTTTTTATTTTTTTATGAATTAAATCATACACATTACATTTAAATTGCAGAACTATATATATATATATATTTCTTTTTTTTTTTTTTTTTTTTTTTATGAAAGTAGGTTGCCTTTTTAATTTTTTTCATAATTTTTTATGTCTGTTCTTCTTCCTCATTATTTCACCAGTACTGCCCAGGTGGAAAGACGTAGTATTAAATGTATTAAAAATATACTTGAAATTCAAGTAGTATTTTTGTAATGAATTTGTATTCCCGACATGCTTATTTAAAGTGCATTAAAAATATCTAAAAAGTATACTAGAAGTACTTTTGTATTAAATATATGCTTATTTATACTTTCACAGAATATGCTAAACACAAGCATACTTGTAATGTACTTTTTTTCAAAGTATACTAGTAATACTTTTGTATTAAATATATGCTTAATTATATTTTTAAGGAATATGCTTAATACAAGCTGACTTTTAATATATTCCAAAAAATAGTAAAAATAGTAAAAATACCATTTTAATAAATATATTCTTATTCAAACTTTTAAGGAATATACTAAAATTAAGCATTCTTTTAGTGACGTTTAGTGTATTTACAGAAAAGACACAGTTATGTTACTCTTACCTAAAATATATTTTATGTGTACGTTGTGTAAAGTATGTTTGTTTGTTTTTTTACCAGAAAACTCACTGAGGTAAAATTTGTGTTTAATTATTGTTATTTAATTGTTGTGTTTCTGAAATATGCAAATAGTCATTTTATTATATGCAAACTTGTGTTTTCTGATTTCCTGGACAACTTGTCTTCACTGTAATGAGGTAAGGTAATGAACTTTGGAAAAACCACAAGATACAGTTTAGTTGATCAGCCAACTGTGGTAGTGTTCGTTGATTGGTGTTTATAATTGTCCAAGCTTGACAATCTTATCGCCTTTATTTTCAAATTAATAAATAATTGATTGTTGTTGTTGTTTTTTAATTACAGATGAGAAGAAAGATCAAATTGTAAGAAGTGTTGCTTATAAGAAAACACACCGTACATCTGAAACTGCTGGGGATGGGAAGGTTTTGACTATTGTAACCATGTAAAGCTACTATCATTCTATTATTTAGAGGTTGTAGTTTAACACCTCTGTTAGAGAGATTTTTGAATCAGGCCTAACAAAGATGGTTTAGTCAATCGTGGTAGAATAATTCAAGCAATAAGTCCATTCCAGGTAGCTAATTTGTGCTTCCTTTCTATTATCAGCATACCTTGTAATATGCACAGGTTGCTTTTATTGAAATAATTTTTTTCAAAAATATCAGTGAGTTTGTACTTTTGTTGTTGTTGAGTTTGAAAATTATGTTGTTGGGCTATGGCTAATCTTATGTCCAGTGTAACTCAGAATGCTGTACAGTGACAACAATCAAGAGAATGAGAAAGTCACTCATATGTCAAGCATGATGAGGAGATTTTTAAAAGGTGAACTGAGATGTCAATAAATTCTAATAAATATCAATGCAAATTATAATAAATTTTCGATAATGGATGCAACATGTTTTTGTCTAATTATTTTTTCCTTTCACAGATCCTGCAATAAAGCTGTCAAATACTGCAAGCCCTGTCGTACTCAAAGAAGTGACCTCGTCCCACCGGCTCCCTCTTGGTCAGTCATCACTTCCTAAGTCAACTGTACCAAGTACCGAGTTTCCTAAGTACTAGCAATGCTCAGCTCCATCAGCCTGTGCCTTCAGATTCACCAGTCTCTATCACTCTGCCTCCATATTTCGGTAGCCACAAATTCTACATCTTGACTCCTTCCTCGACTCTGCTGTGAGTTGTCAGCTCTGGGTCTGTGCCATGTGCCAAACACTATCTAAGCCTCCAGGGGATCGTCATCCCCCCCATCACTTCGACACATCCTGCCATTATCCCCATTTGCCCCTCACCATCCCTACACCATCTCCTCATCCACCTCCAAAACACCCTCCATCCTTCCCCATTCTCTTGCTTGAACTTGAACTTAAGTCTTTGCACACAAATTGTTACTCATACTTGTGTTTCAAGTGCATTTTACTGCATTTAATAGTATTTGTTTCTCACAATGGTATGCTGCTATTCTTTTTTATGTACTCTGAATATTTGTAATGTGCACAACAATATATAATGTATAGACGTTTTATAGATATCAAAGTGTGTATGTGTATGTATATACTGAAAAAAATCTTCATATTATACTAATGTAAAGCTTATGCATTTTAAATGAACTGAAATGCAATTTAAATGTATTTGACGTACATTAAAACAATATTTCAAATATGCTTTGTAGTTAATGAGACAATAAAAGTACATTTTAAATGTACTGTAAGAAATACAATTAAATTGTATTAAATATACTTAAAATTGGTTCACTTTAACTTAGTTTCAATGCATTAAATATATTGCAAATACATTAAAATTTTACTTAAACATTTTAAATTACAGTTAATATACTTAAAGTTGTTTCATAATAATACATTTAATATGCACTCAGTAGCCTATAGTATAATTTAAATATATTAAGTATGTCTTAAAAGCACAGTTTAAATATATTTCTTTTTTTACCTGGGTGGTAATTTTCTGAGCACCCAATAGTTGTCTGGACAAGTATGCAGGTGTGTTCATTCATCTGATCATAATTAAGACAACGTATTTGTTTAAGAATCTTCATTAAAGAGCATAAAGAACATCAAATCTAGAAATCAAACACTTCAATACGTTCACACCTTTGTTTGGTTGTTATTGATTAAACAGTGTAAGCAACGAGTAGCTATATCTTACATATCTTCTCATAGTACCGTAGTGTATAACAACTCTGTGAAGCTGATGAGGTCAATGTCGGCATATGTCAAATAAATCAACCGAACAATGTGAAATTGCTACACACAACTTCAGCTAGCCTATATGATTATTTTTTCCAACAAACGAGTTCCACATTATGTTCAAAGCGGCGTTCAGAAGAAGACAAAAATGCAGTAAAAACTGACACTTTCCTTTACAAACAAAAAAAATTAAAACAGCTAAAGTTAAAGTTGAAATGAAAGCAAATTTGGCGATGATGAGAACATGGAGCACTGCGTTGCGCAGCTGCAGCAAGCGGGTATTTAGTCTGTACAGTTTCATTTCATGACTACAAACTGAACTAGCAATCTGCGCCTTTGAACTTACCGAGAAGCTTTGCGTACAAAATAAGAATGTACGAACTCTAGGTTGTCGTCAAGCCAAGCCTCCATCATCCTTTCACTTTTGGGAGGATAGACCTCCATTCCGCCTGCACAGATCAGCCGGTGGATATCATCCGCCTGCTCTCTTCTGATGTTCAATCACAAACACACTTCCACCACAACCAGCCACCGGCGTCTACACTGGCTGCACTATTACTCTCTCTCTCTCTCTCTCTCTCCCTCTCTCTCTCTCTCTCTCTCTCTCTCTCTCTCTACCACACACACACACACACACACACACACACACACACACACCTACGTATCGCCGCTTTTCTTACATTAAAATAAAGTCTTTCATCAGGCAAGTTAATACAAAATTCTTAAAGCTGGTTACTCATTCGGAAGAATACCTTAACATTAGACCTCAATTTAGGTGATTATTAAAAAAAAGTAACAGTTGTTATGGCTATTATGGCTATTAACAGTGGCTATTTTGGTGCATTGGCCTATTATCATCTTGTATCACCTTAACCTCTTTTTCGTTTTGGTCACCGCTTCTTGTATGTGAAATTCTTGTATCCTTTTTACCACCATTTGATATTAGAAATAAACTCTTCACAACCAGTTCAAGTAAATCAATATCCCAGAGATACCATATGGGCAGTTGACATGACATGTGTAGCATCCTTCAAGCTATGAAAGTATTTTAATCAACATATCATTCAAAATATTTAATTGTTATAATTAAAAATAGTTATACATTCAACTATTTTATAAGCTTGAATAATTAAAATACAGCACAGATTTAGATCAACTGAATTATATACTGAATTCAGTATATACAGTCAAACACACATGTAAAAAAAATGTCAATTTCATTAAAATAACAAAATTCTGAATCCTTACCAGTCATTCGTCCTTTTGAATTTTTTTGGCTAATCTATTGCCTAATATTGAATAGCCCTGACCCACCCCTAAGCACTACCCCATCTCTGTACACAATGGTGTAGCCTTACCAGCAGATGGTGCCTCCTTCTCTCCTGGGAGAGAGAGAGATACCACTGAAGGCATATGTGCTCTCTTGGGTACAAATGTGATTCCACTGTATACATGGTGGCCTGGCTGAGCTAATGACAGTCTCTGGAGAGACTAAATGTCAGTGAGAGTGAACAGTATTGGAAAATGTTTCTATAAAACATTTTTATATTGTTTTTTTTTTTTTCATTTCATTTATCAATGGCTGCATTTGGCAGGCACTTCCCACTATCTTTCCAAAGAACATGGAACGACATGTCAGGACATGCTATAAACTTATGGTGGGATTCCTGTGGCTCCCATCTACACCACCACATGCAACTTTCACAACCTTCAAGCACCATTTGTCATGGTGTCCCCAACTATATATGCATGAACACACAAAGTCAGGCTGTAAGGCTGAAACATTGTCCAGATGCGGTCACTCAAGTCACTCTAAGCTAAACTACTCGGTTCACCTTTCAGTCATAAGTCAAACAACACTCTATTCCTTCACATAATTCCGTGCACTACATTAAACAGCTCAGCCACTATTGTAAACCCTAAAGTCAGTGCTATGGAGGATAGCTTTGAATGGAGAGAAGTCCTATGCAGTTCTCCAATGGAAACAATTTTGAGTGCTTCGTTTGTCTTGTGTAGCATTTAACAAGACAAATATGGCAGTACAAGCATTTATAAACGGCATGTTTAATGGAGACAGAGAGAATAGGGTTGAAACCGGGGTCAAAACAATGGAAAAGGCCTACTGCAGAGACACAAATGAATATGCCACTGGATGTGAAAGTAGGAAATGAAAGTAACTTGAAATATCCCACTAAACACATAAAAAAATGCCTTTGTCTTTGGATGATACCATAAGAAAAGAGTTAATTTAATGCACATAGACAGTGTTCAGATCTGTCTTTCACTGAAGACTTTATTATCATGATATCCTGATGAAATTGAAGTAGCATAATCACAGGAAGAAGATGGTGAACATTTTTTATGTAATATAATTTATTGGGGGGGGGTGGTGCTTCAAAGGTGAGTAAAAGTCAGGATAATTTAAATGTTGGTGTGAACTATCCTTTTAAGTCCCCATAGGAAGTCACATCAAAAGGTTGGAAAGTTATGAGTCATTCCACTCAATTTGAGTCTCTCAGTAACCCCTCAACTCATGTTACACAAATCATTCTCTCCCCATAAAACTAATAAAACTGATCCTTATGTGACATCATTAATAAAAAGTGGCATCATATAAGCCTTCTGAACAACATTGTCAGCAGAGACAGTTTCCTCCTTTTATAAGCTTAACGACTCAACTCTGTTACATCAATTAAAGAAAGAAAACTACTTGTGGAAATGATCTTGGAAATTATGTTATTTTACCAATATACATGATGTCTTAATATCATGCATGACTTTCCTGTTATTCATTACTGAGCAAAAAAAAATATCACAACCCTATTACACTCAACCCTGTTACTTATTTGATTATAAATTAATTAATTAATAATAAAAAGTTTTTGAAGCCTGAGGAGAAAAAACATGGTTTTCTGGAAGTTAAATATGTCATTAAATCTGTGGGGTGTTAAGAAATATAATATATTATGGTAAAAAATCTGAAAATGTGTACGTCAAAATCATACCAGGGAATGAGTCTTGTATTTTTAAATACAAGCATAAGTAAGCCAAGGTGCGTACCTTCTCCTAGCTGCAACAGTAAGCTGCTTGAGCGCTTTTTGTAAAGATTATGTTCAGACAAAACATAAATATGGTAATGTTTATCCTTGAAAGTTATTTTAAAAGTTAATTTTGCAAATCAAAAGTAGCAAATATGCCCCTTTGATTCAATACATATGACCAATGATTCATAAATCTTCAGTCAAAGGGATAGTTTACCCAAAAATGGAAATATCGAACATTACTGTTTTTTAACATACATTGGAAGCCAATGAACTTCTCAAAAAAGAAAAAAAAAGAGAAAGGAATGTATACAGGTTTAAAACAACAAAAATGGTTTAGGTGAACTACTCCTTTAACTGTTTTAATTATAAATACATCTGTTTTCAAGTTTTTATGCCATGGCATGCACATCAAGAGCTTAGGTATGCTCTGCAAGCATAGTTACCTCCAGCATGCACAGAATATCACATCTCCTCTAGGACCATGAAGGGGTTACAAGCAGGGTATTTCGTAGAAAATCTGCGGCAGTTGAAAACGTCCCCAGTGAAAAGTTCTGAGCTCTGGTTGAATATTGTTAAATATTTTGGGAGGTAGTGGAGGGGGTTTCAAGGGGTTGAGTCGTTCTTACTGAGCTTGACAAACCACAGAGCTATCCCTGGTAAACATCACGAAGGTCTAGCAAGATTTGGAATAAACACAAAGGAAAGTGTGCAAAGGGGAGGGCTATCCTCACATTCAGGTTGTTTAATGAGATATGTAACAGGATGTCAGGAAAGCCTGAGCTGAGTTGAGATGTGCT
>JAUYWG010000040.1:23622831-23633706 GCA_034779775.1 Enteromius afrohamiltoni
AAGTACATCTGGAACACATTTGTTGGTCCATACACACTGTGTGCATTATTGGTTACCTCTATGTGAACCCCATTTTTAAACTTTGGTCATAGGTTGATGTTGAAAATAATACAGATTTCATGGACTGATGAGGTTTGTCTCTATGAATTAGCCAAAGAATGCTAAAGTGTAAAATCCTTGTAAAAAAGCTCACAGAAAAATCAACGTTACGTGCTCAAATCAAACATAGTTTGATATTTATGATGTTTGCCCTACAATACAGGTGAAAAGTTTTGTGAATAATGGGGACATTGAATACAGAACATTAGTTATATGGACTACTTTGATGTTGCTTTATTTTTTTGTCCTTCAGTAGCCTTCATCTGCTGCACCTGTAATGCCAGTTTATACTGTCAAATTACACTTCTTGACATTAGCAAGTTGTCACGATAAAAACCATGATAGAATAAAAACATATATGTAAGGAGGTTCAGGTTTGGTTTTTTTCCACTCTAATGATGTACAGGTATTACTCTGTGCAACCTGTTAATTCACTGGTAATTGTTGATGGAAAGAACAGAGGAGCTCATTTCAGCGTGTGAAAACACTCTTGATTTCCCTGAGGCAGTGTCCAAGATTTTGTCACGCTTCTTTCCACACACAAACAAAGTCAGCAACTGTCAGCAAGTGTTGTTCCATGCTGTTTTTTTATGTGTGATGTGAAGTTTGTACAAGTGTAATCAAAGACTAGCTAGCACAATAGAATGTATTTGCCTAATATAGACTTATATTAGGCTGTAATAAAAGTATATTTGTTGTTCACACAATTATTAACTGAAATTAGACAGTGATTTGAATCAGTGAGGAACATCAGCAGTCTTAAATGGAAGCATGGAAGAATAATTAGGCTAATAATAGAATGGCAGACTTTTTTTTCAACTACTTAAAATAACATAAGATACTATAAAATATTGAAACCTGACACTCAGACAATCACACACCGAATTTACAAAATCATACACTAATTCTTGTGACTCAGTTTTCAATTTCATAAAACACTTTTTGCAAAACACAACACAATTTTTTACTCAACATAAAATTAAACAGGAATTAATATTATGGCAAAGGTGTTTGCAAATGTTTGCTTTTGAGCTGTGTTTGTTATATTTTGAATGCTTGATTTTGCAAGAGGCAAGGTATTTTGCATTTTGTGTGTGCAGTTCTGTGTAAAATTTTGAAAAAATCACATTAGAAATGTCTGTAAGCAGTGGAAAAAAACTGTAAAAACAGTTTTTAAATTGTGTCAGCCTTGACCACACACACACACACACTGATATTATACCACGTTGCTTTTAGTAATTCATGAGGGGACAGTACTATTGAAACTATTAAAAAGAACATTTAAAAAATAGCTATATTACTGAAAGTAACAGTCAATATGCCAGATGGAGAAGATAGATACACTTACTTAGATATACAGTTTTTCTCGGCTGCTAAAACACTATAACCAAGATTTTAAACTAAATTTTAAAAACCATAACTATTTTTCTAAAAGCACACCCATTTCCCTGAACTATAAACACTATTCCCTGCTTTAACACATGAGTCAAATTTGGTGAACTATTAGTGCAAAACTCTACACACAAATTCCTACATTTTTCATTGCTTATACCTTGTGGTCATTTAGAAAACACATAATGTTAATTCAGTTCAGCACAGCTTGAGCTCAGTTAGCATACAGTTACCCAGGTGAAAACACTAGGAGTCAAAATTTATCACACACCAATCAGAACCTTCGATGGAGATAAAAGGGCCAAAGTCAGTTTACAGTTTTTCTCAGGGGCTTTGGTCCATTCCTCAGATCAGAAATAAAATTCTCAGAACTACTTGTTCAACCTCCACATCATCTAGTCTCTTATGTAGATCATAAAACATTTCTCATTCTTTTGAACAAGTTGCTATTGCTCTGGTACAATCATGCAGCTGATATATATACGTATATTTGATTTTGATCTGATTATGTACACAGTGACATCTAGTCATTACTGTAATACACTGTTTACTGTAAGTCATTTCGGTAAACACAAATTGGTTGATCTAACTGTCCACCAAATTTTCCACAAGTTTATTTTCATATACAGTCTTTTTCAATCAACATCCCACATGTGTACATTTGTACTTGAATATTTGGCATACATAAACATACATACATACATACATAAATGTTTTTCAGTACAGTAACTGCCACACTGATGCCGTAGTTCATAGATCAGGTAGTACTAGCAGAGTGTACTGTCGTATTGACAACATAACTGAGCAACTTGTTTGTGAACAATGACACAAGGATATCAGGCATGCGAGAGGATTTTACCCCTGCTGTTTGTCCAGAGCCAGTATAGCCTGTTATGTGGACCAGATATTTTTACAGTTTTTGCCTATTGCTTACACAACAAAAAACGAATGCTTATCCCAAAGCCTCAATACCTAAACTTTTTGTATCTTATTTTAAACAAAGTGTAATCATAGCTGAAACACATTTTCAACTTTGCACTTTGTTTACAATTCTGTAACACACTTTTTGCGAAACACTACACACGTTTTCTTACATTAGACTCTTTGTTCAAAAACGAAATCACCTGTTATCATTGGGAAAACACTCATCTGGCAATTGTAGACACTTACATAGACACCTCACATGCATAGAAAAACACAACACCAATCAGTCTGAGCCTTAGCACAAAAAATAGACCTTAGGTCAGACATTGCGAGAGCAGTACCAGTGTGGAAACATGTGTCAGATGACATCAGCTACTCTGGTGGACCATGTGATAAATCATGGCCTGTCCATTAGTCCACCTTACTGTAACCTTAGTCAGTACACAGTAACATTGAAGATATTCTGACTGGAGAACAAGTATATCTTTAAGTTTCCATTCCAGACAGTACCTACTGTATGCGTCACATGATTCTTTATCATATTACAGTATTACTGCACTAACTGTTCTATACAAAAATGTAGTGCTGTGAAGTATACCTCACATCTATGCCATATGTACTTGTACAAGCAACTACTACATATACTGTAAAACATTACTTTGGTGTAAAGCTGCTTAGCAATGATATATATCATGAAAAGTGGTATACAAATAAATTTGAATTGAAGTGAAGTATATGTAAAGCAATACCATTGTGATGTTACAGAATGGTGTACAGCTGTGAAAAAAAAGTACAGAATATAGACCCAAATACAAGGTGGGATCCACAAACCCCCTAGAACCCCCCTCCCCACCCACCACACACACACACACAAAACAAGAGTATATTTCCCCCCCCCATAGCAATTTATCCAGTAATTTCTTTTTTTGCTTTTGTGTTGTTGACTGCATAGACTGCAGTGTTTTATATAAAGCCCATCAGTGTGTTGCTGCTGATATGAAAGAGAAATTAAAATAGTTCTTGTGTTTATGATTTTGTTGCAAGAAAAAAGGGGTGTTAAGTTTTGATTGCAATGTTTCATTTTGGCATAGTTGTGAGTTGTTAATCTCCAAGTGCTACTTCTGATTGTTTTGTGTTTAGAGTTTTGACATAAATGGGCCAAATTTAGCAAAAAGTGTGTAAGCAATAGGCAAAACCTATAAATGTAATCAGGTTCCACTTTACTAGTACCACCATATATTCAGACAGACAGACAGACAGATATGTAGATAGATAGATAGATAGATAGATAGATAGATGAATGGATGGATGTGTGCAAGTTCAAAATTCTGACTTCCATCAACAAATCTGCTCACAGCAAATCCCTTCAGAGTTATTTTTAGTAAGAGGGCTTTGGAATAACTCTTGCCTAGAAATGAAAATTTAAGATCAACACAATGAGAACTTGGCTCTGCAACTCAATCCCCTGTGGAATTTGTGACTTATACAAGTAGTAAAAAAAAGAATAAATAAAATTCTTAAACATCTACCATACCACGAGGGGATCTCCAAATACTAACAGAGGAAACTGGATTTCCTCTGATGGGATCGGAGGTATGCGTGATCTTTTTCCTGACAGTTTTGTCTATATGGTAACTTTATCGTTTTTCTTTATGGACTCAAAGCAAATAATGGGCCTGTTGCATGAAAAAACACACACATGCCATTTGAAAAGCTTCTGTATGTATGTAACAAAGGCTAATGCAATTCACAAATCCCACCTAGGATTCACATTCAAAAATGGCCATAGAAAATTCTTATACAGCTCTAACTTGGGTTAACCAGATCGAGTGAAGATTTCTTTAAAACATTGCCATAGCATATCAATTACTTACCAGTTAGTTAACACGTGTAACATGTATGGCATATTTTTCACATCCGCAAGTACTGTAACTGTAACTGCTGTTGTATGTCAAGAGAAACGTAAACCCATACAGTTTGGAGCAATGTAAATAAATATGGATATAATAAAAGTAACTGAATGTTCACTTCCAAACTAGTCCAGTAGATGGGAAGAGCTGATTTATGTTGACTAAAGTGATGACCCACTTTTTTAAAAGTGATGTCAGGACAGTTTTGTTTTGTTTTGGGAGCTGCATATCTGCGCTTAGAACTTGTCTAAAAGTTTTCTTTTGTTAGTTTTTTTAATAAAAAAAAGACAGTCCAAATATAGCTTTTGCATTTGACAAAAACAAACAATGTTACTGAAATATATGAGCTAAATACAACTGAACCAACTAGCACATAAAAATCCAATCGCACAAATATGGCACAACATACGGTGAGTGTAAATCAACAGAACATAAATCTGTTGTGTTGACAAAAAAGCTTGACAGTTTTCATATCCTTCATATGATTCTAAGAAAGTCATAAACAGAATAAATTATATATTTGTTTCATTATGCTGTTACATAAGCTACAGCTTTTATGGCCTAGTGAACTAAAAGGGAGTAACAGCACACACCCACTCAAACACACCACATCCTGATGTCAAGAGAAATATCAATCACCTCACAGTTCTAGGACCTCCTCCATGCTGATATATTACTCACATTAAATTGATCCATAACATATACATAACTTCTGTCTTAGTTAGATTAGTACGCAATCTAATTTTCAACTCACCCCATGGTGAATCCTCAGATTAAATGTCTCCAATGAAAACAGTATCCTTTTTTATTCTTCCTTTTCCTCGCTCTCCCTCTTTCTCCTCTTTAAACTTTCCCTCTTTAACAGAGGCTTTTAGCAGACTGCTTTTTGTTTATGTCCTTTTTTGGGATTGAAGTAGATGGAGAGAGCTTGCAGAACACTACATTACTCCCTTACTGTTATACCCTCGAAACTTTGCCTGCCCTCTCTCTCTCTCTCTGTTTTTCTCTCTCTCTCTGTATCTCTCTCTGTTTTATAAATCCCACTCCTACTGAAATATCCGAGATAACCAATCACGCAAGACCACATACAGGTGTAAATGTACGCATGTTTCCAGCCTGTGTTTGAGAAATTCACTGGCATTGATTTAAAATGTTTATGTAAACTCATTGCTAAACCATTGCAGTTTGTGTATGGCTCTGTGTTTGTCTTATGCCATTAGGTGAAATATGGCAGGGAAAGGATTCAAGTTCACTTGTCCGGGACACAAAAACATACCCAGTCATTAACTGCTCTCAGGGGCTTGAAGCAACTGGGATCCAGCAGGGAACTACTTGTACAGGTGAGTTTAACAAACCCAGGTAACTAGACTCTGGAGTACAGCCCTGGTAAACATGTAGGGCGAAAAGGCCACAGTCTCTGGAGAGTAGCAGATTTACCTATAGCAGGGCTTCTCATTATGAAGAGGCACCTTCTTGTTTGGACACTGACACATACATTTTTAGTAATTTTCTTTGAAATAGTAAAAAAATCGACACTCCACTCATTTCTTAATACTTAAGTCACAAAGCTCTTCACACAGTAAGCTAAACTGTGTTTTTTTTCATTTCTTTGGCAAAAAATCTATACAATGCAATGAAATGCTAATTTAAATTACAGTAATTCATTTCTCATCTAGACAACACTAACTACCTGCAGACCAAGTTGCATGTTTGTGCAGGTCATGGATTTGTGTGTAAGTTTTGAAAAAAAAAGGAAAAGTTCACATCCGGTGAGCTGAAGTGATTCCTGCCTGAGATTAATTCCTGCTCTTGGATGGGACTAAAAGATCTGTTTAGTGGTATTAGTCCTGACGATTGCTGTAGACCCATAGCAGAGTTTTTGAATTTAGTTCCAGAGTTAAGTGGTTCGAATTTCCTTGTTGATATAGAGGAATTTGATATTATTTCGGAATTATTTGGAATCAGCATAGCCAAGTCATCTAATGTAATCATTCAAATTCTAATTGTAATACAACAAATTCCGTATTTTCTTTTAATGCAAAATCTGTATAACCCAGCTGGATAAAAAGATGTCAGTGAATTTTATTGAATGAAGGAATATATTCTTAAAGAAATCTACATTACTAACTAACATCAATCATTGTCAATATAAGCAAAAGCAAAAGTTTATAGTTAAACCGTAGTGCTTTATTATATTATATGCTTTATAAATATTTTTTTGTACCCACTAAGATTAATTTTATGCCTGAACAGATCTTCGACAACTCTCTCAAAAAAAACGGAAAGGCATGATGGTGTGGGAAGGAGAACAATGGAGTCGCAGAGTATCAAAAACAATAATCTTGTATTTACAGAACTGAAGGAACATCTGCAACATATAGAACGGGAGTAACATTTAAGGACTGACAAGGGAGACTAGGGGCAAGCGGAGTTCAAGCCGGACACCAAACTTAGACCTCGCTAGGCCTCAAACATCTAGGGCTTGTCCTCTGGACACCACGCCAAATTCACCAAACAAGCCTAAATTGTCATCATAAGTGTCACGACCAGCTGATGTGCCAGTCCAGCTCAGGATGGAATTTCAGCTTGTCATGAACTTTATGTGTCTTTTGCCCTGTCTTATGTGCCCTTGTTACATTTGTTGTGTTTTGTTGTGCCATGTGCTCTGTTTATTTACCTGTCAGCTCCCTCGTGTCTGCTCCTCGTTTGTAACCCCGCCCTCTCATCAGTGTTTCATCCTCTGCCAGCCGTGTTTTGTCCAGGTGTATTTGATTAGTCCATGTATAAATACCACGTCCCATGTCTTGTATCTTTGTCTGTCGTTAACGTTGCTTGAAGTTACATGTTCTTTTGTGGTTTGTGTCGTTTGCTTTTGTCTCAGTTATTCCTTTTGTTTAATAAATGTACCTTGATCAGAGACTCTCTGCCTTCCGTGTTTCCGTGCTGCTGAAAGAGGCTCACGACTCGCTTCACCACAACAGCTACAGCCCTTCTCGTGACAATAAGGAAGCGTGAACTTGTGAATAAACTAAAAAACTATTAAAACACAGTAGTAACATTGGAGGACCAATAAAATATACTATTTACACCAGGTACAAACATATACCTGTATAAATACATATTATATATTTAACACACACTAAATATATTGTACAAAAGAGTTAACTCAGTCTTTTGGCATAATGTCTGCTGAAGTATCGTCCAGATTTGTTGTAGTTGATGAAAGAGGCTCACTAAAGAAAGATTGTTATTTTCAGACACATTTCCGAATGGATAAGTTAGTTTGGAGATAAAATTGTATCGTAATTCCAAATAAATATATTATGATCCACAACTGAAGGAGGAAGGTGCTTGTTACCCCACTCGTTCTGTGTAGTTACAGGGTAAGTGTAGTTACAAGGTGCTTGTTACCCCCTTGTTCTCTGTAGTTACAGGGTAAGTGTAGTTACAACCCAGCAAACACAAAACGTTTTCACAACGTTGTATTTTGGTTGCAATTAGGTAATGTTGTAGTATAACATTTTTTAAAATAAAAAATATATACAGCGAAAATAAAACGTTTTAAAAACGTTGTAAAAATATCTAACCGGTACGTTTTTTTTAGGTATTAAAAAAACTTAAATATCACGTTTGTTTACCACGAAAATGAAACCAGACCAAAAAACGTCAACTTTTGGGAGACGTTTTATTCAGGTATTAAAATAACGTAATCTGCACGTTGGAAAAACGTTTTAAAAACATTGTGAAAGTACCCAAAATACAACTTTGCAAAAATATCAGTCAAATAATAATGATACTGTCACACCGTCACCTGTTTCTATGTTTGTTTACCTTGTCCATGTGCTCTGTTTTGTTTTCATTCTGTGCTCCTCATGTCTTCCCTCGTTTGAGCCTGCCACGCTGCCTCAGCCTGAGCCAGAGCCGCCATTACTGCCCACTGAGTCACCATGTTCTGAACCGTTTGAATCTCCTGGTGACTGTGAATTACCCTGGCCTGAACTGTTTGAATCTCCTGGTGACTGTGAACTATCATGGCCTGAACCGTTTGCATCTTCTAAAGACTTTGAGTCTGCTGCGCCTCCAGTGCGCCCTCCAGAGTCTGCTGCGCCTCCAGTGCGCCCCGCCCAAGGCTCCTGGTCCTCCGTCCAAGGCTCCTGATCCGCCTCAGGCTCCCAAGGCTCCGGATCCTCCGTGGTTGACCCAGGGTCCTGAACTGCCCAGGGTCATCTGATACCACATAGTGTCCGGGAGGTCTCCTGAGACTCTGCCCTGTGCACCTCCCGGACACCCATCCATCCCTCCCCCTGCCTTGAGTATTGTCCTGCCTATGAACTTTGTTCCCAAAGTGAGGGGGGGCTCTGTCACACCGTCACCTGTTTCTATGTTTGTTTACCTTGTCCATGTGCTCTGTTTTGTTTTCATTCTCCTCATGTCTTCCCTCGTTTGAGTCTACGCCCCTTCATTAGTTTTCACTCCCTGTGCCCAGGTGTTTCCCCTTTATGTCCTGATTATGTGTGTGTATAAATGCCGTGTCCTGTGGTTTCCCCAGTGTCAGTTGTTAAAGTTTCATTTATGTCTGTTGGCGGAGCTCTGCATAGCTCTTCGCGATTTCCTTTGTTTCCTTGGTTTTGATTATTTAATAAATGTTCCAGTGTTCGCTAGTACTGCCTCTGAGTCCTGCCTGTCCTCAAGGAAGCGAGAGCGCGAGCTTAACCACAGCCGAAACGTGACAGATACAAGCAATTCAGTGACTTGGAAAAGTTTCAGTAATATTTTACTCGATACATGATCAGTAATGCTTGCGTTACAATACACTCAATACAATACAATACACCTAAATTTTAATTGTAAAAAAAAAAAAACAAGACATCACATTAATGTATAAAAAATGCTGCAAGTCAGCTCTATTTTTGTTTGTGGTCAGTTATTATCCATCACTTAGTTTTTTTTAATTAAGTTAATTTAGAAAAAGGCTTGTGTCACACCGTCACATTCACCTGACCCAGGATCAGCACTTACCGAAAGCACTCAGCCACTTGTCACCCGTTCCAAGTCACTTGATTACTAACAACTGTCCGTCATCAGCTGCTCCCCATAAGAGCTCGCTCGGCCAGAGACTCAAGCTTAAGGCTGAGCTCAAGGTTAGACGCCAGTTCTATCCTTAACAGTTCAGTCTCCTTCCTTGATCGCTGTGCTCCTCCCAAATGGAACTTCGGTGGCTTGACGAACTTTGAAAACGGACCTTATTCTAAGACCTCTATAGACTGAGTATCCTTACCTATTACTTACCTGTGAGATCTGCCTCTCTGCTCTATACTTGCCTCAAAACTTACCAGCGGAGATCCTGCTTTGAGTTGTTGAACTGTTGCTCACATCACCTTCTATTGAATGGCTGAAGAGATATTTTTTGTTTGTGCACTAATAAACTCACCTATTGATTGAATCCCTCTTGTCTGTATTCCCTGAGCGTGACAGCTTGGAGCATTTTTGTTCATTAAATATAAGTTTTAGTTGTTTTTTTAACATTCAGGGTTTTTTTTTTTTTTAATCAATTTAACCTTTTCAAATCATAAATCACCACAACTTGCCTAAAATAAACATTTCAAGCATACAACGTTTAACACATGTGCGATGGTATATTCACTTTGTGAGGATAAAGCAGGCTTTTGCAGCACACGGAGGAACCAGTGCAACCACTTGCATTTTTTTCCAGTAGAAACAAAAAGGCAGATGACATGATTTGGTCTACTTTTATTTGTGTGTCCACGCAAAAAAAAAAAAAATCACAAAAACCAAAAATTAGCAAAAAAAGACATGAATTAAAAAAGCTTTAAATCACCTTATCGAAATAAAAAATAAATTGAAAACAAAACCTCTCTCATTAAAATTTTAATCTATAACGATGAAGGTGCATCAGAGGAGATGGCGAGTCAGGAAATTTACCTTTTTGACACGGACTCAGAAAACACCAAATTTAAAATATCTTCTTACTTTTTTCCTCTGACATATTCCTGGTAATTATGCTACTTTTGATGATGCTGTGACCAGGGTGGATCTAGAAAATTATTCATGGGGTGGCAAGGGGGTGGCATTGCAATTATGAGGGGTGGCAACACTGAAGCAAGCATCCTTGCATGGTTTTTGTAGATTCAAGGAATGCAATTCTTATTCGGTGTATACACTAGGGTGCACATTGTATGGATTTTATGGATTTATCATTGTCCTATTAAAAATGAAATGAAATGATTGACTTGAACCTGACATCTGGATTGGAAAGTCAGATAAATTAAATGAAATGGTACAGTATATTTAACTTCTTTTTACTGAGTTTTAACCTGTAGCGAGTTTAAGTCTATGCCAAGCTTTACAAAGCAAATGGATACAAAGTCTCAGTGGATCAAGTCTCCTTAAGTCAAAAGCACATAATAAATATACAGAAACGTCCCAGGCTTATGACTATAACCCCTGTTCCATGAAGGAACGAGACACTGCGTCGGAACGCTTTGGGAACGCCTTCAGCGAGACCACGCTCTGAATCTGCTGTGAAATC
>JAUYWG010000040.1:23633806-23643842 GCA_034779775.1 Enteromius afrohamiltoni
ATTCACGATTGGCTGATTCAACACACTATTCAGAGCCGTCACGCTGAGGGCGTTCCCATAGCGTCTCGTCGACGCAGCGTCTCGTTCCTTCAAGGAACTAGGGTTTTATACATAACCCAGAGACGTTTAATAGGTATTCTATGTATTAATTATAGGCACGTTTGTTATAATTAATAAGTTAACACGAGTGTGCAGAACATTTTGAATCTCTTTTTACAAACATGTATTCGATATCTTTAATCAGGAAGAAGTTTGAAGAAGAAGCTTCATAAAAGTTTATACCCAAATGTAAGACTCTGCCCTTACATTCCTGGGTGTCAAATGTATGTTAATGTATGTGAAATAGGCATCACAGGTTACGTAATCCTAGGTTTAGTGTTTGTACAGTAGATTAGTTCCAACAATAAAAGTGTATTCTCATAATTAAAAAAACATCTGCTTCATGTGTTGTGTCCAGCCCAAATTAACCCAGCTCTCTTTCCCTATCTCCGTCTGTCAGTGGATCACCAGCTTTCTGACAGACAGGCAACAGCTATGTGGGTAAATGGGTAAAACCACATCCAGCACCCATATGAGGAGCACTGGCGCCCCTCAGGGCCAGTGTTCTCTCCCCACTGCTCTTCTCCCTGTACACCAATGACTGCACCTTTAAAGGCCCCTCTGTCAAGCTCCTGAAGTTTGCAGACGACACCACACTCATCGGCGTCATCCAGGACGATGATGAGTCTCCTTACAGACAGGAGGTTAAAGAGCTGGCTGCCTGATGCAGTCTCAACAACCTGGAGCTCAACACACTCAAAACAATGGAGATGATTGTGGACTTCAGGAGGAACCCCCCTGCTCTCCCCTCACTCACCATCATGGACAGCACTATGGCCACAGCAGAGTCATCCAGGTTCCTGGGCATCACCATCTCTCAGGACCTGAAATGGGACACTCACATTGACTTTATTGTGAAAAAGGCCCAATAGAGGTTATAATTCCTTCGCCAGCTGAAAAAGTTTAATCTGCCACAAGAGCTGCTGGTACAGTTCTACACACCAATCACTGAATATATCCTCTGGACTTCTATAACTGTCTGGTTCGGCTCAGCTACCAAATCTGACATCAGACGACTACAGAGGGTAGTCAGGACTGCTGAGAGAATCACTGGAACATCCCTCCCTACTCTCCAAGAACTGCACGTATCCAGAGTGAGCAAAAGGGCTAAGAAAATCACTCTGGACCCCTCACACCCAGTACACTTGTTTTTTAATCTGTTACCATCTAGTCGACGCTACAGAGCACTGAGCACTAAAACAATGAGACACAGGAACAGTTTCTTCCCCCAGGCTGTCCATACCATGAACACTTAATAACATTGTCATCTTTGCACATACATGAACAAACTCTTCTTACTTAAATGTCTATATTATTTATTGTTTTTGTGCCACCTATACAATTCTTTGTATATTGTACACTATTTTGTATATTATTCTTTTTATTACCTGTGTCTTGTCTTGTCATTCTGTTGCACTGTAGAGCTTTGTCACAAAAACAAATTCCTTGTATGTGTAGACATACCTGGCAATAAAGCTAATTCTGATTCTGACCTTCTGTGCACTTTTTAGTTGTTTGTGTTAGGATTTTGCACATATAGACTAGCATAGTTTATTTATTCTTAAATCTTTAGCCTTCATTTTTTAAATACTAAATTATTTATTAAAACTTTCCTTTAACTCCATGTTTAGCTCCATGTATGTCTGTATCTCTGTACTTCTGTGTAGCACCTCTGGTCTAGGAGGAATGTTGTTTCACCCTGTGTACTGCATCTGCTATACATGGTTGAAGTGACAATTAAGCTTCTTTGACTTTGAAATGGAGTCTGTGGGTGTAATCCTTTGTTGGCTGGTGTGCCCTCTGGTGGAGCTTGATGGAACTCCAGCTGAATATCATGACAGTTCAGTATGTCTCAGATGCCAAAAGACCTAGCTTTAGTGTCAGTAGACCCAGGAGGACTTTTCTAGAATATAAATACAATAATACAAAACCGTATATATTCCAGATAACAGTGTCTGGTAAAAACATTTATCTGACACATAGTGTACAATCATACATTTGTGTGATCTACTTCATCACACAAAAGTATGACTGTACACTATGTGTCAAATATAAAATATGTTAAATAACTTATTAAATAGTTAAGGTGTTTTTCACTTTAAAATAATGGTCTAGAGTAGTTTCTGCAGGCTGGCAGAGTAACTATGAGTAATTAGTATGGGGGTTAGTTTATTTTTCACTTTAAAGCCCTACTAAAGAACTGCTAATGATCAGGAACATTATTTTTAAGTGAAAAACACGTTACCCTCAGTAATTACTCAAGTGTAAATTAAAAAGTTTGACGTTTTATATCTATTACATACTGTACCAATGAATTCCATAAAATACTATCTTTCCGTTTGCATTACATTTTGAGTGTAACTTTTCAGATGCCGTTTATGATCAAACAGCCACATTCCACACAAACTAAAGTTAAAAAAAAAGAAAACAAGTCGTAATCAATGACCCGATTTAAGATAATATAGACCATGTTTCTAGTCAACTCATAAAACATTGTATTAAAGTGTATACTGATATACTGTATTGTGCATTCACTGACAAATACAGGCATTTCCACTTGAGTTTATTTTGTTTTATCCTGACACCACTCACACAAAGCTAGAAACTTGACAGCAAACTCCGCCTCCAAATCTCCACCCCTGCAACAACCAAATAAAAAACTGCACGTTCTTAAAAATAAGTATTATTTGAAGAACCCTTTGTAACACTTTGCTTCAAGTGAAAACAATGAAGACTTTGAGTTTGGAATGTATTATTTTCCTTTGTAAGGTAGGATTTTATCTCTCATACCAGAACACATTCCAAAACTAAGTTGAAACTTATATATTTTAAGATCAGTCAGTGTAAGTTTATTTCAGTTAAAACATCTCAGACTTACATTTTATTCTAGGAGTAGTCTTAAGCCTTGTCTGTGAAACTGGGGGTGGATGTCTCAGTTTTATCCTTTCTGGAGAATATGTTTTAACTGCAAAATTGTTTTTGGTATCAAATTATTTTTGAAATGCAAATTCAATTATCTATGAGAGTTCTTTCATTGTATTTTGCTATTCTTGTTATGTTGAAAAGTTATAAGTATTTCAGCACAGCAACAGTTATTTTACATAATTGTATGAATAAAAACTTAACCTCCACCCCTTTCACTGTGGGTATGTTGGCAGCCCTGTAGACTCTTGTGCCTGAATATTAATAAATCAAAATATCAAAATACCTCACAATTCAAGTGTATATATAATAAATGATATTAATTACATTTGAAATAAGGTATTTTTGTGTGGATTTGCGGAGGAGTCTCCATGTACACCTGGTTTGGAGTCAGAGTTGCTAGTTTTTAAAGTACACAGAGACCATCTTTACAAGGGAAAACCAATAGGAAGAGGTAAGCTATATTCAGTATCTCTAGCAAATTAATGTTGAAAGCTTTTATTTGAATATATTTTTAGTATTTGGCTGAATAATACCTCTACACAAATTGTATACATGCACGGTATCTACTAAATTTGTTGTCATCATTGTTCAGTTGTTTCACTCAACTGCAAGTTTTGTAGCTCATGAATAAGTGTTATTTAATGATATATGCCACTGATGCAACATCAGCAACATTCGCTTTGAAAACATCCTCCAGGTGTTATTATCCTAAGTCTGTTCCTTCATTGGCTAATGGTGCTAGAGTCACCCTCTGAGGCATTACGTCACACATATCTCAAAAGGACATAACATTGCTCCTCTGTTTCATATTCACGAAGCAGTTTAACTGCCCCGTGTCTTGTTATAATTTCCAGCAAACCACAGCAAGAGTTATCTTTCCTCATAAATTTGAGCCACAAGTGAAAGACATTTGAGGTTATACTTCCTATATACCAGTGGAAGATGTTGAATCTTCTTGATGCTTCTTCTGCTCAGTTTGTGTTTTTCAGAGAATGAATTTTGAATGATTTTATTGGTAAGCCCTGGTGGGCTTGAGACCTCCTGTGAATCAATCCCACTTCAGCAGCTTCATTGAAAAGAACAAAGAAACAGTGTACTGTAACTCTGCCACACTGCTTATGAATGAGTTATGAATTCCTTTTTTTAGAAATCAAAGGAGGCACAGATCAGAGGGTGGTGCTTGTGCAATCAGCCAATGAATTGTGTTCAGGGTCTTCCCATGGCATTAGCTATTGACACAGTGTATCTTCCCCTACCCAGGAAACCATGGTTACATTTATAATAAGATGTTCTGTTTAACCAGTTCATTCCTTTTTTGATTTCTGACAGTAAATTTTAATACATGCGATGGAAGAACAACAGTACTCTTTCAGTCTCTTGACAACCGGTTTGATGTGAACATGGATGGGACTGTAACGCTGAAGAGACCACTGACTCTTCATGAGGGTTACGAGGTGTTTTTAGTGCATGCTTGGGATGCCAATGGCAAGAAGCACACTGTATCTATCAGAGTTGAATTTGTCCAAAGTGTTAACAAGCATCCCAAAGAAACAGTCGTAAACATCACCCATCCACAGGTACCAATCATTTACTTTCAGAAACTGCTGTGCAATACAAAAAGCCTGGACATTTCATTTTTCTTTTCTTTTCTTTTTTAATGTGTTAATTTATTATTGTTACTTTAAATGGACACATTCAGTTATCAATTTCTGTACATGTTTATGGGGCCCACCTGCCCATCTGCGGCAAAAAAAAGGTGAATAAATGGCAAAAGCTGCAGGGCATATTTATATATGACATCTGGAGAGCATCAAATGTTTTTATAAACAACACATTTTTACAGCATTGAGCAAAGTGGCCAAAAAGCAGCAGAGCTTTACACAAGACAATGGAAGTGTAGACACAATTTAAAGAAGAGATAAACTGATAAACTTCCGATTTCTTGATTCTGATTAGTTAAGCTGCATTTAAAGATATTGTAAATTACTCTACAAACATAACCCTTTGACCTTGTTACATCAGTATTCATGCCCCACTCCGTCTGTGCTTTTTATCATGTATTTCAGCAAACACTGTAGCCACAGTAATAGAAGAAATGTAAAATGAAAGAAATAGAAATAAAATGGTGCAGATGTCACTGAAGCTAAATTTGATACAGCTGTGGTGTTTTCAACTACCATTAACATTTTACTACTGAATATTGAATTGTAAATATCAAGAAATCATATCATGAGAAGGAATAAACATCAAAACGACTTGCTATAAGCTACCAACCTTCACACAGTCTTTTTATCTAAAAGATAAAAGATTTATCTAAAGATTTATCTTTTAGAATCTAAAATCTTTTAGATTCTAAAAGATTTTATCTTCACACATATCTAAAAATATGAAATTCAAACAAGGAAGTTATGCATTGTTAAACAACAAAGTTCACATTAGCTTGCAAAAACATTATTACAAACACAACAATTTCACTAAGTTGGTACATTAAATGGCTGTCCAAAAACGATAGTCCCCCTATAATTATACAGTTTTTATTAGAACAAATTAAGTAGTCAGCTGTAGTACACATTTTGATATTCAAAAGTCAAGTTGACTTGATTATGCAAGGATATCAGCAAATGCCAAAACATTGTTTTTCAAATTTCACAAAATGTGTTCTGTCTTGAATTGTAAACAAAGATTGTTTGTTCCATGTCTTTTACTAACACGTTTAACTAGATGGAATTGCCCTCTGATCGAGTTCTGACTTTTCCAAAATCTTCAAAGGGTCTAAAGAGAATAAAGAGAGGTTGGGTTCTTCCTCCAATCTTGGTAGCTGAGAACAGCAGAGGTCCTTTCCCAATGTTCTTGGTCCAGGTGAGTCATAAAGAGACTGTTCAAAATGAGATGGATGAGAGCAAGGTTTGTTTGTTATTGACTTTCTCTTATTGCTTTCCATATTTAGATACAGTCAGACTATGCCTTGGAAACTCAATTGTTATACAGCATCACTGGCGAAGGGGCAGATCAGGACCCAGTAGGGATTTTCACTCTTGATAGATTATCAGGGAGGATCTTTGTAACTCAATCACTTGACAGAGAAAAAAAACCCACATACAAAGTAAGTAGATTTTTTTTGGTATGTTTTAAAATAAACTATTGGCTGTTAAGCATTTTAGCATTGGATTTGTCTTATCATTATATATTTTTTAACTTTATTCTTTCAAGCAGATTGAAAGACCTCATGAAATGTCTTGACACACACTTTTCTTGTTTGCTTGAGATCTTACAATAATATATTTGTGAATCTACTGAAGATGAAGTTAATTTTCTTTACGACTATTCATTTTTCCGTGACTCAAATCTAATTGACCTGGACTCACATTCAGTATGTAACATTTCCACTTTTTTGTTTTTGTTTCTTTAGCTTTTGATTCATGCTAAAGCACGTGATGTGCCAAATATAGAAGACAAACCAATGGAAATTGATATCAATGTGATCGACCAAAATGATAATAAGCCTGTGTTTGCTCAAAATCCTTTTAATGGACACATTCAGGAAGCTGCTACATTAGGTAGGTGAATGTTGCAGTTGTTTAGTAAAATAGCTTGCAGACATCTTTTAAACATTTCTTGCAAATGCCTTTGCATAACTTACCACCTAACCTGTCTTTATTCTCTGACCTAAGATTATGAGTTTATGACAGTCACAGCCACTGATGCAGATGACCCAATGACAGATAATGGTATAATCAGATACTCAATTGTCAGCCAAGAGCCACAACTTCCAAAACCAAACATGTTTGAAATCAACTCTTCAACTGGAACCATTCGTGTGCGAGAAACAGGCCTGGACAGAGGGGTGAGAACTGACATCTGATGAATCTCAAAGTGTTGATAAAATAACTTCACATAAACAAACTCATCAATTATCTTTTTAGCAATGGCCCAAATATACTTTGTCAATTGTGGCTGCTGACCTGGAAGGAAGAGGTTTGGCAACCACTGGCACAGCTGTTATTAATATTACTGACAGCAATGACAATCCACCTCAATTTGAGCGAACCTTGGTAATATATATATATATATATATATATATATATATTTTTTTTTTTTATTGATTTATTTTTTTTTAAATTGAGAATACTGTGCAAGATTAATAATTCCTCGAACTGCTTCATACTTATCTACAATCACTATATATCTTTTTTAGCTCTCTGTATCTGTTCCAGAAGATGAAGTAGGGCATATAGTAGCTAAACTAGCAGTTACTGATGGAGATGAAGTTGACTCACCGGCCTGGTCAACAAAGTATCAGATTATTAGTGGTGATGAGGATGGGCTTTTCAATGTCAGTACTGGACCCAGCCAGCTGGAGGGCATCATCACCACTGTAAAGGTACTGTGTGTTGCTCATAAGTTTGGTAAGACAATTGGTTGTGATGACATGCTTTAGTAAAATACACTTTCTTTTCCATTTAGCCCTTGGACTTTGAGAAGACCAAGCAGTTCATTCTGTCTGTAATTGTTGAGAACGATGATCCGTTTATCGGTTCTTTTCCCACTTCCACTGCCTCGGTCACAGTAAATGTAGAGGAACGTCCAAAGTGAAAGGTTATTTCCAAACCTAAAGATTCAACAGATGATATTGAATTTGTTACTTGGAATTGGTGAATACAGAATTGGTACAGCCACTTATGCCTCTTTTTTTTTTTTATAGTATACAGTATCTGAGAATGAAGAGGCGACTGCTAAAGGAATGTTTTGTACGTATGTTACTGATTAAGATTATGCTGGTTCACTTGCCTAGACAAGCAAAATTCTGATTGCAATTACTCATTTATAAAACCTTTTCTGCTGCAAAGATGTATAGAGATTAAATTTGCAATAAATCATAAATGGACTTTCCGAAGAATGTGAATGTATTAGTATAATATGTATTACTGTGTAAAATGTATCTGGAAATTGATCTGGGGACTGTACCATGATGGTATCTGAACAAATTCTTGTTACAAGTTACAAGATTTATTTTTGGGTTGACAAAACCAAACCATTTAAATCCAGAGTTTGTGTGGGGCAAACATGTGTTACATCAGTAGTGAGCAGACATGCTTCACAACACAACAACTTTTTTTGCTAAAGGTTAAGAGATTGAACAATATGAGAAATTTAAATGGATTTACATTGAAGAAAGTAATTGTCACTTTATATTAACTAAAGTATATAAACCAGCTTCACAAAATTCATTTACAGTGACAGAGCAAGATAATTTTTCATCTTTCATAGACAGAGTTCATTTCATTTCAGTTCATTTCAGTTCAATGTTCATTTAAAATAAATGTTTATGTCAAACTAAACTTGCTTGTGCCTAATAGATTAATTATAATCTAATTAATAATAATTAATCTAATAATTTAAATCATATAATAATTATATAAATTATATACAAATTATTATCAAGAAAGAGTTTTTTAACTACACAGTGACCCTTGAGGTAACACTTTGCGGTAAGGGTACATGAATTACTATGAATTCGTGCATAAATTAATGCATGAATTATGCCTTACTTTATGCATACTATTATCTAACATGAGTTCAGAGTCTTTCATTCATGACTTTATGGATGAACTACCCATTAATTAAGACCTTAACAAAGATGGGTACATCATTATGATTTATGATTTATTACGCATGGTCATGATGTTTTCTTTGCTCACAAGAAAGTGTTTACTATCTACTTTGAATAAATCTGTAGTACATACATTGGCATGAATTTGTGCATAAAAATAGCATTATTTTGTGCAGAAAAAACTACTTTATGTAAGAACTAATGTTTTTTTGTTGTTGTTGTTGTTGTTGTTTTTAAATAAGTAATTAAGCATGTTCATATAGCTACCCAGGTAAATGAACTCACTCCGACACTGGCCAATCACAGCACATAACGTGAATTCTGTGAATCATGAACTAAGCATTAGTTTCTCATGACTTCATCACGTGTGTGGCCCCCCAACTAAAGTGGTAACCTGACCCAAACACTGGCTAATCACAACAGAGTTTGTAAATTCTGTTGACATCCAAATACAGTACTCATCACTTACTAAGCCCATGATGTCATCATGTTTGTGGCCCCTAAACTAAGGTGGTGACTTGGTCCTTTGAAATACTGAATACCAGTGTGTTAATTGCAGAAGTCTACAGCTTCAGCTATCTTAAAAAGATGGTAGATCCTGATATTAACAAGAATCAACAAGTTTGCATATGAACTACAATGTGTTTGTGTCATTTTTAGGCATTTATATATTATTAGTTTCTTGTTTTTTAGTTTTTACACAGAATATTAGGCTACCATTTTGGTAACAGTATAGAAAGAAAATATGTTTTATAGTCTCTAATCCTAATAATACCTCTAAAACTAACCATAACTATCTTTGTACAGTATAAGAAAAACATGACAGACAAATAATTACAACCATTTTTTTATTGCAAAAAAATGTCAAAATCAGTACCAAAATAACATTGCAGTGCAGTGCAATTCCACTCTCTGGCAGAATATAGTAGGTTTGTATAAGGGGGAGAGCCAAACTTAATTTGTCAATCGCTGAAAATATGATCCATATTTTAAAAGGAAAGAACAATATACACACTGCATAGAATACAATAACAAAAAAGGAGGAAATAAAAAACAGCACCTCAATCAATAAGAAAAAGATCATTATACACTGTAAAAAAAGATTAGTTGACTGAACTTTACTAAGTGAAGTCATCTTGTTGCTTTGACTGAGTTAATTTGAGTCAACTTATAGTGTCAAGTTTATTACACTTCAAAACAGGAATTGATGCAACATGCTGTCTGTTTACACAACTCCCTGTATCAAGTAAGTTGGACCTTAAAATATTATTTGAGATAACTTTCATAGATGTTGGTTGAATTTATTTGATCAAGTTCCTACAACTGTGAATCAAGTTGGCTAAACATGGAATACATAATTGATACAACTTGCGATTTGTTGTCTCAACTTTCTGTATCAAG
>JAUYWG010000040.1:23643942-23676252 GCA_034779775.1 Enteromius afrohamiltoni
GATGTCAATGGGCCAAGGAGAAGAAAAAGTGGCTTGAGACTATATATTTAAAGAATAGTTGTCCCAAAGATGAAAATTACAGCATATTTTACTCAACCCTAAGCCATTCTAGGTGTATATATATGACTTTCTTCTTACAGACTAACAAAGTTTTAAAAAATATTATCCTGGCTCTTCCAAGCTTGATAATGCTTGTTGAAAGTGGCCATTTATTGAAGGTCTGTTAATTGGATATATCCACTACTACATCGTAAAACTAACCTTTACACCTTTGGGGGCATATAACATATCCTGTGAAGCAGATCGATAGGTTTTTATGACAACAATACAACTGGTTTTCAAATTATAATGTAAATAACTGACTTCCTGTTTTTGTTTTTTTGTTTTTTTCCAGAGAGAGCGTTGAGTTCCGGCTTCATGCATCAGCATAAAAAAAAAAAAAAAAAAAGTTTTTTTGTTTCATTTCGTTTTGTTTCTTTTCGTTTTGCTTTGTTACTTTCTCTCATGCAAGCAGCACATCCACCATTATTTCATTCTCTGTCAACTGGATGTCATTGACAAATGTTTTTCTTTTATATAGTTATGATTAGCCATTGTCTTACACTTAAAAATGAACTTTAAAAATAGATTAAAAATATATATATATATAAATTGTCACTTACCCCCATGTTGTTCCAAACCCATAAAATCTGAAAAATAGAATTCAAAGATGTATGTATTTAAATTAGCCTACCTATTTGCTTGAGCATGAGCAGATCAGTTTGTTCCGTGGAGATGCATTTAGTCAGTCTGCTTTAAAATTATGTCTTTTAAATAGGGAATACGCCATGGCGCGAGTATGTTATGGCCAAAAACACATTTACTTACTATTACTTATTAAGAGAATAGGGACAACGCTTTTAGAACATGCACAAAAGTGGATTTGGAAATGCCCTGAAAGCACCTTGTTATATTGTTGACACTATAGGTGTCACTGCGGGGTAAAAGAAAGGGAGAAGAAGAGCAAACATGGTGTATTGCTGTTGCATGTTTGAATAAAAAGAAGCGTCTTATCTAAATTTCTGCGTACTGTCTTGTTGATATTGTCAACAGAGGACATAAGACACTGTGTGCTTTAGACTATGTGGTTAGATCATTAAAATAGGGCCCAGTGTTGAGAATCGCCTCGGTTACGTATTGTAACCCTCGTTCCCTGAAGAAGGGAATGGAGACGTCACGACGAATAGGAATTTCACTTTGAGATGCCAAAACAACTCTGCGTGTATTCAAACACGCCAATGAATTTCATTGGCATATGCTGATTAGGATCAGCTGAACCCAATCACAGCGCGAGTATAAGTAGGTCAGGCGATCTAGCGTTCATTAGGTCTTCGCTGAAGAGCCGAGCCAGTGTTATGGGTTAAAGGGTTAAAAAAACCCTTCCAAAAACTATTCTACTATTCACGCCTTACTTACTTTGACCATAGAAATAGCCTTCTGTTAAACTTTTAAAATTATATTTAAAAATTATTTAAGATACGTTTACAAACTGTTTGAATAGAGAATTATACGGTGCAATTAGTTTGGATGTAGCACATGCAGTGCTCATTCAAAAAAACAGATGAGTTTTGAGTCTGGATTTAAATGTGGCTAATGTTTTAGCACATCTGATCTCTCAGAATTAAAGCAGTTTACTTCTCTTTTCTGCGTTCTATATTTAAAAAAGTATTATTTTTCTGCAAAGAAGGACTTTATTAAAATAGAACATGGAACAGCTGTTGTCAACCAGATGGTTAAAAGGGGAAATTTAAACAGTGAACAGATAGTAGTGGTCAGAGTTGTGGAAAAATAAATTATTTATTAAGCAGAATTTAAAGAAGCCTGCACTAGTCTGCACAGAATGTATATTGCTGCATTTCATTACAGACTTTTACCTGACAGTTATTTACAGTTTTTTGACGTGTAGTGTGCTTTAAGTAGGAAACCTCAATATGCAGACACAAAGGACATGATAATGTTATCATCATGACTAAATTATATATGCAGTATCTCACAAAATTGAGTACACCCCTCACATTTTAGCATATCTCCTCAAGGGACAATACTGCATAAATGAAACTGGGATTTTTAAGTCAATGTGCAACTTTTATAGAAGTACAAATTTATTGTGCTCTAAAATTAACTCAACATCTAGTCAAAAATGAGTGCACCCTAAGTGATTTGTCCACGTCCACTCATGCACGACACTCCCAGCTCCGGGCATCCTAGTATTCTGTCTACGACCAAACTCATTACCAACCGCTTCTGGTGGCCTACCTTATCCTCAGATGTCAATCAATTTGTCCAACGGAGATTGTTGACTGTTACACTAAATGGGTGAAATTGTTTCAAACTATAATTCCCAAACAAACCTAACTGAATGAATCAAGCATTCCTTTGAAGTCATTTGAAAACCCTATTTTTTATGTTGTGGAGAGGTGTTCAGGTGTTCACACCTAATGAGATCATAAAGGAGAGAAGCCAGTTGTTTGAATTTGTGTAGAAATCTATACTGTTTGGATATTGTTCTGCATAGAAAAAATCTGAATTCATTAAAGAAATTTGAATTCATTAAATTCATCACAATTAATTAGTTCAACCTTTTAAAAACAAATTGTTTTGCATTTTGTGCCTTTGAGTCAAATTAAAGAATGTTTTTCCAGATGATCGATAATTTTTTAAAAAGTTTTAAAATATCGTCTTGTCTTCTCATGAGCCCAATATATATTGTAAATTTATTGTGTCTTGTGCGTTCAGTATATCGTCACACTCTTATTCCTTTTTTATGCTGAATTTACGTTGATTTTCCTTCAGTAATTTCATCAAACCAAATCTGTAATATTTTTGGTGTTGTTGTTTATATTTAGATTTACATCAGTCTACAGAATTACTTTCAGTAATTTTTGTATATACTTTTACGTTAAAAAGTTTTAAATAGAATTTTGTCAAGTGTGTTTTAACTTTTGATCAGTAGAGTATTTGCGGCTTGCCAGCCCTGTAATCAAATGAACATCACTATCACTATAAACATCACTGTCTAAAAGGGAAACTATCCACCACATCCTCTATGTGACACCCCTATATGAAATAAAAGCTAACAAGTTTAAACATTTCCCAAAAAATGTTTAAATCTAACAGTATTTAGCTGTCACAAGTACAATCAAACAGTTTTTGCTACATGAAACAGGATGCAACACCACTGATACGTCTAGAAATTCTCAGATGAGTTTCTTGCCACGTCTCATCTTGTTAATGTGAGTATTTATCTACCTAAAACTAACTTTACTTTTGAATTAAATGCATGATATGTACTTTGTAGATATATAAACATAAGAAATGCATGTGTCTTTTTTTTAATCTATATATTTAAAAAAAAAAAAGAAAGAAAAAAGAAATTATTTACATTATTTGTGTGGATACTGTGTATATTTGTAATGCATGTATGAATACAAACACATGTAAATATATATATATATATATATATATATAAAAATGTATTGATATATGATGTTAAAAAATTATATTTTCGCATTATATACTGCAAGTGTGTGCATTTTTACACACACAATAAATATACATAGTAATCATACATATATAAACAAAAACTTTGATTTATACAGACACACACACACAAAATCAAAGTTTTTTTTTCCGGACTAGATCTTGGAATTTACTTGCATTGTAAGTTTTCCAAACATTCAGTGGGTCAAAATTATCAGTGCAAATTTTCTTTGGAAACTGTAGAGTATTTTTAATTGGACCTAAACAGTGTTTGGTGTTCACCATGAAAAAAATACTAATAAGTAGTTTCTGGGTTTAAAAAAACATCTCTACTCTCTTTTAAACCCTTTAACCTTCATCCATAAAAGGAGCTAATGAAAAAAATATTTAACCATTTTTTTTAGTAGTAGACATCAAGCACATTAATTAGTAGCCTCAAGCCGCACTTTCTTTTTTAAATCTATATTTTATATAAAACTCTACCATATGGGTGAGCGTCTGTATTGTAGGCCTGTTATATATAGGCATATTGACAATATATATGCTCTTTGATGTCTATTACAGACATATCAACCGTTCGGTCACACATGATTTTTGATATTATGGTAAATAAACATTTTTGCATTTCTCATATATTTTGCTATATTTCTGTTCTTTACCCCTGTAAGGCAATATTAAGATATTAATTAATACATGTATAAATTTTTATTAACTTTGGGGAATAACCTTACTTTTAATTTGTTTACTAAGCTCTTTGGTTAGTCTGTGTAAATGAAATCAAAGATTCATTTAAATATGATTATACTGAATTGGAAACATGAAATACACTCTATTAACCAGCGTTTAGCACAATAAGCATATTCTAAACAGTTTGCTTAACTCGTCATCAGCGAATTACACAAAGTTTGATGTTCCTTTCTGTCTAAAAGCAGGGTAGCTCAGGATCTGAGCAATATTTGACTTTTCCAAAACACAAGACACAAGGCAGATGATTCTTAATAATGAGAACACAATTTATTGTCAAACTAATCTACTGTACAAACACTACAACCTAGGATTACGTAAACACACACACACATATTCACACACACATTCGCTGTCTAACTTTCATGCACTGTCTGAGGAGGGAAGATAGTGATTCACTACAAGTCCAAAGTGGCTACTAATTCTCAAACACACCAGAGAGGAATCACAAAGCAGAGGTTTAGCTTCTTTTAAGTTTAGTTACACCATCTGCAAGAAAGGAAACGTTTGTGTTTACCACTGCAGGCTGGTCAGATGGTGCGTCCGTTCCATAATTTCCTGCGCTTGGGTTGGCTTGCTGACGTCCCTGACGTCTTTGCAAGCGGTTCATAGAAGTTTGTTGCGGTTGGTGGTTCTTTGGAGTTTTAGCAGTTAAGGATGCTGTTTCAATGAGTTCTTGAAAGGAGGAGGGCAAAGATGGATTGCGCTGTGTCGTGGTCAAGCAGACTAAGTTCTCACTTCTCTTGAGTTTCCTAAGTTTCTCTGAGTTGCTTCGCTGGTTTGCCGCTATCACTTCTCCTTGATGTGTTGGCTGGATGGTGATATTGGTTGTGGAGAAAGATCACCAAAAAGATGTTTTCCTCACATCTTTGCAAATGCACGTACAGAGTTAACGCACATGGTCCAAGCACAGTTCATGCACAGATGTTTTGCATACACGCACATGGAGATGTTCACATCTTTGGACACACACATTTACGCAACATTATGGTTTCATCCCTACTTTCTTGATTGCTTGTTTGACCCCATATCTGATGACTGACCGGCAGTGTTATTTCTTTTGTGTGACTGAATGAAGTTTGTAAACCAGTGCTGTCACTCAAAAACTGGAATTACCCAAACCCTCCATGACAAAAGCAAGTGCTATATTTTTAGTAATTTGCAGGGGGGGCGCGAGGACCAGGGTTGAGAACCACTGTCCTAGATGACTCCCTCATTATCTCCAAATGACATCCCAGCAGCCAATCTCCTGAAAGTCCAAAAAATCTTTTCTGATCTGGGCATCCCCATCGCCCAAGAAAAGACTTCAGGACCCAGTTCCCAGTTTACAGTCCAAGTTTACAGTTACAAGAAAGTGCATTTATATTTATAAAGTATATTTTGTTACCAACATTACTTGTCAAGCAAATAAATTAACTAGCTTATGTGGGGATGCAGAATAATGACCTAGCAAAAGTATTTCTAAAATTCCTGAAAATAGGTTATTATTTATTAAACTATAATTATTAAACTGTGCTGTCTAAAAGCACAAGAACGTCCACTCTGTTTAGTCCCTGAAATTGCAGGCTTTCTAACATAGTAAAAATACTAGTACTTGGTCATTGAGCTTTACCTTACCTTACCTGAAAAAAATATATATATATTAAATCGGACATATTATATTGTAATTACAATTAAAGTGCAATAGTGATAAATGTGAACATTTTGGGAACTTCGTTTTTGTTTACTTGAGCAGTACTTGAGCTGCTTGAACATGACCACTTGAAAACTGACAATTTTAACACTTTTAGCACCACATCCTGTATGTATACAAAACCTAATACCCATCAGTTAAAACATGAGTATTTCATGATTCTTATCTCATTTTACAGTTTTAATTAACAGCAGTATAAAGACGAGTACAGTGGCTTTTCTAACCTACTCTGGGTGATTCTGACTTTGCAGCCTGGTTCTTGTTTCCATGGCTTGGCATTATCTTTTTTTTCTCACCATCCACTGTTGCTAGCGGCACGCAACATTTTCTCAGGCCACAATTTTGTTGTTGAAAAATGTTCTGTGAGTAAACTTGACTATAGTGTATAAATATTTACTTGAGCTATACATTTACAATCCTTACAGCCCACCAATATTTTTAAGCAGCAAACAAACAAGTGTGTGCCTTCTAAAAACCCAAACAATTAAGATATTCAAATGTATATTTCGATTTTTCTTCTCTGCATTACAGTATTTACTGCTGATTTTAATAAATATTTAAACGGTGTACCGCTGCACCACATTTATTATATGCAATAGGCTACTCTTTTTACATCTTAATAACTGCATTTTCATAAAAGGACTTTACATTAAATTTTATTTAATTTGTAATACATTTAATTTTATTTGATAATGACCTGTAGTTTTATTTCCTGTGGTCTTGATTTGGGTGTGAACATTTTAAATATTGTAAAAACAAGGCACTTGAGCACAGGTTTATCATGAATAAATAATAGTTAATAATAATATTATTATTGAGTGGTTCCACTAAGCAGAATTTAAAAAAACATGCATAAATAAAGAGTTTACATTTATTTTACTCGAAATTTAAGTTACATTTTTATTTTTTGCTCTTTTGAAGCAAGGAATTGAACAAGTGCAGGCTCAGAAACGGTATTTGTTTGTTGTTTGGAGATTGCTGGTCTCACTGCTGGTGTTCATGTGTCCTCTGGTGGTATAAATTGGCACAGCAAAAAGGCTAAAGATTTTTATGATTTTAATTAAACAGCCTTAAATTAAATCTGTTTTCTCTAGAGGCCATTTTAAACATGATATCTCCCATCCCCTGAATACTACTGAATTAAATTTGTATTTTTTGTTCTCTAAAGAGGACATATAGTACTTTTAAATTATACCAAATAAGGTTGGGGTTTTGAGAACTTCCTCTTCTTCATCAAAGAGCTTTTGAATGTAATAAAAAGGCTGCATCCAATGTACCATTCTGAGTTTGTAATACACAACATAATACATACAAACGTATGTAATGCAGACCCTAAGGCTGCATTACACGGAGACTCCCCGCCGACAGGATGACATTCAGCCGGGCCGAACTCTAGTCATTCTTCGTCAACAGAGAAGGCTTGTAGGTCCCAAGAGGGTACGAGGTGTGGTCTCGGGGGATTAACCCAAAGCGCACCTCTAAGGAACCGGACAATGAGTTGGTGCTTCCCGAGGAACGCGCTATCCACTGCATCGTGCTATGCAGCTATGGCAACGACATACACTTTGAAAGTCGAAGGGGACATCCTTTGCTCCAACTTCTCCAGCAGGAAAGAAAGCACAACTGCGATCGAACATCTTTGTGTGTCCTCTCCGCGAGAAGAGCACCAGTCGACGAACAGACCCCATCTCAGATCGCAAGCCTGCCTCGTAGAGGGAGCTCTTGCTTGAGAGATGGTCTCTATGACAGCGCTTAAAAGGCCGAAGAGGTCTGACACGTCCCGTCCAGGAACCAGACGTGCAGGTTCCACAGATCAGGGGGCGGGTGGCATATCGTGCCCATCCCCTGAGAAAGAAGTGAGGAGGCGCAATTATATCTGGCCCTGTGGACAGCCTGTGATTTCCTTTGTTTTATGATTGCCTGCCTGACCATTTTCCCGAATAAGTGGTATATTTTTGTCTCTTTCCTGCACACAGAGAGCGGCAGTTTTAGTTTTTGTCTTGTGTCTGCCATTTCTCCTGTGTCTTCTGTTCTTGTTTTACAGGAGGATCCCATTGATTTGTCAGTGGTCCCTGATCAGTACTTGGATCTGCCAGAGGTGTTCTGCAGGTCCCGGGCTGCTTCCCTGCCTCCTCATCGACCCTATGATTGTGCCATTGACTTGGTACCCAGTAGTACGCCTCCGCGCAGTCGCTTATATTCCCTGTCAGCTCCCAAACGCCAGGCACTGGAGACATATTTAGCTGAAGTGCTTGCTGCTGGTACTATCGTTCCGTCTACGTCGCCCTCTGGTGCTGGTTTTTTTTTTATTAAGAAGAAGGACGGATCTCTGCATCCCTGCATAGACTATTGGGGTCTGAATGACATCACGATTAAGAACAGGTACCCTCCAACGATTTCTGGACTTTGCAAATTTTGCGATTTTTTTGCAACTTTAGCCAGATCGCGGCTCCGCTCTCACATCCACTAAAGTGCGATTTGTCTGGTCCAAGACGGCCGAGGACACTTTCGAGCGGCTAAAGAAACAGTTCACCTCTGCACCCATCCTTTCCACCCCTGATCCGTCCCGACCTTTCATGGTGGAGGTGGACGCATCAGAAGTGGGTGTGGGGGCTATCTTGTCACAACGTTCTCCTATTGACGGTCTAGTTCACCCCTGCACCTTCTTTTCACACCATTTATCGCCCGCTGAGCGTAATTATGACGTTGGAAAACGGCTCTTGGCGGTGCACCTCACTTTAGGTGAATGGCGCCATTGGCTCGAAGGAGCCAGCCATCCTTTCGTCGTTTGGACGGATCATCGCAATCTGACCTATTTAAGATCAGCTAAACATCTCAATGCCCGACAGGCTCACTGAGCGCTATTTTTTGAGCGTTTTGATTTTAACATCTCCTACCACCTGGGCCATAAGATTGTCAAACCTGATGCATTATCATGTCAGTTCAGTTCCTCTGAGGACAGCTCCTCTTGCGAGACCATTCTGCCTAAGGGTTGCGTTGTAGGTGCTGTGGTCTGGGGAATCAAACAATGAGTAAAGAAGGCCGCCAAGCTGTCTTATGTTGGGGTCACTCGTTGAATTTAACAGCGCATCCTGGGGTTAGAGGCACCAGTGCTTTTATACGTCAACGTTTTTGGTGGCCTAGGTTAGATTCAGACGTCCATCGTTTTATCAGAACTTGTCTTGTCTGCGCCCAGACTAAACCTGGAAATACCCGCTCGCCGGCTTACTCCGTCCCCTCCCTGTTCTATCTCGTCCGTGGTCGCATATCACCTTGGATTTCATTACGGGCTTACCCCCTTCTAAAGGGGACTCCGTAATCCTTACCATTGTGGATCGCTTTTCGAAGGTGGCTCATTATATTCCCCTTCCTAAATTATCCTCCGCTAAGGAGACGCTTGTCGTTTTCGAATCTGTATTAAGAACTCATGGGCTTCCCACAGATATTGTTTCAGATAAGGGCCCTCAATTTATCTCGCAGGTCTGGAGGGAATTCTGTCGGCAGATTGCTTCCTCCGTCAGCCTGTCCTCAGGATGCCATCCTCAGACTCAACGGTCAGGCCGAACATACAAACCAAATTCTCGAGCAATTGCTCCGCACCTTAGTTACTCATAATCCTTCTACTTGGCGCGATCAACTAGCCTGGGCAGAGTATGCCTATAATACCGCCCCCACGTCTGCTACAGGATTCTCTCCGTTTCAGGGGTGCCTCGGCTACTAGCCACCACTATTTTCCGATTAGCAAAGGGAATCTATTGTTCCGTCCGTCTAGGCTCTTATGAAACTCTGCCGCCTAGCTGGAGGACAGTTTGTAAATCACTGCTTGTAACTCGTGATCGGATGTGTCGGTCCACTAATTGCCGCCGATCCAGGGCTCCTCGCTATATTTGTGGCCAGAGAGTGTGGTTATCAACGCGTAATTTACCCCTTAAGACAGCGTCTCACAAGTTAGTCCCTAGGTTTATTGGTCCTTTTTCCATCACTAAGGTAATCTCGCCAGTGGTAGTTCGCCTCCAACTACCTAATTATCTGCGACGGGTTCACCCTGTATTTCATGTTTCCTGCATAAAACCTGTCATTCCACTCTCTGGGTGTTCTTGGCCAGCCCCTGAACAGCAGGCAGCGCCCCTCGCCCGCAGCCAGCTTGACGCGGGCATCATGTGCCTCGGCAGGGGTCGGAGCAGGTGTGCTTGGTGCCGTGGGGAGGACACCCTCAGCGACAAGCAGGCGGAGGCTGTGCACTCGGGGACTGACTGGCCCGCCAAGGGAGGATGTGAGACATCGCCTCGGTCTGCTTCTGGACTGCCAAGAACTCCTGGGCCAAGTCCTCGACAGTGTCATCGAATAGGCTGACCTGGGTGATGGGGGCATGCCTTCTCGACATCCGGCACCTGCGCCAGGTTCAGCCAGAGATGTCACTCCTGGGCCACCACGGTGGACATCACCTGACCAGGGGCACACGCTGTGACTTTCGTTGCCCGGAGAGAGAAGTCAGTCGCAGCACGGAGATCCTGCATTGTCCCCTGGTCAGGCCCACTCTCGTGCAGGTGTTGGTAGACCTGGAGCGTTGCCATCACGTGCAAGGCGGTAGCAGCCTACCCAGCCCCATATTAAGCCTTGCCCGCCAGAGTGGACGACAGCTTACATGCCTTGGATGGCAGATGCCACCAGGAAGAAGCACTGCACAGGCACAAGTGCACCGCCACAGCGTGCTCCACCTGAGGGATCGCCGCGCACCCCCTAGCTGCACCGTCATCGAGAGTGGCAGGGGGCGAAGAGCATGCACCTTCGGGAAGAAAGGCACTGGAGGCCTCGTCTCTGGCTCCCAGAAACCAATCATCCAGCCGCAAAGGGTCGGCCACAGGTACACGGGGTACCTCCAGACCGATTCCTGCTGCTGCACAGAGAAGCATAGCCAACAGTACGGTATCCGCCGAAGGCAATTGGTCTCTCTGGCGAATTCCCATATGTAACGTCGAAGTGATTCGACTAAAAGGGTAACATGAGTAATATTCTGATCTGAGCAAAGAGATAGCCTTTTATAGATATACTTTTTAATATTACTCAAAGCAATTCTTCCCAAAACCATTTACCATTCTAATTATCCAAATCAGAGATTTGCAGACCATGCACCAACACATAAAATGTAATAACAATGTATAATTATTGTAATAAATAATATTTAACAAAATAACTAATTGAGACAAGATGCATAAAAAGTCAAACTATACCATTTTACTTACTTAGTTCTTGTACTTCTAATTTGCATGTAAATGAAAATGCAATTAAAATAAGAGAGAGAATCATTCTCAAACGTCATCCTGAAGTTGGTGTTTCAAGGCCTTCAAAACGTTTCAAATCTTAATATATTCCCTTTTGTCAACATTACATCATACTGCAATGTTTGCTAAAATTGCTGGATGTGGTACAGCCCTATTTATAACATTTTCCACCACTGCCACGATGTAATGTACAATTTTCACCACAGAATACATTGTTTTGAAATGTAAAAAGTTTTATACAATCATAATTTATGATTGTATTGCATATCATTTGGACACTAGATGTCAGCATTGCTCTGACTCTCTACTGGAAAGCCTTGTCTCATAAAATGGATAAAAAAATGGATAGAACTAAAGTTATGATACTTAAATAAGTGAAACATAGTGAAGTGAAGTTTTTTATTTTCTTTTTTTTCATCATAGATCTTAGTCGTCTCATTTTGAAACAACCACATACATTTTCAATAAGAAGAAAAGATTTGTGTGTCCCAATCAGTCTGAATTTAATTAATAGGAAGAGTTTTGTTTTTTTCTTTATTTCTTTTAGCTAGAGAATAGCTAAAACATTTTAATTTTGCTTTATAAATCGTATCTTTTTCATTTATAATAATAAATAATAATAATATATAAAATAATAATAATATAAAATGAAATAAAATAAAAAAACTATATACAGTATATATATTGGTCTTTCTCTAATTTCGATACATTTCCCAACAAAAACAAATCGTTATGCTTTCTGTTTTTTTGTTTTTTTTTCAAATGGTTTTATATGTGTGTGTATATATATAAATATATATATATATATATGTATGTATTATTATTATTATTGTTTACTTATGAATTACAAGATGCTGCAGTCCATAACAATGTAATCATTTTTTCAAAAAGTGTCTTAAATAGCTAAAAATCATGCATTAGTATTTTAATTAGTAATTATAGAATGAAATACTGTTTTGTACACAGTGCTATATCCACAGGTTGCACAAAAATTTGTTTAAAACAGTTTTCTCTTATTATTTAGCATCCTTTCATCTCTATAAATTGCCAGAGAAAAAAAGCTTTTTTTTTCTGAAAGCGTATCAAACAAGCTTCTATAAATTATTTTCTAGCTTAGTCTTATCTGTGATGTGTTGGTGCTGAGACCCTGAATCACCTCTTCAACAGGTTTTGAGCCTCTTGCCTACACAATGAAGCTCCATTGTTTCTGTCAACCTGCCCGAGCTTGAAAAACCTGTTTATAGATGAAGAATGAATACACTTCCCACATGCCACATGTTTCTGCCCAGTTCAAAAGTGCTCAAATACCTCATGCATGCAGTCTCCACTGTCAGGACTAACAAAAGCAGACTTGTTTTTACTACAAGCTTCTCTACTGGCTGTACAAACAGTACTTTTATAAAGTCATAATAGAAATCAGCTACATGGGTAAATCTTCCTATGCCGTTTACTGTCATTAAATGTGTTTTAATGATGAAACTCAGACAAAAGTATTTATCATTATTCCTGTGTCTACAATATAAATTTCCACCCTGTTAGTCTTGTCAAATATATATCCCCTTTAAGTAATAAAAGCCAATTTCATAATGACATCCTCCTCTAGGAAGTGACATAACTTTTCATGGAGAAATAACAGCACAAACATCAGTCAGCATTTGATGACAACATTTCACACAAACGTATTCGTGTACATTACTACTTAGTAAAAGCAAACACATAAATGTTAATTTCTTGGTGTTACTTGAGTGTTGAGATTCAGTAATTTCAACACTCCTTTGTACAAGACAACACCGCTGGAGCATGAAATGGCATGAAAGTGTTGGTGTTGTTTTTGGCATAAGTGTTGCTCAGCTTTAATTAACCACATTTCACTATAGGCAAGATAAAGTCAGTAAAATATACAGTGGGTGCCAAAATTATTAGTCCATTAGTATTTTCACCTGTTAAAAAATGGTTTTGTCTCAGTTTCTGTTTTTTTTTGCTGTACCATGTAAGTAGGAAATAGCAATTTACATTTCCTAACTCACCATTAACTGTAATAATTCAATAAGATTTTTGCCAGCCAGTGCTCCACACAGAGATCTGATCTCATCATCTGTCTGGAATGACAAAAAAAATGAACAAATTGAGAAATAGTCTAAAAATAGACTAAATCTATAAGAACTGCAGCAAAACTGAAAAACACAAGTGCACCTAGAGCAAAAGCTTTTTAATGCAAAGGATGGTCACACCAAATGTTGAATTCATGTAGTTTAAAAGAAATTAACTGATAAAGGAACATTTTAGATAGGATCCTCATGTTACACAAGTGCCTAAAATTTTTGTAATATAAAATATTGTAGGCTACAGTATATTTGCAGGTAGGTTTTTTAAAGCATCTTGGAGAATTCAGATTTACGTCTCAGTTTGATGATGAAAAATCTCATTGGATTATTACAATTAATGTCAACATGAATGTTTAGACATGTAAACTGATATTTCATACTGACACATCAAAAGAATCCAAGCTTAATACAACAGTGACAAATAAACATCCAATGTGGTAATGTAAGCAATGTGGAACAGAGGAGTCAGTAGTGCATGTAATTTGTTTCTGCCGTAGGCATTCTTAGGAACAGAACATATTTAAGAGGGATCTTATCAAAAATAAGAGTTCAATTACATACAACGTGTATTTCATTTTTAAAGAGATCAGAGAAGATTAAAATAATTCTGATTTAAATCATTTTTGTTTTTTCTTTCTTTTGGCTGTACTATGCTGGTCTACACTCCAACACAGTAGGTGGTGATAATGTACCTTAATGTCGGAGCAAACATCTTCAAAATGGCGGACACAATTGTCTTTTCACCGTGAAATGTTCGTGTACGTGCGAGTGGCGTGCATTTCAACAAGACACCTTAAAACCTCTTGTGCCTCGTTTACAAACCTCCTATTATTCTGTTTCATTTTAAAAAGCTTTTCTGACTAGAATGTGTGACAAACACCTTAAAGGTGACAGCAAAGACATTAAACCCCCAGGACGAGCGTCTCTGCACTGCTGGCAAATTACCACTGAATAGCATTGATTTGAAAACAAAAAACAAAAGTAAAACCAATAAAACCAAAAAGTTTTAGTTAACACCTTACCATGTCACCCCCTTGTTTCAAAGTCTTTTGTCTGGAAAACCAATTGTACAATTTCTCCATTAAAGTAATGTGAGTTATGTTTTGATTATACAAATGTATAAATGTGTAAACCACCATATATGATTTTCTTTTTTTTTTTTTTTTTATGTCTGACACCTTTTTAAGTTACACCTTTTGGGGGAGTCAAACGTGTAGAAAATAAGTTGGAGAAGTGATGCAAATTTTGCTGTTAATTTTAACAACATTAGGTAATTTTACTTCAGTTTTTCACTTCCCTTGTACACTTATTAACCTTTTAGTCGAAACACTTTGACGTTACATATGGGAACTCGCCAGAGAGACCAATTGCCTTTGAGCTTTATACAAAAGGCCAATGAAATAGCGTGCACTTGATTGCGCTCAGGTGCACCTCATCACTGCGTGAGTATAAGAGGGCACGAGTGAAGTGCACATGCAGATTTTCGCTTCAGAGCCTTCGCCGTTCTGAGCTACTACAGGAGACCCCCTCTGCGATTTCTGGAGAATGATCGAGGAAGAGTCCTAATTTCAAGAGTTCCTGCTATCCTGCTCTCTTGTCTGACAGCATTTTATCTGGGTGGCTGGGTCAGCAGATCCTGTGGGCTGGTAGCCTTTTTAAAGGCTGGAGTGCTAGTCATCTTGCATATCCAGGGAGCAAAGACCTCTGAGTTGCCGCGATAGAGTATGTCTTCCTTGGACAACCGGGAGAAAGAGAAATTTTCCCACGGTTGGTGGCGCATTCTCCGGAATGTCGAGCTGACTGTTGTAACTTATTTTAAGCTCCATAAGGGAATATAGATATTGATATTTATGAAATAATTACTATTAATTAGTATTAATTGCAATTATTTATATTAGCTGCCAGTAGTAACTGTAGCAGAATTACCATCAACTAATCCGTTCAGCGAACACATAGTGTATTTAAGAAGGTATATTTTCTAGGCCACAGAAAAATGCCTTCTTACATTATTACTGCATTAGAGCATATAGCAGGGTCACAACCGTAAAGGGACATTACTTTGCAAGGCAGAATCAGAAACTCATGTCATTTGTGCAAAGGTTTTATTAACTCTATGTTATCTCACATGTATAAATACATTCACACTAAAGGGAAAGTTCAAAGCAAGGCTTAAGGGTGAAGCATTAAGAAAGAGCTAGAAAGTTATGAAAAGAGAGTCAGTTGACCACCTATAAAACCATCAGTGCATAACTAATATTAAACCTCTGTTTTGTTTAGTTATTTGTACGATACTTGCATTGCCTCTTTGGTGAGAGTCTGATGCAGTCTCGAAGTCCGGATGGTTACAAGGTTTTGGATTGGCAATCATGTCCTCCTGGTTTGAAGAGTGATGAATTCCAAAAGATGACAGGTAGATCAAAAATCTGAAGAGATCCATGGATCTTGAGTTACCTGAAATTAAAACTTAAGTCCTAATCTCAGTGTCTCTCCAAGACTGCAGACCATGCTGCATCAGCCCTGGGGGGTTGGTCAGGAGATCGGCAAGATAGTGGTGTTCCAGCGTCCAGGAAGGCGGGGTCTCCGTGTAACGCAGCCTCAGAGTCTGGCTCTTTGCATGGGTGTTCCCATATGTAACTTCGAAGTGATTCGAGTGAAAGGGTAACGTCTAGGTTACAAATGTAACCCACATTACATACATAAATTACTCTGGTCATTTCACAGAATTGAGGTTAAAACACTGGAGTCACATTATTTACTTTTATGATTTGCTTTGCTCTTTTGATCCTTTGTTACTTCAAAATCAATCAATTCAAAAATCTGAAGAGATCCATGGATCTTGAGTTACCTGAAATTCAAGGCTTAGGCCTAGTGTAAAACTTAAGTCCTAATCTCAGTGTCTCTCCAAGACTGCAGACCGTGCTGCATCAGCCCTGGGGGGTTGGTCAGGAGATCGGCAAGATAGTGGTGTTCCAGCGTCCAGGAAGGTAGGAAAAAAAAGAAGAGCAAGAAGTTTTTGGTGTGAAGGCCTATGTAAACTGTTGAGGTCACACCTTCTGTTGGTCAAGGACCAATCGTGTGGCCATGCCTTGGAGGGAACTTTTTATGATCCTTTGTTCCTAAGCATGCTTATCTGCACACACACAGGACTGGAGGAGGCACGCACAAACTAGGGGAGATTCGTAAAAACACTTAATGTTGCAGAGATATCAATATAAAACATATACTCTCAGTTAGATTATCGGAAGACGAGTCCTTAGATATCAAACACAAAATGGATCTGGCGAGGTGATGTTTAGGTCACATGTTTTTCATGTTTATCAAAAACCTGCATAAGTACAATATACAATAGGAAAGATAACAACAGTATACATTATGACCTCAAGGATATGTGTTTACTCAAAGAAAGTCTTCCTGTGAATTAATTTTGGGAAAGGTCCATTGTCTTTGCAAAAAGAGGACTAGTTAAGTTGAGTTCACATTCTTTCGAGCAATAAAACTGCGGTTGTCATGTTAATGAAAGGCCTGTTTTGCCTTATCAGTGGCCCATCAGGGGGGAGGTTACACAGACACTCGTATTTGCAGTTTGAGAAGGAGGCAGATCCAGCCTTAGTTATTGTGTCCTGTACGCACTCTGCGCCTCTACACTGACCTTACTTGGAGCATCAGGCGCTCCCAGCAGCTCTTCATCTGCTATGGTGGCCAACAGAAAGGGAATGCTGTCACCAAAAAGAGGTTGGCTCAATGGGTGGTAAAAGCCATCTCCCTGGTTTATTTATACCAGGGATAGCCATGCCCCTTAGGTTTAAGAGCTCACTCCACAAGGAGTGTTGCCTCCTCCTATGCGTTGGCTCATGGTGCCTCTCTAGCTGATATCTGTAGAGCTGCGGGCTGGGCGACATCCAACACCTTCGCCAGGGTTTACGACCTCCACGTAGAGGCCGTGTCTTCTCGCAGAAGGCTTTTTATTTTCCCTCCAATTATATCCATAATTCTGTCGATATATTGCATTCCCCTTATTCACATGCGAGAACTGTGCGTTAAGACATGTGCTCCGCCCTCAACCATGCTTTAGCACCATGGCTAGCAACTCCGTAGGGCCCCCTTACTGGGCCACGGAGGGTTGGGAAAGTTACATGCAGATCCTCTGCTGACGAACTTGAAAATAAAAAGTCTCGCCAGTCGGCGGGGTCTCCGTGTAACGCAGCCTCAGAGTCTGGCTCTTTGCATGGGTGTTCCCATATGTAACTTCGAAGTGATTCGAGTGAAAGGGTAACGTCTAGGTTACAAATGTAACCCACATTACATACATAAATTACTCTGGTCATTTCACAGAATTGAGGTTAAAACACTGGAGTCACATTATTTACTTTTATGATTTGCTTTGCTCTTTTGATCCTTTGTTACTTCAAAATCAATCAATTCAAAAATCTGAATCTATCCAAAATAGCTTCTTGTTTGAATCACAAATGTTCATGTTGATTGAACCTTTTCCATCATAAACTTGCTGTATTTATAAAACAAAAATAGCATTCACTTCAGTTGGTCTGGTTTTGTGTTGTCTAGGTAGAAACCAGCATTCAGGATTTTTGTAGGAAGTTGGATCTGTACAACAATACACAGTTGTCCTTAAAAATTAAGTACATTTTACCTATTGTTATAAGGTAGGTTTTATGTAATATTTTTGTGATGAATAGAGAGTACGTGAAGCGTGCATGTTCATGTGCAAAGGGTTTATTCCAGCTCTGGGTCAGACAAACACAATCAGGACCGCCAAACAGCGTTATAAGAGGCAGATCCAGAAGAATAAACGATAATCAGAGCAGTGGGTCAAATACCAGAGTAAACAGAGTCCGTAGGGTGAGGCAAAGACAGTAATCCAGGAACGGGTAGAAGTCAGCAACAGGTAATCCAAATAGCGAGATACACGGAGATAGAAACACGGAAAAAGCACACTGGGTTGACAGTAAACACTGACACCTTAACAGTAATACAACGATCCGTGACAAGACAAACAAACAGACTGGTATTTATACAGGTGGGACTGATGGAATGATGAACAAACTAGAAACAGCTGTGTGGAGAGGTGCATACTGGGAAATGGAGTCGGACATGAAAACAGACACAAAACAGTACATAGAAAGCTGGAGTAGACAGTAAACAGTAGAGTTTAGTTGATAGCTCCAGTTGGGTGTGACATAGCCCCCCCCTTAAGGAGCGGATTCCAGACGCTTCTGATTAGGGATCCGGAAGAACTGCCCCCCAGGGCAGGGCAGATGGCGGAGAAGTCCACTTAAGTGACGTGGATGGCGGAAACGCCCACCAGGGCGAAGTAGACGGCGGTGACACCCACTTGAGTAGATCAGACGGTGGAGAGGCCCGCCAGGGCGGAATCCATGGAGGTGAAGGCCTCCAGGGCGGAGCCGAGGATTGGCAAACCCTCCGAGACAAACCCATCAACAACAACGCCCTCCTGGATCGAACCATCAGTGACAACGCTCTCCCGGGTGGTGATGACGGTTGGAACGCCCTCCGGAGCTGACCAGGCAGTGAGGATGCCCTCCAGGGCGGAGCAGACGGTAGAGAAGTCCATCTGGGTGGCGTGGATGGCGGGAACGTCCATCAGGGTAGGTCACGGAACCGAACTACACAGAAGAGTGAACATAGGTTAGTGGGCTGACCAGCCCGACATGGAGTTAGTGCAGCCATCAGCGGAGCCCCTGAGAAATCCATGACCTTGATCAACATTCCCAGGGGGTGTGCAGCCATTGACCCGTCCTCCACAATCGAAACCGGACAGTACTGAGGCCCAAGGCTTGGAGAGAAAGACCTGAGGCTAGTGCCGCTTCCAGTGGGACCTCAGGGATAGAGACCACCATCTCTTGCAGTGCCTCGGGACATGATTCGGGGCTAGGACCTGACATTTTTGGCCGTGAAATCGAGACCGACAGGGTGAGACACGGCTCCTCAGACTGTGAAACGGGAGTGAGACCCGACCGATGCGGTTTGGTCACCGCGAGGACTTCCCTCGGCGCTTCATCATCCCCCAGGACGGAATTAAATATCACGATGATGTGTATATGTGTATAGGTGTCAATATGATGCCCGGTCTGCTTCACAGAATACAGCAAACAGCTCTGACACGGGGTCTAAAACCTGCTGACGAGGCAAAACATCCCGGAGTGCGCGCTGAACAAACCCTCTACTGAACTCTGGTCGACGGATCATTCTTTGATGAATAGATTGTACGTGAAGCGTGCAAGTTCATGTGCAAAGGGTTTATTCCAGCTCAGGGTCAGACAAACACAATCAGGACCGACAAACAGCGTTATAAGAGGCAGATCCAGAAGAGTAAACGATAATCAGTGACAATTTTAATACATTTATTGAATATACTTAATTAAATATCACTAAAAATATAGTAATGTTGTCTGCATTTAAATAAGCCACACAGCTTAGATACAATTGCAATTAAGTTTTTTTTTTTTCACAAGTAAAACAATGACTGTATTCTAGAAAACGTTTCTGAAACACCTGGAAAATGTAACAGTGCTCTGGGATATGCGAGGTTGAGGGTATAAATGAGTTCCATAAGCAGTGCACATCTTTAGCAGTATTGTGACATCCCGGCAGGATCTTGGATATAATAGATGCATCACTGGATCCTTTCCATCAGCTCCATGGACCGACAGAGTCTTGAGGGTGTCTTGCGTTGTGTCATTATGGTTGTCCTCCTGCACATAGATAACTATAAATGACGTAAAATGTACTGCTAAAATCAAAGGTTAAACAGTATAGATTACGCTAAACTGACTCAAGCCTGTTTAACAGTGAGCCAGGTTTAGTAAAACATTAGTCGAACATAACATAAGAGCCATTACAGTCCAATAATGTTTAAATTTATAAATTTAATAAAATAAATTTAAGGTAAACCTGTACATCAGGGGTGGGGAACTCTGTTTTAAACCCTTAATACCTTTGTTCATCTTCACAACACAAATTAAGATATTTTTTTATTAGAGAGCAATCAGAATCTCCATAGACAGCAACAAAACTGAAAAGATCAAAGGAACACATTGTGATACTCTCTAAAATGGCGGAAGACATAAGTCACGGGAGAAGAATGGTTGGGTTAAATATTGTTTTTGTTTTTATTGTGCCACAAAAGTATTCTCAGCATGGCAAAACAGAAGTTGATCCACTCACTTCATACTGACTGTTTTACTGATGTTTTTACTATGTTTCTGGATCTGGGATCATTTCAGTTGTGTTACTGTCCATGGAGCCCATTACAAGCCAAGGTACAGTATGAGGCTCCAGTATGAGGCTCCAGATAACAGCTTCACATCTCGTCATAATGTTTTGGTTCTGTGAACAGATTATCATTGTCAATATTTAACCAATATCCGTAGAAAAATTGCCAAGTGATAATATAATGGCATACACATGCAAGGAGCAATGATTGAGTGAAGATTGCAAAAGAAACGTCTGGAAAGATGGAATATGTCTACTGGTTGCTTTTGTAGTGTGTTAAGGAGCCTCTTCATGAAGCTCTGTTCTAAGGAAATCGCAGTTAGTCTCCTAAATTGCTCTTTTATCTGAAATGGCAAGAGACCAATATTTAAACAATACTTTTAAATTATTGTTAATAAAGGAAATTCATTTACATACCTCAGTACTGTTTATCGTTGATGATCAGTGTGAAAAACCATGAGTCTGGGAGATTTCCTCAGTGCAGTGAACCTGTAAATGAGCAAACACAATAAGTTTTATTAAAATAATTAAAAAAACAAACATTATATTAAAAGGTAGAAAATTACATGAGGACTAATTAATAAACAGAAGCTGAAATACAGGAATTGTATTCTGATGTGATGCTTGTTAACAATCATAATGTCTAGATAACAATGAAATAAGTTAATTTACACACATAAGTTAATGTCAGAGCACGCAGCACAATTTATTTCATGTAGTTTTTGAAAGTCGTGATAAATGTAACCTGGTCTCACTTGAATGAGAGCGGTGGCAGATTAACACTATAGTGCGTGTTCACTTTAAAACAGTGTTTCAGAATGAAAACAATCCTCGTTTACTCTGGCTTTTCTACAGAGGTTAAGAAACGATCTCTGTTTACACTGTAACGTTACAATCATTTATGCAAGTAACAGATATAAGTATCGAATGAGGACTCTACTAACGCATATGATGGTCGTCAAAGATAAGCAGAGAGAATGTGGGCAGCGTCATCATTTTAAAACATCCCCTCGAAAACTGGTTTTAAACTGACTTCTATGTAAGGCTGGTGCTTCCTGGACGGCAATGGTCCAATGCACGCCTATAACTTAATGTTAGATATGTAACCTCGAGTTAGCATCATACAACAAAGTCAATCGAACTTTTATAATTCTCATGAACCTATACGTTGTCACAAATTACTACAAAAAGGTAATAACTTACCGTACATTCATTATTTTTAGCTTTATGTGCAATGACTTTAAAGCAGTTAAATAATATGAGAAAATAAATAATAAATCTTACTGTTCCCACACCCACACAGTTCATTTTGTACATGATTTAATTTTGTGAATATTTACAATATTACTTAGAAATTCTAGTTCTCAATTAATTGTAATATTATAATGTAAAATTTATTATAGTAAATCTAGTATATTTTACTATACCTCAAAGTAATTTTTTTAGTGTAGAGACTTCAATGCCAAAATGTGCAAGGCAGGGGTGCTGGTAGGACAGGTTTGAAAAACAATGAAGTAAAATAGCTTGTAGTGAGCCTTATACACTTTAATACAGCTTAATAATATTACATTGTTACTATTAAATTGTCACTTTACTCTGTGGTGTGGAACAGATTTGTTTTACAGTGTAAATATAACTTTGTCAAGTACGTTCACTCAAAGCAAATTTTAACTCTAAAAGATTTGAATTAAAACTAATGAATGTGCTGTGCAGAACAGGAATGACCCTAAAAGATCATTTATTTGCACTGTACGTGTTGACCAGGCCATTAACTTGAGTTGACACAGCAAACCCACACTGTATGTAGCAAATGGAGAGATTTGGGGTGTGGTGGGATTGCTCAGATAAACCTCAGGCTCTACCTTTGAGGAGCAGGTCCTCCCACCCTAATGACTGCTGCCTGTCTGAGCAGTAATGTGTCACCACTTTTATATCCCGCAGACAAAGAGATTGTCAAGATGGTCTGTTTACTATTGCATCAAAATATGCTGTGGATAAATATGCTCTGTCACTTGGCCTAAATTGTTTTTATGTACTTTAATTTGTATTGTTTCTATTTTCATAAGTGTGCTTAGGGCCACTGTTTTTCTATGTTTGTAGAACTATATTTCTTTTACACACAGTTGAAATCAATGTTTAAAAATAGTTGATACCGTTTCATATTTTTGTGGAAAAGGTAATAGCAATAGGCAATAGGTAATAGAAAAAAATAGCACTTGTTTAAAAATATTAATCTTTTGTCACATTACAAATATTCACTTTCTATAAATTTAATGATAAATAAAAGTTTACATAAGCCAATTTTTCAGACGGTGCTCTACCGTAGTTTTCAAATAAAATATAATGCTGCAATGTATTCTTAATATTTATAATAATACATAATGTAATTTGATGAGTATATATGATGTCGGTATATATATATATAAGATGTTAGTAATGGCTCTTAAAAATTCAGTTTCCCATCGCAGGAATAAATTACAATTTTAAAATGCATCCAAACAGAAAACAGCAATTTTAAATTGTAGTAATATTTCACAATATTGCGGTTTTTACTGTATTTTTAATTAAAGGTTTTTAGCCTTGGTAAGCATATAAGAGGTTTTTCCATAACAATGTATTGTATTTCTATTTATGAGTATGGTTATTTAGCAGTCTGAATCATTTCACTAGATTTATACAGATGTGTACGTGACAAACTTGGAGCTTAAGACTACATATCGAAAGAATATTATAAAAACAAAAGTGTCTGCTGTGATCTTGAAACAGAAACAAACGACTCGCCACTAAAAATCTTGATGTCATAAAATCTCTTCCTGTGAACCGATAACCAGCCCTCTATCTTCAGTTTCTGCCTTGTGACGTCACACCCATTTCCAGTAAGATTTGGTTGAGACTACCTGAACTTAAAGCAGCACGTCAGCTATAGTTCCTTATTTGTTAATAGCACTGTCTGACAGTCTATGATTGTTCCGCTCCTAGTATTGACTGAGGGGGAGGGTGTTTAATCTACTGAGGCATTAAGTCACAAGACAACTACATGCCCCTAGCTATGAGGCTCCGTAGGAGATGGGAGGTCCTCTTATGCATTACTAAGTAACAAAAGGCCCGGCGCAACACAAGACCAGTCTTGTCCTATGGCTGTGAAACCAAGGTGCTATCAGACGGGTTCAGCATTGCAGCTGCTTTCTCTTCCAAATCTGGGAAGACAAGTCATGATGCTATGAACACGACACTGCAAGCAAACATGATACCGAAAGTACAAGCATAAACATTTCATGGAGCCTAAAAGCCCTTGTTGGATAATGATGGGCTTTTAAGGCTGATGGACATGAGAGGTCAATCATTGTGAAGGGGCGAAAAGAGCATTGGAGCTGTAGTACATGTTGACAAAGTTTATTAGAGTTCATACCCATTAACAAATAAGCAACATCTTATGCATTGTGCTGGTTAAAAGCTCTCATAATAGCAGTCCAATTGCATTCATAATTATTAGCACAGGAAATATTGATTTGAGTGGAAGAGTCATAGTATCGAAGCAGAGCACTTTGAAGTGGATGAGTGGCTTTGATGGTGTATGCGGAACGGGATTTACCATCCCCCACAGTTTTCTACAGCGCCTCGCCCAGCTTTTTAAAAACTTGTCAAACATCTCCAAACTTGTTTGTTAAAAGCACAAAACACAGCTCAAAGGACATTCAAAGGTTGCTCTTTAGACAGTTTTTCCGGAAAATCCTATAAAACAAAGCTGAGAACATTTGAAGCGATTGTACTTGCGCATGCCACTTTTGAAGTGTTTTAAAATATTAATTCTCTGTACACCGAAAGGCAATTTTTATTCCTAACAGAGCACAGCAGTTAATTATATGAAAACAAAGGGCATTTCCACTAGCTGGCAGACAGAGCAGTGTCTTTTTGAACAAAAACAGTACTGCGTAATCATTAACTCAGACCTCCACAGCTGACCTTGTAACCTGTGTAAATGATTTCACACTCAATGCTATTTATGAATGTACATAAAACTAGAGTGGCACAGGCGCTCAGTCAAAAGAACTCTTCTTCAATTGCAAAATTTCAGCTTAAAATACTATGGACTGCACTTGTGTGTGCTTTTATTTTGCGCTGTTATGATTTTGATACACTTTTTAATTAAAATTCTATAAAAAATAGTATTGAAAGTGACTATGTAAACAACTGACATTTCTGAATTTTTCATCTTGTGCTTGCATGTACACAAGGAAATTTGACTTTCGGAAAGAATTACAAAGTCCACACTGTATGTAATTTGATGTCATTTTTAGAATACATAATTAATGTTTTATTTAAAATGTATTTTCATGTTTAAATGGGATTTTAAGACTTTAGGCAATTTTTTGATTATTAGTAGCAACAAACATTTTTGTTAGAACAATAAGATTAAAAACAGTCAAAATAACGACATGTATTTAGATCCAATGTCATGGCCTAAAAACATAAAAACCAAGTTGGTAATGAGGCACACTTTTGAATCCAAGGCTACTCTTGCAGTAGTCATATTAACCAAACTTAAATCCAGTTAAAAGCAGAAAATGTGAAGACAAGGCAGAGATGTATTTTCAACCAAAAAATAAAAGGTTCCCATGCTAAAAACTATTTCTCTCTTATTCTAAAAGATCTCAGAACAGCCTTTGACACAGTCTGGGAATGGTATGCAGACATTGGTCACATTCTACTCAGAGCATATGTTTTCTCCTGCAATATTTGTCCTCTGGGCTTATCTACAGCCAGAGATAAGCGGACTCCAAACAAATGATTAACAAAATATTCATTGTCTTCTTTCCTAGGTGCTCAGATAAATTTCAAGCCTTTCTACAAATTCACATATGGTGCACTGAAACACACAGATACTGTATACTTTTAGTTTTAACAGACTTGCTTCCCAACTAAAATCTGTTAGATGTATGTATGTATATATATATATATATATATATATATATACACTTTATTCACATATGTGGTTCAATCCAATTACAGCTGGCGATTGTGACAATATATATATATATATATATATATATAAAGCTGTCGTCATGCTACAAAATCAATGGGTCTCTAGTACTAGTACCACAAGTACTACAAAGACAGATATTAGAGAAACACATTAAAGCCAACTTTAATGCCAAGAAAGAATTGAGAGCAATTAGTATAAGAGCTCTCAGTTACTTCAAGGATGAAGAATACAATGTATTCCTTTGTAAGACTTTTTAAGGTCAGCTGAACAACATTTTTTTTTTTTTTTAATTTTCTGAGAAGAACCAAACTCTCACAGTTACAGTACAGTTTAGAGACCATTCCGAAAGAAAACCAGGCTGTTTATCCTACAAAACTGCATTTCTAAAATGAAAAACAAGGAATTTGTGTTTGTCTAATGACCTTACCCTGACAAAATCAACAGAAACTCATATTCTCTCCTAACAGATAATTTCAATGATAATGGAGGAGCCATTAAATCTTATGAATATAAACAAAGCACTAAGAAAAGAGTGGCTTAAGAAACTTTCTCCTGACACTAGACTAGTTTTTTCCAATGTCTGTTGAAATGCTTATTTTAATGGTTTTGTGATCACACTGGAAACTCATGATGAAACCCATTTGGGGGCCAGAGGCATCCCAAGATGAACAGAAAGCAAGCAGGGGCACTGGCAGATATGCTGTTTTCTGTTCTTTCAATCGCAATTAGTTTTGGATACCCGAGTAATCCGTTAAAGTAATTCATATATTAAGGTCAATAATATAATACAAAGCAAGCATTATATTTTTAGAGAGGTTATTGTGACATTGTCGGGGGAAGGGTGATGACACTATGAAAGTCATAATCATTGCATCAACTTTATCAGGGTCACAAGAAATACAGATCAAATGAGTAAAGTACTATGGAAGATGTGTAATATTATTTACTGGAAGCTAAACTAAAACTGTTCTGACATTAGTTCACATGACTATATTTATATGTCAATGGGATCCATTGGGAACAGACACTATAGCCAATTGTATCTGAGCAGACTACACTGAACCAAGCACACAAGGTATTTATTTACTACACATTAACATCTTTTGTGTACATTTTTCACAGTGTTTTTTCCATTTGGAGTCTGTAAAAAAATACCTCACCAACCATACAATTTCATATTTAAGGGAACAGCATAGACTGATTTATTTGTTTTTTAAATCCACCATCAGATTAATAATTTCTAATCTATTTCAACATCAAAAATCAGTGTCAGGGGGATTTTTCAGTGCAAAATTCATGAATGAATGAATGAAACGACCGGTCTCGTACACATCAGCAGTTTTCATATTTCACATGTAACTTAGTTTACTAATCCGGGAATTTAAATCTTGCTTCTTTCTTTTACCTGTGTTATAGGAGCGTTTAAGTCATACACATACCCATATTTGGACATGTAATTACCGGATGGGCGAGGTCACCTGGCTGCGTCAGATCCGAAAGCTAGCTACCTGAACACCATTTCCTCAATTTGCAGTTGCTGAGACGCTGGAAGGAACAGCTGTGTTGTACTTTAAAGACTTCGAAGGATTAAGACGCTGAAGGATTTTTATGAGGATTTTGGCGTTTCGAATGGCGCGTGTTAGGATTGTGCGATTGGGAGTTATTGTTTTTCTTTGTCAGGTGAGATTTTTCTTTGATCGTCGAGTTATATAAATGACCTACCGAAAATGGACGCGCAGTTTCGGACAATGAATTCTTCGGCTTGTTATACTTTTACTTATTAGGTTAATTATTTTATTTTTATTAGGTATTATCGTGTGTGTATGCGGAGGAGTCGACATGTACACCTGGATTTGAGTCGGAGTTAATCGTCTTTAAAGTGCACAGAGATCACCTTCACAGGGGAAAAAGACTAGGAAGAGGTAGGTTGTTTCACAGATCTCATAAAATGCTACTACAACCGAACTTTGTTTAAAAATTTATCTTTTTGTGTTTTTTTTTTAACGTTACCCACTAACTCGATCGGTTTCAGAAACGCTGTAGGCTATCTCTATGCTAGCTCTTACGTTAAATCTGGTCTCACCTTGAGTTTGAGTTTCGTTATAGGGCTAAATTGTCGAATTTAGGATAGTATTGGATCCGTTTAAGTTAATATTCCAGTTCGTAGAAAACTGTACGTTAGCCTTTTGATATGTACAGGTTTTGAAGTTAGTTATTTCCTGTTTTTTTTTTTTTTTGCAGGTAAGTTAAATTATGTCTTTCCTGGTGTTGCATAGCACACCAGTTATCGAGGTAAACGGTGTTTTGTCTCAACCGGTAAGTTTGGAATTAAACCGCATTTTAGATCTCAGGATGTGGGGTAAGGAGTGAAAGCAAAGTCTCTGAAATATCACGTTTAAGTGCTTCGTGAAGCGTAAGATTTCGGACTTTGCAGGTGTTGTGAAATGTGACTAATACAGATGATCTCAGTGAGTTTCTGTGGGTGTGGGACCAGGAGATTATGGTCAACAATTTTAACATTAAGCATTTTCACTTTCTAGGTTCAATCTTTGAAATATTATCGTAGTTATTTTTATTTTTTGATATTCCTTCCCTGTATTTTAAATTTCTAACACTTTATTAACATGTCACAACTGGTTTAGCGTGTGGTGTCATGTCTGGGTTTTTTTCCTGCCCCCTCTCAGGTACTTTCCATCAAAAGTGATGCCAGTTAAAGACCATGTGGTTTTAGTTTTGATCTCACAGCATGACTACATTTATTATTTTAAAGCATTTAATGATTGGGATGGTGGATTATCTAGATAAGCATTAAAAAATGCTTTTCTTTAGCCACTTTATTTAAAATGATCTATTTTCAATGGAATAGCTTGATGTGGACACGTACCGATTTATCCTTTGATACAACTTTTTTCTTGTTTTTTTAGCACCAGTATTTGGTTTCTTATTGCAATTGATCTGCAGTTTATCTTTGTTCATCTTGGAGAGAGCACGCTTTCAGTGTCCCACTAATGGTGGCTTATTTTTAAGAGCTGATTGGTTTTACCACTTCCTTTCAGACCTCTAATGGATGGCAGCACTGCCATTGCAAAACCTCTGTGTTGTGGGATAGTGCTTGTTTAAATGAATTATGCTGTGTAGTTTTAGTAAAAAGACAAACACGGTATCCATTTTTCTGAAGCTGAGAAATGGTGGACATAAAGCATGCCTGTGAGTTATGCCACATGCAAAACATAGGACTTTATATAGGACTTTTTAAACCAAAATGACTGTATATGTTGTCATATAAAATATATCAGCTAAATTGTGATACTTTTTTTTTTTTTTTTTTTTTTTTTTTTTTTAAAAATAAAATTTTACTAAATACATTACCTCATGTGCAACCAACTTAAATGTCTTTGTTTCAATAAATAATGTAACTGGATGACCAGCTAAATCTTATCACCTACATTCTCAAATGGAATTTTAATAAATTTGGAATGTCTGAGCCAGGTCAGTCGTGAAAATGATAATCGCCTCCCATAACTCTCACGTGGTTGTTCACAAACATCAGAATGAATAAAAACATGGCTAGTGAGGCTCCAAAAACCCTTTCATCAAATCTGAGAATTCTTTTAATCAAATATAGTAAAGTAACAAATATAGTAACAAGTAACTTTCATTTATAAATTGACTATTATTACAATGAGTCACTTAATTATTGTGGCAGACTTAGCAAGTAGCTTCTCTTTGCACTTAAAGCAACATATGTTAGCTTAATATAATAAAATATTAACTTTTGATGGATTGAAAGTGTTGTGAAGAAGTGAGGCTGTACCACTGTAAGTGTCATAAATGTACTCTTTTCTTTAACTTTCAGTAACTTTCAATAACTGTGATGAAAGAACAAGAACGCTCTTTCAGTCCGTTGACAAGCGGTTTGATGTGAACACGGATGGGACTGTAACGTTGAAGAGACAAGTGACTCTTCATGAAGGCCACAAGGTGTTTTCTGTGCACGCGTGGGACTCCAGTGGCCAGAAGCACACAGCATCTGTCAAAGTTGAGTGTGTCCAACATAATGGACATCACATGGATGCAGGCATGAACATCTCCTCTTCAGAGGTACAAAAACACATTTCATGCAAGAAACTGCTGTACAATACAGTGCAAGCCTGACCTCTACTGGACACTTAATTTTTTTATGAAGACTTCTCAAATTTCTTTAAATTGGTTATTTAAATGGCTGTACAAAATGTTATTCACCATATATTTATACAGTTTTTACCAGAACAAATTAAGTAGTTGTAGTAAACATTTTGATATTCCAAAGTGTCAAGTTGATTAAGTTCATTATGCAAGAATATCAGCAAATGCCAAAATGTTGTTTTTCAAGTTCTACAAAACTGTGTTTTGTCTTGAATTGTGAACAAAGGTTGTTTGTTCCTTGTCTTTTACTAACACATTCAACTTATATTTTTAGATGGATTTGCCGTCTGATCTTGTTCTGACTTTTCCAAAGTCTTCAAAGGGTCTAAAGAGAATAAAGAGAGGTTGGGTTATTCCTCCAATATCTGTAGCTGAGAACCACAATGGTCCTTTCCCATTGTTCCTGGTCCAGGTGAGTGAAAGTTATAGAGATTGTTCAAAATTAGATGGATGCGGCCACGATTTGTCTGTTATTGACTTTCTCTTATTGCTTTCCATATTTAGATACAGTCAGACTTTGCCTTGGAAACTCAATTATTATACAGCATCACCGGAGAAGGGGCAGATCAGGACCCTGTAGGGATTTTCACTGTTGAAAGATTATCAGGGAGGTTCTTTGTAACTCAGCCACTTGACAGAGAAAAAAAACCTACATACAAAGTAAGGACATTTGAATCTTTCAAAATCAATTATTGGCTGTGTGTGTGTGTGTATTAATAATATTTATTTATTTATTTATTTATTTATTTATATTTTAATGGTGTCAAAATTGGTGCATTAACGAATGCAATTGAATCTGCCTTAAAACTGTGCAAGCATGTCATATTTTATATAAGTGACATTTTAGAACAACTATGTGAAATGGTTTTCAGAACTGAACTCATCTGACATGCCAGATTTAACTCGTCAGTTAATTAATAGACCTTTAAGAACTGGGGCCTGTACCATGAAGCCAGATTAGCTGGCCAGTTAAGTTTAAATTCAGTTTGCATCAATCCTGGGTTTTAGGTACCATGAAATTGGTTTGGCTTTTAGCAGTGTTCATCGCCTTAGTAACTTGCGCTACACTGCTAACCTGCTCCGGGGCAGGTTATGTTCTGGGTAAGAGAAACGAAATTTGACCAATCAGCTTCCAGCAAGGTGACGCATGTCTGATGCAATAAAGCCTCTCCCCCAGCTTCTCTTACTCCAAATTAAAGGACGCTACATAATAAAACTTTGTTTGAAGATAAAATCATCCGAATTTAAGATTATTATTTTTATAATTACTTTATTTATATAATTATCTCCTTAATCTATTACACAATCCAGTTTAGTTTAATAGTAGTTAGGCTTTTAAATTAATACAAACGTATATGCAGTATAAATAAGTAAATATAAGTACATATGAGTTTACCTATTGAAGTGTTTTACCAATATTGTGTGTTATTTTAGAACTTAGAAATATTATCGTCTTTATAAAGTAACTTTACAGCTTGTTTTCCTCTTTTATTAATAGATTGCTTCATCTTGCTGTGTAAATGTGTTTAAACTCCTCATATTGCTCAATCTTTTAATCTTTGGTAGTGAATGTGACTCTCTCACTAGAAGAGAATGAAAGTTTAAAAGCATGTGATTGGCTGCTCATTGCTGATGTCACACTTTCATGTTTACGTGCTACATTAACTCAGGATCAAACCTGTGTTGACAGAGAAAGTTGATGACCAGCTCCATGGTACCAACAAACCCAGATTGGAGTGGTTTGTTTTTGTCAAAACTAATCCTGTAACTGAGTTTGTTTAGCCTCCATCATAGTACAGGCCCCTGAAGTGGGTCAGAAAAAGTAAATATATTTGTGTCAGAATTGTCACATTCAGCAGCTGCAGCTCTAAAGAAATGGCAGATGGTTATGGGTTATTCTGGCTGTTGTGATGTTTATTAATCAAACATGTTATAATGGGTTTATGTAAAGATTATTTCAAGTTGACTAGAAGTTCTTTTTATGTTTAAATGTTACAATTTAAATGTTTTCAATTGTACTGCAATGTTGTTTGGCTGTAGTCAATGGTTAAATATTAGGGGGATGAGATGCCATTATTCAAATATTCTTTATGATGTTTGTACATTAATGTAAAGATTTTATATTAAATGTATTGCAATATAAAAATGTTTTGCATATTTTAAAACTTTACTGTTAGTTGGGATTAATTTCAGAAAATATGCTATTGAATTAATTTTAATCAATTGACAGCACTCAATTTTTTGTTTTAAACTGTCCTCTTTTAATCTGATGAAGACCTCATGGAATGACTTGTCACAATATTCTTGTTTGCATGAGACCTACATTAAGTTTATCGTGTATGAGTAACTCAAATCTAATGTCCACTTTTTTTTTTGTTTGTTTTTTTTCTTGGTTATTTAGCTTACAGCTTATGCTAAAGCGCGTGATGTCCCAAATATAGCAGAAAAACCAATGGACATAGTTATCAATGTGATCGACCAAAATGATAATAAGCCTGAGTTTACTCAAAATCCTTTTAATGGACAAGTTCAGGAAGCTGCTAAAAT
>JAUYWG010000040.1:23684232-23702179 GCA_034779775.1 Enteromius afrohamiltoni
TTTTATGTTTTGTGAATAAATGCAATGAGTGAAGTAACTAAATTTGTGTGTAGTATAAATTATTAGGCTTACATAAACGTAGGCTTATAAAATGTTCAGCAACGCCACAAAAGGTGAAATGTAAAAAAGCACTGGTAATATTTAGGGAGGGTGAATAGTACACACATTGGGACGCATGGAGTAAGTCCATCTGAACGGACCGTTGAATCACCTGATCATTCGATTCTTTCTAAAAACAGATTCATTCTATTGTCGGGATTATATAGACATTCTAACTGCATGCTTTTTGGCATTACAACGTGTTTAAATAATATAGGCTATATATATATTTTTTTTAAATCTGCAAAGTTGGATAATGTCAGCTTTCCTACATCGTCTCTCAACCCCCCACAGTCACATAGCATATGTCAGTATTTAAATTTAAAGATCATACTAGGCTATATTTTTAAAGAACTTCCGAATCATTTTGGTTGTTTTTTTTTTACTCTGAGTTTGTGCGCTTGTTCGGAGTGACAATCACCGTTATTTAATATTATAAACCGTTATATATATATATATATATATATATATATATATAACGGTTTATAATATATTGTTATATATAATAACAATATATATAATATATTGTTTATAATTTTTTTGTTCGTGTGGGTTGAAATCGTTGTGGTTCCGAACGACATGGGGATGAAAAACTGGCAGTATTTAAAATTTACAGTTAACAAGCTTTAAAGAACTATAATCTATAAAAAGAGGAAGCATGTATCAACATAAACAGAAACATAAAAAAAAGAGAGAGATCTAAGTACACACTAGATGGCGATGTCTAAAGCAGAAGTAGACTTTCTTGTTAAATCACATTACTAGAATTTCTTCAGAGCATTCATTTGTAAAAGCATTTTATTGCTTTTAAAAGAAAGGTACGCTATATTGGCTACATAGAAAACCTTTGGTCCCTAAATAGATTAGTTCTGCATGAGAACTTTAGTATCTTTCAAATAAACAAAGCAGCTAATGAGCTATAGTGTCGTACGCTCTTTCTCTCACAGAATCCAGTCAATACACTCTTCACTCCTTGATGCAATAAACCCCTGGACGGTGGTGTGGGTGTGCATTAACACGTCACTGGTCTCAATAACTTTCCATTATTACATATTTACGTAATAAGTCCTTTCCTACATTTCTGTTAAATTGAGATGTTGCAAAATTCACGAATGCTCTTCCAGTAAGTGAATATATGTGCTGATGTGGGGAGTCAACACTGACTAATGAAATACAAGATTGCAACACAGTTACTTAAGTCTGTTTAAAAGCATTTATAGAGTTTACGTAACAAAATATATCCTAATGGATCGATAACCCACACAAAAATGTATTTGTTTCCAGTTGTGTTCGGAATCTGTGTAAGAGAAGGGCACAGTAATTATTTTGAACCAATAAATAAATAAATCATGCACAAAATTCAAAACACAAAACATAAAATAAAATTAATCTATTATTGTTTATATGACCCACCTACTTTAGTAATTAAAAGGTTTGGGGATGTTCACTGATATTATTTTTGCAATCCTACATTTAGCCCACTTAAATGTCTAAAATAAGTTTGATTACTTTTCTTTCTCTCAGTGAGGTGTCTATTGGAAACTGTGTGTATAAATAAATAAATAAACTAAACTGGCGAAAGAAGTGCCATGTTTCTTCAAAACACTATCTGCTGTTTTAATGGCATGTATGCACCTGTTTGCCACGGTATGTCGGCACAAACATGGTTCCGCCCTCTTACACTTGTTCTTGACTTCTGATTGGTTGAGCGACATGTCTATGGTAATTTCCGTCTAGCCTGCACCTGACTCTCTCTTCTCTACTCGAGAATGTGGCGCAAAGACAGCCTCCAAGCATCAGCTATTTATTCAACACACCATCTCTCACTTAAAACTCTTGCTCGTGCAGACCTAGTGCTAGACACATTGCAGGAGTAATTTCCTTTAAAAGACCCAAGATACGATGCCAAGGTCTTTCTTGGTGAAGAAACACCTCACTAACAAGAAGCCTGACTATGGTGTGTTGGATGGTAAGTTATTTCAGACCTCCGACTCAAAGTAGCTCGTTAATGGTAGTGAAAGTTGTTTGTTCCGTAGCCTAACAGAACTACATACAACATATCTCTATTTGTTTTAATAATTTGATTATTCAAAAAAAAGTATTACGTCATATTAGATTTTGTTTCGATATTGGCATACTAGTAATAATAAGACCTTATTTTGACAATTTCAAATGCAGTTTTATTAATAAACACATTTAATAATAATTGAATAAATGCTATTTAATTATAACCTATAATGCTTGTGAATGTAAAACGACTAAAGGGGAAGATTAAATGATTAGGAGGTTTTGCTTTACCAATTAATACCGTTCTGACTTTACAAATTAGTAGTACATATCTGGAATGTTTTATAGATTTTTTTAAATGAATATTTTCCTGATTAGAGCCTTTTGAAAAAGTACAAATTTAGGTTATTGGCTATTTGTTATTATGAGGTTTTCATGATCATTATATATAAATAAAAATACCCTGTCACTGCTTGAGATCTTTCAACTTTTTCATAGAGGCCTGTACGATTAGCCACAGATGTTCTATACAGTCATGATGAGCGGATAATGAGAAACGTATGAAGACTGAGAATAGATATCTAGAGTTTAGCAGGTGCACTACCTCTCACAAAAGAGGGACTCTTTTGTGTTTTGGGGTTTGAAGAGTCCTATTAGAAAAGCTAAAGAGGGGTATAGTGTTCCTTAAGGATGCTTTTACCCTGCAGTGCCTTAAAATCCATGGTTTTGTCTTATGACTCCCTCTCTTCCTCTTAATTCTGCTTACTCTTACTCTTGTTAATGGTCAATAAAATGTGTCCATATGAATATATCTATTATCCATTTATAAATTTCTCCTTTATATGTAGTAATTCATTTATGATCTGATTTGCCCAGAAAAGTAAACATTGTTACTGTATGATTGTATGAGAACATGGTTCTGTTTGCTTGATTTTTCAGACAAACCCCAACACATTACACAATATAATTATGTTCTCATCTCAAACATAAATGTATTATGTTTTTAATTCAATTAAATGCAGGGTTATCCAGCTCAGTCTCAACAGTTAGAATTAAATAATCTTTGGAAATGATTATTAATCATTCAATATATTTAGTAATGTATTGAAATGTTGATATCCATGTTTTGTCTACTTTATAAGAATGAACCTGATCATGTGCATTACGTGTCCCCACAGAAGTGTTTCATATTGAATCTTCAAGCTCCAAACTCAAAATACTTCATCCCCATGAGACCTTGTTTCCTGCACCATTTTTTGGGAACTCAGCATTGAGCCCTACTCTGCGGATGAACCCTATCAGTTCAGTGATCTGTGCGGCTCCACCCAAGCCTGCCCACCCAAGACCACCAATTGACGGCACATTTCTGGGTATCACTTACCCCTTACCTGTAACGTCCAGTCCCCTTCGAGACATGCAGCCTGCACTCCCAATGCTGGAGTGTGCAAAACCACAGTCATTTCAGCTGTCCCAGAGCGATGTACAGAACAATGTCCCTGTGTCGCCTTTAGGACTGAGGACCACTGGCAACAGTCAAGAGCAAAGTAATGAATGCTTTGACTGCCAGAAAGCTTTCTTGACTTTGTCTAGCCTCGCCAACCAGAGGCAAATTCACTGTCAGTGGCAATGCCAAAAGTACTTTAGCTGCAAGTATTGTGACAAGGAGTATGTGAGTCTAGGGGCGCTGAAGATGCACATTCGGACACACACGCTGCCATGTGTGTGTAAACTGTGTGGAAAGGCCTTTTCTAGGCCTTGGTTACTTCAGGGACACATTCGCACACACACAGGTATGTTTGCTGTCTATGTACACTTATACACTATGTACCATTTTGTATTAACTGCATTGGAATGCTCTAAAATGTATTCTTAAAGGAATATGTTCCTTAGGAGTAGTATATATATATATATATATATACACACAAAAGGGTAAGTGAGGCAGGATGTCAGTGGTGCTTTCCTTATGAAAAACAAACAAAAGTTAAAATGTGGGCTATATCCAATGACCCAAACCCAAATTAAAAGGGTAGTCCACCCAGAAATGAACATTGTCATCATTTACTCATCCTCATGTTATTCCAATCGTTTCCCTTTTGCAGTCTCAAATCAAAATTCCACTACTGTTGATTTATAAAAGGTGCCTTTGAACATGTTGTGCTTTTTTGACATAACTGATATAAAAATGCCATTGATTTTCACATTGTCATGGCAAAGTTTAGGGGAGTGTTATAAAGCTTATTCTCTTGAAACAAAACTTTTTTAATATGATGCACAAGTTGTACAGACCAATTTATGATTTTACTTTTATATTTCTTTCTGTACTTTTTAAAGTTTAAAGTAGTTTAAATCACCATCCAGATCCCTTGCATGGAAAACAGAAGCAAGGACATTCTGTCTAAGATCACCTTTTGTGTTTCCCGGAAGCAAGAATATTATATAGGGCTGAAATGAAATGAGGGTCAGCACACAGAGAAAAAAATATTTTTCATTTTCATTTTCTTTCTAAATCGCTAAGTAACTAATCAATTTAAAGAAATGGCAAGTAATACACTAAACTGAGTTAGAAAGACTTAAGTTAAGAATTCAAATAGTGTTTAAAACACAAGCTGGTAATGTTTTGTTTACAACTCAAAAATAATTAAATAACATTTTCATTTTGGGGGAACTACTGCTGACCAAAATGACACATTGTATTTTTGATGTAACATGATAATAAGACCTAACTCAAATCATTGAATCATTTTAGGTGAAAAGCCATTCTCCTGCCCCCACTGCAGTCGTGCATTCGCTGATCGCTCAAACCTTCGGGCTCATTTACAAACCCACTCTGAGATCAAGAAATACCAGTGCAGAAGCTGCTTTAAAACCTTCTCCAGAATATCACTCCTGACAAAGCATGAAGAGGCCGGGTGCTGCCCCATGTCCTAATATGTAGATTGTGGGTTCTCGGGGTAAGTTACAGTGGCAAAGTTTGTCAAATCAAAGTGCCTCAAAAACTCAAGAGTGTGGTATATTGACTGATATATTGTATATTCTTTGAATTAAATGAACAAACTGTAATCACAATATGCTGTACATTGTGTGTGTGTGACCTTAGAAAGTTGTTACAATTGTAGTTGTGATGGTATTTCAAGTTATGGTTTTGTAATAAAGAAATTTCAAAGCAAACAATAAAATTATATTTTTCTAATAATGTGTGCTGTATAGTATCAACAGATGAAATAGGTTTGAAACAACTGCTGTGGGCTTCCATGCATGCTCATTATGAGTCAGATTGTTAAAATTCTGACTTCACATACCATTAAGTTCTAGCCTACATCCCAGCTCACACAGTATTAATGAATATGTCTATATTCAGGACAGCTATGGAGAGGAAAATTCTTTAAGGCTAAATAAAACCTACATTTGTAATTGTGCATGGAAAAAAATCCTTGTATATATATCTGTTTATTGGCAGGTGGATGGAGGCCAGCTGCATGCCAAAATGGTGCCCTGCCAAAACTCCATCAGTAAGGCCCTTAGTCTCTGTTTTTTTTTCTTTTTTATGTCTGAGAAAAATATTTAGTAACAACACTGCATTTGTCTAATCACTGATGGACAAAGAACAAAACAAATTAATCCACACCACAAAATAATGCACATAAACTATTGTGAGTGAAGTCAGTTGCTAGTAATTACAAAAAACATGCTGAATTATGATTGCTCAACCTATATGAAAATTACACACAAACATGTTCACATAACATACATTACGTGTTGATAAGGGAGTGTCATATATTTAGAGATAAATACAACTGCAAGCCATAATAGAGCCAAGAACCCCAGCAATAACATCTAAGCAATTAATTCTTCTAAAGAATCGAAGGATAGCAGGGTTGAGTATGAAATTTCACATAGTCCTCTGAGCATGAGTCATCTCACATTTTGCAACACATTCTCTTTCCTAAGGTATCCAATGCTGCTGCATGGTGTCAGAAGATTCACAATATAGTTTAAACTGGAAAGGAATACAGAGGACCTTAAAAATGCAGAGCAGTGTATTTTACGTGTAAAAGTTGAAGTGAAAAGACAGCGGTTTTGGTGGCCAGAATACAACAATTAAAAAAAAAAAAAGGTTTTCAAGTTAAATGTACAGTAAAATATCGCAATTTCATTAACTGATATATGATATAATATTATAATGTTAATATTATTAAACCTATTATACAGTATTGAAAACTGCAAAAAATGCAGATGGTGATGAGAAAGTCACATAATGAACCAAAGACCCTTACAAGCAGTTTTTAAATATGAACATATATAGAAGGTGCCAAGTGTCATTAAAAATTTTACAGGAATTTACCATTAACCATTCCAACTGTTTTTTACACCATAGCATTTTCACAGTTTTTACTAGTGAAGCAAATGCATGATTTTATTCTAAGGTTATATTATATAACCATTTTCTTTCATGATAGATGAATTAACAATGTACTTTTTGTTTTATGTGTCCGCATTCAAAAAAAAAGTCAACGTTTATCAACAACTTAAAATTGAACATTTGAAAATGAACTGTTTCTTTCACATTATAGAACAATTGTGTTTAAAATACCAGCATTGCTCTTTATTTTAATTTATTTTATTTTTGTGCTTTACAGGACAACTACTTAAAACCTTTTTATTGACTACTGGGGACCATTTTTTGGAACAATGTGCCAAATACAAAATTATCAGAAATTTTATCAGAAATAAAACCGAACAGTTTAAACAGTGATTCATAAGAAGTGATTCTTAAGTTTAAAAGGTAGACTGTTAAAATGTTCCTAGGACCTTTCAGAGTTTTTTTTCTCCATATAGTCCTGGGACTGCCAGTGGACCAGAAATGGCTACACATGTCAAGGCCCCTAATAATTCAGCATCAACAGGTTTTTGTCACATATTAAGGGACAGCTCTAGAGGGAAGAGGTTTGGCTCCATCTGCAAGTCTCTGTGGCATTTTAACATAGTCATTACACAGCAGACACAGACTGGAATTTGTTCGTTTATCCTGACTGGAGCCAGCATGACCAAACCTTCACCTCCAACACTAAATTTACATTGGTCTCATTCCTTAGCCACAGTCCACCAATCCCACTGTCTGCTAAAGCAAGTCTTCTTCATATTAACTATGCAGGTGTTCCCGTCTGGTTGTAGCTGTTGACTAAATCCACTGTAGCTTCTGACTGAGAACGAGCTGGATAAACTAATGGCCTCAGTGGCAGGCTTGATCTTGACCCCCTGTCACTATGCTCCATGACGTTTTCATCAGCTGATGCTGATGGTCCTAACTATAACCACTGTGACTCCACAAAAGAGGTGTCCAACTCTAAAAATATGTTGTAGCCATGGTGAGGCAGGCATTGGCCCACCCTCCATATTGCTTCAGATGGGTCAAAAATAGATTTTGAGGGACTATTTCCGACCAAGTGAAGATTCGGCCAAGCAGGAGGGCTTCCATTCCCATTTGCCTCTGGCAAGAAGGAGTGGAATTCAGAGAGTTTCCAATTGCTCTAATGAGTCAGCTCTCTCCATTTTCACAGAGAGCACCTGTCTACATACTCTAGCATCCAATGTACCCCCACAGCCCTTATCTTCCACACTTCTGTCATTTACAACTTGACTATCAGAGAAGCAACTTTTGGAAACCTAGGGGTGAAAGTTTACTTGCAGTGCCATGAGGAAAACGGTACAATTTTCTTTCCACCTTTTTATGAAATAAAGGGATAGTTTACCCAAAAATGTCATTAATTACTCACCTTTATAATTCAAACCTGTTTTTATCTTTGAAACAGATTAAGATATTTTTCATTTGAGTAGCACAACACATGCATGTGAAGCTGCTGACGCAGAAGCTGGTGTTCTGACATAGAACTGGGATGTGTGAAACAAAAAAGTAAAATAAAAAATTAAATAAAGTTATTGTTTTTGTTTTCTTTGCACACAAAAGTATTGTGTGTACCACTGATGTCACATTAACTATTCCCTTACTACCTTTCTGGGCCTTAAACATAAGGGGCCATTCATATGTAGCGTCTTTTGTGTGCTTAAGTCCATTATTTCAAATGTAGATGCACGTTTTGCACGCTCATAATGAAAGCTTAAAATCCACTCACCCCTATGTTGTTTTAAACCTATAAAAGCTTTGTTTGTCTTCTGAACACAAATGAAAGAGTTTATGACAAATTAATGACAAATTTTGTCATTAATTATTCACTGTCATGTCGTTCCTAACCCATAAGACCTTTGTTCATCTTTGGAACACATCTCAACTTTTCCTGCAGTTATATCTGATCAGATGTCAATATTTATTTTCTAGCTCTGGTTTAACAAATCTTCATTTTCTTAGTTTGAACAGCAGCTACGCTAATTTTGTTGCTATTTGTTCTGTTTCTGCCATGGGATTGTCATCCCGTGGTAACTAGGATTTCACAAGCTCCAGCCTTGATCCAGAACACTGAAAAGGGTCATCAAAAGATGATGCCAACCCCACAGAGGACTTCAGATGATGCCAACCCTGAAACAACACACAGCACTACTGAACTCTGCTACTAATTTATAAAATTCCTTGTCTGTTCGATTACGTTATGAATTAATCTTTATCTCACATCTATGACATATCTACATGTACAACCTACTACTACATATACTGTAAAACATTACTTTGGTGTAAAGCTGCTTTGAAATTATATGTATCATGAAAAGCGCTATACAAATACATTTTGAATTGAATTGAATTGAACACAAATTAAGATATTTTTGATGATATCAGAGACATAAGTAGACATCATAGACTTCATAGACATAAGTCTATGACACAACAGAAGTGATCCCAGATCCAGAAACGTAACAAAACATTTCCATGTGAAATCAGTGCTCAACCTCACTGCTACGAAAATACTTTACTAAAAATAAATAAACGCTTACGCTGTAATGTTCTCTGAAATGGCAAAATTCCTTTTTGGGTGAACTAACCCTTTAAGATATTTTGAATGTAAACCAGGAGTACATTTTAGGACATCCTCAGACCTCAGTCATAAAAATGAAAATGCGTCATTCCTCAGACTAAAAGGCCTTTGTCAGTGGACCAAAATGCTTTGTGACTTAGACTGAAAGGCTCCAGGTCTCTGAAAAAAATGTTGTCCGGTGTCAGGTCTCGTACAATCAGGCATAGGGTGAAATGGACTCCAAATAAAAAGCATCAGACAAAAAGTCTTTAGGCAAAACGGACTCAGGTTAAAAGGCGTCAGACAAAAAGTCATCAGCCGAAACGGACTAATATTAAAAGGCATCAGAAAAAAAGTCCTCAGGCAAAACGGACTCAGGTGAAGTGCTGAGTGTTGCGTGGAACTGTTGAGGATGGCAGATGGAGAAAAGCTGCTTCTGATATTGTTTATATGGCATATCGCTTTTTGGCTGATGACTTTTTGTTTGATGCATTTTAATCCGAGTCCATTTTGTCCTTTGCCTGATTGTACGAGACCAGACGTCGTTTTTTTTCCTGAAGACCTGAAGCCTTTCAGTCTAAGTTACAATGCCGTTTGGTCCATTGATAAAGGCTTTTTAGTCTAAAGCATGACGCATTTTCATTTTGTGACTTAGGTCTGAGAATTTGCACTGTCAAGGTATAGAAAAGTATAAAAACATAATCTCAATACTTTCCATACAAGCCAAATCTCCCAAAATGTAAGTTGTTATGCATGATTATATGAGTTTAGCCTACAACTGATAAAAAAATTCGAAAATATCAACGACCACTTCTGTGGTGTAAAAATAGGGAATTCTATTTATAAAGTAAACATGGAACTGCATTACATAGTGGCACACTCCTGCAATTCCAGCTGCTACTTTTAGCCACCTTTAAGACAAAGTTGACCTATATTTAGCCTATTAAGCGGATGCTATCCAGCTCGAGGCAGATATTTTTACAGGGGTTCTCGGAGCAGCCTTACAGCCACTGAGATTTACAGAATATTTTCCACATTGAGTGCTGGGAGTATATAAATATCAAGCTCCTACAACACATTGACACAGTGCATGACAGTAATGTGTTTCACTTGTTACCCCAGCACCAGCACTGTGCTCTTCTGCTCTGGCAAGGAGGGGCCAAGAGTAAGTTATATCTGTCCACTTGTTGTGGAAAATAAGTTCCCCAGAACAGGTGCAGCACGGTAACATTTAGAGGCCTGTTCCTGTCAGCCAGCAACCCCACCCTATTTTCCACCCTCAATCTAGGCTTGTTTTCCGCCACAGGTTGATCACTGCATTTGCGTTTCTCTCTGTGCCCTTTAACCTCTGAGGTCAAGTTGTGACACCACTTCAAAACGCTGCATCTCTCTTGTGTTGTCGCTATGCTTTAAACACTTTCTCCTGACACTTCAGCTAGACCATAAATCTCACACATGCCCAAGCTTCAATTATATGTTCCTGGTCAAGCGAAAGCTAAGATACTTGTATTAGCCAGACTCAATTGGATGTTTATTAGGAATTATTTTTTATATATAATTATGAATTAAACAAAAGCCTATTACACTTTCAGAAAAAAGGTACAGTACTGGTTCAAAAGTGAAAATGTACAAATGTGTACTTTTAAAGTATTAATATCTATTTCCAACATACTAAAATGTACTTAAGATGTACTAATATGTACTGTTTAGAGGTAGGCCAAGTGTGATGTGTCCCTATAGGTCAACATACTTTTGTTGACCCTTGAACAACATTTTAATGCGAAAATTAAAGGTTTAATGATAGATGACTGACACTGATGTACAAGCACCAAACACTGATTGCAAGCCTAAATTTCACAAAATATTTCTTCAGATCTATCTTGTTAGTAAGATATATGGGCTTTAATAAATATGCTCTTGGGCACAAGAAGCAAACTAACATGCATTACTATCTTTATCTTCCATTCTATCTAAATATAAAAAGCGATTTACTTATGTATTTTTGCATACTCCCTTCTAAAGGCTAAGGGAACCTCAGAGTATGACGTGTGAGGGAACCCGCGATGATTTAAAGATCAAATAAAGCAAAATGACAGTGAACAAAAATAATAAATTAGTCAATATGTGTCATGTTCAATACCGCAGCATCTTGGAGATCTCTAATCAGTTTAATAGCAGAAGGTATATCTTCACGACATGCGTGAGACGTCATTAACAATGGCCCTATGCTGTTGAACCAATATGGTTCAAACGACGGAGATGTGACCGTGTTCGGGAAACAGTCGTGTGTAGCTAGTTTGTTTCCAAAACAATGCATCGTACTATGGTGGTTTATCAGCGAGTTGCATCGTTGTTCGGGAAACGCACCCCTGATTGGTTAATCACAGTGTTGTTCCAGGGACAACAAAGATCAGGTTAACTGCCTCAGGGACAGTGTGTATTTCAAAATGTATGTTGTCTTTAAAGAAATATGAAAATAAAAATGAAAAATAAAAACGTTTTTTGTTGCAAGAATCCACACAGCTCTGTTCAATGAGACTTTCAATAGTCTTGTGAAAAGAAGTGTGTTTAATTGTACTGAATGTGCACTTTCAGTGCTTTCAAATATCCAGTATTTTAAATCATAAATGTGCATTTTTAAGAAACTGCTTGCAAATGATAGAATATGAATAAAATAAAACGTGTACTTAAAGAGAACACACATAATGTCACAATAATACATTTTAAATTACATTTTAAATCATTGCTTTAATAATATTTTGTTGTGCTTTAAATATTATTTGAATTGATGTGCTTAAATAACATTCTAAAGCCCATGAAAAATACCTGATTATAATTTTAATTGCAAATGCATATTAACAAATATATGGTAAGTGTCCCTATTAGCTTATGTGTTATTGGTTTTCGGATTCCCAAACAATAGGTTGACATGCATGCAATGTCAAAAAACATAACATTAAGTGTTTACTTGTATACTATATACTTGTGTAGTAAATCTGCTCTAATCTTTTAAAATGTTAAAATTATGAACAACCTAATAATGTGTGATTGCTGTTTCTAAAGTAGCTTTTATTTTTTCTTTTTTTTAACTCAAAATGGCAATTTAAGACATAAATAGGTCATCATGGACATGAAAGAGATATTTAGGCACAAAGACTCAAATGCAGTTTGAGTAAAAAAAAACTGAACAACCATACTGTGCCAACATGACCTGCTCTTGTTGGGGCATGGAGGGTCAAAGCAGGTCACTCTCACAGTTTACAACAAGAAGGTAATAGAGACACTTAAGGGTCTGGGCTCACAAGGAAGCCAGAAGATCGTTAATGAGCTACCAAACATTAAAACACCTGCTCCTAAACCCTACAGCTATTCACATATACAAATTCTAACTGTTTCAACAACAGCTCAAGAAAAGCAATAAAAATCTGCTCTATAAATAATGTGTAGATAAACGAAGTCATAGGTGCAAATGACTCTTCTAGCAAGAATGCTACTAAAGATGTCAGAGACAATGATTTATAATAACGTAAAACTGCCTTCCACCTGCAGTTGTCGAACTGCTGAGGTCTGGCAAGCTTTCAGCAGGTGCTGATCTTGACTGCAGGCAGGTTGAGTGAGCCAGCATGCTTCCTAAGAGCCTACCATCACCCTGGATTCTCAGTTTTGTTGGAGACGGTGCTGCTGCCTTCCAAACTCTAGCACCTCTAAAGCCAGGCATTGCCCTGGCAACCAGCAATTGAACATGGGATTCTTGGGTTGGGGTTCCCCCATTCTCCGAGAAAAAGAAGCCCCCCCTACGAGAGGAGATCTATTCAGATCTGGTAATTAAGCCACTCTCTTGTTAATGAACTCCTAGCCATGTGTTTCTCATTTGTCCCCTGCCTCCACATGTTCAGACAAAAGGGTCAGAGAAGATAGTGTCATTGACAGTGACCTGACAATCCAGTTTGAATCAACTTGCAGGGTAAAGCCCTCAGTCTTTTACCATCCTTTTTTTCTAAGACATGTTTTTTGGAAGATTATTTTGTGTTTTTATTATATATATATATATTGATTTTTTTTTATTGATTTATTAATTTATCTAGCAAATTAAGTGAATGCCAAAATCAAACACTCAATGTTTAAGGGGGTAAGCTGAATTAAATAAGCTTTAATGTGTGATCCCATGTTGACTTCACTGGTGGTGGGACAGTGTATGTGCACTGTATGTGCATTTTAAATATTATATATTTTAATATAAACATGAATCCAAATCATTGAATTGATTCATGTGCATAAAAGCTATGCAAATAAGTAAAATAAAAAAATTATCAGTATGTCGAAAGACCACACAATGAGCTTTTGCTTGTTTACTTGGCCAAAAACTTAAAACAACATACCCTATTCAGATAGCCCCATGGCGCCCTCTGCCTGATGCAGTTTGTAATGCAATGATTCTTGCAGGATGAACTTTTAAATGGCGCGTAAAATACACTCACATGGCATTTTATTTAATTTATATTCCCTGCTGTTATGTAAAAACATGCTCTTAAGATTTGGGTTAGTTATCTTTTTTTCCATTGAACGCCATATGGGGTCTACCCACACAGAAATAATCTATATAAACATACATGTTTTAATATAGGTTTTGATATAGGTTTTTAAAATATGTGACATATATAAAATTGGCTGTTTCCTATATTTTATGTACATATATGCACATATATGCGTACATATATACGTGCATACATGTACCTATATGCACCTATATGTTCACCTATATTAGTAAAATTATTAAAATATATAAAAATTATTTTTAACACATCCAAGTGCACACACACAGCAATGAGAAGTGCTCAAGGGTCTCACCTCAGTCATGGAATTGAAGGTGGAGAGAGAGCTGGTTATTCATTCCCACCACCTACAGTCCAAATCCCGATCCATTATGGCCACAATGCAGTACAGGAAATGTATATGGCCTGTATATGCACATGTATGCACCTCTTTTTTGCAGAGGTGGCATATATACACATATATGGAGCATATATATTATCATATATGTGCAGATATACTGCATATAGGTTTCATATATGCGCATACATTCTCATATAGGTTCTTTCCATGTGGGTAATCTTTGGAGCCATCAAAATATTCTTTGTGTGTGTGTGTCTGTGTTTTTCACAGAAGAAACAATAGCTGACAGGCTTGTACATGATCCTCAACCTAACATTAATCTCTTCCTAAGCTAAAAAGAATATACTAAAACATAATTGTGTAATTTTATAAACAAAACCAGTCACCAATCAAAACACCTTACTGACCTTTAATGCTATGCTTGTTGGCTGCTGGGATGGCACAGCTATATTATTTTGCCCAGAATTATACACTGTAAAAACATCAAATATGTATTTTTTTTAAACAGTACAGTATGTGTCTTGTGCAGCTAAACTAGATTCAAACATATCCCTCTTCTCACAAGGAAATTGGGCCTTGTTTACACTGCAGGTCTTGATGCTTAATTCTGATTTGTTGCCTATATCCGATTTTTTTTGGTTGTCTGTTTACATGTTTTTTTAATTGTGACCCATATCTGATCTGATGTGTTTACACTTGCCATACAATCTGAAGAATCGTGCATGCGTTGTTGTCATTTACTGCCGCCACATGTGCTTCTTCTTGGAAATAATAGCGTAAGTGACCAGTGTTGACCGAATGAGTCACAAATCACAATTACCAAATTATAGAAATTAGTTATTTTTATTTCCATATTCACTGTTGATGATTTGTTGTAATCTGAGAAAAAAATGTCTGACTTGCAGCAATTTTAGGTTGAGTTAGCAAATTATAAAGATTAAAGTTATCCTGTTCTTTTATTTATAATTACTACATTAATAATCATTAAGTTTAGCCATGTGTGTCCAGGTGTCTTGTATTATGTCTTGATCAGTCTGTCTTTTTATACCATGCCCTGTGTATCGTTCAGTGTCTGTTATTACAGTAATGTTTCCTGGAAGTGTTCATGTCTGCACTGATCAACGCACATTCATCAGCTTTCCTTGTATCTGGTTTTCTTTATTATTAAATGTTTTGTTCTTTTGAGTTCCTGCCTCCGAGACTCCTTTGTGCATGCTGTGAAGCGAGATTGCGACTGCCACAGACCCAAAATGTTACAGATTTCTTCTCTTTTATTGTTAGATTAACAGGCTTTTCGCACGTATCACACATCAGATAGTTTTCCCCATCAGCTCCTCAAGCTCACTTAAGACAGAACAGATATGTTTATGTTAATTGTCAATTCTGTGTTTTGTGTATTAATCGGGATGCTGTTGGAATTGCCATTATATGCGCACTCTTCTCATGACCGTCAGTGTGAGAAGCAAACGGAGAAAAGGTAGGCTAGACCTAAATCTTCTTAGATAATGTGCAGATAAATAAACTTTAAAATGTTTATTTCTATTAGGATTGGAATCGCCAGCTGAGGGCTTTTGTGAACCTCAAGTTCTACTAAAATAAAAAAGTTCCACCTTTTTTGGATGCAGATCAAAATAGACCATCAGCATTTACACTTTTCCCCAGCACAAGTCACATATGACCTCATTAAGCGGGGAGATGTTCCAAATTGTCACCATATTAATGATGTACAGAACGCAATGCCGCAAAAAAATCTGATCTGCCTGTTTACACGACAGTCACATTGACACAAATCTGATTTATATCTGATGTATTTCCACATAAGAATGAGGCCTGAAACCGATCTCAAATGCATGCATTTTATTCCTGTTTACATTGCTATGCATCAGATCCGATCAGTGTCACATATGAGAAAAAATTGGGAATTGGGTCACATTTAACTGACAGTGTAAACGAGGCCTAATTAAGATCCATCACTGGCATGTCTCTGCTCCACCAATTCGATCGATCCAATCGGTCTGGGGCCCACACTGATGATGTAACGAGAAGGACGCACCTTCATCCCTTGGACACACCCCAACCTGTTGACCCCTCCCTCAAGTCAAATCAGTGACACAAAGCAAGGCGTAAAGAAAAATAAAGTGCAAAGGAAAGCTTGCGCCGCAGAGGCACGGATGACTGAAACGCCGATTTAAAGGAGCGGCGCAAAGGGAAATATGTGTTGCAAAATCAATGTTGCTGAAGTTTTACTTTGCTAAACTTAAGTTTTTCTCTCAGGGGTTAACTTTTCTTTTGCAATATTTTTTTTTCCTTGCAAAAAAGCAATTTTTTTCTCAATACAAAAATATTATTTTTGCTTGCAAAACATTGTTTTATTTTGCAGATATATATGGCCCTCCATAACCCCGGCCCTAGATAGCGCCGGATCTGCCGCCTACAGCGCCATCCTCTAAATGAAAAGACGGCGGAAAAGGTGTAGCCACAGCCTGAACACCCCATAGGGCTATGGGATAATAAAGAGATGGTTACACCCTTCAGTTTGCAGGGTGGTTACGAGCCGTACCATTCATGTGCTGCGGACGGAAGTGAAAGCACTGCTCTTAAATAGGCGCAACACATTGGCGCGACACATGTCCCTGTGCAAAAAGAGAAAAAGCGTTTTACAACCAGTGGCGGTCTGAGACCTATACTCGGCCTGAGACATCTGAATCACGCTCTGATAAAATTCAGAATGCTCATGTTTAAAGCCATTCTCTCGCAGATACAGCCGACTGACTGAATGTTCCCTGGACCTGAAAGATGTGTACTTTCATGTACAAATAACCCCTCAACACAGGCCATTCTTAAGATTTGCCTTCAAGGGCACAGCATTTTATTATATGGTCCAGCCCTTTGGTCTCTCCCTGGCCCCACAAGCTCTTACAAAGGGTACAGACGCTGTGCTTTCCCCTCTTAGACAGATGGGAATCTGTGTTCTAAATTATTTTGAAAACTGGCTCATTCTAGTCAGCCGGCATTCTCCTCTGCCATTTAGACCATTTCAGACTAAGGGTGAAATTTGCTAAGAGCATTCTGATGCTCAGCCAACAAATACATTCCTGGGCACTGTAAATTCAATGCAAATCAGAGCGTCGATCTCACAGAGCTCGCTGCAACCGTAGCACGTTGAGCCTCCTTCAGGAACGCAACGCTTCATCTATGAAAGTCTAAATAGAGTTTAACGGCCACAGCCTCATCAGTGTTACGGCTTGACCTCTTACAAATATGGCCGCTGCAATACTGGTTAAAGGCATGGGTGTTGTCGTGAGCTTGCCGTTACAGATATGTTCAGCTCAGACAGCTGCATTGCAGCTTTCCTTATGTGAAGGCACCCAGTGGCTGCAGAGAGATTTCCCCTCCACAATGTGTGCAGAAGGAAAGTGATAGCGACAGACGCCTCCATAGGGGTGGGGTGCGCTGCACGAGGGCTCACCGGCCGCGGGCCTGTGGTCAGATGCAGAAAGCAGCTTGCACATCAGCTGCCTGGAAATGCTGGAAGTATGGCACACTTATCATGTTTTCCTACCGCAACTGGGAGGCTGCACGCCTCCTCAGATGGGCCCAGCAAAACCAGCGCTCGATTAGGGCAGGGCAACACACATCCCCGGCAAACTGAACCAGGGCAGGGACATGCTGTCGGCTGCCCATCTCATTTTACAAAGGAAATGGACACGCTGGCCCAGCCTCCTCCTCTATGCTTTCCCCTGATCGCGCTGCTCTCCCAGGTCAGGTCAATTCAATTCAAATTCAATTAAAATTTATTTGTATAGAGCTTTTCATGATACATGATCATTGCAAAGCAGCTTTACACCAAAGTAATGTTTTACAGTATATGTAGTAGCAGCTTGTACATCTAGATATGGCATAGATGTGAGGTAAAGATCAATTAATAACGTAATCGAACAGACAAGGAACATTATAAATTAGTAGCAGAGTTTGGTAGTGCTGTG
>JAUYWG010000040.1:23702279-23715735 GCA_034779775.1 Enteromius afrohamiltoni
CAGAAAGGCTAGAAGAAATAGGGAAACAAATTAGAGCGAAAGGGAAAACAGGTGCGCAGAGCAGACAGCGCGCTGATCAGAATGACAGGGAGGCTGAAAGTAAAAAACAGAAAATAATAAAACCCCAAAACGAAAAAAAGGGGGAAAAAATAATATGAAACGAAAGAAAATACAAAAATCCTACAAGAACCCAGATGGATCATACCCGAGTCCCGACAATGTGGTGCTGTTGAAATAGCTTATAGAAATGCACATAGAGTACTTCTTCGCAAATAATAAAGAAATGTACCAAAGTAACTGAGAAAAAGTGCATGTGCATTAGGTTTCAGACATTGTGTGACAAGTAAAGTAAAGTACTTTATTAAAAGTATTAAAAGAGCATGTTCAGCCATTTGTTGAAGGTGATTGCCAGCCATGAAGTCTTTATAGCAGCTGCTGCTTGGAATGACAGGTTGTTCAATAACTTCATAGCTGCTGCGAGAGCAGTTCACATCATCACATTAATTATGCCTCTACAATGATTAGTGTGTATACCAAGGGAAGCAGGCCTCCTCTGCAGTGTATTTCTTAACACTCTAAACACTTTCTTAGGCATGATTTTAAAAACAAGGCTTTTTGTCCATTTTGTCAAAACACAACATACAATTCACACATCCACTCACACAAGAATCAGAACATCTCAGATCTTTTGCACAATCAAACACTTTATTTAAAACTTTACAATATTTTAACACCCAGTTGATGGCACACAAATAGCCGTTCATTCACACAGTTGGATTTAAACACTAACAAAAATAAAGTGTTAGAAAATAAAGTGTTAGAAGATATTAAGCAGACCGTCTACTAGTACTCTAATAATTGCTAGTGGACATGTATTTGCAAAGTTACTTACTGTTAGTAGAGTTTCTAAGGTGGGCCATCGGAATAAAGTGTTACCTAAAAATGTGACTGATTGATATTAGTTTGAATTAATTCTGAATCCATTGTATAGAGATCAGTTTTTTTCCTATTTTGTTATGACTCCTGACAGTAATGTTCAGTGCATATGATGAAAGCAGAAGAGCTGAGCATGTCTACAGTGATGAGGACAGTTACAGAGATACTGCAGTGAATGCAGCTTCACAGGTATGTGCAACTTCATGCTATCTGATGCAGTACAAGCCTGACCTCAGCTAGGCCTTTTACACAGTTTTTTTTTTTACTATATTATTAATACACACAAAATTAGGTAGCTTTTTTTTTTTTTTATCAAGTAGGGATGGTTAATTTCACATACAATGCTCATTATGTGTCTTTTAAACCTTTTCACTTCACAGTTCCAAATACCCCCTGGTCTTCTGGGTGTGGAGTTTCCAAGCACTTCATCAGGTCAAAGGAGAAGAAAGAGAGAGTGGGTTATTCCTCCTTATAGCATATCAGAGAATGATAAAGGTCCTTTCCCCAAACAACTGTTCCTGGTGTGTAAAAAAATAACGAAATGACAGTTGTAAATGATATCATCAATATGTGAAAGTTTATCTGATCAATACAGGTCTATATGTATTTTATTTCTGCATTTAGTTAAAGGCAAATATAAATGGTGTACCAGATGGGGGGATACTTTACAGTATCACAGGTGAAGGCGCAGATCAGCCACCTGTGGGTGTTTTCATTGTTAACAGAAAGTCTGGGTTTCTTTCTGTGACTCAGCAACTTGATAGAGAAACAAAGGGAACATATGAGGTAAGTGCATGTTAGCTTTATTATAGTGATCACGTTTTACAGTTCAGTTTGAATTTAACTTAATTGAAGATTGAATATTTCTGTAGTTGTAGTGCATTTTGAATGTGAAATTTTGTGATTGTGAAGAGGTTTACTGTTGCACAACCAGCAACATGCTAAAAGAAGATTAAAGTGTAAAAAAAATATTCACAGAAATGTTCACATACCTTCTCCAGCAAATATATTTAGTCCTGAAATATTTTCCTCAAACATCAGTCTCTCAATTTTGAACCTTTTAATTTATGCAGAAATACTGAAAATGTACTTTCTAGTCCCAAGTTAATCATTATTTTTTATTTTTTGTTTTTCAATTTGTGAAATGTTTTATTTATTTATTTATTTATTTATTTTTAAAGGGAACAGACAAACTAAATTTTGCATTTATGTTGCATCCCATGTCCTCAGCTCAACGCTCATGCTGTTTCAGAAGATGGGAAAAAATCTGAATTGCCCACAAACCTTACCATCCTTGTAACTGACCAGAATGATAACAGGCCTGTGTTTATGGAAAATCCTTTTAATGGACAAGTTTCTGAAGCTGAGTCGAACGGTGGGCAAAATGACCAGTCAGCCTATAGAATAAATGCATTTTAATAATTATTTTAACATTCATTTGTATTTTTTTAAATGTTATCAATAATACCTAATAAGTCTTTATTTTTCTGTTACTGAAGGTAAAGAGTTTATGACAGTCAAAGCCACTGATGCAGATGAGCCAGACAATTACAATTCCGAAATCAGATACAGAATTGTCAGTCTAAACCCACCATTACCAAATCCAAACATGTTTGATGTCAACACTTTTACTGGAGGAATATACGTGTATTCTACAGGTTTGGACAAAGAGGTGAGAAATCCAATGCATGGATTTCAAAGTGGTGAGAATGACTTCATGTAAACGGTATCACCTGAAACATCTTCTCTTTCAGCAATGGTCCAGATATACTTTGTTAATTGAGGCTGCTGACATGGAAGGAAAAGGTTTTGCAACCACTGGCACAGCAGTTATTACTATTACTGACAGCAATGATAACCCACCTATATTTGAGCAAACTACGGTAATGCTTTTTAAACACCTGATTGGTTTTGTTGAGTGTTCAGTGCTATTCTACCATATAACTCTTTATAGTTTATACAAACTTTATTTCTATGTACTTTATACATTATACATTTAATTTTATGTTTTAGTACAACGTATCCGTCCCAGAGAATGAAGTAGGTCATGTAGTGGTCAAACTTACAGTTACTGATGACGATGATGTTGGGTCACCGGCCTGGTCAACCAAGTATCAGATTATTAGCGGTGACAAGGGTGGGTTTTTCAATGTCAGTACTGGACCGAGCCAGCTGGAGGGCATCATCACCACTATAAAGGTACTGTGTCTTGCTCATATTTTTGCCTAGGCAAATAGTTGTGATGACATTACTAAGTAAAAGACACTTTTCATGTTTTTCATTTAGCCCCTGGACTTTGAGAAAACCAAGCAGTACGTTCTGTGTGTGATTGTTGAAAATGATGAACCATTTGTCCGTTCTTTGCCCACCTCAACCGCCACAGTCACAGTGAATATACAAGACGTAAATGAACCTCCTGAGTTTAATCCAAAGGAGAAGATTATTTCCAGAAGAGAAGATTTACCCGTCGGTGACGATTTGGTTGCTTATACAGCCACTGATCCAGACATTGGAAAATCACAGAAGATAACGTAAGAACTGTTGCTCCACTTTATACTGTACATTAATAATGGATAAGACTTTATTTTGATGCTTCACTTTAGACATTCTACTAAAAGTAAGTAACTCTGAATCTACATGACAACTAGCAGTCATTAGAGCGTTAGTAGATTGTCTGCTTAATATCTTCAATTTTCTATCTATCTAAACACTTAATTTTGAAGGTGTGACGATCAGGCTGGAAGTGCCAGCTCCTGCCACCGGATGGCGCTCCAGCTCCCCATTGACTCTTTGTGTTTTGTGTTACTGTTTTCATGTCTGGACTTCAATTAACTAATTTCTCCACCCATGTCCACACTTGTTGCTGTAGTGTTTAACCTGTTTCTCCGCCCCGCAGTCTAATTCATGTGTGTATTTAAAGTCTCAGTCTGTCTTTGACATTGTACTGTTTAGGAGTCTGTCTGAAGATTTTCCCTGTTCCAGTTTTCCCTAGTGTACGAGCACTTGGATTATTGTTGCCGATCACACCTGGTTCTGGATTATTGATCTTGTCTAGCCCTTTTTGGATATCGTTTGCTTCTCTCTCCATCCTTAGCTCGGACTATCACTACTCTACTGCCTTAGCCCATGTGATTATGTCAGCTGTGACCATCCTATCTGCTTGTTCCTTCGTGTTTTCTTAATAAACTAGCCTGCATGTGAATCCCCACGACCCATTTCTTTAACGTGACAGAAGGGTCCACAACATACAATATATCAGACATCATCAACTAATTCGACTTACCTAACAGTCTACTCAAAGAGTTAGTAAATGTGTAGTTGCTAATTAATGAGAATTAGTTGATGTGCAGATACAAGGTTACTTATAGTTAGTAGAATGTCTAAAGTGGACTGTCAAAATAAAGTGTAATTCAATATATATATTTTTTTTCTTTCTTTCTTTCTTTCTTTTCTTTTTTCTTTAGTATTACCCCTAAAGGCAATTGGTTTGTGTTTATACCTATTATTCCTAACAGAAGGAAATCTGAATTGAGTTCCTGAAGGTAAAAACTGAAACTCAGAATAGAGAGGATGGGAAGTAACCGTTAAGATAGATTGGGCTTTTCTAAGTACCTGACGATTGAATAATTCGCTAGGATGACTCTACTGAGCTTCTAAAATCTTAATGCTAATACTGAATATTTTCACCAATGCAGTCTTTGCCTTCAGACTGAGACTGTCATACTTGCATAACATAGCAAATATTAAACCAAATCAATTTAAGATTTGTAAACCAAAGTCATCAAGGATCTATCAATGTTAAATTTGGATAATCTCCATAGACATTACAACCGTTGCTGGCCCCTCTTCTCCACATTCAAAATCAGCTTGTTGTTAATCACACATCACAGATACTTATATAATTCCAAAGCCTCCACAGATTCGGAATCAACACCTAAACACAATATGAGGTTGAATCATATTAAAAGCTGAATAAAAATCTACAAATAAAATCCTAGCATGGGTCTTAGTTCCCTTAAGTACCAAGTTCAGTAAGGTAGCAGTTGCATCCTCAACCCCACGCTAGCTCTAAGAGCTAATCCTTTACCATTGTAATAAACTGTATTTTCAACAATCTCTTAAAACTCTTCATTACTAAAGAGGTCAGCATAACTGGCTCTATCATCACTTGTTATGAATATACACATTCTGATATTACACATTTTGCTTTTTTTCCCAGGTATAAAATTGGCAAAGATCCTGCTGACTGGCTAAATGTAAATCAAGACACTGGGATGATTAAGATCAAGAATAGTATGGACAGGGAATCTGCCCGAGTCAAAGATGGCAAATACAGAGTTACCATTTTGGCCCTGGATGATGATGGTAATTTGTGTTTCTTTTTGAAAGAATTTCAATAATTGTTAGTTAACAATTTTTCATTAAGTTTGTGCTTCAATACAGATAAAAATCAAGCTACAGGTACAGGAACCTTGGTAATTGAATTGGAGGATGTAAATGACAATACTCCAGTCATTAACGAAGACATTATACAGATTTGCAATCGTGAGGGCAAAGCCTTTCTCTCTGTAACTGACAAAGATGGACCTCCATATGGTGCTCCCTTCAGCGTTGAGCCCCAAGGAGACACAGAGAAAAACTGGACTGCAAGGATGAATGAAACAAGTAAGCATAATGTATATTGGAAATATATACTATATATGATCAATTAGTCTGGGTGTTTTTACTAACCTATTTATTTGCCTGCCATAGATACTGGGATTGTGTTGACGCTTAATTCTGTGTTGGAGCAGGGTACTTACAATCTTGTCCTAAGGGTTTATGATAACCATGAATCGTATCAAGACAGATCCATTCAAGCAACTGTGTGTGACTGCAAAAGAGATGAATTTGAATGCAAAACAAAGATAGCCGGGACCCCACTATCACTATCCATCGGAATCGTGGCAGCCATCCTGGCCTTGCTGTGTATGTAAAATAATTACTTCTTTTTCAAAAGAAATTATTTGTGTTTTTCAAAAATCGTCATAATTAATAGATATATTGGGTAAAAACATTAGCATTATTGCATATATGTAGGGGTGTAATTTTTCAATGTAAACACTCAAAACAGTTATTTTAAATTATATTATTTACACATTTATGAGCACGTAACACAAACCCTGCTCCTAAACCTACCATCTGAGAATAAAACACAAGATATAGCAAGCAGATACAACCACCGTCATCATTTATTTGAAAGACATTAATATTCCAAGTCTTTTGATTCAAACCGATTGATTTGCGAGAGGAATAGACGCGTTAGTTTGTGCAATAAATACCTGTGACTGCATTTGCCTGTGAGTGTTTTATATTGTTCAGAGGTGGGTAGGTTTAGGGTAGGGTGGGGATTGGTGCTCCAATAAAAGTAAAAAATTATATAAGAAATTTATATATGCATGCAAACCATGACATTAAGACAAACAACTGAAAACAACGGAAGACCCCTCACGTCGAAATGTGACTACAAAGGTGTACCTTGATCATAAAAAAAGCGAAGAAAAATGGTCTTGACCAAGCTTCAAAATGTTGACGAGTTGGGAGTGAGAATGTGTTGCCAAGACGCATAGGACCCTTCAGTGTAAAAAAAAAAAAATCCCTGTAAATTTGAAGCTTTTAAAGACACTTTAGCTCTAACTATCAGTATCTAATTAGTGCATTATAGACAGTTTCATTGGGTGCACGTGCCTGGCCTTAAGTTTCAGTCTGTGTTTGTCTGGTTAGTGCCGCCAGCAACAAACGCAGCTAATAATGAGTAATGAAGTTGGTCTCAGGTTGTTGTGCTGTTGGATGTCTTCCCAATACATTTTTTATTTATACATTATTATATACATTATTTTTTTTTTTTTTTAATTTTTGGAAACTGACAGGCTTCATTAAATAAACATGAGCACGTAATGCACGTTTAACAATCAAACCTAGGTGTGTGTGTTTTTATATGACTGTATTTCGGAAGGAAGGCTGTCTTTAAAAAATGTAATTTTCATTTCATACTGTGTGTAAGGCAACGTTCATAAGCTCAGCAGCTGCTTTGTCTACAGAAACCAGAACGTTACCAGAAAACCTCCATTTCTCTTTCTTAAAGCACCTTCTGCTGGCAGAGAGTCAATTTGCATTTTTAATAAATCCACAGCAAACATATTTTGCATGTTATCAGAAAATAATCTACTCTTGCACAGTAACGTTTGTTTATGTTGTTATTGTTGAAAGAATTCTGATTAGAACATGTCTCTTATGCTGTGTTCAATTTACCTCAGAAATTGGATGTCTGAGCTGGGAAAGACATTACAGCCAGGTGGACCATGTACCAGTAGAGAAATCAGAAAAACATCAATGTATTGCTAACAATGGACATGTCCATTGTTAGTAATACCAACTGATTAAAAACGCATAAAGGTGGTATTTAGCACAGATAATGGCTTATCCACAAATATCCACAAAAAAAGTGTGACCTATGACCTTTAGTATTAAACAAGACCAACACGTTCTCACTCCCAACTCGTCAACATTTTGACGCTTGGTCAAGACCATTTTTCGTCGCTTTTTTGACGATCAAGGCACATTATGACGATTAAAACTACTGAGGACCCTTTGTAGTCACCTAAATGACTACAAAGGGTCCTCAGTAGTTTTAATCGTCATAATTAATAGATATATTGGGTAAAAACATTAGCATTATTGCATATATGTAGGGGTGTAATTTTTCAATGTAAACACTCAAAACAGTTATTTTAAATTATATTATAATTATAATTTTATAATTATATAAAAACGCATAAAGGTGGTATTTAGCACAGATAATGGCTTATCCACAAATAAAAATTAGCCAACAAATAAAATAATTGCTAATAAACAATATATTACTACTGTTTCTCCTCTGTTGAGCAGCCATTTTGGATTTCCATATTGGATTCTGAAGTTGGAATTGTTGCAATTCCTCCGAGATTCTAAGTTGGAATTCTGACTTGGAAGGGTATTCTACAACCAGAATTCCAAAACTGTTGGAGCACATTTAAATTTGAAAAAGATAAAAGAATTTCAAATAACATGAGCCAGTATTTTATTCACAACAAAACATAGATACAACAAATTTTTTAACTAAGAAACTGTATGCACAAAATGTATGCTCATTTAATCATGCGCCGAAATTGTTCTCTATAAGAAATCAGCTTGAAGGAGCAATAGTTGTTAATGGCTTAAACCTTAACTAAGGAAGCTGGAAACCAGGTGTCCCCGACTAAGCAAACCGAAGGCGACAGTGGCAAGGAACCAAAACTCTGTGTGGGAGAAAGAAAACCTTGGGAGGAACTTGACTTAGCGAGGGCCAGTTCTCCTCTGGCCGGAAAACCCGACACCCAGTACCCAGTTCGCAGTTTAAGTGGAGTAAGGAGGGGTGGAGGGATTCAAAGAAAAAAGGTACAATGGAAAGGAAGTTTGAGGAATTTGAAGGGGAAGCTTTATCTCTGGTAGGGTAATTAGGTAATAGGGAGATAAGCAGCAGCTGATTAATTATTCATTCATGTTCCTCCCGAAATTTGTTTCATATTTGGTTTAGCACTGTCCTGCTGAAATACACAAATCCTTCCTTGAAATAAACATCATCCAGAGGGGAGCATATGTTGCTCTAAAACCTTTTACATTCATAGTGCCTTCCAAAACATGCAAGCTGTCCATACCATATACACTTATGCACCCCCATACTAACAGTGATGCTGACTTTTGAACTGAAATGAACTGAGATGCTAGAAGGTCTCCCTCCTCTTAAGCCTGGAGGACATGGTGTCCATGATTTCCAACAGAAATATCAAATTTGGGCTTGACTGACACTGTGAAAACTTTTCCACTTTGACACTGTCCATTTTAAATGAGCCATGATCCACAGGACACAACAGCACTTCTAGACTATGTTCACATATGGCCTCTTTATTGCATGATAGAGCTTTAGTTGACATCTGAAGATGGCAAGGCGGACTGTGTTTACCAACAGTGGTTTCTGGAAATACTAAAAGTATTCCACAATCTTTTTTTGCACTCTTTCACAGATTAGAGAGTTTCTGTCATATCACCAACAATGTTTTTTTTGTACACAAACAGTTCACTAATTAATGTATGATTACCACAGATTGATTGTTTTATGGTGTAAATGTATTTTAACTCTGTGGATCATTCCCTGTACATATGGAGATAGTAGAAATAAATGCACTTACTACTTTTTGATTACACAAGTAAACGTTGCAGAAGATGTCAGGTGGCATCCAGTCATTTATCCTTGATATGACCCCTTTTAACACTTTCAGTGTATTTATTAATTACAATCATTTTTGCATAATGTCTTTAAGCCAGTAATTTTGTGTAATTTATTGTCAGCAAGTTAAGTCATGCTCTTTTTATCACAGTACTACTTCTTCTACTTCTGCTGCTCATAAGGAAGAAACCAAGAAGTAAAAAGCTACTCCTTCTTGAAGATGATGACACAAGAGACAATATCTACTGTTATGATGAGGAAGGTGGTGGAGAAGATGATCAGGTTATAAATAACTAGAATGCTATTCCATTTTTAAGATCTGGATTTATTAGTATTTGTGTTATGGCAAATTACTGAAATACTCACAGCTGTCTGTGATTTTGTTTTGCTGTTTTAGGGTGCATTAGATTGCTCAATTACATATCAACAATTATTACAGTGTAGTGTGTGTTTCTTGTGGTTGCATTTATGTAATACTTACTCACTTTTTACACAGAACTATGATCTACGTGTGTTGCATCAAGGCCTGGACAACAGACCAGAAGTGTTAAGAAATGATGTGGCTCCTATTTTCATGCCTGCACCTCAGTATAGACCGCGACCAGCCAACCCTGAAGAGATTGCCACATTCATTGGTTATGTAAGTCATAAATAAATTTTACAATAAACATTATTTTTTTTTTATAACGAGGCAAGATGCTCACAGCAGAACAAAACATTTTGTAGACAAAGAAAACAAAAAACACAAAACCAGAAAATCATCAAGATCTAAGTTGATCTAAAAAATCTAGTAGATCAGAAAGTTCCACTACAATCCACTACCCGCGGTGAACGCAATGATCTGGTTTGGGGCGGTCCACTGGCCGCAGCAACAAATGTGAGCGACCATTGCTGGCTGGAGCTGTCCACACCGTGGGTGCAATGGCTCCGACTTTTGTGGTCCATTGCTGTGGCTGCATTATGGTGCCCCTCTGGAGTGGTCCACATGGTGGTTGCAGGACTCCTGGGCAGGACAACCCCAATGGGCACAGTAATGAGTGTAAGTGTGCTTCTACCAGAGCAGTCCAATGCAGTCGGTGCATTGCTCATGGTAGGGTGGGTCCAGTGATACAGAGCCGTGGGGGCTCCGACTGTCTCTGGCAGGAATCGACAGTGCAAGGATAACTACCGCTTTTGTGGTCCGCCACTGAAACGGTGGGTGTTGGGGAAAGCCTCGTTGAGGCTTAAGCCTGTGTAAGGTGGGGAAAATACCTCTGCGGAGGAGTGAAGAAAAGAGACGGCTGCTGTGTCGGCTGGGAGAAAGAGGGTGAAGATAGGGGAGAAGCCATAGGCTTTCGAGATTTAGGAGAGATTTAAAAGAGTCTCGTGACGAGGTGAGAAGAACAGACGCCTACTAGGAGGTGGGAGTGGGAAGAGAGATATTAAGGGTGATGGCCTAGGAATTGTGGGGCTGCCAAAGGGAAAGGAGAGGGGACAGAATGGGAGGCTAGCGCAAAACAGATGCAGCTCTATTCTGGAAAGATGGGCCTGAAGCAAAAGCTCATTAGTTTCAACTCAACGACTTTTCTAAAAAATATAAAAGAATGATTTGTAAGGTATTTTGGGCTGAGATTTCAAGAACACATTCTGGGGATGCCAGAGATAAATATTTTATATTGTAGTAAATAAAGATAAACAAAATGGTACAAATAAAATGGAGCACATGCAAAGAATGCAATAGCCAAGGCAACTTAGATACAATGGCAAAGCTATCACTTATTTAGATTTTTTTTATATTTTTATATCTTTTAATATTTCTCCAAATTCAGAGTACCTTTATTTTACATAAATCGTACAAAGAAATATGTGGATGTATTCTCCTGTCTTGGATGACTTCTTAAATTATTTACATGACAAATCTAGTCAAATATCGCACACGGTTTTTCCAAATAAAATGTTAAATGTTTAATGAAACACAGGAATAATACCTTTTATAAACTGCCTTTTAAGACATTCCACTACTTTAATAACCTTTTCAAAACAAAGTGGTTTCATGCTACAGTAGCAACTGGATACAGGAGCTAGGGCCGGGCTGTGTAAGATGCTGTGGCCTGAAGAGCCACGATGAAAGGCTTAGCCAAAGCAAGTGAAGTTACAGTGGTGAGAACTGGGGTGTGGCCCAGGTCCTTTAAAGGCCTGCTGCTGCGACCCCCACGCTCGTGGAGAGAGGGGCCTGTGCAGGTCAATAGTGGTGAACAAGACAATTTTTCGATCAGATGGTGTGGCTGGATTTTATTGGAAGTTCAACAGTGGAGACGAGGTAAAGCCTATGCTGAATTAAGTGATGCAAAGAGCAAGATATTGAAGAAGGGAAGTTAGCTTTATTTAAAGGGATTCTCTTAGCTCTGATACGATAATCAGATAATAGACTGATTAGGGATCAAGGAATGAGCTTAACTTTAGGATAACTTTAAAGGTAAAGCAGTATTTAAATTTTTTTGCACCCACAGGTTCTAGATTTTCAAATGGTTGCATCTCGATCAAATATTGTCCTATTCTAAGAAACCATAAATCAAAGGAAAGCTTTTTTATACAGCTTTCAGATTATGCAAATCTGCAAAAAACTGACACTTATTACTGTTTTGTGGTCCAGGGTGACAAATAAATATATAAATAAAAATAATGACAATCATGGATTCTACCAAAAGAAAGCAATCAACCACCTGGCCACAATCATATAAATATTTATTTAGATTTTCTTAGAAATAAATTCTATACATGACAGTAACACATTTTTTTTTGTACCAGAATCTGAAGACCGCAGATGAAGACCATACAGCACCCCCCTATGACTCCCTCCTGGTGTTCGACTATGAAGGAGCAGGCTCAGATGCAGGTTCACTCAGCTCCATCAACTCTTCCAGCTCAGGACACGACCAAGAATATGACTTCCTCAATGAGTGGGGCCCACGCTTTAAGAAGCTGGCGGACATGTTTGGAGGAGGAGAGGATTGAAAGTTCCTCTGTATTGTGCATTTTTTTAAATTGTAGAGTGTGGGAGATTATGCTAGAGGTTTAAAAGCAGAATCTGTCTTCATATTTCCTCCAGTGTTAAAGGCATATTGAAAGTATAAAATTGCTAAATATTTGACAATTGTTCTTGGCACTCTTTACTCATGGCTGACTTCATAGATTCATTATGTAAATTCAGCTTCTTTGTGCTTATGCTACTAATGTCTGTCAGCCTAGGGCTTGCATAGAATAGTCAGGTAGTTCATCCATTATTCGGCACTGCTGGAAACTAGCAAGTACTCCAGCATGCATTTATTACAGGGCATGTAATCAATACCAGTTTTCTCTAAGCCTAGTTTTACATGGGTGCTAATACATTCTAAAATGAAATCAAGTACACACACAAAAAGGACAAAAAGTCGATTCGGCATTTCTAAATAAGATTTTTTGTACAGTATAGAGAGCTTTGTCAAACCTTTTGATATCACAATGAACTCATAAAGCTTTTTAGCAATTGTACAAGGAGTGTTCTTTGTGCCCTTTAAGTTTTATTCATTCAGAATTTGGCCAAACCATATCTTGCTTCCTAACAACCAGAACATATAGCGAAATATCTATTTTTTACATTTGGCTGCAACACTGTTACAAGGCAGTTAACAAGACTGCCTGCCTCTGATTATGCTGAAGCACTTCTTTTTCTTAACGCAAACAAGCAATCATGACTGTGTATGTCAGTGTATGTCAGGAGGATGATGGCAGCAAATAGATTGTGTATTTTGTGTTATTCTATTATAAAGTATTTCAAATCGGTTTAGTGAAGATCTAGTGACATGAGATCTATTATGATCTATTATTAGCAATGTTGAAGTTTTCGACTCTAGATATACAAATCTATTAATGGTGGGATATTTTTCATAAAGAAAGAGTGCATATTTTCGTTTTAAGCTAATATGAAAACAAAACAAAAAAAATCGAATGATTACAAATGTGATATTGATTCTGATATTAATAAGTTAAGAAACAAGATGATAATAAAGAGACAGCTTACGTTTTAGACACCAAATTTCCTGTTTTTGCACAATTGTGTTCCTGAATGAAACAAAAATGTAAACAATTTGGTTGAATCCAATCGCAGTGACTCACTTATTAACAGTGACTTGCTGCCAACTTGTCACGCCATCGAGCTGTGTGGTGCCTGAAACAGCCAATCCCACTCAGGCACACACAGCTCTACACTCCACTGAT
>JAUYWG010000040.1:23715835-23735950 GCA_034779775.1 Enteromius afrohamiltoni
ACCCTTTCACCATCAAATATTCAATAAAAACCCTCAACTTTCTCCCCAGTCTCCTCCTCCTTGTTCTGAGCGTTACACAACTACTGGTAATTGTAATTTCACATTTAAAGTATCTTTTTATTAGTTAAATCATTTAAAATATCAGTATTCATTGTTTCATATTATCGAAACATTATTTAATCAATCCATTGGCTTTGTATTGTGGGATGCTGCCTTCTTTCTGACAAAAAATAAAAACAGAACACTACCTAAAAGCTGCAATGTGATAAGGTATACATCAAATAAGCTATTAAAAACAACAACCAACTACATTTTTATAAGTTGTCGACCCCTCAAAAGACAGGTGTTTAATGACACAAATAGTACCTAGTTGTAGATGTCAGAGTATTTCACATTGGGCCATTCAGCTGGATTATTTCTCAAATGCAAAGAAGGAAAAGGGGTACTCGCAGACCAATAAAATGTAGTTTCTCAATATATCTCCTCCTCTCAGGTTCACATAGGGTGGTGAAATATTCCTTTGACGTGGTTATAATAATGAATATTGCCTGTTGTCGATTATGTTTTCCTCCAGTGGGTGCAGTTCTCAGAGTAATTTAACATGTTATAGAAATTTGTTTGTTTGTTACGCTCTGTCACATTGCAGCTTTTCTGGTTTTTGTTAAGTCCGACATGACAAGGAGACAGCTTCCCTGCTATACAAAGTTAATACACCTTTTTTCTCAATGCATGGCAGCACCCATTTTTATGTCAGGAAAAAGGTGGATTGTTTTTCACAAGTGCGTGTGGTTTTCATTTTATGACACCTGTCTTTCTGTCTCTAAAAGAAGAATATTAAAAACTTTAGGAGTTAGCTGTCCACAGCAGTCCTAAGCTACCTGCACAATACCACACTCAGCAAAATATCATCTAATTATCATTATCAATAAAATTACAGTAAAATTACAGATATTTTTCAATATCGCGCACCTCTACGTCAAGCGTCAAATATAAAACTTGCCATGCAAACCTGTTAATTTAAACAAGAAGCTTGCAACGCTTATAGTGGCTATATCTGGATCGGCTGCACAAATCTTGATTGCAGTATAGGTCATAAACCCTAACCTCTCCATGTAATCTAATGGGATGTGAGACAAACTAAATAATTTAAGTTAAACTTTTAAAGTTAGATTTTCCATCATTTTAAGTAGTACTTATCATGCTAATGTATATTCTGCGCACATACAGTATGTCTTGATCTGGAAAGCATCTGCTGTCCAAAAACGTCTGGCAGACATCTTCCAGATGTCAGTTTTACATACATTCTAAATCATGAACATCTTAAAGCCATCTAATAGATATCTATTTGACATCTAAAAGGAGTTTCCAAATTAAGATGTTCCTCCACGTTCCCAAAAAATTGTTGTCAGGTTTAGTAGCTGACAATTTATAAACACACAACACATACTGTATTATACTGCGAGATTTCGTGCCCCCACCTCACAATCTCTACTGTGCAGACTCTGGCTCCAAATGACGTAATTTTCGCAAGATGTCAATGGCCATACTGAGAATGTTTTGGCTTCACTTTCTATAGTGGTAGGAAGTGGAGTCACGTCGTCGAAAATAATGCACCCTCCGATGTTAATTCCAAAACTTGATTTTAAACCTAACCAGACTAATGCTTTTTAAAAACTAAATGACAGAAAATAGTTACCTCTGTGAGTCTGTGCCATCTCTCAAAAGTGTTCGGCAGAAATGTCTCTAGAAGTAATAGTGAAATTTTAAGATATTTGTCTTCACGAACAGTGCCGTTGTTGTTACCTCACTTATCAGAAGTCTTGTAGGTTTTTAGGTTGTTCAGCGTATGTGTGCAAACTGTGAGGGAGGGAAAGCGGGAGAGATAGAGTATGTGCTTAAAACACTATTTTGTGGCACAAACGTGAAAATCTTTTTGTTTTTATTCTATCCTATACTGTACTATATTTATTTGTTGCAGTCAAGATCTGCCTGGAACTATGTTCACTTTGCATGTCCCTTAAGATAACTTCTACAATTGTGTTTTTAAGGGGAAAGTATTAACAGCACTAAAAAAAACACCACATCTTTTACGTTGGTTAGAGGATAAACATTTATGGTTTCAATCTCTTTTCACTGAATGGTCCAGCCCTACGCTGCATTTCAGTAAAATGAAATGTACTGTATCTTCCAATATACATTATGATTCACATTTCATGCTATAACTAGTAATAAAGTGGAAAGCACTGCCGCTTACAAAATGTTTTAAACTTTGGCAATTTTTTGGTATTGCATTTTTCTCTGATGTTTTCTTCCTTTTTTTTGAGTGCCACTTGGATATGTGCTCCATGTTTTTTTTCTTTGTACTTTATTCAGACTGATATTAAATTAGGTTAATATGATCTAATCATTTGCATTGTAAGACTACTACTGCTGTTAATGCATGTTCACATTTTCACTGTCAAAAACAGTTTTTAATACAAAATAAAATTATTTTGTCAAGGTATGACATATTTCTAAATGTATGAACTGCATCTCAAAAAGGTTAACTTCTATCAATTGGTACTTTATTTCTATCAATTTAATAAAACTAACAAACTTTTTTTTTTTTTTTTGTAACCTGAAGTACGTAGAAATTAGTGGTCATGAAAACCCTACTGTTAGCCCATAAAAACATTTGTAGAAAAATTTGACAATTTTGCACAAAGATAAAAGACAATAACTGATACTAAAGCAAGCAATTGCTATAATAATTACTGTACAAAATGGTGTTTCTATGTCTCTGTATGCCTCCCACTACCTAAGCTCACTTATGTTAATGCTAATAGATTTTGAAGCATAAAAATCTACCAGAAACTATTTCTTAATTCATTAGGCAATACTTAGCAGCCAGCAATTTTGAATGGTCAATCATGATGCAGTTAATATGGATGCTATAAAAAAAAAAGATCAAAGATAATGAAAGAATATATTCATAGTTTTTCACTAACTGTCTAAGGATGTTTTTGAGTGAGTGTCCGAAAGCTCTAAAACGCTGTCTTTGGAGGCAGCATTACAAGGCAGGAAGCCATCAAGGCATGTCCAAATCCAAATGCAGCTTACCTTCGTCCAATCTAATTTTGAAGGCAGCATTTATGTATTCTTTGCTGCCTTCAGGTATCCCACAATCCTGTGCATTCCATTTCATGACAGTTATGTTTGTTTTTTGTTTGTTTTTTAATGATGTTTGGCTATTGGTTATATATATACTATATACTTTTTAGTTATGTGTTGTAGAGTTTTATAATATTACAGTATACTTGGTTTTATGGCAGTTGAATGCCATAAAAATTGGAGTTTCTAGAAAGAAGGTTTAACTGTTAATGGAAATCTAACTTAAAGCAATCTATTTGATCTATTTAGGGGAATTTTAGACAGTGTTCAAGAGAAAACCAATATTAACAAAATTACGTAAATGTATTCCATATGCCAGCAAACACTGTTACACACAAAAAGCACACTGTTTTATCTTATAAAGAAACATTAAATATAAAGAGTGCCATTAGTAAAACAGAGTTTGAAACCACTCTGAATGACTGATAGATAAATGAAGTGTTAACAGAGTGCATCTAAAGAGGTGTGTGTTTGTGCCAAGACCCATGATTGCTTAACTAGGATTTGGAATTCCGGGGTCACCAAACACTGGTTATGTTTCTGGTGCCTTGGACATATATTTAGGGCAGGCCTACTAGAAAACAAACAAACAAAGCAGAATGAACATAAAATAAATAAATAAAAAAACACATATATGGATAAATATATATGCATGTGACTAAGAAAGGGCTATATATTGTAAGTCTATGATTTTTTAGCTGTCGCTTTTTTAGCGATGTTAAATATATCGATTAACACTTATCAGACTGAAATTATTTGATCCATACATATTTGTTGGGATTTTTTTGTAAAGTGCATACAATAAGTTACATCAAGCTTTTAAGAAACACTTATTTGTGCATATTTCAGCTATGACTATTGCACAAAACTTAACAGATCTTTTATCTAAAAATTAAAGATTAAATATCACCTTTCTAAGACATATTATTGAGAGATATACTGACAACTGATAATTACAAGCTATTATATCTATTATATAGCCGTATAAATATAAGCAAACACACCAGTTAAAAAAAGATGTTCAAACCTGCCTGGCCCTACGTGAAAAAGAAATTGCCCCCTAAATTAAGTAACTGGTTGTGCCTGACGCTGAGACGCGTGGATCCAAACGCAGGATTGTATTTAAAGGCATGGTCATACAGGAAGGGTCGAACACAACAGCAAACAGGAATGGTGGATTAATTTAAGTAAGTGAGGCCTGCAGTTCTTTAGATGTTTGTCTTTTATGACATCCTGTATGATATGTTGCTACTCTCTTGGAGTAAATTTGGTAGGCCGGTGTCACGCTCTGCTGTGGTGAAGTGAATCGCTAGCCTTCTTCAGCGGCACAAAAACATGGGAGGCACGGATTTCTCAGAACAAGGAACATTCATTAAACAAAGGAACTGACTGAAACAAAAGCAAAATGCACAAACCACACACGAACATGAAACATCAATGACTGACAGGGATACAAGACATGGGGCATGGATTTATACACAGATTGATCAAAGACATGATGCAGAACACACAGCTGGAAGGTAATAATACTGATGAGCGGGGCGGAGTGACAGATAATGGGAACACATGAGCATGAAAACAGACAGAGAGCACATGGGCGATAAAAACAACACACAGGGAACGCCCACGGAGTTACAGCCGGCCACTCCTGGGAGGTTTACCACTGTTCCTAGTTTTCTCTCTATTTTTGGATAATGGTTCTCACCACTGGAGTCCCAAAGGCTTAGAAATGGCTTTGTAAGCCAGACTGAAACATGAACTATTCATAACTCTGCTTTCTAAAAAATGTAGGTAATCAGTTCATTCATGATTTAACAAGATTTGGCAATTACTTGTTCACACAGGGTTTGGGCAGCTTTTTTCTCTTAATAAATAAATTCATAATTTACTTGCATTGCCTTTCTGTAATATTAAAGTTTGTTTCATTGTTTATTCAGGTATGAAAAATATATCTAAAAAAAAACAGGAAGGGATACTTTTTCACAGGACTGTATATTGCCCAAAGGTTAAATAAACTATTTGAAAATAAAGATAGATCTATATTTCAAGCTTTATATGGTTAGGTATCCCAGTGTGACACACCCACCCCCGATATTTGTGTCATCTGATGGTCAAATTACCAAATTTGATACTCAACCACTTGTGGAATAAAGAGTAATACAGAACAAAGTTAACTAATTGTTTTATACTATAAAATGTTTGAGACTTGACATGTTTTCATCATATTCAGATTTATGGACATATTCAGTTTAATAGGAGCAAAAAAGGAGTAATTCATAACAGATCATCAGAGCCAAAGACTATTGTTGATACTGGGACGAAGTGTTGTTGTGTACAAGTATGATCTTTATGTACAGTAAGGTAAATAAAAGTGGATTGTTCAGTATAATCATTTGCAAGTAAAAATGAAATGTAAACAGATAAATACATGACCCTGGACCACAAAACAGTTGCAAGGATATTGTATGTGTCACAAACGGTGCCTCTGTGGCTCTCTCCGGCCAGCGGCAGCAGGAACCTTCGCCCGAATTCTGAGGTTTCCCCCCCGGACTCTTTTACCCCACGTACCTTGGCTGATTCGAGCCAGGTGTTCGCCATTTCCTCAGCTATTTAAACACCGCTGTGAGTCCAAACGGACGCAAAGTCTTGATTTGCCCCGGCAGTCTTTTCTGAGTGTTTTTCTGGATTGTATTTTCTGTGTATTGTTGGACTGTACTCTCTATCTGTGATTCTAGCCGCCTGTCCTGACCTCTTGCCTGTTTATTGACCACGTTTTTCTGCCTTGTCCCTATTGACTCTGTCTGCTCGTTTTTGTGACGTCTGCCTGTTGACTCTGCCCAATAAAAGCCGCAAATGGATTGTCAGGATTCGAGTGAATCATTACAGTATGGGTCAAAATTACTGATTATTATCAATTATATTTTTACGCCAAAAATCTTACTAGCAAAGGATAAGCAAAGATAATGTTCCAGAAAGATATTTTGTCAATTTCCTGCCATAACTATATCAAAACTTTGGATTAGTAATATGCATTGCTAAGGACTTCATCTGGACAACTTTAAAGGTGATTTTCTGAATATTTAGATTTTTTTTTTTCAGATTCCAGATATTTAAATAGTTGTATGTCATCCAACTATACCATATATCCTAACCATACATCATACAACCATACATCAGTGGAAAGCTTGTTTTTCAGCTTTTATGGTCCAGAGTCACACACATTAATGTTACACATGTAATTAATCTTTATTCCAGAACTGCCACAACACACAAACTCCTCTGGCATAAAAAAGAGGAAATCATTTTTATTTCAACAACTAAACTGCATAGTGGCACACTCATTTCCAGGAGCTAATTTTACCCACGGTTAAGGCAAGGCACACCTATATTTAGCTTATCAAACAGATTCCAGGGAGATATTTTTACACGGGATCTCAGAGCAGCCTTACAGTCATTGAGATTTACAGAATATTTTCCACACTGAGTGTTGGAGTATATAAATATCAAGCTCCTACAACCCGTTGACACAGTGGATGACAGTAATGTGTTGCACTTGTTACCCCAGCACCAGCACTGTGCTCTTCTGCTCTGGCAGAGCAGAAGTTATATCTGTCCACTTGTCATGGAAAATTATTTTCCCAGAACAGGTGCAGCATGGTAACATTTAGATGCCTGTTCCTGTGGCCATCTGGATTGTTTGTTGCTACAAAGGTTGATTGCTGTATTTGTGTTCACTCTGTGCCCTTTAACCTCTCAGGTCAAGTTGTGGCATTGCTCCAAAACACTGGATTTCTCTTATATTGCTGCTGAACATTAAGCAATTTCTCCTGACAATTTAAGTACTGGCATTATTTATTTAGGCAATAAATCTCATACATGCTCCAGCCTGACTTCATTTTTTTTTCTTACGTTACTCATTTATCTTACTTTTAATTAACCAGTAAAACTTCACACTAGAGTCCTATTTCTTTTATTATTTGAAATTATTTTAGTATATCAAGGTTAACCAAATGCAATGAGTAGGATTTCCTTGGAAAGCTGAAGTAAAATTAGCTTTTTTAATAACTTATTTTTAGTATCATTGAGATGCTAGTTTTTAGATATTTTCTTTTCAGTTTTTAAAACATTTTTTATGTCAGTTTTATTTACTTTTTGTAGCTATTTTAGTAGGACACATAAGTTAAACTAATGTTTCCTTGGAAAATCTGAAATAAATGCAAGATTTTAACACTTTTTTTATGATCTTATCGAACCTATTAGCAAAGTTTACCTATTACATTAAACATAAATGTAATAAATACAATGCAATACATAAATATAAAACGCATGAGAATATTCACTGTAATTATTTGCTGGTTTAAGACTGCTATTTTATATATTTGCCATTTTGCATAGAAATACTGATCCTAACATCAGAGAGTTTAATTATATTTTCAAACTATAAATACATTTATTCTAAACTTACAGTTAAAATGTTTGACATAATACATATTTTAAATATATTAGCATTTTGCAAGGTTGTAATAACTGATTGTGCAGGGGATAACCTTTGACTATTAATAGGGTGCTAGAAGCAGTTTTAGAACAATGGCATAATAAACATAATTCCATATACAAGCTGGGTCAGAATATTTACATATACTTTTTAAATCCAAGTATCTCTTTTATTCCTCCAGATTGCTTGTGGAAAAGCAATGTTTAAATCAAGGGATAAAATAAAGGATAAAACGATTATGAAGATGGGTGCATCTGTGTTTTTATTAAGGGGAAAACTGCTACAAATACACTGTGTACGTATCTTATTAAACCTCAGTCAGTATTACAGCTTCAAAAGTGCACACCATCATTAACATCAGCAATGTTATTACTGTTATCTCATTATTATTATTCATAGTCGTGAATGCATCCTAACACCGAGCAAACACACAAACGCTGGTCCTGCGGCCACCGGATCTCTGTCTGGAGGCCCCGAGAGGTCGTGGCGCCCTCTGCCTGCGGCAGCACCAAACACAGCTTCTCAGTAAAGCTAGGTACTGAATCCAGCACACGTCCACGCGTTTGCCATGTTTATCCTCAAGCATCCAGCATTTACTGTTCCAGTGATAAAAAGATGTTACTACAGTTCTGTGCCACTGTTCTCCACTGAGTCCTTGGCCATTCATTAATTTTCCTATACAGACAGACTGTGAGCCATCCGTTGTTTCTGTTATTCTGGTGGACAGCTGTCAACCAACACAAGAAATGCAGAAGTCCTCTATGTTTATCTGTGACAGTATGCATTGATGTTACAATACAAAAAGAGTGAAAAATATACATTTTAAGGTCATTCTCAAAGATATCAGAACTGGAGAGCTGTGTTGTACAATATCAAAAGTTTCACTTAAAAAAAAAATACATACTATGCTACAGCTGTGCACATGAATATTGTTTGAGCACTATATTTAGACACTTAAAAAAAACAACATCATTATTGAGTAAAAACATTGGGATACTGGGAAACTCGGTCGGTTGTCTTTTTCTACTTTCTACTCTTCAGTTTCATCTTAATCTTTCAAAACAATACTGACAACATGTAAAACCCCAAAAGAAGCCAATGAAAAACACATTGCCATCAATTACAATGAACACATTTTCAGTAGGCAATTTTTGTTTGGAAACTACTGAACAATTCTTTCTGCTTAGTTTTTACTTCCGTGAGGACTTTTTTTGCCATCGCACTTTTGCAAATAAGAATACAATATTACTCATTTCTGAAAAGTGACAGCATTTCTGAAAATGTTAGATGTTGTTCTTTTTTTTTTTTAACCTGACCTACCTTTTTACATAACAATGACATGACAAATGATCTGCCTCTTGTAAAATACGTTTGGCAGTTAAATAACAGGAACAAAATTCCTACTCAATCATCAAAAGACATTTGAGTTAATTAAAGTGCAATGTTTTTAACATGCTTCTTAGCAGAAAAGGTGATTGCACCTTAATCCAAATTTCAACATAAGCCACAAAAAAGTGGCAGTCTTGCCATTTTATTTACAATATAACACCCCCTCCCCCACAAAAAAAAAGTGATCACTTATACTATGAATGTATAAGCCTCTTTACAGGACTCTTAATAAATACCAACAAGGACATTCCAACGTTACCCAAAAGGCCTTACACAATTATAAACGGCCCTGTACTCGGTACAAATGTACATCAAAAGACAAGTGACATCCAACACTGTGTCCCTGAAAAGTGAAAAAGACAAAACAAACTTGATGATTATTCACGCTTAAACAGAATTACTGTAATAATGAGACAACATCTTAAAGAGTGGGAATGCTCATAAACTGAATCTAAATGAATCCGAGCAGCAAGGCCAAAAACTCTGACTTGCACGAAAGATTTTGTCATTTCATTAGGACACAGTGTTATTCTTAAAGAAATCGATACAGACTCTACTATGGCTTTTAAGAAAACCATACAGGAAAGATCACTCTAAGTGATTACACATTAAACTTTCTAAATGATTAGAAACTGACAGCAAGATATTTATGGAAGCAAATGACTGTTCACATCACACAAGTTCATAAATGTTCCTTTCTCCCAAGTCATGGAGAGTCACTCTTTAAACCAAACCGATTTCATTCCTGGCCACTGAGTTTCAGATTAGACAATGATTGTGACACGCTTAACCTTGCTAAAATAACAGTAATTCACTAAATGGAGATAAAAACAACAGCTCTATTGCGACAGATTAAACAAACTCTTTTCAACAAAGAAATGAATCACAAGCTGAAACACCATCTTATTCTAAAAAAGTTGGTAACTTATGATTCCAACCAGCTCTAATGGTCTTCCATTCTTGTCAAGATGGGCTCTAATATAATCAAAACCACTACATCTGAAGAATTAATCAAATCTATATCAGATGCGTAATGATGCACCAGCATCATCTGCCCAACTAAACACGCCACAGAAACTCAGAAGCTTGGAGTACATCATTGTAGACCTGTAACCAACTCTATGAAGGTACATAAATGCAAATGTTTCAAGCTATATTTCTATTCCAAAAAGTGCCAAAACACAATTCATAAAATAACTAATCTATTCACAGCATTACTGCAGTGACAACATAGCAGACAGTAGAATAAGCGGTTGTATTCTAGAGGCTGCTGCCTTATATGTTTGAGAAGAATCTTTTACGATAGCCATGTTTATAGCTAGCTAGCTACAATACTTAAAACACATCCAGTTTAATAGCACAGAAATCTAAAGGTTGTGCATTCTGAGTACTGTGGTTTGTGAACGCCACAGTTATTACACTGCAATAACACTAACATTCATGAATACTTCCTAGAAAACATGTTTGGTTTGACATATTTTAATACGTTGTTTGGTGTATAACACTTTTAGATAAAGGAAAACAAAGAATGTGCGCTATGCTTTGGCATTTACATTTGTGTACCTGTGTAGAGTATGTTTCTCTTTTAACGGTCAATTCAAGGTGTATTTTAAAGACATGGTTAGATATGTCTGCAAAGTAGGGATATTATACTGTAGCTCTATCACACCAGTGCACCTCTAAACATCTGTGATTCTTAACACTGTACATAAGCTTGGATTCAACAATTACAGAGAACAAAAAATCCTACCAGTAGTAGTAAAAAAAAACAAAAAAAAACAATAAAAATAAAAATATGGAGCCTGCGCTTTAAATAACTTTGTGGCCAAAGTTATTTACACACTCTTCCACTTCCTGTTAGGATGCTCTCAAGTTTCGCCATATCAATGCTGCTTTCAAGTCATGCTGGAATAATTGTATTTTAGTTGACATGAATGCATTTTAATACAAGAATTGTGGTGGAAGCTGGTATGGATTATAATGTAATGTAGTTGTGAAAATGAATTCACATCATATTTTTGGTGTTTTTAAAAAGCAGAGGGTGTAAATTCAACCAGCGGGCTAACCAGGCCATGCTAATAAATCAATCTTCGGCCACCTGGTGATCAATAAGTGTGCAAATATTTCACTTCCTTTTTTGTGGCAGCAAAAAAAAAAAAAGATAAAATATGTGCTAAAAAGACACTTTCCCAATTAATCCACCATATTCCGACAAAATTGCTTGAATTCACGTCTTATTATAATTAAGATTACAGAACTCGTAAATAAAAATCTCCCAAAGGACTTGAAGTCACCACTAGTGGGTGATACAGATGAATAGTACCGATGGATACAGTAAAAGATAAAACTTTCAGCACACTTCTAGAAGCTTGCCATCTTATTAATAGTGCACCGTTTAAAACTGAAACTTTTTTCCAAAAATATAAATTTTAATCTGACGCTGCTTAGAAAATATTACTGTAGCAAGTTAAGAGCAGAGTATGCAGTCCTGTCGGTCAATATTCTGTTATTGAACTATAAAAGAACAACGATACTAGAATTCAGACATGTAGAAAACTGTGACGAGTGCAAGTATTCACATCAACTCTTGATTTAAAAAAAGGGCAGATGATATTCCGCATTCCATAAATGATGAAATGAGTGAAAATGAGGATGCTAAAGATCAATCTCTCATTCTCTCTGTTCTCTATTGGTATTGCCTAAAGATGGGAGTTCTTCACGAGGACAGCCAACCCCAACATTTCACTTTTCAGCTTCGCTTTAACATGGTGCACTGTTTTGATCGCTGATCCCTCTGTACTGGTTTTCACTTCATTTCACTTTGGGACGTCACATTTGGATAGAAAACAATAGGAAGAACAGCAAAAACAAGCGTGGCGATATTTATCTATTCCTTTGTCTGACTTGTTGCATACATCAATGTTTTGTCGGCTGATGTTTTGATGCTTATGATAATGTTGATGATTATGATAAGCAACCAGAAGCTCCTCTCCTTCAAATTCAGGAAATGACAACCTTGCGCAAAATGTTATGCAACTGGCAAACAAGCTATAGAGCTACTTTAGCCTCTAGCTAGAGAGCAGCTCAGAAATACAGACCAGAAGAGAGGTAGAGTGAGAGAAAAATAGAGTAGCAATGAAAATATTCAGCCTAAAACAAGACAGGTGAGAAGATCCTTCACATGGCTGTGTTTGTGGAACAGGATATAATGTCACACTCTCAGTTCTCAGACAGTGAGAGGGTCAGTGCTGCCTGCAGTGCTGCCTCCTCATCAATACTATAGTCCTGCAAACACAGAGATAAAAAAAGAAAAAGAACACAGCCAGGTCAGACTACATCACAAAGTTAAAGGACATGTTTAAAGAAAATGTTTTCTTTTTAACATTTCAGCTTTTAAATTTGTTGTAGAGAAATGACTGCATCACATATCACACAATGTCCACATGTACTAAAATAATGCACATTTTGGAGACAAAATTTACGTAACTTAGTCTTATTTTCTTAATTTCCTTCTTTTTTTAGATGCAATGTAAGAAAGATGTGTTTTTATGAAATTTTCTTAAACAGGAAAAGTTTCTCTTCTTGGTGAAGATTTTGTAAACGTCAAAATACATTTTCTTAACCCAGTTTGACTACTACACTGCTCCAAAAAATAAAAGGAACACTTAAACAACACAATGTAACTCCAAGTCAATCACACTTAGGAAGCAACACTGATTGACCATCAATTTCACATGCTGTTGTGCAAATGGAATAGAAAACAGGTGGAAATTATAGGAAATTAGCCAGAAACCCCCAATAAAGGAGTGGTTCTGCAGGTGGTGACCACAGACCACGTCTCAGTTTCTATGTTTTCTGGCTGATGTTTAGGTCACTTTTGAATGCTGGCGGTGCTTTCACTCTAGTGTTAGCATGAGACGGAGTCTACAACCCACACAAGTGGCTCAGGTAGTGCAGCTCATCCAGGATGGCACATTAACACGAGCTGTGGCAAGAAGGTTTGCTGTGTCTGTCAGTGTAGTGTCCAGAGTATGGATGCGCTACTAGGAGGCAGGCCAGTACATCAGGAGACATAGAGCAGGCCATAGGAGGGCAACAAGCCAGCAGCAGGACGCTACCTCCGCCTTTGTGCAAGGAGGAACATGAGGAGCACTGCCATAGCCCTGAAAAATGTAGTTCCTGTAAGACAAAGGATTTGATGCTATGGACTGGCTCGCCCATTCCCCAGAGCTGAAACCAATTGAGCACATCTGGGACATCATGTCTCACTCTATCCACCAATGCCACGTTGCACCACAGACTGTCCAGGAGTTGGCGAATGCTATAGTCCAGGTCTGGGAGGAGATCCAAGCGTCATACAGGCACGCGGAGGCCACACACACTACTGAGACTCATTTCGACTTGTTTTAAGGACATTACATCAAAGTTGGATCAGCTTGTAGTGTTTTTCCACTACAATTTTGAGTGTGACGCCAAATCCAGACCTCCATGGGTTAATACATTTCCATTGATAATTCTTGTGTGATTTTGTTGTCAGCACATTCAAAGAAGTATGTAATAAGAATATTTCATCCATTCAGATCTAGGATGTGTTATTTTAGTGTTCCCTTTATTTTTTTGAGCAGTGTATAAGTATGACGTTCATGGGGTTGTCTCCCCCCAAAGTGTAAATATTGAGCTTCCCAGGTCCCATCAAAACATTTAGAGCAGTCCACTCCAGCTCAACCTGTAGTGAGAGTTTGGGACATGGCTAGCAGGCTAAGCCAGAGCGTGTTTAGCTGTTGTGGGATGATGGCTGACACGTCTTGCTAGAAATATAAATTCAGGTTTGGTTGCAGATGTGTAAGACAAAAATCCAAAACTTGCCAAAATATGGCAAGCAGGTAAAACAAGGATAAACAGTAGTGGTGCTCTTCTAGGAGATATATGCAACAACATATGCAAGTAGATATGTTGTTTACATTCATATCAAACTGCAAATAACGCAAACAGTGTATCCGAGTACGGAGTCCTGCTGACACAGAACAGCATACGCTTCGTAGGTTTCGTAAAATTCCAGTTGAACCCCTGATGTCACATTTTACCAATGTCCTTGCTATGTTTCTGAGCCTTGATCATGTTAGGATTCCCTTGCTGTCTATGGGAGGGTCAGAGAGCTCTCTGAATTCATCCAAAATATAACTTGTGTTCTGAAGATGAATTAAGTTCTTACAAGTTTGGAATGACACGAGGGTGACAGAAATTTTATTTCTGGGTAAACTATCCATTACCAAATTCAAATGTTTGCCACACATGCTAGTTCCAAGCTACAGATATTGTCATGGGAGAAATGGCGTGATGAGTGTAAAGAGCTTATGCAAAGATGGATGGAAAACATGCTCTATTTTTGTAATTTCACCAGGTGACACTAGTAGCAAAGAAATACTCATACTTTATCTTGATACAGGTTCATCGACTGCATAAAGAAAACAAATTTAGTTTAGAATTGTTTTGCACCATAACATAAATTTAGTCATTACGACCATTTCCCTCCAAGATTCTTGACCTGTAACACATCTGGATGTTTTAATCACATGGTATCAGGAGCAGAGCTATACAAATTGAAGGAATAATAAATCTAAAATAATAAGCTTTTGTCTTCTTACCACAAATGTGTCATAGGAGAATTTGTGCCGGTGGAGAAGATGCTGCAGGAAGTTGGAGCTCTTATAGCTAGGGTCGCCCCAAGGCATGGCTGAACATACTGGACATACCTACAAAGAAAAACACAAAAGAGCAAAGTGGAGATTTTAGGTTTCAGTCTACATTAGGTTGAGTAAATTAGAATTTTCATTTTAGTTTATTGTTCTAATCAAGTGATACTTGGCACTCCTGAAACTGTAAGATAACTGATAACTGACCACTTTGTTGGGGTCATTGCGATGGTTCTCCATGCAGTGCTTCACTAGTTCCTGTTGGTCCAAGTTGCGAGCGCCACAGTACGGGCACACAAATGTGGAACGGTTTGGAATATTGCTGTAAAAAAAAGCAGAGTATTGCTATGTCTTAACCACGCGAGCAAATAGGCAAATGAACAGAGTTGTGTAACAAATTGATTATCAGTATTCACATGAATAATGCATATTTGCAGCCAGAGGCTGTATAACATTTTGTGGATAACTTTCAAGTCTATAAGAAATGAGCCAAGAACCTTCTGTTCACATTAGCCATTTGAGATATTACTGACCTTTCAGTTTCAGCAACTCAACTTTTTAAGTTTAAGTTCTTTTTAACTCCATTAAACATCAATGCGTTCATTAAATATTATTACTCAGTAACTTGTATTTAAGGGCAAAATCTGTTGAATTATCGAGCAAATATAAATGCGGCCCATGTTTTCCCATGTTTACATTTATTTTTCTGATGTTCTTATTTTAGCAAGTAACAAGACCCTTTAAATCATAGAGAAAAGAAGAGAAAATGGTGAAATTTCAGCAAAAATATTTGACACAAAACCAAATCAAAATCAAGGGTGTGACACACTTTGAGCCATTTTCATTGTGAGAACTGTTGACATTTTGCTGTAATTTTGAATTTTATTGGTGAATAGGTGATCTTTTAAAGATTAAAAGGTAATGTAACACTTGACTAGGATTTCAGTTTAAATTTAAATCAGTATGTACTTCTGGAAACCACAATGTCAAGCTTTTTATTACCAAGAATTAGACATATTACATTAGAATGACAGAAATTAGATGGAAATACAAAAAAATTCAACATGATAATATAATACATATAGTCAAATAATGGCCTCAAAGTGTCAATCAGAGATAGTTTCTTTCAAAGAAATTTTTTAGAATTCTGCTATGCAGCTTGAATATCCTTATGGTCTGGCAAAGACTCTGGCTCGCTCAGTGGGAGTCTTTTCATATTTGACTTGCAAAGCCCTATCAGCAAAAAGCATGGAAAAGACTTCAACAGACTGAGACATAACTGGATTAATAGAGGAGGCTTGGCCAGACAGGCCTAGAGGATCTTAAGGTCTCTATCACTGTCTTCATGATCAGAGCTGTTCTGTATCACCATGGCACCAAGTAAGTCCCACAGATGAGAAAGCTGTGCCCAAAATATTAATACCACTTTCACACAGTATCCAGAAAGCAAGTCTGATTTGAACACCCCTTCTGTCCACTGAAATGTCTCTAAATGGTGAGTTTTTGAAGTGTACGAAATTCCACAACCCTGTTAGTCAAAAAAATAAAAATGATGTCTGAAGTGTCTGTCACAAGGCGTAATATAATGCTGTCACTACTTTTAACTTAGAAAAATAAGGATGTCAACATCAAATCAACATTTCTTTTTTTTGATAAACACACTTTTCTCAAACAAATTAATTTCCAAAATATACTCCTGACTAGTGGTGTGCGATGAAGACAAAAATAATAAATTAAATAAATCTGTCAATATTTCCTGTGTTTTATTTTTTCGCGCTAGCACACTGTCACAGCACAATGTCTTAGAGAGCCGACTCATATAGTTCTTGTATTCTGCATATTCTTCATAGTTTCATAGCAGTGACAAACCATTTTCCACTAGGAGGCAAAATATGCCCCGTTTAATTGATTTACAGTGGATTTTGACCTTTAGCATCTTTTATAGTCTTACATTTAATCTAATTAATTTTATTGAATAATAAGAAACTACAGGCTGATATAAGTGTCAGTATCTACAAAACTGAAGAAATGGCACAGAAGTGACATTTACATATATTTAAACGGACTGTTTAATGCAGCTCAGATATGGTTTGAATGCATTTACTACTGTATTTCATATATAATATGGAATACATATTATTCCATAAGGAGATTTGTTGCTTTGAGATGAAAAACTAAATTTTACTGACATGATAAACAATAAAAGAAACACAAAATTACAACTTACTGTTTATTGAACTGTTTTCTAAAATCAGTATGACAACTGCAGTCACACTGAAATTCAGACGAAATGGTGCTATTGCTTGTGTGATGCGATGTAGGGCTGTGCAAAAATAATTAATGCGATGATCATGCGTACCTCAACAGTAAAGCCGCTTTTGTGATTAGTATTAAATCTCCTGCTTTCAAATGAAGTGGCATTTACTACAGAGAGCTGTATAGTTTACTGAAAAGCTATGCAATATCATGTTCATAATCGCAAGCAATACATCTACGTTAATGAGCATGATATTGCGTAGCTTGTCAGTTAAGTACGGCTTTGTGCCGCCTTTTTTTTTGCACAGCCCTAATACTACGTAACTATATAATTGTTATATAAAAAAGCGAATGTCTTGAATTTCGATTCTACTGGCATTCAATTAGGCTATATGAAAGCACACACAACAGGTTTGTTTTTGTTTATGACACAATTGAAAATGTTAGCTCGCTCATTGTAAAAATAATAATAGTGACATTATTATAGACAGTACATATCACAGGCCCTTAGTCCTGACCTACAATTTATCAGGTTGTGGAAGCAAAATAGGTTGTAAGTACTGTTTAATACTTAATTTAAATATTCTCTAGCTGAAGCCCTATAAAGCTCACTTGAGTTTGTTCTAGATCATCAGACATGACATTATGGTGTCTTGGAAAGATTAGTCTGATCCAGTTTCCTCACCTCCATACAAAACTGCTGTCTGTTAAACCACTGACTCACTGGGCACAGAGACAGAAATGTGTCATAGTGTCACGGACACGCCATTGAACAAGGACTCAGTGTTTACTAAAATAAAGTTCGTAGGGTGGCATAAAGGTCTGCATTAATAACATGGTTCTACAATATTTGTATGATGCTACCACAAAGAGTACGATAAACAGCCGTGATGCAAGACTTTTGCAGACAGAGACACTGGGAATACATCAATACGCTCTGCTTTGAAGAGCTAATTAATTCTTATCCTCCTCTTGCTCTTCCTGTGCTTCAAAGGAAGAGTGAAACACGACAGAGACGCACACACATAACTCAACCTGGAGTCATCCGATTGGACTTTTATCGGATTCCTTTCTGCAAAACTTTCTGTCTGTCTTTAACTGTCAGACATCAGTTTGACATCTCTAGATCTAAGTATACCTACACTGTTAGTGTGTGGGTCTAGTATCTGTAAAGAATGAAATGCGTCCTGGATCCATATTTTAAAGCTCTTTGCTGCATTTTAACTCTTGTCCCAAAGAGCATTGAGTGCTTCAGAGAAGCATGAGTCATAAGGCAGCATTTGCCTAAGAGAGACTTGTGGGATCGGTTGCTCTTTAATGTAGGGAGAAAGAGGAAATATTCTAAAATGCTGCGGCCAAACTAGACACAATGCAACAAGTTTTCATTGACGTAATTCTATTATTTGTCCTGACTGAAACTGTCCTAATTGGCCATTATGGTGTTGCATCAAGCAATATTTTTTATATATGATGAACATATGATGTTGCATATACAGTGGATTTGGATTTAAAGCAGAATTTGACTCTTCCAAAGTAAAAAAATAACATAATATTGTTTGTAGATATTTAGGATACATGTTATGCTTACATAGCTGTTTCTCAGAAAAATAATGCTTTAGCCAAATGTGCGCTTCGGGCAGATTGCAGGCCAGAATTGCTGTACCCATTCATCCACTAGCTGTCAATCTTACATATTTCAGCTTTAACACATTCTGTTGACTGTAAGTAAAATTGCACCTACATATCTACTAGAAGTCTCACTAGGATGTTAGTAAAGTATTTACTTTTTCACCACTGGTTTTTACAACAAACAGGTAATTTACAAATGCAAATGTGACAAATGCATTCTGTAGCACATCCTGATTTTACGATGTGCAATGTGACCCAAGGTCAGCATATTTTGTTGACTTTGGAACAAGATTTTAATGCAAAAATATAGTCTTGACCATATCTCTACGCCTAAACCTAACCTTACCCACGAGTAAAGCCTAAAATAAGAGGAAATGATAGATGACTGACACTGACGTACAAATTACTGATTGTAATCCTAAACTTCCCAAAAATTGTAAACTTTTCTTTAAATCTGTTTCTTTAAATCTGTTTGTTTAATCACAATGTTGCTCCAGGGTCAACAAACATGTTGACCCAGGAACATGTTCTACTTAGTTAAATCAGGATAGCGGCATTGGTCAACCAAACTCACAAACGCATTCTCGGAACACACACGTTGTGTGAACAGAACAGGACTGGACAACTAGCTGTCTGTCACGTCAGACAGTGTGAGAGAGAGGCGCTCCGCTGCATGTCTACTGTGTGTTATGCATTTTCATGTGTGTTTTTGGTAACTTACAGTGATGGAGAAATAAGATGCATGTCATCTGAAAGTTTTAGTTCCAGTCACTTTTCCACTGGAGCAACTGTCAGTTTTGTGTTTCAAATGTTCCGTTCTCCACCCAAATCTAAAATCTGCTGTCAGTTAGTGAAGGTTTGAGGATGAACTAATGGCTCGATTGGACTATGACTGGACTATGATGATTTCATGATACTATGGTTAATGGCAAAGAATACAGGCTTTACACCCGTTGCACGTTCATACAGACAGAATTCTAAATACAACTGTAAGCTGCTGTGTGAATGAGACTTTTTAAGACTAACACCTGTAAAATAAATACGGTTGTCAATCCCAAATACAAATTCTGCCGTTTGAATGTGCCCTTAATTGTGTAAAACTTTACACTTGTCCTTCCAAGTGTAGTCACACTAGCGTGCAGTGTTTACACAAAAAAATTATAATGAGAAAATGTAGACATACAGGTCCTTCTCAAAATAATTAGCATATTGTGATGAAGTTGTACATGTAATGTACTGATAAACATTAGACTTTCATATATTTTAGATTCATTACACACAACTGAAGTAGTTAAAGCCTTTTATTGTTTTAATATTGAAGATTTTGGCATACAGCTCATGAAAACCCAAAATTCCTATCTCAAGGAATCCTATCCTATTAGCATATTTCATCCGACCAATAAAAAAAAAAGTTAAAAAAAAAAAGAAAAAAAAGTCAACCTTCAAATAATTATGTTCAGTTATGCACTCAATACTTGGTCGGGAATCCTTTTGCAGAAATGA
>JAUYWG010000040.1:23754533-23769047 GCA_034779775.1 Enteromius afrohamiltoni
AGAATCATATTAGCTTGTGGAAAATTGCTTTTGTATGACCCCTTTAAGATAAACACACTGAACAACACAGCTTTTTTTGATTATTATATTTTCTAAAATAATATTAATTTGGTATAAACATTATGAAAACATTTTTTTTTTATCATTTTAACATCTCCTAACCATCTCAAGCATCATTTTATTGCAATGCATTAAAATTGTTGAGAGATAAAGAGTGAAAGCTTATATTTACATGCATTTTATGTAGTCTTCTATACAACTAGAAAAATCTCACTGATTTACATCAAAATTTCATCCTAGATTTTAGCCATATGAATTAGCAACTTAGCCAAATTGCATATTTTTGCTCAGTTTATGTTTATACATATATATAAAATGAGCCATAAAAGCATAGGCTACATAATAATTTAACACGTGCCCTTTTTATAAGTTCAGTACAATGCTCCATTTCTTATTTTTCTAACCATTATTTCATTTGCCAGGCTTTTCAGTGTTAAGCATCAATTATCATGAAAAAAGATCCCTCAGGTTTACAGCAGCTGTGTGAAGGTTACAGTGTTTCCCTCATCAAAAATTCATTTTTTCCTAAAAGGGCAGTAAAAGGGCGAGGATGGTCCCTGGGTGTTTCAGCATGAAACAGGCAGCGATAACCAGTCTCCTCCCAGTAATGCCACTCAGACCTCCAGGTGAAAACCAGTTTAAAGCAAGCTTCACTCTTCACTAAATACATTACAGCAAAGCACCAAAACATTTCAGTTATCAGAGGGCACAAATTGCTGCGTTTGACTTGTTAATATAATTTCTACATAATAAAAATTAAATCCAAAAAAGAGCTGAACAATACTGAATACTGAAGAAGAACAATACTGCTTCTTGAATCAAAGAGCGCCATCCAAAACAAATTTTTATATAAATAATATAAATTCTAAAATCGTGTCTCAAAATTGTTTGCCTCTATGAAAATCTTCAGTTCTTCGTTCATTTTGTGTAACAATACTGCGAGTGTGTCATGATTTTTAAGTTCATAATACTTGTACTAGGCCTATATCATATGAAAAGTAAACATTACTTAGAAATTAAAAAATAAAATTGTAAACAGTACATAGAATTTGCATGAACGTATTCACTTAGCGCAGGAAAAATAATACTTGATGTGTTGTATTACAGATCACTATTTTCATGCTTTTATTATAAATGTATATATTTTATATATATTTTCATGCTTCACATTAGTCTGTCTCTCTCTTATTCGGTTCCTTAGTCCGTATCCAGATCAGATGGTGTACCAGCACAAAGAGATGATCTTCATCGGAGACCAGAACCTCTAGATGAGCTCCGTGGACAGATCACCGGAACCAAATGCACACAAACACACACACGCTATAAGTCCTTTGCAAAATCTGACATGTATTTACAACTGAACTGGAAATTAGGTGCTGGGTATCCGGCCAGAGGAGAACTGGCCCCAACTGAGCCTGATTCTCCCAAGGTTTTTTTTCCCCATCCTCTCATGGATGGAGTTTTGGTTCCTTGCCGCTGTCGCCTCTGGCTTGCTTAGTTGGGGGCATCTAATTTCTAGTGATTATCGTCGTCTTGACTACAGAGACCGTCTCTGCTTTTGATAAATAAATAGTCTAATCTCATCATTATTCATTACCATCACTCTGTTCTCCTACTTGATAATGTCCAGTGCTTTGCTACAATCTGTAATGTTAAAAGCGCTATATAAATAAAAGTGATTGATTGATTGAATACACAGTGCTGTTTGACGTGTCTCATAAGTTAAAGTGAGTGACAGCAGCATCTGCCAAAGCAACAGCAGAGTTGCTGTGTACTAAGATCGGAAAGTTCACTCTTTTTAGTGAATCGGTTCTTTTGAACATTCGTTTCGATTGTTTGATTAAGGAGCTGATTCAGTGATTCATTTCAGAATTCGGGTGCTTGTGACTGTTATGACTGAATTTCTGGTTCTTAAAATCATGAATGCTTTCTTTGAGATACTCTTGTTAACACAAGTTCGTTTTTCAAACACAATAACCACATATCAGTTACTACCATTTTAATGACAATACGCTCCATTTCAACGGACACAAATTACAACGCAGGATCAGTCGACGACCTAAACTCGGTTCAATTTCGCGATTCGGCTCGTAAGATTCTTTCCAAAGAACCGAAACAGACATCACCATGAAATATCGCTCGCAGCTTTCTCGCTTTGTTCTCTCCTGCACCGCGCACAGATGGGAAGTGAAACTCAAAAATTCACAACTGACGGATATGATGTTTCTGTTTTTTGAAGAAATGCTTTAGACATTTGTAAGTTCATAAAACGCATAAACAAATAAAAAAAATGCAGACGTCAAGCCTCCTTTTTATGTCCCATGGCTGACAAAGAAACATGATGTTGGAGTCGTGCAAGCACAAAGGGATGCAAACAGCAGTTTTTCCATCTTCAAAGACTGACATTACAAAATGTATCTTCAATGAAATAATTACACTCATATTGAAGGCATGTGTGGTTAGGCAGGATTTAATCTACTATCCTAATCCTAGTCTAAAACAATGGGGTTGAAAAAAAAATCTCCACTTTATTAAATATTTTTGCAGTTAACGCACATACTGTATAAGTGTACATGCATGAATGCCAATGGCAAAGTGATCACTCGAAATTGATATTTTGCCTCTACAACAGAGACACTATGGAAACTCAAGAAATGCCACTGTCTATAACGTTACTCACGTATGGGCGCAGCTTGCGATGCTGACAGGCTTGTGGTACACCTCCAGACAGATGGGACAGGAGAACTGGCTCTCCAGGCTTTCCCCAGGTGCGGCTGCTGCGGCTCCATTTTGCTGCTGATGCTGCCTTAGCTGAGCAGCAGACACAAAACTGCGGAACATCGCCATCATGAACACGGACCACAGGATGAACCACTAATACTGCCGATGCAAATACGATTCCGTGGTTTTAACGAATGTCTTGCAAGGAAAAAGTGATTTACACGACATTAGATACAGCATCTGCGATTTCTAACAGTGTTAACCAAGGAGGACACGCCGTTGTTCCAAAGAAGTAAACATTACATGGTAGCTTTAACGGAACGGTCTCGATCCGATTAGACCAACAAAATGATGGGAGTTGTAGTTTTACTGCGATCATTTACAGCGAGTGACTCCTCAATAGAACTACATATCCCAGATATTCCTTTCATGACAATTCCATGGAGCATAGATAGATGGCGTCAACATGAACGTAGCGAATGTGATAAATAGGTCTACGTTGTCAATAATAAAAATACGAAAGAATATTATTTTATAGGATGCTCTGAACGTTTCATTTTGACTGAAAACGCTATTTCTTTAATATGGATCCAAGTCGATGCACACACTCATTTACAGCTAAATAACAATAAACACAAATAAATAACAACTGGTATTTTAATATTTTATATTCAAATGATAAATGAATTTCATCCGAATTATATAATATTTTCAATGTTAATAAACAAAATATGTGACAAATTTCAGAAAACATAAAAATGCATTAAATAATAATAATAATAAACTTTACATAAGGCCTGGTGCACTTTGCTGTTTTTCCAAATCAAGACGTTTGTACAAATAATTACACAGGAAATAAGCATACCACATTAAGAAAACAGATAACTTTAAACCATTAATGTCAGGCGTTGTAAAAATAGCGTAACAAAAAAATAGAGTAAATAACAGTGAAGACAAAATGACGCAAAAATATGGGCGTGGCCACGCTACGTCATCAAAAGGGGTCAGGAAAATACAGTGCTGTACATACACGTGAAAACAAGCGTACGTCAATATGTGTCAGTTAAACGATTATCTTGAATTAAAGTAGTGAGAGAATTGCGTATTTCTAAACGGGCGAGAGCATCGCATGGTTGGACAAGTTTTGTCTTTTAATTTGTGAATCTGAAGCGGTCATGTGTCAAGTCGAAGAAGACTATAATGGTCTGGAGTGTAACCAGGAAAACGTACCTCTGCCGACGTAAGTGGAATTAAATACCCTTTGCGTGACAACAAATAATTAAGAATGGTTTTACAATGTTTTGCACATCTATGGTAATAACTGTAACGTTATGACTCACAGTTGTAAACAAAATGTGCATAGTGTATGGTTCAGTGGCGGTACACACGACGTGATATGACGTGAATCGCGTGTTCTTGCACATTAATAGGGGACTAAAAGAATACCATAGCACTACAGTGATTCATATGTGTTCCTATTGCCAAATGTTGTTCTTATCGATAAATTGAATGTCATATATGTGTGATACATATTTAGGCTTAACAGAAAGTGTATGAAATGTAAGGAGGGAACTGCTGCGCTTATCATTCGGGTCAATGATGCATTTTGCAGGTAGGTTATTCATCCATTTTTTCGCTATTTCACACTTAATCATGCAATGCAACCTTATCAAGAACTGTATGTGTTTCCTAGGTCCTGCTTTAAGGAGTACTTCATACACAAGTTTCGGGCCATGCTGGGAAAGAATCGTGTCATCTTTCCCCAAGAGAAGGTAAATATAAAAAAGAGCTATTTAGAGATAATGGTCTCTTGACCTCCTTAGTTTCATTGGGTTTCACAGTAATGGAAAACCAGAAAATATCAGGGAATTATTAATAATTCCATTGATTTATTTTTTTGCTAGTAATGCTTTGCTCCAAAATATATTAACCGAATGATTTTGTTTGGAGCTGCAGCATTGGTTCACAAAATGGTCAAGTGACTCTTAAGAATAATTCAAATAATTGCATTTATCAACCCGTAGTAAACATTGCAAGAGCATGGAAATAATAAGTAATCCAAAATATAATAAACATTACATAAATGCTTAAATAATACATGATATCAATACTTGAATGAACAATAAATAGCATAAAGAACATAAAAAACGAAACGCACACGGTTTCTCTCAATGCCACATTGCTTAGATCCTTCAACATCTCCTTTGAACAGAAATGAATTGATTGATCACTGATTGCCCTTCTTAGGTTCTTCTGGCTGTTTCTGGTGGTCCAGCCTCTTGCTCAATGCTCTCACAAGTTCAAGAGGTAAAAATACACAATGTTTGCATTTTTAATAAAACAAAACGGTCTATAGTATGTGAGTAACATGTTAGCTTGTTTGTAGATTATTCAGAGTGCTCTACAGCAAAGTTAGCATTTGAGGCTTGCTTCCAGTATTCTTTATTCTCTAGTTTATTTTAGTCAAGTTTTAGATCATTTAAGGAGAAATATTGACACTAACTCTGTAATGTCAGAATTGAATTGCATGCTAATTTTAACTTTTTGGAGAACTAACCATTAATTAGCTTGAAGCTGCTTTGACACAATCTGTTATTTGAAGCATGTTATGAATAAATGTGACTTTTTGCTTCATTTTTTCAGGGGCTGAGTCGGGAGGCTCCCAAAAGGTTAAGATTTGTGCCTGGAATAATATACATTGATGGTAAATCTCTTTGTATTGGACAAATGAAACATTATTCTTGTTTCTCAAATGTATGCTATAGCTTTGAACGATTGGTGACATTCGAGGTTGTGCACGGTATTTATTAGATGGCGGAGCTTGTGGCCGAAGTGCAGAGGAGCGGCAGAGATCTAATGCTCAGCTGAAGAGCATCTTCACAGAGACTGGCTTTCCTTACTTTATAGTTCCTCTAGAGCAGGTAAACCATCTGAGACCCGATATATTAACAGACTAATTTTCTTTCCTCTTTGTACTAATGAAAATATGATAATCAGTCATAACATGATTAGTGCACAACTTAAACGACATGAGTTGCTTTAGCTGTGGTACTTTCTTTACATTTTCTTTAGCTACGGCATCACTTTGACTTTTTTGGGGGGGGGTTGTTTGCAACTCCTCTTAATGCTTTGCTCTTGACTGTGTTTTAGGTTTTCAGTCTGCCTACCTCTGTACTGGTGCCTGGCACATCTGATCCAGACCCATCTAATCCCAGCTATAAACAAGCCGTGGATCAGTACATCAAAGAGAAACAGACACTCACAGGAGAGAATGTAGCCAGTGCTGTGGCTCAGCTCAGTCTAGAGGACTCTGCATGTTCACCCGAACACAAGCTGGCATTAGAGAGACTGTTCTCATCACTGAAGACACTCACAGCCAAAGAGGATATGTTACAGACCTTAAGGTAATTTTTCAAAAAACGTTGTTCTTTTTTTCCTTTTTGAGTGCGTTAACTAGCATTAACTCCATTGATCTCATGCATCTTAGCCAATTTTTCACCGACTTGTCCCTTCCCTGTACAACATTTGTTGAATGTTATGTAGAAATACCTATATGCTTTTAATTTGGTTAATGGTCTTTATAAATAGTAAGGAAATGTATTTGTTCAACTTGCTTTTTTCTTGATTTTTGAGTCATATAAACACAACTCTGAAACTACTGCAAATGATGAGTTTTGAAGCTGCTAGCCCAATGCTGCATCAATAATGAAAATGCATTACAAAAAGATTGACTGTCCACACCAGACACCTCACAGCTGCAAGACACTACTAAATCAATAACACATCAGAGCCAGTCAGAAGAGTGTTTTGGCATGCAGTCTTATACTTTTTTGTTCATAGAATAGTTATTTTCGAGATCTGAGAAAGATGATCCGTTGTCGCTTTTATTATGGCTTTTAAGGTCATGCACAATGATGTTCCAATTCCCCATCACCAACATGTTTGTTGTTCTACTCTGCACTCTTTTTCTTATCATACCAGTAATACAATAATTGGGCAATAGTTAAACTACTTTAAATGATGCTAAGATTGACAGACTGCAACTTCTTTAAATCGGATATTGAAGTGCCTAGCACAAGATGATTTATTAGCACTTTTTATTTTTTATATAATGACAGTGGCTCAGCTGAGTCACCTTCCCCAAGCTTTGTGGTTCTTTTTTTTCATGCTTTCACTCTTTTTGCATCAAGAACCCCTCCTGCTTCTGATCACATTTGTGTGACATTAGACTGATTCATCACGGAAGAACTGGTTCTTTGAAGTCTGTTTGAGTGTTGAGTCAGACAATCAGTCTCTCTTGGAGCTTAAAGCTTCACTGGATAGACCCGTGAGTGGTGGAGTGATTAGAGGCATTTGCCTTCACAATGAATATCACTTAGTACATTCTCTGAAGCTTCTTATCGCATATAACTAACAGTTAAGAAGACGGTATATGGAGAGTGTTGCTGTAATGTGTCCTTTTAATATTACGCTCTTCATATGAAGTCTAGAAGAGATGTGTCTGGCTTAACCACTGTGTTGAGTATTCTTTCAGTGATTTAAGAGGAAGTTAAACAGCGTCTTCAGCCACTTTTTATTTAGACAATTTAGTGTATTTGGGCCATGCCAGTTGTGTAATGTTGTTGTATACTTACTGTACATGCTGTGACAGCCGCTTTCTGTCCTTGTGCTTCGGATGTGTCCACTCAGAAAAAGTTTTATATGGTTTAAAATGCATGATTTCAGCTTGATAAACATTGAATTGAATTGAAGCATCTCTGATTTAATCATATTCCAGATTTCAGTTTGTCACTGTTTATTGGTACAGGCAGCACCTGATTCTGCACACTGCCCGTGAGAACAGCTACTCCAAGGTCATGATGGGGGATAGCTGCTCACGACTGGCAATCAAACTGGTCAGTAATATCGCTCTGGGTCGTGGAGCAGCACTGGCTTCAGATACAGTGAGTAAAGTTTGTTCTCATCTGACTAAAACACGCCCACATGTTTCTTATATCAACATGAAGCTGTTTTATAGGGTTTCTCTGATCCTCGGTATGGGGATGTAGTGATAGTGCGGCCCATGAGGGACTATTCATCCAAAGAGATCTCCTTCTACAGCAGGATGTTTAATGTGCCTTCAGTTTTTATCTCAGGACTGGATACCAAGGTGAGTGTCTGTCTCTCAGCGGTTCCTGCATCACTGCCATTTCTTCTGCTTACATGCTCAGTCATTTATATCTCTCGTGCTGCTTCAAAAAGATTCTACGTCAAAGCTAGGGTTTAAATTAAAGTATTAAGTAATATTAGAAAAGTAATTAACTTCTTTATATAAAAAAAAAATATTGTAGTGGAATAAATAGTTCACCTTCTGCTTCATCAGTAAACATTGTTTTGGTGTGTGTGTTTTTTTTTTTTGTTTGTTTTTTTTAAACTATGGTACCACAGATGACCCCCTCATTTCCCATGTGGCCCGTCCTACTTAACATTCAAGCAAGTCAGCAAGTGTGCTAGAGCCCTGTAGATGGGTTTCCCCAGTAGGCTTTTAATGTCTTTTAAGTGTACACTAGTGTCAAATCACTGTGCGATTATTTGAAAACACTAAAATAATTGCACATCAGTTTTTGTCTGTGATAGGTTGTCCAGAAAATTCTGGAAATATGTATAGACTTTCAAATGAATCTGTTTGTCATATCAAGAAGGTGCCTGCAGCTTCTGTGCCATTCTTATATCAGATGATATGCATCTAAGACTAACTTAAAAATCCTACATAGTTGATTAAATAATTCCAGTAACTGAATGCTCTCTGTCCAGACTGCTGTGTTTAGTTAGTATGATAGCTGTCTTGGATGTCTTAACAGAAAATTCCCAACACGAGTTATTCTAGTTAGTAGAGTTAGTAGATTTAAAACTGATTACAGTCTTCCATCTTGGTTTGGGACTTGACTCAGGAAATAAAGGCTAGGTGTCTCATAGCTGTAAATGTAAACTTCTCTCTCATTTCAGACCCACGATAAAGCCAGCATCCAGCGACTGACGGAGAGTTTTGTCACCAACCTACAGTCTGACTTCCCCTCCACTGTTAGCACTATCTACAGGTAACTGATCTGAAAACAATAGCTCTGACCCTGAATTCAGTTGCTGTCCTTTCATAATTGCATTTCAGTTGATGGCTAAAACGTCTTGTCTTAATGATTTTTCTCCAGAACTAGTGAGAAACTTCATACGGTAATGCCCCCTCAAAGTCAAACAGCTGAACCTGCCTCAAAGTGCCTGCTGTGTCTCTGTACTCTCGACACTAAAGTAGGTAGGTTATACACCTAACAAAGGCCATGTTTGTCCTCCTAACTTGAGTTCGATTTGCAGTTGAGATTTTTGCTCTTTATATCCCCAATATTAAGTATTTATACGTAATAAGATAATTGTTTTGTTATATTGCATGGAGTCAGATAGTGGAAGCCTACTCCAGCAACGTCTCAGATAATTAACATTGATGAAATAAAAGTGCCTTGGATGAGTGCATGTTGAAAATAATTGAATTCTCTCTCTTGCCTATGCTCATTTGACTCATAAAGCTCCCGTTTTACATAATTTACTTACTTACAAGCCCTGTGGAAATGCATGCATCTAGTGCAGATTGCACTACCGAGTTTTGCGTAAGTGCATTGAAATTCATGGGGCAAAATAGTCATTAATACATGATAGATGCATTTTAAAAACGTGTCAGGCGGAAGTAAGAGCATTGATGAGATGTGGATGTCATTTGCTGCCAGATAGGCTGCAGGCACGCTACTGACTGTAAAAGACTAAAAATAGTGCTGTCAGGAGTTATATCATAATTTAAAACAACAAAAACGTAACAATTCTAGTAGCATTCCATGTTTTACTGTATTGTTACTTTATTGTCATTGTACAGTTATTCCAGTGAACCAGTGCTTTTAGTCCTACCATTTTAAAGTCTAGTTTACATTCATGCAAAAAGCTACCATGTTTCAAAAACTTGTTGTTGTTTTGCAGATAAAGCTTCTGCCTTCCATGCTACTTTGGTATCTGAGCAGCTGTCCCAGATCAAACTTCAGGAGCCATCTCTAGATGCCCCAGAGCAGTGCTGCACAGAGAGTCAGGATTGTGGGTCTGGAGGCTGCTGCTCCTCAAACAGGTGAGTTCTGACCTCCATGTGTGTTCTTTTTGAAGTTTTGGCATAAGCTGATTCGGTAGTTGGAATGCATTTGATTTGCCTCTTTTTACATTTATCTTAATTGTATTTCAGGTTGCCTTCACATCAGGACTTGAAGACACTCTTGTGTTACAGCTGTCGACTTACTATTAAGGACACAGTAAGTTTGAGAAAAGCACAACACTCATGGGCCCATTCATTATGTGTATTGCACTCACCAGATCCAGTGTGTGGTACATGACATGACATCACAGCAGTTTCACATGGAATATAATACTTTTTTCAAATGATATTTTTTGAAATATTTTGAGCTGATTTAGACCCTACAAAGAATATTTGTACTTCAAAAATGCTTCACAACAGGACTGTTTACATAATTATTCTGAATCAACATCATTTTAGGGATGTAATTGTCACTTATAATTATATGCATTAGTAATGTCAATAATATATGAGCTTACACTCTCCTGCAGGTAGCAACAGACGCTCTTCCACCTTACATCATATCAGAGGCTGAAAAACGGCAGAAAAGGTTTGAAACGCTACTCCATAATCGAAAAAGCATGATTTTCCTTCTATGGGACACAAAAGACAGCAGAATATCTGGACGCTCTTTTCCATATGCTAAAAGCATTTCAGGATTTGAAACTGTCAAGTTATAGCACCATGAAAGTGGTACAGATGACTCGTACGCTATATATCTTTCAAAGCTATATGCGACATGTGAGGAACAACAAGCTTAAGTTAAATGAACTGCACATAAACATCCCTTTTGTCGTTTTTTTTTTTTTAAATCATGTACAGTTCTGTGTATTTAAACCTTAACTATTACAATCACAGATTCAAGGGCTGCTTGAATTAGAGAAATAATGAGATTTCAGTCTGCTGTAAGTGACTTGACACTATCAGATTAGAACACCAATATTAAATTGTAGCTAAATAAGATTGTCTTCCACTAATTGACTATCTTCCACTAACTTTGAATCATGTTGAACTGAACAACGTTTTCTTCTGTAGAGCTGCTTAACAGCTGAACTTGGGGTCCTGCCGTAATTGATGAACTGTGCACCATTCACACAACCAGTTATTGTCCTGTTTATTACTCTGAAGCCTTTTTGTAACAACCTTCTGCTAAATATCAGTTGTAGCTTTCTGTTAAGCTTGTACCTGTTCTGTATTTATGAGACTTACCCGTTTCTTTTCACAGATCACGGATGAAGATGGAAATCAACAAGTACCTTTTGGAGGATGAGGACGAGGATCGAGACTAGCAGATATTTGGTTTAGACAAACGGCTTTAATTCTCTATAGGACTGTATGTAGGGGTTAGCCTTGCATGGTTCACCCTGTTTAAAACCAAATCATAAAAGTATTCCATTGTAATTCTTCCATTTGTAAGTTAATAAAACCATTTGTAAACACTTTATAGCATGTCTTTGCAATAACGCATTTGGCTTCTTTTGGATTGTATTTATCATCAGACAGTCATTCGTGAATACGCCTGCTGAAATTGAAATCAGTATAACCTTGTCTACATTTAATTCAGACATAACTCAATGATTAATACTGTAATTTATTTGTGCAGAAGGGCAACATTCTTGATTTCTTAATTTAGCAAACTGCTACACAGCAAGGAATTTTTACAGGCTCACATTTGATTTCTGAAGAAGAATATATAAGCAAAGAGTACTTGTTTGTGCCCTTTGCGTAACCACCATACAGTAGAAATCATTATTCCAGCCCTTACAGATGAAATTTAGCACACTCGTTACACAACGTGTGCACTTAAGACATATACAATTACACAATGTCCTATCAACCCTAATTGCCAAGCACAGCGTTCCAGCACTTAGCGAATGGAAGTGTGGCGCTTTCCATTCAAAACAACAATGTAGCTGTCAGATTCAAATTACTTGATTGTCTCTTTTATGAGGAAAAATGACTTCAAGTGTTTGATCAGAAATTGTAAAACCAGAAATAAAATACTTAATGGCTCTCATCGTAAGTTACTTTGGCTTGTAAACACTTTTTACTGTAGTAACAAAAAAACAAAGTTAAAATGAGTGAAAATCTCACACAGCCATGTCTGGGTTATATTTCACTCCAGTTTCCATGCCAATTAAGCACTCAAAATAATTCAGTTGTGGAATACTTATACATTATGATGTCACAATGAGTATTAGTTGGGCTCAACCTTGAGATCATTTCAGTATAATACTGTATTCTAGTAATAAGAATTATTGTAAAAAGAAAAAAAAAAAAAGTCCAGATATATTACAGAAATCGGTCAATTGTCATAAACGTGCAATAGTGGTAAAACTTCTATTCAAATAAATCTTTAACGGAATGTGCTCTTAATAATTCAGTCATGATCATGTTGTTTTAAACACAAAATGCTTTTGAAGAAATTTGGTAATCAAATGGTTTCTGGTACCCATTGACGATTATTTTTCCCCTTTCAGTGGGGACTAACAACCATTTCTTAAAACACATTATTAAAATACCTTTTTGTTTGTAATAACTTGAAGGTGAGTAAATGATGACAGAAATTCATTTTCATGAGTGAATAGTCTTAAAATATAATTTCTTGTTATTTTGGGATACTGTGTGTCCCAGACATGGTTTTGTGAGATTCACTCTTAATAGTGTTAAATAGTTTAATAGCCATTCTGCGCCCACTGGTCACTAGGACACTGGGCTAGCATCTTCAGGTCCTTATGGCTAGCGTCTGAATCACTCGCATTGAGTCGCTCTAAGAGAGGCTGATTTTCAAGCTTGCTGACAAAACTAAACACAGTTCAGGTAGAATAACGCACAGAGGCTTAACCTGACCCCTGTTACCCAGCCTCTGAGTGCAAAGAAGCCAACAAAGCCTGCAGCATTGGAGAAATGGCTAAAGACTCATTGTGCATAAGACATTGAATCATCTAACTTATACAATGTCACAAGCTCACGAGACCAGTAAAGCTCTACTGCTTCCAAAGACATGATGCACCATCCAAAAAACTGTTTCAGTCCTCATTCTTTTCTCTAGTCCACTTGATCATGGTCTCTGGAGAGCGATAGAGGAAGATGAGTTTGGAGTAAAGCTCTTCCTCCAGCTCCAGTTCTCCAGTTTCCCGCACCAGGAAAATGTCCATGCATAGTTTGAGGATGCGGTCCACACATGGCAGTTCTTCAAACATAATTGAGTGAGAGATCTCGCTGAAAAAGCCTCGCACAAACTTGCCAATGACCAGAACCACCGACACGTAAAGACCCATGATCCTAGATGAGGAGGAGAGACATATTTAGAGGAATATTCTGTAACATGTAACACTGACACAATCTAATGTTTTCCAGTTGAGTTGAGAACGAATACAGTAAAAGCCTGCACTATGTCTCATGAAAGGAATGAATGAATGTGTACCCATATCCTGCTAGAAAGCCCAAACTTGGAGGGCTAACTTTGTCATTAAAGATGACCATAGGAAGGACACCACAGGACTCCTTGCAGTCTGCAATGCTGATGTCCCACCACTCTTGTGCTCCAGTGATATTCACAGAGGCTTCCCTCTTCAGTGACAAAGTCACATCTTGATATCCCTCCTCATCACCTGCCAGGACAAGATACGTTTTATTAATAGAGCCTACTGTAAATACTTCTTAAACATATTTTTAGACATGTTGGTTCCACCCTGTTATGCCACATTCTTCCATTGAGAAATACATTATGAAAATGCTGATTAATTCATATAAAAAAGGCAAAACGTTATAATAGGGTTCCATTAGTACATTTTAATTAAAGCATTGCCCAAGGTTAACTTAGCCACTGAATAAAACAAATTTAAAAGGTTATTGCAACTTTTTATTTATTTTTTTAGAATTCTGCCTTTTTTTCTCAGAATTGCATGATATAAGTCAGAATTGTGAGATATAAAGTCACAATTCCGTGATATAAAGTTATAGTAGCGAGTTATAAAGTCAGAATTGCGAGATATAAACTTTTAATTCTGAGAGCATATCGGTTTTTTTTTTTTTTTCTCGCTCAAAATTGGACTTCATTACTTGCAATTGTGAGTTTATATCTCACAATTCTGAGAAAAAAGGTTAGAATTTCGACTTTGTATCACAATTGTGACTTTATATCTCGCTATTCAGAGAAAAATTGTGAGATACAAAAGTCGCAATAGCTTTTTTTTTTTAATATTTAGTGGTAGAAATGGGATTCCATATTAACAAACAATAACGTCAACAGCAGTAGTTTTTTTTTTAGGGCTGGGCAATAATTAATTGCATCCAAAATAAGTTCTTGTTTACATAATATGGATGTGTGTGCTGTATATCTATATATCTATCATGATGGACCAATTAATATTTGGATATTTAAGTTTTACTGTAAATATGATGGTACACAACAGTATGAATTAATGTTCACCAATTAATGTATGTCTCAAACAGGGTGGAAATCACTCACAAATCAGCAAAATTCAGTGATAATGTATTCTCACTGACTAAAACACACACACACACACAAAAAAGATGTTGAATGCTTGTTACCTTCATACAGCTGGCTAACCGGTTTTGCCTCTGCTCCA
>JAUYWG010000040.1:23769147-23779217 GCA_034779775.1 Enteromius afrohamiltoni
ACACACACACACACAAAAAAGATGTTGAATGCTTGTTACCTTCATACAGCTGGCTAACCGGTTTTGCCTCTGCTCCAGCAGGTGCTCTGATGTAGTTAGGAAACATGTGCGGCACATGTCTACGAGAAAAATTACAGAGATGATCACAATCGGAGAGTGTGTAAAAACAAGGCAGTAAACATGTCTTGAAAACTGATGTGTGATAAACACAAGATGTACGACGATGTTTTTTTTCTCCCCCATGTATCCACAAAACTTACACAGGATCCGTCCGGTTGCCCGAAAGCAGCGAAGCAAGGTTTGCTCTGACTGGGTTCTTTGATGACAAACTGATGGAGTGCTTCTCAAAAGTATGTTCCACTGTCCCACCTTTCCCCAGGTCCCTTTCAGACACAAACACATAATGAGCATGAGCTCCTGTGCTCCCAACAGAAGCAAGTTTAATTCAAACCACTGTCCTTCATCAAACTGACCTTTGGAAGTTCCAATCCAGACGGAGGGTCATGTCACCTGTGCTGCTAAGAAGTTCCTTTATTAGCTCCTGTCTGCTCGGTGGGCTGATCCGCCACACTGACCCTGAGCTTCCCTCAATGTTGGCCGTGACTATGTCTTCATAGCTGTACATGGTAATAAACTGCATGGCCACCTGTGGACACATTTCAGTATTGAACACTAATGGAAAAGCAGACTGTTCTTTCTAGCAGAGGTTGACAAAGGAAGATATTTTTAAGAAAAGAGGGATCATGAAGGGGTATGACCAGGGCTCTGAACCGGTTCAAGGAACGAAAGGAAACAAATGACATTTTACTGGAACAAAAACAATTTTTTTTTTTAATAGTTCTGAACAGAAACGTTAATTTGAAATTGCAATTAACCGGTTAATAACCATCATTCTCTTCTTACATTAATTTGGGAGACAACAAAACATGAATTTGTGTGTGCAAATGCCATGTTGACTCTTACAATCTTTTTGCGGCCAGTGGCAGCAAGTTGATCACAGCCAATGTTTAAATAATTTAGCCTTTTTAAATAATCACAACTTGCTAAAAATCCATATAATATAAGAGTTCAAGGCCAGCACATCACGTTAGTTTAATTGTTTAACCTAATTAGATGTGCGCTGTTAGACGCCTAACAGAGGCGCCACTGTGATCACTTGCGTATTATTTTTTCAGTAGAAACTTAAATACACGGCTGTTTACCTCGTTTAACAAGAAAATATTTTATTAGCACATTTTTAACTAATTTTACTAGAAATGGTTTACTTTCGGTTTTAAGACACATGATGTACAAATAACACAAACAAGCAAATTAATTTGATAATTTGGAAATATAATATCAAGCATGTTATTAAATGACAAACACACACGCACGTATATATATATATATATATATACACACACACATCGTTCAAAAATTTGGGGTCAGTAAGATATTTAATGGTTTTTAAAGATGTTTCTTATGCTCATCACGGCTGCATTTTGAACAGTATAGTGTGTGTATGTGTATATATATATATATATATATATATATTAATAAAAAATAATTGTTATTAAAAAATATTGTTATTAACATTTCTGGGTTCATTTTCTGGGTTTTGACCAAAAAGAGTACATAATCACTGTAAAATCAATGTACAGTGTAAAAGAAACGGTTAATTTCAGCCTATATATACAGTATGTTTATTTGCTGTCACTATTAAATTGTATTGTGTACATAAATGGCATTGTATCAGCTATTTTGTCATTATCAGTATTAACTGTTATTAAGTTTAATATCAAAGTGAGAATGAGAGATATTATTGTTGATGTCCACTTACAGCATTTTTTCCAAACAGATTGGCAAGTCGACTGTAGTTCTTCTCAGAGAATGGCTGGATGGACTGCTGCTGTACACTCATTGTGAACAAAGGCTGCAGGAGGACACATGAGTCAAATATCTCAAATGATCAACGTGTTAAACACTCATTCAAATGTTAAAACGGTATTTAATTGTACCTCATAACCACCGAGCCTGACTGTGACCGAGACATCAACGGGATGGTTAACCACACCCACTACAGATTTAACTAGTGAAATGAAGAGTAGCGGGAACCAAATGATGCAAATGAGGAACAGAATGATGAGGCCGCCCATTCCATACTTGACTATCTTCTTTTTCTTTTGCCCTTTTGGTTGGGGATATTTCTGCAGAGATAAAAGTTTAGATCATGCACACATTAGAAGCAAATGATAAATTTTATCAACAAAAACTAAAAGTCCAAAAAAGTGACCAACCTCAGGTAATCATATAAAATATACAACCCATGAGATTTGCCTTTTTTCAGCCTTGTTATTATGTGAGATATGTTAGAATATGGTTTAAAAAGCTTGAACTGTGCAATTATAATATTAAAAAGTATTTGTCTTTAGTTTAAAAAGTAAAATGTTATGTTTATATACAGTATATATAAAAATATTTATGTAATATAGATTATATGTATATAAACATACACGTTAATATTTTTTTCAAAATATATACAGTATGTGTGTCTTTATATTTACATAATAAATATACACAGTACACACACATATACAGTATAAACAAAAACATTTACTTTGGATGCGAGCAATAGTTGCCCAGCACTTCAAAAGCCACTTAAAGAATCAGATAATTAATGCTAGGTTATTATTTTTTAATTAGTCAACAGTAAATTAAAAAATAATCCAAAATTTCAGGTATAATGAAATATGTTTTTGCATGCTACCTTTTCTGTCTCTCTGCTGCACTTAATAATAAAGATATTAGCGTAGATGTCCTCCACACACATCCAGTTGGAGAGAGAAAGTGTCGTATCTGTCCAAACCCAGTCCATCACTGCTCGAAGCTCAACTAAAAACGGAACCAGGCGAAACCTGAGGAAACAAATTTATTACATTTAAGAATAATCAAAAAACATTGTGCCTGTTACACTTATTAGAAAATAAAAGGTGCCCACCCTTGGAAAAGGAAGAGGTTGAGGTGATTGAATTTCTTTGTCAGGAAGTTTCCAAGTATTCGTGTAGGGTAGCCACACCGGATCTGATACGCTGACAAAGTGAAGTAGATGCACTTGAAAAAGTACCAGAGCTGGGCCACTGAGTTATGATTGAACATTCTGTGAAAAATAAAGGAAATGATATACTCCTTCAAAAGTATCTCGATTTGACTTTGATCATCAAAGATCAGAGATGCGCTCCTTACCTCTCAGTGACAGCAGGAAGGATAAAGAACATCCACAGGTGGATACCGAAAACCAGTATAACCTGGAAGATAAGCTTTCCCAAGATGCTCTTCCGCAAGTAAAGTGCACGGTCAATGATCATGGTGCTGAACTGAATGAGAAGCATGACTAGAAACGCTTCAGGGACCTGGTCCTCAGACAGAGAGGAGGCTATATCTGCTGCCGCTGAGTGTTTCTGAAACAAAGCAAACATTTCACAATGAAACAATTCTCAAATGGTTTCAAGTCCTAAATGTAGTTGCATCTTATTATTGCCATTTAGAGTTGATGTTTTAACTTTTTGTTAAAGGGATACTCCATCCCAAAATGAAAATTTTGCCATTAATCATGTCGTTCCAGACTGTAAAAGCTTGTCCTCGGAAAACACAATTAAAGATTTTTTTGATAAAAACCAGGAGTGACTGTCCCATTGCCTGCCCAATGAGAAGTATCCCTTCAAGATTTTTGGATGTAAGGTTCCTTGTACTCACTCCAAAAGCCCAGAAACCGAACACAATGATGATAAAATCCACCACATCAGTAAGAAACATAAGAGCGTAGACATCAGTAGCTGCACGATACTCTGCATGAAGGATGTTCTGGAAAAATGCACAGGTTGGCTTATAGACATTCTTCACTCTGCATAAATCAAAACACACCACAAGATAAAATGAATGGCAGTCAAACCCAAAATATCACATTAATACACATCATGAATTCTACTACAAGATGAGAAGGGAACCTGTGAATCTGCAGACAATTTCTGAGCCAAGCTATGCTATATATCAATATTAACAAAAACATGCAGGTACATATTTTGATATATTGCAATATTTTACTCATGTTTTTCTTCATTCGCGCTTGACTTCGCACAATTATTTTATTGTCTTGTGTACAGCTTAGATTTCATTGAAATAAAAAAATAATGGTTACTAATGGAAAAAAAAATATGGAAAATCCAGCAGCTTTACACAGCTGCCAATCTGATCATTTATGATCTTTAGATCTAAAAATAGATGATTTATTAGTGTTGGCAGACCATTAACAAACCAACTGATAAGCTGCAATGATCTAGTCTTCTCTGCTTGCTTGAAACAAAAGCAACAAGAATCTTACATGGATAAGAAAAGTCCTTTGAGTTTTCCTCCAACAGCATTCAATAGTTTTTTACTGGTGTCCTTGCTGCGTTTCTTTGAAGACTTCTTCTTCTTGTGTTCCTTTTGTCCAGTGTCTGTGAGAGGATTGTTTTTACATATATCAAAATAACACTACACATAACAGGTACCTCAATACAATCTTACAGACATTATTTATTTATATATATTAAATATCTAGTTATATACTTTAAATAATGTTTTTTTCCCCCCCAACAGACCTTTTTCTGACTGTTTTTTCTTGCGGAAACGAAGGAAACGACTCTTCTTCTTTCCATCCTCCTTCACTGTATCAAGGGTATCATCTGTGGTATTTGTTTGTGTGTTGGGCTCTGGGTCAGCCTGTATTTCAGTATCGGTCGGTGTTTCTGTCGATGGTGTAATTGACAGCACCTCCGTGTCGGGCTCTGGCTGTGCTGGGTTGTCCTCTTCATCTGAGAGTTGAAAGGCTTTCTCGTCTCTTTCATTCTTGTTCTTCTTCACAGATGAACATTTGCTTTTCTCTTCCAAAGGGCCCTCTTGGTCCCAGAGACCATAACGCTGAGAGAGGCGAAGTGAAAAAACTAATATCACAAACAAAACTTGCCAAGTCGTAATAGAAGAATGTTGGTATATTGTAAGTCTTCACAGAAACGACACCTTTATGGTAACATAAGATTGATTATGATTTCCCTGAACTGAATGTAGAATGCCTTGATATGTCAACACTAGAGCCCAACCGATATACCGGCAGGCCGATATTAGGAATTTTCCAAAGTATCGGTATTTATAATGGCCGTTAAATGAATATTTCAAAAATAAAATAAAAATGCAAGAAATACCCTTACTAGTAACTTTGATTTGGTTGTTGTTGTTATTGTGTTTTTGTTCAAAGGACTTTAAAGTTTCATATCTAAAGTTTCTATTTTTATACATTTTATTTATTTATTAGAACTTTCTTGTACTAAAACCTGCCTCTGCTGGACCGGAGCTATTGAGGATTGACTGATTCAGTACACAAATTAGCAATAATAGCAAATTTATAAAAATGTATAAATTTTTATAAATAAAACTTTATACATTTTTAAAAAATAGCAATTTATATTCTGCTGTTGTTGTTATTTACCAGAACTTAACAGAATTTGTCTCCAGTCCTATTCAAAGTTATTTTTATTTTTAAAAATATTGCTATATTTATGAAGCTTACCAAGTCTTTTAAAACTGGTAACTTTGATTTGGTTGTTCAAAGGATTTTACGTTTCATTACGTTTTCATTTAAGTTTTTATTTTTATACATTTTATTCATCAGAACTTTAATTGTTCCTCTGTTCTGTTGTGACAATAAAAGAAACAAGTTTCTTTTTAAAATGCATTATCATATTATCATATTAAGGTTTAAACTCATAAATAACTACAAATAACTAATGCTAGGGAAATCTGTTGAGCTTTTCTGAAAAAAATAAAATAAAATATACATATATATACATATATATATATATCGGCCGATATATCGGAATATCTGATTTTAAAACCAACAAATATTTGTATCGGTATTGGCCTTCAAAATCCTTTATCGGACACAGGATTTAGCTAGTCTAGTTTTTTTTTTTGTTTTTTTAAATACCTGGAGAAGAGACCGATGGAAAAAAAGGACCAATAGCTGGAGCAAATCATAACGGATATAGTTGTCGGTTTTCTCCAATCCTAAGATGCGAGGAGGGAAGAACGGCTTGTCCTCATTTAACTTCAGCTCGTACTCTGTATTCCACGGGAAGAAGCCAAACTGAAACAGGTATTTGACCACCACCATGACCTGTCGGACACACAACAGGCAAGAAGTTATCACTGTTCCACCCACAATTTTTTGAATGCTTTGTTTTGTGTATAGAAAAGCCTTTACTGCTAGAAATAAACAGGCAATATCAGCTTATAAAGCCTACTGTACTGCACATATTTCAATTCAAATTATCAACATGATAAGAACTTTGCTGAAAAATTGTTGCGCACAAACTTCAATGTCTACTGTCACCTGATTGATTGTTTATACTTTCTTTTAGTAAGTAAAAAGCCTTTTAGTATAAAAACCTTGCTACTGTAAACCTTAGGAGGATAAAGAATATTGCTAGTTCAAGATGAACACTCAAGCACCTTAAATTTACTTGACTATAAAAAAAGCTAACTTTTTTATTTTTTATATTTTGTCTAAGGATTCAATAAACTATTTATTTTCTGGTTATTATTTCATATTTCAAGTTTTACATGTTTCATTGCAGTTGGTTTATTTATGGCCCAAGGTGGTTTCCCAAAGTTAATCAATATGACCAAAATAGTCCAACTAGGTTAACCTTGTTTCCACTAGCTCGTAGTCAGAATGGTCAACCAACACCACCAGCATCAACCAGCTAGTTACTAAATCTTACACCCCATCCCTAGAACGATTTGACAATAGAATATATATAAATGTTACAAATTTTACTTTTCAAAGGTTAAGTTAAAGTACAGTTGTATGTATATAATGTATAAAATAAACTAAAAATCATGATCATGAACACAGAATAATAATATAAACGTTAAATTAACTCCACCTCTGTATAGATGATGGCCGTCATCCAGAACCTCTTGGAAGGTCGTGGCACCGACAGCATTGCCCAGAGAAAGACGAGAATTGGCAGAACCAGAGAGATGACAGAGGCTGTCACCAGGTTATTGAGGACGATAATAAAATAACAGACCAGCTCGGAGTGGGCCGCCAGAACATTATAGAGCGCAAAGAGCAACTTCAGCAGTCGGTTCTGAGACGAGTAGAACTCACGACTCTGTATCAACTCCTCAACACTGAACGGCCTAAAACACAGAATACAGAGAATATAAGTGAACTGCACAAACTGCAAACCAAAACTATTCACTTTATTATCTTTGTTTGTTTCACATACTTTAATATGAAAATATGTACATGTATATACATATAGTGCTGTCAAACAATTAATCATGATTAATCCCAGCTAAAATAAAAGCTTTTTTTGCATAATAAATGTATGTGTATTGTGTATATTTATTATTTCTATATAAATACACAAGCACACAGTATATATGTTGAACATATTTACGTTTATACATTTATATGTTCAGATTCTTATATTTTATGTCATATAAATATACTTAACATATAAACATAACATCTGTCTTAACTATGCATGTGTTTGTACTTCTATATGCAAAGTAAATATACACGTATACACACATATATTATGTAAATACAACTAATATAAAAAAAAAAATTGTTTATGCATCACAGTGTTTTTCAATTGTGAATTTATACATGTATCTAAATTAATGATAGATAAATAAATAGTACTGAACTTATTATTATACAGTAATTTCAAATAAAGCAGCACCTTTCTGAAAGCAGTTCACTTGCAGTTCTGGAGCGTCGAGGTCGCTGGGTGTGTTGGCTATAAAAAGGCTCTGTATCAAGCTCTAATGTGAGTTCTGAGGATAGAGTTGTGCTGCTGAAGTCACGGGCCTTTGGAAAACCCCCCAGTGTCTCCAACTCAACCACACTGCAAAACAAATGGGACGTTTGGTCATAAATTTCAGAAACAAAAAACATAAAAAAGACACTCTGTTGGCCTCATGCGGTATCCTGCTGGATATGAAATATCATTGGTCCATATTACAGATTGAGCACTGTACTGTACATTCTAGTTAGCCATGTTTATTATATCACACGTAAACAGACATATCATGTCTGGTTACAAAATGGGATTAATCCTAAACACTGCAATTAAATATCTAATCAAACACTTTCAACAAATTCTTAGTTATGAGGACATGGATGTAGGAAACTGTCTGCTGGGCAGGTCAAGTCAGACTCACTTAACGTTACTATTGAAGCGAACATTGTCTGTGTCCGTTTCATCTAGGCATGTCTCAGCAGTGAGATTCTCACTGTCCTGTGATATCTGATCATCCATGGGGTCTTCAGAGGGTCTCTGTGAATGGAACAGAATTCTTGAGAACAACGCCAACAACACATGGGATAAGGTTTATCTTAGTGAGTTGCCCACCTGGCTGATGTTGTGAATGAAGAGGTAGCGCTCCTCAGAGAGGACCATAGAAGTGTCTACATACTGCTTGGTGAGCAAATTAAGCCACATAGTGAATCCGTCCACCATAGCCAGGAAAAGCACCCACAGGAACTTAAGTATGTCCAGAATCCTCTGCACGATATCACTGCCAGTGGCTTGAGATGCTGTAAAACCAGAATGATGCAGTGGGATGTCATTTATTAAATGTAAGGCACCCTCAAGCTCTTCTTTTGCAGAGGCTTTACATTTAGGTTTATATTTTAAAAGGGATATACAATAGTCAACATTTACAGTACAAAGTAGGTTTTAGGATAACTTTGATGAAAGGTTTTTGACTTCAAATGTTGACTATTTTCAAGTGGCTATGCTATGCTATAAATATATACATTTATTTATTCATGTATTTTTCATTTTATATTTATTCCTCACTCATAACTTACCCACATCATCTCCTTCATCTTGCATCTCCTCCACTTCTTTCTCATCAAAAACTGCTTCCCCCTCCTCAGTGTCATCTGGTAACCACAGAGAGAAATGTACAACTCTATATTCCACTGTAATACAGTAAAGCGTGCCGCTGAATGCTTTGCTTCTTTGTATATGTATTACTGTATGTTTCATATGTTTATATTTCAATGTTTAACCTGTAGCTTGAGAGTTTTGTTGCTTCCTTGCTTCCGCTCTCTGTTCTCTCTGCCTCTGCTGACGTTCTTTTAGAGCTTCTTTTGCGCTGGTGACCCAAGCCTGGTATGCCAGCTGTGGAAAACCGTTCAGCCACAAAATTTACACATAGAAACAGTCTAACCAAAGATAGAACAAAGTCAAGACAAAGTATGTCACCTGAAAGGCAGTCTGTTGACGAGGTTTTTGTTCCTCCTGTAGTGATTCATCTTCCTCTCCGCTGTCAGACTCAAACATGTAATATTCCCCAGAATGCAACACTAAAACAACAACATTAAACCATACTTAAACTCATTCCCTCTCTCAAAAAAAACATGTTCAAAACCCTTGGATGCATGGTGTATAGCGAATAAACACTCATTTACTTTAGATTGACTTGATTATTACACAGCAGTATATACTGTAGAATTTTATTAAATCTAAGCTTAATACTTCCTTCTTCATATGACAGGAAATGATTTGCAGACTCTGACAGGGCTAAGTTTGATATTAAGACAGTATATCAGCTGATGGTGAGCATACCAGTTGCATGGTCCATCCAAGGGTACTGCCACTTTTTGGATTTTGATAACTTTCTTTCCTTCTTCTGTTCCTTGGAGTCTGTGAGGTGAAAGACACATGTAAGTAACATGACTGACGCAGTCTCTAGTAGCTCTGAACCGAATTTGCATCAGAAATCCTTTCTGATTTCCATGGAATCTGTAGTTTACAACACACTAAACATCCCCTTCCTTACGCATCCACTTCCTTTTGCCTATTTCTTTATTAAAAGAATACACCAAACAAAACAAATCTAAAAAGTAACTCCTATACCATACCTCATTTAAAATGTTCTATTTACTTATTTTCCCAACTGCCATAGTTCTCAAACTTAATTCAAGTGTGCATGTGATATCAAATCTTGAAAGCAGTGTACTAAATTTGAAT
>JAUYWG010000040.1:23784459-23808764 GCA_034779775.1 Enteromius afrohamiltoni
TGTCTAGGTACTTCATTGTTTGCTCCACCCCTTGACCTACTTTCACATGTATAAAACCTGGATGTGTTTGTATGTCTCCACGTCTGTGTTTTGATCTGTTGTTTTCTGACCACCGCCTTTGTTTTGCCCTTTGGATTGTGTTTACTGTGTTCTGACCTACGCTTGGACTCTGACTACTCTCTCGCTGAGTCTACGTCATGCCTGTATGCTCCTGATCGACTCTGCTCGTCTCACTCAGTCTACAAAAAAACAAGCCGCACATGAATCCGAACGCCTTCTTGCGTCTCCCTCGTAACAGCCATATTCTCTGTCTCCCACATTTGGCTCTCTGACTACACACATACTGTGCTAGTATACTAAAGGCAAAAACACCAAAAATAAATCTTAAAAAATAATATATTAGTATAACTTATGCCACACGCTGTGGAGAAAAAATATAAAAGTTTTATATTTTGCTATTATTTTATATTTGCTATATAGCACATCAATTAACGTAATAATTCTGTATGTGTACATACAGTAAGGTTGTATAATAAATGCATAGTAGCTGTGTAATTCCTTATTAATTATTCATTTCCTAATTAAATGCCAGTCAGAGGGGTTTTAGACACTTGTTAAACAGGAGAGGTTGAAAGACCAGCAGCCCAACAGCACAGGCTTGGCTTTTAAAATTGTGTCTCAAGAGTCTTGTTTTCGGTTTCATTTCATTGCCAGATGTTGAACTTTTTTTTTTTTTTTAAACCAGGAACCCATCTTGTGTGAATGTCCCAAAACAAGGCAGTGCAACCTCTATATTCCTTTTTATTCTAGACAAAAATGATTGCTGTTAAAGTGATGTGTTAAGTCACCTCACTGTTATTTTGAATGAAAAGGTAGACTCACCTATACAGAGGGCAGGAGGGATACCCACGCACAGAACATACTGGTATATCATGAAGACAACCAGAAACAGGCAGTACTTTGACCAGATCTTGGCAATGGCTGCTCTGCGCCGTTGTACTATAATGGCTACCAACCAACAGCCGTGAATAATAACCAGGAAGTTCATACGCTGACCAATAACATTCACAGTCATGAGGAAGCAGATCTAGAGGTTAAAGTGAGGCGCAAGTTACCATTAGAATTTATAATTGTGCTTTGATAGTATCTCACAATGAGAAATAGTATGAGATATCAATTCTCAGACGTATTTATCCAATAGCATGAGTTTATAATGTTTTTAAATTTGGTGGATGTCATACTTCTAGGCCAAACTTGTAGAAGCTGTAGTTGAGCAGATATTTGATGCAGTGGAGGAGACCCTTGTCCAGCGTGTCACGGGTGGCCTGGGGAAAGATGACTGGAATTGGAGGTGGTGACCGCTGCTGTTGTCTGTAATGATGAGTTTGGTGACGGTACACTGTTGCCTCAAATACCAGCAGCATCAGCACCAGCAGATGATCCTAATGAAACAGAACACAGACCTAGTGTGCAACTTATTAAAACGGTAATCGTGTATGATGTAAAACAAATGATGGTGTGTCATATAACAGACACAAAAATACTTCTTGTGAGCTTCTATAATATAACTTATCTGCAAGCTCACAGGCTTTTTTAAATAGAACAGTCATTCCTGAGACATGGGACAAAACAGGTCCAGCAAGTGTAAAAGTTTTTGCCACACTTCTTAAGAATGACAGAGAAAACACAACAAACAAGTGGTGTCCAGTAATCTTACATATTAACATTTTTCCCAATTTTGTGAACAATTTTCAACTTGTAAAAGTTAAGGTTAACATTTGACCAATTAATTTTCTTGACTTTTTCATTTTCCTTTTTTTCCGTATCATTTAGTGTTTGAGATTTCACTGACATTTTAAACTGGAGCATATGATTTAAAAAATAATAAAAATATAAAAAGCCACAAAAAACAAACACAAAAAATATGCCATATATGGAGATATTTCCAGATCAAATAGAGTAAGTATTTTCATTTTTGGTCATGTGAAAGGTAAAACAGAATCTCACCTTGGTGTATCCAAGAACAGTAGCATCTTTCCTAACACCAAACCATTCTGCCGGGTCCACAGGTTTTTTATACAGGGTGGAGTTCAGCATTTCATTCTGTTCTAGACTGGTTTCATTGTCCATTGGCTAAAATGCAGAGGAAAAAGTAGTAAACAAAGTGGCCTAAACCAGTAAGTTTCCAGAATAAAGTTATTTTTCTGTCTTCACTGAAATTGAAAGGTTACCAACATCTTGTTGCTACATCATGTTGAATCTGTTTAGGACATTTCACAATTACTGAATGGAAAGAAACAAACTCCCTAGAAACACCAGGAACATTTCAAGGCTGCTAGACGTCTTTTAGGCTGCAAGGCAAAATCCTGTCAGCAGAATAGACTAATTACACTGAAGAGGAAAGTTTGGCCATACGGCGAGAAACACAAGCCTTTTTAACGGCAAGCCTGAGGAATAGCCATAGCATCTGTAAATCACCTGAGAATAACAATTCACTTTTTTCCCCAAACACAGATAAAACACAAGACTAAACACATTAACTTCATCCACGCTTGAGGGTATTTGTTTAATTAGTGCTAAGTTTATGAGACCAGCAGGGTGCCGAGACGTAAGTATCACACAAATCTTAAATGGGACGGTGTTGCTGTTATTAATCTTGGTAGACGAGTGGGATAAAGTGAGTACGTGCTGCATGAATGTGTTTAAAAGTAGAATTTTACATTCTATGAAGTAAATGAAAGTGTCTTCTCATGCAGAAGTCATAATAATATGCTGTTCTGAGTAGTATATATATGTATGCATATACATACACACACATATATACATATAATGTTACTTAAAAATTATTCAATAGATAAAATGGAAACACACATATAAATTTTTTCTGTGTGGAGGTTTTGTTTGTTTTCTTGATCCGACAAAATATTTGCCAATTTCCTTTATTTCCATTGTTATTATTATTTTTTTATTTTATTTTATTTATTTTTTTATTTTTTATTTTATTTAATTTTTTTTAAGAAATGTAAACTTTTTAAGATTTTTCCTGTCTTTTTGATCAGATGAATGCAGCCTTAAACATAAGAAACATCTTTAAAAAAATATTACAAATGTTACTTTTTCCAAACTTCTTACTGGTAGTGTATATATATATACACACACACACACACACACACACACACAGTAGTCAATATTTGAAGTGGATCAACAACTTTCTCTGAAACTGTCTTAGGACAACACTGATTAACTTTTTGATCCACTTCAAATGTTGACTACTATATATAGTTTATGATATCTTTATTATACAGTAACAGATGCAAAAATGAGACATTAAATAGTTCAGGATTTGTTTAAAGGACAGAAGCCACTGTAATAGTGATGCTAACCTTAGAAACAATTTACAACTAACAGTAAATAAATTGTGTTAGTAAGCATGTGTGTTTAGGTGCCCTGTCTTACCAAAGTGCAGTTGTTGGAGTACTCTGCAGTGTTGACGACACTGAGCTGGTATAGCATCTTGCAGACGATGATGACACAAACCCAGATGGTGGAGAGACAGGAGGCCATTGCTCTGAAACGGCCGTAAGGCATGGCAAAACTCCACAACACCACCAGGACCAAGTTCATTGCAGATGGCTATGAATGAAAAGGGAATACAAGAAAGTAAATACAAGGCAAGTGAAGTGTGAAACACTGACATATTATCACCTCATAAGAAGATAGGTGGAAGCAGATGGTGGTTTCTCTGATGTGCTGAGAAACTACATAAATAACTGCAGGTTATGAAAACCGACAATTTGAGAGTGAGCAAACCTCCAATAGTGCCACCCAGACGACAAAATAAGCCACAATTTTGACGATGTGCAGCTCCAACACTCTCCAAATGAAGCTTTGGACATGGGTCAAGGTGTCAGAGAACTTCCTAGACAGAACCATTAGTCTGTCCATCACCAGTCCCCACTTGCTGGGTATCGCCTCTGAAAACGGAGTAAGAATGAGTTTTGGCCAATATTAAGTTAGAAACATGCTTTTGTTGAGTTGCACCAGTACAGAAGCAGCATTTATTACTCTCACCATCAACCTCTGATGGATCATCACCCTGCTCTGTAATGAGATCTTCCTCTTCAAATTCTGTGGATCGAACCAAATCCGGATTCTCTATACCTCTCTTCCTGTGGGGAGATCAACAACAGTACAAACAGTGATAACTAAAAAATATCTAAAATATTCTCATCCTTCTTTAAAGGGTGACTCTATAATAATAATAATAATAATAACAACAACAATAAATAAAAAAAAAACATTAAAGATTTTTACAGTAATTACCTAGACCTAAAATATACTAGCCTAACAGAATTACATTTAGGTAATTCAGCTAAAATTACAAAATAAAGGAATTTGGCAATAAAATGTTAAGTAATAATAATGCATATTTAATACTAATAATAAAATAAATAAATATGTATTTGTTGTTGTATTAAAAATAAATTAAAAACACAAATGCTGCAATAAAATGTAAGTTCTGATATGTTTTGTTGATTTTGTTGTGGGTAAATAACATATACATTTGCAGATAACAGTGGATTGTCTTTTATTTATTTATTTATTTATTATTATTATTATTAGTTTTATTGGGTAATATTGGAGTTAATGAATATTACATGTTGCTTAAATGTTTAATTGCATTGTAGGACATTACAAGGACATGTAATCTAGGGATGTTAGTCACTTGAAATATTTAATTATGATTAATCAACCTTAACAAAATCAGTTTCTGTTTAAGTCAAGTGAATTAAATAATGTGTGTATTTAACTCAGAAATTGAGGACACTGCTAAATGTGTATGTGTCTATGAAACAAGCACTGGGAAAAAAAAGATATATATTTAAACATCTGACACAATTAACTACTTTTACAGTTCAAAATAATGAATGCATTTTAAATAATAAAAAATTGCATTTTATTTTGAAAAGTCAAATTTGTCTTGAATATACAGTATGAACGCATTTGTTCAGAGGTAGTGTTCATGCCTGTGAATAGGAGTGACATTCTCCAGATCTGTGATCTTCATGAAGCGCTTATGGAAGTAGTGAAGCTGTAGAATACAGGCCAACAGGAAGAAGCCTGGGATCACAATACTAGTGAAGAGCTCAGACAGTTTAAACGTCTCCAGTCCTATGTCAGCCAACCTAAAGACAGAGAACATGCAATTATCACAAAAAATGTACCTAAAAATGAAAATTCCAACATCACTTATTCAACAATATAGCATTCCAAACCCATTAGACTTTCCATAGAACGCTATGCACAATTTGTAAGTTATATCAACAGATATCAAAAAATCTATTTGGAATGACATTAGGGTCATTTCATATATTCCTTAAAAACACTTAAAAATAGTAAACACTAAACCAGAGGACATACTGTTCTTCTGTGAATCCAGTGAAGTTTCCCCAATAGCCTGGAAAGTCCTCAAACTGAAAAGTGTATATAGCAATAAGCAACACCATGGTGTAGGCCACCACCATCCACCAGAAGGCCTTCAGCAACCTCCTCCAGAGAGAATAGTACACCTAAGGACAGAGAATTTTTTTTTTTTTTTTCAGTTTTATGACTAAATATAGTTAAGACCATTACATCTGAAACTGCATGTGGGCTGGTAAAAGTATACCTGATACAGGCACAGGCACAGCAAAAATAGCAGCATGTAGACGATCTTGTAGGCTACAAGCTTTCCTGCGAAACTGACCATGATGAACATGCCTCCACACACGTAGATCCAGTACTTAGCGTACAGACTCATCACCATCCCACCTAACACCTTCAAAATCGACTCATTTCGACCTGCGCTCTCTGAAAGAGAGAGAAAAACACTCTTAAACTACACTGCTGTGAAATGAGTAACCCCAAAATAAATTAAGACAAAATAAGAAGAGTTAACAATCAAAGAAAAGGTTTTTATAACATTGTATTAATTATGATTAACTGCATCCAAAATACAAGTAATTTGTTTACAGTATATATGCATATGGGTAGTTGACAAAATAAAATTAAACTCTGTCCTGGTGTGACATCACAAAAAATGTAGAAAAAAACCCATCATTGCTTCATTCTTAGAGTTACAAACAGCATGTGGTTTATCTTCAATGTTAAAGATTTTTTGTTGTTGTTTTTTTTTTTTACTTTTTTGCATTTGTACTAAATGTAAACACACACACATACAGTTTTATTTAGAAAATATTTAAGTTTATACATTTATATATATATATATATATATATAATATTTTATAAATAATAATAATAAATAATAATTCTTATAAGTACATACCTAATGTATAAAGCGTTATATATTTTTCTTAAATATATAAATGCGTGTGTTTGTATTTATATATACAAATTATAAATATAGACAGTTTACACACACATTATGTAAAGAAAACTTTATATTGGATGCGATTTATCATTTGACAATTCTTTTTTTTCTTTTTTTTTTTTTAAACTACAATTTTTTTTATCTTTCAGAAAAATCTTACAGGTTTAGATTGCGCATGGAAAAATGAGGACAGTATTTTCATTTTGGTGTAAACTAGTCCATTAAGAAAATGCATTTTAAATTAATTTTATTTAGCAGAAAATAAATAAATAAAACCATTAAAATAAATTAATAATTAACTAATAAATACATAAAAATGTTGTAGAATTTAAAAATTTCAACATGAATTAAACAAAATTTGGAAATAGAAAGACTCCCCCACTCCCCATATACACTACCGTAAGCTGCGTTACATTTCGACTAATAGATAACAGAAAGTTTAGCAAACACTTATAAGGTAAACATCAGATAAACAGCAAAAGTAAAAAGGCCTTTTAAAATGAAAACAAAAAGAAAATTACAACTAAATTGGTGGCAGTGTGTGTGTTTGCCAAAAAAAACAAGAAAGGGGAAGAATATATGAGGTGCATGGAGCAGAGGGGGAATTACGAATGTTTTAATAATGATGATTAATAGTAAGAGATTAATGACTTCATTTCCTGAACTTCCTGAATGAATCAGAAAGAAATATTTTTTTGTTCTTTCCTTTGTGGTGTTGTTCTCTCTACATTTGTTCCACCAACAAAATGGCACAAAAGCAAACAAAATAGTCTCTCCTGATGCTCCCGCTCACCTCCAGTGGTGACCTCCTGCAATGGTGCAGTTATTCTCTTCTTCCTGCTGAACATGTCCTTTACAGACTGTCTCAGCAAAAGCCAAAATGTCAACGTGAACAGCAGCTGAGAATAAAGAGAAAAGAGTGAAGCAATATTTACACTTTGCTCACAGTGCATTATGAAACATGAGAATAAGGACTAATCATGTGGCTCACGTGTGGTTGGATTGTGTAAAGATATAGCAAGTAAGAACAAGTTTTCTTATCTACATTTCTGACTAAATTCAAGGTTTATTGCAGACATCTGTATCCAATACATAAAGCCATTTCGACTTAGAATTTGTTAACTAAAAACAGTGCTTCCCAACTTGTGCAGACATACCAACAATACATATTCAACCTTTTCTAACAAACACATTTCAGGACATCCACTTGAAGTCTCCACAAGCTGATGAGCTAAATCAGGCGTGTTTGAGCAGGAAGATTTTGGTGTGCCTCCAGGAACAGTGTTGGGAAGCACTGCATTAAAGAAACATCTTAGGTTCAATACAAGCCCACATAATGTGATAGATGTGAGTTTGCATCTGGTCTGAGTCATTCATTTCTCTGTAATTTTACAGTCATTTTAGAGTTTCGGATATAATGTTGCCTTTGACATGATTGTATACAACACTGTCCTCACCATGGCCCCTAATCGCAAACAGGGGTACTGTGCTCGGTCCAAACCCAGCTGGCGCAGGCTCATGCTGCCAATGTGCTGGGGAAGTTCCGTTTCTAGGTCCATGGCCCACACATATTGCAGGCAGCAAAGAGCTAAACCATACAACAGAATGAAGGGAGAGCAAAGAGTAGCAAAGCGCTGACGTGCCCGCAGCATCCAGATCACACACGACCACAGCAACAGCACAAACGTCAGCCAGCTGTGGTATGTTATGCTCCACACCTGCAGGGCGCAAGACCACAAACACATTATTCAGGGGTCAAACATTGTTCAGTCAAGGAATCAGCACAAAGCTTTACATCTATAGATAGAAGAGAATAATTGTTTCACCATCATGGCTATGAGGGCACAAATGTAACTTTGTTGCAAGATCATTCGTCCCACCAGATGAAGAGGATTATCGGCTGTAGCCTCTCCACTGGGCACTGCACAAACACCACAAGCTCAGAAACATACTGGTAAACTGATATCTTCTGTAAGTCTAAATGCGTAATGTGCATCGCCCTACCTATGTCATGGTGGCTTGAACCATTGGTCACAGGTTCTTTAGACATCTGTGATTCAGACAGAGGTGACTCTCCTGTGGTGAGAAGTGTTTGCTGAACAAAACCAAAAAACACAATGGTTTAACACAACGGCTACAAGCTGGTTAGGTGAGAATATTCAGCAGGAACACACATTCCCTTCTCTTTAACGGATATTCCAACCAAAGCATAGTTCCAAACTTCATAAATAATAATGGTAACCAAACAGTTTTGGCTCCTATTGTTTTTCATTGTATGGAAAACAAGACATTCTATGCAACCAAAACCGTTTGGTTGTCAACATTGTTTCACAGAAGAAAGAAGGACAGAATTTTCATATTCATTTTCACACTTAGAAACCAACAGATTGCTATTTTTCTGTAATGTAATTTATGTGACTACTTGTTAATAAACTGATTATAGCTACTGTTCATATAAAAATATTATCTGTATTCCAAATGTGCTCCATTTTAACAAGATGAAGATTCATTTTAGAACATGTTTTGTATAATACAATATTAAAATATAAATAAACTTGTTCACATTTATACAAATACATATTTTCTACTTTAAAAGTTGTAGAAAAAAAGCAAAAAAAGCAAAGTTTTTCTTATGCGCGATGTTTAGTACATGTTTTTTAGATGACTGCAACCAATTAAAATGTTTGACTAATATCAAATAACAGTCTAATAAGGCGTGAGAGCACCATTTGAAGGTGGGACATCCTGTTCTTACACATGGTGACAGGAGCACATGGTGTGAGATCTAATTTTGTTTATAAAATGGCATTAACGTTTGCCAGGTTTTATATATATATATATTTTTTTAATGTTCAGAAATTCAGGTTGTTTTTTTTGCTGTCTCAGGGCAACGTGGCTACGATACAAACCTACATCTGTTTCAAATGCAATCTATCAATATGTTTCCCTTTTGACTTGAGCAATTTGTCTTATGATTTGCGAATGGAGATTTTTATCTGTTATTCTGCACCATTATAGCACAATGTTGCACTGAGGCAACAAAAAGTATTTTTAGAGGGGGTGGTCAAAAAATGTTTTATAATATTTTATCATACTTCACACATCATATAAAAGCTTTAAAAATAGTTTGGCACAACTGAAATTTTACAGAGATTTACATTTATGTTGGAGGAATCATAAGCAGAGTTAGTGAAGAACCACATTTATTCAATTCTTACTTTAGTGTCATCATCATTACTAGGTCTTCTTGCCTCCCATGACCTGAGCTCCACTTCCTCCCCAGCATCACCCTGTGCTACTTTAACTGCTCCACCCTCATCGGCCTCCACAAACAGAAAAGACATTACATCAGTTAATATATGAATCACCATTGAACTCAAACTCTTGACTTTGAATTATTGTACACAAACAATGACTCAAACATTATTCAGTGGCTTACAAGGGTGCAAACGTAAAGTGTGATTAACCGAGATTACTGTACATGACATCTTGTTCAAGGAGCTTTTAAAAGAACAGTTTATCTAAAAAGGTAACTCAGTGAACAGCTGGAATATAATATCTGTTTTAATGAACATTTTACTGATTCAAGTTAACAATGACACATTTTTTGGACAAATTATCCCTTTAATTGAACCAACAAGTGTGTGAAAGCACCTTGTCTGTGTGGCCAAGACTGTAACTGTTGATTTTCAGCACAATAGTCACAGAGATGTACAAGAGAAAAAGAATGCCAGGATTGACATACACCGGCCAGTCATGATGCGTGTTGAGGTTGATGTCAAAAGCTGAACAGTTTCCAGGCTTTATTATATCCTTCAGGCCAAACAGTCTGTAGCAAAAAAGAAAGAACATTAAAAATATGAGTGAAAAACATGCAACCTTTGACTTTCCCTGATACTCTGGTCCTACATGTGGCCCATCCCTTTCAAGGGAAGTGGGCATATTTACAATGCCTACTAGCAACTATCTATTTGAATCTCAAGTGCTCCTTTTCAAACTCACTTTAAATTAGCAACTAAAATTAACTTTGCATAAATGTAGTCTCTTATAGTGTTGAAAAAGCATTTTAGCATTTTGGTTTCTAGCTCTTTTATTTAGAAGACAGGACTTTATTCGTCATATTGTCTGTTATGATTTTATGCTACACATAGCTTTGTTCGAAGTTTTGTCTTAATCTCCCAGCATTGTGCATGAGATATTTTGTATTTGACGTGTTTAGGAAAATGATGAATAACAAAATTTTGCTTTATCTCACTGTGACAGCTGTGACAGATCTGCAACGGCAGAGAGGTCAGCAGTGATTTGTGTGTCAGGGAAAATGCACAGAGCTGGCAACCTCACTAAGCCAGGTTTTACAGCCAGTTAGTGTGGGTGTCACTCTCCAGATATCTAAGGCGTGTAAGTCTCAGTGTTGCTTTCAGTGGGTTATGCGAGGCTGGCAGGATACACCACCTTCACCTCCCCAGCCTGAGGCTCTATTTTAGTCCAGCAATAACTCTCACATTTACATCACACCCTGCCTTAACACAAGCCTCATGTAATAAACACACATGAACACAGAACCTCCTGCTCCTTTAAAAACATGGACAAACCACAGTAGAGTAAGATGGGGTAAGAAACTCGAAATCCTATTTGGAATGCAAGTAATGATAGTTTTATACGAACAGTAACTTAAAAAAGATCACTAAGCAATAAAGATAAACTGAAATAAAACATTTAGTCAATGCTGATAAATTATAATAGGTATAATAGTAGCTCAATGATACTAAAATAACATATATAAATTATGGGTTTTTTTGGGGGGGGATATATATATATTTTTTTTTAAAGAAGAAAGCTAAAATTGTAATTAATGGATAGTATTGACTAGTATTTTTTTACAAAAAAAGTTTTTTTTTTAGACAAAAAATAAAACTTCTGCTTGTTGTAGATTTAAAAAAATAAATAAATAAAAGTATTACCCCAGAGTTTTGAATTGTAGTTTATTATGGTTGTCAACCAATCAACATCATAACAAAAAATAAGATTGATAAAAATATTCAAATTTAGTTTATACTGTCATTATATTATGACATGTTCAATTAAATTATGGTCAGCTTCATATGTACATATTCTGTAATATGTATTCTGTAAAGTAAAAGAAGAAGTTTATCTTTTAGACAAATCTCTTTTCCTAGTATTGCATTTTGTATGTCTTTGTTTATCATTTTTTACATTGATGACACTTTAATAATTTTACAAATATAAGAATTATAAATAATAATTTATATGTTCGGTTAAATTTACCTAGAGGTGTTTTTTTTGCAAATGCTAAACTTATATTTAAAGATGTTAAAATGGGCCACCTTCTCTTATTTTACCATACTGTTTGAAGCACATTGAAGAGCAATTCAATTTCAACATTATATGTTGTGAATGTGATCATATTAGAGTATCATGGTACGAACTTAAAGTACCAAGATATTAAATGTCACCACTGTACCACAATACTGCCACAGTACTACCAATAACAGTCACTGTGATTTTCCAAGTAGAACACACTCCTGGATCAACATTCTTTTGCTGGTTCTGGAACAAGATTCCTGTCAAGAAAACAATGTCCTAACCTCAAGCCTAACCATTAACTTGATGGTTCCAAACCAAGTTGTATGCTTAATCCTAACTCAAACCATACTGTTTGATTGCAATGTTGCCCTAGAACCAACAAAAGATGTTGATTCAGTAAATGGTGCCAATGCTGTCCTACTTCTAAAAATCAAGGTAACCAGACTCATTTGTTCACAGGAATGTTGTTCCATGACAAATAAGGATGTTGAACTAGGTATGCACAGTACTACAACAAATCAGAGTAAATATCAGGACAGTAAGAATGATAAATACATACTAATGCACACAGACATACAGTACAGCGAATGTGAAGAGGATTGAGAGTAATGGACAACAATACCTGGCCCAAAGGCCTGCTGGGGAGAACATGTCTTGTGCGAATGAGCTCTGATACAGGTAAAGACACACCAGGTGTCCCCCTGTGAAGAAAGCCACCATCACGCACAATGTATTAAATCCCAGATGGCTGATGGGAAAGTTGCAAGCCCACCATGTGCACACTCCAATAAAGAGAAGGAAGTAGAAAGCAGAGAACGCAGAGGGCAATGTGATTCCTGTAAAGAGAAACACAGTAAGTAAAATCAAATTCACATACACTTTAAAATTAGACCCTAAACATTCTCTAAACAAATGCTTCACCTAACAAGGTGCTCTGAAATGAACCAGAACATGATTCAGAAAATAAATCTAGTTCTTTATACATTTACATAGTTTTATAAACATAACTTGTGTCCCAAGTGACATGTTATAAGGAAAGCCACATCAGTAAAGTGAAGTCAAGTGAATTCCTTTTGAAGTGCACTTTCCATTGAAAAGTTTTATGTAAACATACTGTGCAGACTATGAAATGGCATGGAGCAATGAGAATAGCTATGGCGAAGCAACAGTTGAGCATGTTAATCTGTCAGTGTGTTTATAGATAGCTACCTGTATAATAACACATCAAGTTCACTGGAACAGACGTTTGAAGGCAACAGTGCAATGAAACACTTGCAAAATGCTTTTGTTTACGTGCATAGAGTATGTCTCTGGCTATCTCTCAAAAATAAAGTCTATAAGGAATCAGTTGCAAACTGGGACCAGCTACATGTTTATGTCCACTGAGATATAATGAATGCATTCCAAATCTTTACTTCTACTACCCAATGAAATATTTGTTTTGTAATGGAAAAGTACATCCCTTTGAAAAAAACATTTGCCAGCATTGGAACATTTTAACACATTATCAATGTATTTACACTCTTAAAAATAAAAGTGCTTCACCTTTAGAACCTTTTTGTCTAAATGGTTACATAAAGACCTTTTAACATCTGAAGAACCTTTGTTTCAAAAAAGTTATTTGTGACAAAAGAAGATTCTTGAGATTTTAAAGAGGTAATAAATAGTTCTTTAAAGGACCTTTGATTGAGTGGTTCTTTGAGGAACCAAAAATGGTTCTTCTAATTTATGGCATCACTGTGAAGAACCTTTTAAGAATCTTTATGTGTAGAAACCTCTGAACCCTTTTGTCACAAGCAGTTTTTTTATGTGCAAGCATACTGTACAGAGCTATATTTATTGTCTTAAAATACATAATCATCTTTTTTATTAATTATTCAGAATTATTACTACTGTGGGAGGTTCTAACATATATTCAACGCTATGCGAGATAACAAGGAACATATCCACCATTACTATTCAGCATGCTATTTTCGAGATGTTTTGGTAAGCTGCAATGCATATCATTTCTAAATCACATATACTATTGTATAAGATAACAGATTGTATACAAAGCCTGCATATATATAGGTTCTTGTTTTCACAGCTATTCTTGACACAATGTGTATCTTTGTATCAATGTGTATGTTAAACCTGCTGATTCTCTTACCAGCTAGTGCTAGTAGTGTGACAGCCAGGATGCGGCCCATGTTCCTGAGGAAGCGCTGTGCTGTGGCACGCAGGCGGGCAGCTAACTGTGCCGCCTTGCTGCTCGAGTAAGGACTCTCCTCCTCTTCCGTCTCACTACATGATAACATTCCCTCATCATCTTCTAAATCATCATCTTCCGTTTCATCCTCCTAAAAAGAAGAGAACAGAGACATGATACAGACTTGAGATGATTTTCTGTTTTTACCTGTGTTAAGTTCTACTGAAAAGACATGCAATTGGTGAACTTTTGTCTAAAACTTTAAAACCACCAAGACTGAGAATGCCAGCCTTTGAAAGCACATGCACTGTCTGAGCATAACTGAGAACTAGATATAATAAAAAACAGAAACTGAGTGTTTAGAAAGTGATAAATGCACATGTGAGAGTGTGTTACACTTGGCTCCTCAGGGTCATTGCGATCATATCTAGCCGTACTGCGGAGCCAGGCAAGCATGTTTGCACCATGAGGTGTTTTTGGGCAAAAGTTGAAAAACTGTTCAAACCAGTGACTTGGTGTAGTCAAAGAGGTCTACAATATCTGGAGATACATAGGGTATTTTCAGAACTGGGCACAAAAAAAAGAGGAATGTTAGCAACACAACAGTTTCTGTTAGCCATTGAGTGCTTTCCCCTTATACTATAGAAACCAATGGCTACTGTCAACTGGTTACCAACATTCTTCAAAATATATATATTTTCCTACAACATAAGAAAGAAATTTAAAATCAAGACAAAAAATAAAAATCTTTGGTGAGCTATCCCTTTAAATCCCTGTTGTTAAAGCAAATGATCTACAGTACAAGGCAGAACGCGTTAATAGTTCAAAATGTCATTTGCTATAACATTACACTTTCATCCTAGTTCGCTTTCCAGCATTCCAAAAGCTTAACAAAATAGTATGCTAGTTACACATTAGTAAAACTGTCCTCTTATTTGTCAAAGCACACCTGTTTAGGTTCTGGGATTCCACTCCTAGCATCAATCATTACGATGGATTTACAAGCTCCATGGGCTTATTCTGTCATTATTCATGCCTTAAACATATAAGAGCTTTCATGATATATATATATATATATATATATATATATACATATATATAATTAAATTTTTTTCAAGTTGGTGCAGGACACTATAGTTCATTTATGCAATTGAGCAAAATAAAGTAAACTGAAATGGTATACCAAGATACCAAATTCTTCATATAGTGGGCTATTAATAACAGCAGCGGGAACCTTTGCCCGCTTACTAAGGTTCCTACCCTGACTCTTTATCCCCACGTACCTCGGCTGATTCGCCACAGGTGTTCGGCATTAACTCACCTTTATAAGGCCCAGACTTTAGTCCATTCTTTGCTAAGACTTATCTGCCAATGTGCTCAAATCGCACCACCAGCAGCTCAATAAACTCACCTCCTTGACGGAGGTGCTTGTTCCATCCATGCAAGCTCTCACTGCCACTGTGAACCAGCCCATCACTTGCCAGGATCCTCCCGCGGCGGCCGCCATTACCATGCTGCCCGCTCCTCCTACAGCCCAAACATGTCTGGCTCTACCCGACAAGTACGATGGCTCACCAGGCAAGTGCAAGGGGTTTCTTCTACAGTGCTCGATTTTTATTAACCAGCAAACGCAATGCTATGGAACTGATAACAGTAAAGTCTCCCTAGTATGCTGACGGGAAAGGCTCTGAGCTGGGCCACCACACTCTCGAAGGGACAAAGGATGACTTTTCCTTTATACCAACACTTCCTTAAGCAATTCAAGGAGGTTTTCAACCACTCCGTGGGTAGCAAGGAGGTTGGAGAGGAACTATTAAATCTCTGACAGGGTTCGTCCACGGCCGCGGATTACTCTTTGATGTTCAGAACTCTGGCAGCACAAGCAGGATGGGAGAGTAAGCCTCTAAAACCATGTAACGCCCTGGAACAACTCCGTACTGCCCGCATCTTCACTAAGCTGGACTTACAATGTGCCTATAACCTATAACACATCCGGGCAGGCGATGAATGGAAAACAGCTTTCTCAACCACAACTGGGCACTATGAGTACCTGGTGATACCCTTCGGACTATCAAACAGCCCCTCCGTCTTTCAGCAATAACTTCCAGGACATGTTGAATAAATTTCTCATTGTCTACATGGACGATATCCTCATCTACTCAGAGAATCTCCAGGCATATATCCAGCATGCTCCCGAAGTGCGAGTTTCACGTCTCTTCCATCTTCTTTCTGGGATATACAATTAGTGCTGTGGGAGTCACCATGGGTGACAACAAAGTTACTGCCATAGTAAACTGACCTAGACCCCAATCTGTCATAGACCTACAACAATTCCTAGGCTTTACTAACTTTTATAGGAGGTTCATCCAAGGCTTCAGTCAAGTGGCTGCACCCTTCACATCACTCACCTAGAGGGGCACCTTGTGGCTGTTATGGACTCCAGAAAGTGAGAAAGCCTTCCGGGACCTCAAGAATCATTTAATATCCGCTCCTATCCTGCGACATCCAGATCCTGATCACCAGTTTATAGTTGAGGCCGATCCAACACAGGGATCGGGGCCATCCTATCACAACACCATGGTGAACCCTCCAAGCTTTAACCATGCACATTCTTCTCCTGAAAGCTCAAACAGGCTGAAAACAATTACGACATTGGAGATAGAGAACTCTTAGGCCACAAAGTCAGCGTTAGAGGAGTGGAGACACTGGTTAGAGGGGACAGCCACTCCCTTCCTCGTTCTCACAGACCACAGAGACTTGGAATATTTAAGAACTGCCAAACGCCTCAACTCCTGCCAGGCCCGGTGGTCACTACACTTCGCTCGTTTCGACTTTAAGATCACATATCGCCCCGGGTCTAAGAATGGCAAAGCCGATGCCTTGTCCAGCCAATTCGACCATCCCAAGAAACTCAACCCTTTCCAGCCATCTCACCCTTCATCATCGTGGTTCCCGTTCAGTGGGACATCATGTCAGAGAAACGGACGCTCAAAGAAATGACCAGGCACCTACTAACTGTCCTCTCGAGTGGGTGTATGTCCCTGAGGTCCTTCTCTCATGCCTCCTCCATCTAATTCAGGACAACCCCATAAATGTAAGCTTAACCCCCGGATACCATCCCCAGTCCAACGGCCAGGTCGAGAGGTTTAATCAGGAGCTGACACATTTTATCAGTGTCTACTGCCACCTAAACCAGCAGGACTGGAGTGACTATCTCTTCAAATAACCCCATTTCAATGCATGTTGGGCTTCCAACCTCCATTATTCCCCTGGTCCGGGGGACCTACCAACCTGCCCACCGTGGACAACTTGGGATGCTGCACACGTCCACTTACAACGAGCCATTCGCAGAATCACTCGTCAAGCGGATCGCATTCGGGGAGGGGGGGTCCCCATTACCAGACTGTCCTCCAGAGATCTCCATCTTCATCTGCCGAGCAAGAAACTAAGTCTGAGGTACGTGGGTCCCTTTAAGATCATAAAGCAAAACACTCCAGTTTCTTTTCGTTTAGAAGTACCCGCCAATTATCGTATCTCACGCACCTTCCATGTTTCTTTGTTTAAGCCCGCTGCTGACCCGGGAGGAGAGAGGGACCAGGACGAGGTCGCTATGGCAGAGGTCCCTTCCCTATTACCAGAAGGAGAGAACATCTACCAAGTCAATTAGATCCTGGACTGAATCCAGCCGTGAGATCTTGTGAAGTGTGCAGTTATAACCTGCAATGATCCTGTGTTCTCTGCGTGATAATCGGTCTGTCTGAATTGAATGCCTTTTCATGTCATATTCATGTAATTTTCACTGTGTGCTGTATGTAAATGAGAGTTATGTTGGCTTTATTTAAAAAATAAAATAAATAAAAAAACAAATATATATATATATATATATATATATTTCAAAATGATTTAATTTTTTTTCCTAAATGATTTTAAATTTCTTAAATATTAAAATAAACTAAATTGTATCAGCTTAATATTGGCCCCTGGCCATCTTGCTTTCCAAGATATCAGCATCAGCTATCAAAATATTATTGGTCAACCACGTATTGGTATTATCGATTGTGATTTTTAAAATCTAGCATCTTAAAAAAGGTGTTTGTTAACTGGGACTATAAAGGTTGTCAGAGACATAAAATATCATAGTGAGGAGGAAGGAAGACTTATCAACTCACTAGTTCGCTTTTACATTTGTAACAACTCCACTCTTACAAACAATTTTAACTCAAATATTCTAACTTGCAAATTTTAAGGTTCTTAAAAGGTTAAATGTTTATACTAGTGGTTAATGTTTACGTGACTTAAACATTAACCTTTCGAAAAGCACAGCAGACCCTGTTTTAGATTAAAAACTCTGAGTATGCATTTCAATGTAAATGGGCTGCCCACATTCACTCTGCATATCCTTCACCACCATGTAAACAATAACACCATGCTCATTATGAATTGTCATGTGACAATTGTCATGTGCATTTTCAGTTGTGTAGGGGGGACGTAGATAACTACAGTATAACTACAGTATACCTTTTATATATACTTTTATAAGCGACAATTGTATTTGAAAAGGTGTGATCATTGTACAATAATCTTTAAAAACTAGCAAGAATCATAAACTGCTGTGGGCTTATTTTAAATAGAGCAATAATTTAAATATCATTGGAACTAAAGTGATGTTTACTTTAGGACTGGTTAACAAAATGATCCTTCAGCATTCTATAGTTAATGTAGGAGATTTTATAACTCTTGAAACAGTTTTTAAATGGGAACAGTCCAACATACATACATTCATTTTAGAATAACAATGAGTCTTGATTTTTACAGTGCATTTCCAGAACCTCAACCAAACTATTCTAATAGACACCGAAGTGGCAAGGGTTTTGAGAAAGTTGCATGAAGTCAGCCAATCAGATTTGAGCTTGCCATATTGGTCAGACTTTCCGTGGGTGAGATTACAAGTCTGGCTATAAGACCGACTGTAAACACTGAGGAAAAGACGTTATGCCAAATGTCAAATGTAACTTTGTTTTTCTTCTTTGTCCATTTTCTCCTTCTGAACTATTGACCCTCAATATAAACTCCTTCAAGGGCACAAGAAGGTTGGATTCTTCTAGTCTTTTCAGCTCAGCGCATTATCAGTGTTCAGCATGCCCAGATCCTCTCTCATTCCACAGCCTCATGTGACTCTATTAACACGCTCTCCAACAGTAAACATAGAGCTGCAATAAGGCATCAGTTGCTCTCTGGATGGATCCTTGTAACAAATCTTCAGGCCAATCTAAAACTTAATTAGTGAACTGGCTATACACTCAATAAGAATTGTGCAAAACCAGACTAGCACATGGACAACTGACTGAAAAGAAGAATTTATTTTAATTGACTGACAGCAATAATTACAACTAAAAACCATGCCAGAAGAAAAACAAAAACCAGAAGACCACTAAATTAAGCAGTTTGTACCTTGGTTCTTTTTAAAATATCAATATCATGAGCATTGTAAAATTTTGCCAGTGACTAGCTTGTCTTCTGTTGTGCTCATTGTAGCAGCCTGGGAAGCTATAAACAAAACATGGTTTCCTGATGGAAAAATGCCGGATGTTGTGTGGTGTTTGACGTAATGAAAATTCCTGTTGTATTCTAAGTAGTTTTTTTCATTCGACTCCACACACGTATGGTGTACCTGAATGTTCAGAGTTTAGAAGATCTTTCGTTATTTTTAAGTTTCATAACTGCCTTCATAAGTCAAATTACCAATCACAATGTTAAATCGTGTTTAAATCAAACCATAATATGTGTGATTAAAAGAAAATTATTGCTTACATTGTTTTCAACATTGCGTTTTTACTGACAATTTGTCAGTGTTTGCATTAAAAGTTACATAAAAACAACTATATTGCATTTATTGTGATAAAGAATATACTAACACTGGTCTTTGTTGTAGCTTTCCTTTTTTACTTCAGTAAAACAGCGAGTGCAGAGATATGTATAAACACATTTCATCTGATCGAATTGGCAGTGGACTCCAAGTGCCATGGTCACAACTCCTTTACCAAGTCCTTTACTGCAGGCCAATGCTTTAAAATGTTTGGTAATTGTTTACAACGTAGGTTGCTATTGGTCATAATGCTACAGTGCACAAAACTGTAGCATGAAGCAGTTTTTTATTGTTGCAGAAGTATTTCGAAATCAGAATATAATCGTAATAGTAAGCAAAACATACAAAATGAAACAAAGTTTCAAGGACTTAAAAACCACTGCTCAATACTAATTCATTTTGGCAAATTCACTTACTTAAATTTGTAAAGTTTAAAGAACTGTTTAGAAAGTTGTCTTAACAATAATTTACAATAAAGAGATTGAATAGTTATATTAATTATGCTAGGCAAGGACAGTGGGTAAAACACCCCATTTTGCCAAATAAATAAATACAAAATAATATTGCTGCCTTTAAGTTTTTACTACTTTGGTTTCACTGCAATGTATTTCTACCTTAGACTTTTCTTGTTTCCAGCCAAAATATCTAAAAATGCTTAAATTCTACTCTTTGTTTCCAGAAAAACAAGTCAAAATTATTATTATATAATATTATTTTGCTTGTTTTAAGCAAAAACTCAATTCATTTTGACCTTTTTTTCTGAAAACAAGACAATTTTTACTTGTCTAGAAAATTATTTACTAAATAATTTATAGATATTTTGCCTGGAAACAATACAAAAAATCTAATCTTGAATTGCTGAAATTTTAGCAGTGTAGTAACTTTCACACCAATAAAGCGATAAAAAAAAAAAAAAAATCGAGAAAGCGATAAAGCACTTTTCTCATTCTTTTGCATTTGAAGGTAGGAAAGTGTCAGATAGAGGTCAGCTTTGGAGGTATCTGGAAATAATATTTATATAAGCATTATATATAATGTTAAATGGTTTCTATTGTCAGAATCCAGTATAGTGGACACACATGCATGGTTTAGCACTTTGGGTCTCTATTCCTAATTGATCTTATAAAGATCCTATTTTTCTATGCTGACACATAGCGAGCCAGCCAGCCGGTGTTTGTTGTTGTTGTTGCCTTGGCAACAGCAGCAGGAAGTTGTCAGACTCTAGGCTGCTGTACAGTGCTTGAATGGTGCAAAGAGTCAAATGGAAAAAGAATTGCAACAGCAAAAATCTCATAAAACATCACAGGGTGGAGATGGAAGAGAAGTCAAAACTTGCAGTATATGAAAAATATTTAAAGCGAGCCAAACATTTTATGACATGCAATCAACTGTTAAAAATAAGTTTTATTATTACTATTTTCTACTTATATTTCTACTTATATTAAATATTTTTTCAACCATTGAAGTTCAAGCTTTCAGCTAAAAACGCTTCAAACTGCTTCATGCTGTATCTGCTAATAGGTTTTATTCTTTCTGAAATCAACAACTGAACCTAATTTTCTTACAAACCGGATTCCAAAAATGATACATTTTCTCAGTTTAAACTTTTGTTCCATGATTTATGTTCTATTCTGAATAAAATATTGACATTCGCCATCTCCACATCATTGCATTCAGTTTTTATTCACAATTTGTTTAGTGTCCCAACTTTTTTGGAATCCGGTTTGTACAATATATTGAAGCACCATTTAAACTACTAGTCTTTTGGAAGCTGCATTCACATCAATTAGCAAATAATATGAGCCTATAGTACAAACAAGATTTTCAAACAAGATTTTCTGAATAAAGTGTATTGCACGTGCTGCCTGTGCAAAAGTCACTACAATGTTAGGGTGTTGTGAGTGGTTACTGGGTTGGTTACTTAGTGCAAGGTGTTTACTTGTTGCGTGTGGATATTGCTATGTGGTTGCTAAGGTGTTTTGTGCCGCTTACGGGCTGCTTACTACAAGTTTCTATATGCTATTGAGAAATCACTTGAGTCTATGGGATTTTTTTTTGTGTTATTGTTCTCCCTAACTTTTTAGTCAAGACGTCTGATCGTGGCATTTTTCTTCAGCAACTCTTGTTGCCACTTTTGTGAGAGTTACCCAAATTATCATGTTCAACATCATAATGCAATGCAAAACAAAAATGCTTCGATTTTAGTTGCCATGTGACCTTGTGGTCAGGGCTACTGATTTTAATAACTTTAATTACTGTTTCAGACTCATGCACACAGTATTGGTTTTCATGTTTTTAGGGACATTCCATAGACATAATGATTTTTGTATTGCGTATAAAGCTATATATTGCATCCCCTAATCCTACACTATAAAAAATGGCTGTGTTTTTAACTGTAAAAAACTGTGAAAATGCTACAGTAAAAACCTGTTAAATGGTAACTGGTAAATTAAATTATATAAAATAATAAGAAAAAAAATGACATTCTCAGAATTCCCTGAATGGCATTTTGTTTGAATAGTTTTTTTTTTTTTTACTATGTTTTTTCTTATCAGTTGTGTTTATTAGGGTTGCATGTTACATGTAATACTGTTGAAGTAATGTTTACTGAGTCTCACAATGATGGTGTTTTGTGCTTGTGTGAATGACTCTGAACAAAGCTGCTTGTGATTGGCTTTGGCTCATCATGTGACTTTTTTTTTAATCACCACCTGCATTTGGTGGTTATCAGTGTATTTCAAAGGTACAAAACAAATTTCAGTACTTTAATAGGTTGGTATGTTAACAGTATATAGTTAACAAAATTATGGTATTTAACTGTAAATTCAACTTAAAATGGTAAAACCTAAAACGCTGTTACAGTATTTTTACGGCCAAATTCCGGCAAACACAGCTACCTATTTTATACCATAAATTTTGTACCTCAAAAACCCTGTGAGAGTGAAAAGATGAGAGTAAAAACACAACTTGGAAAAGTGTCCCTAGATCACAAACACATACAAAGTATTTTAATTTCATTTGTTTTCAATCCGAAGTAAAACTTTTTGGGCCATAAACTTTTGTGTACACACTAGGGCTGGGCGATATATATCGAACGATATATTATGCGCATCTCAACTGTAAAGGCGGTTCTTTGATTAGTGCTAAATCTTTCTCAGCTGTTTTTAAATGCAGCGCCAGTTTATGAATGGAGCCGTAGATCACTGACAAGCTACGCGTTGAGTTTCGCGGGTGATTCAATGGCGCAGCTTCTTAGTGTTCTACGGCTCTGTGTATAAGCTGGCGGTCCTTTTAAAAACAGCTGACGGAGATTTACCGCTAATCAAAGAACCGGCTTTACTGATGAGATGCGCACAATATATCTTTCGATATATATCGCCCAGCCCCAGTACACACAATCAAAAAACCACATATATACATAAGATATAGCTAATGTAGTACTTGGGGCTTGTCAGCATTAGTCTTGCAAGGCATTTTTATGTAATGTCTGGAGGATATAACAGACAGGACGGTTCCATCTAACTTATAAAATGAGCAACCACATTTTTACATAACTTAAATAGACCCGATAATTCTCAAATGGACGATACCATAATAATATGGTAGCATGGTGCATGTACACTTTGTGGTCAGAATTTACCTGCATCTTAATCTACTAAGTACAGATTATTTTATCGTAGTAACATTCAGCAATAAGGCAAAACATGGAGTTGATCCTGAGGATATCTCATTTGCTTGCCAAAGCTTCAGTAAATAAAAAAAATAACAAATAATACAAAATGATTAATTTTAAAAAAGAAAAGAAAAGCAGTAATATGTGAACTAAAAAAAAAAACAATGTGTTACTCCCATTAGTGCAATATTATGTCTAGTTTATGTGTCCAAATATTTTTGGGACCACTGTATCATATGCTTTTTTTAAATAGTTTTTAGAAGATTATGAAACTTCTTATTTTATGAACCTTACTTTCCAAAATTAAATAAAAAAAGTTTTGCCTTTAAAATGCTCTTTGTATCCATCTGCATGTCTGAAAACAAATATTTGCTTCCCAGAAGAATGATAAAAACCTGGCTTCTATAGCAGCCAGCCAGTGAAATTACAACGTCTGTGGATTACATCAGCACTAGCCACCACAGCAGGCCATGGGTGGGCTGAGTGAGGTTCAGACTAAACCAGTATTACTCACCAGTGTCTCATAATAAGCTGCTCAAACAAAACAATAGATCAACAGAAGCCTGGTCTATGCTCAGCTCACCTCCTGGAGAAGTGTAGACATTTGAGGTATGGAGCCCTCCTCTCTCTTTTTCAACAGACAGCTACATAGTATCAGGGTGATCAGAGAGATGATGAAGATCCCAAGGTCTGGCGTCAGAAGCAACACCATGCTCCAAGGTTCTTCCAACGGAAGCCTGCAGGAGCAACCACAAACTCTGCGGTTAAATGCTATAACTGAGCAATATGGCATTATACAGATCAGTAAAAAAAGAGAAGAGAAGAGAAGAGAAGAGAAGAGAAGAGAAGAGAAGAGAAGAGAAGAGAAGAGAAGAGAAGAGAA
>JAUYWG010000040.1:23808864-23819551 GCA_034779775.1 Enteromius afrohamiltoni
GAAGAGAAGAGAAGAGAAGAGAAGAGAAGAGAAGAGAAGAGAAGAGAAGAGAAGAGAAGAGAAGAGAAGAGAAGATACAGTAATACATGTAATACAGTAACTAGTAATACAATACAATGAAACAGATTAAACAAAGCAAACATTAGTGGCTCTAATCTGCTTAATCTGATCATAAGCCATGCAGACAATAAAATTTTGTGTTTTAATGTTTTCTCCTTAAAAAATAAAATAAATAAATATTGGTTTTCATAAGTTTATGGAATTTTTGCAATATGGTGAAAATCAAACGATAACAGGGCTGCATGAAAAAAAATGTTTTTTCATGTTAAATATGTTTTTGGTAATAAGACCACTGCATTAAATGGCCTTACTGTTTCCTCCCTTAGTGATCTAGCTCTGATCAGTTTCAAATCGGTCAGCATGATGCCTCACGTATACATGTGCTCATTCTTTGCATTCTCTACATACCTGGACACTCCAACATGTCTTGATAGAGTCTCCCATGTGCTGCCTACAGAGAGAGCAAGAGAGAGGTTCGTATACTGAGGATAAAAGTAGGTCAAGTAGGTCATAAAGACGAGCCAACCGCAAGTGCCTTTACAACGCTACCGAAACATTTCCATGAGCCACTGAACTCTTCTTTGGCAGAGTCAGCCAAAGGCTACCAGCCCTTGAAGTCTTTGCAGTCGGTCGGGCTGATGCATGGGACTTGGGAATGATACATCGTGCATTGGTCTTTCCGCACAATTTGGGAAGAGAAGGTAAACACAACATCCAAACCTCAAATAAGAACAGCTAATAACTGAGGCTTCTCAAAGGGATTACAGTACTTACTTACTTAATCCTCCTCATCCCATGTGAGACATAAAGCAGCTACATATCATGTAATTTCTGATTCTGGCAAGTTGAACAACGAATGACATTCCTGTCATCAACAGATCACTTTCATCTGATTTCAGAAGTTCTTTGTAGTTATAGTAATAACAAAAAGGTTCACAGTTAGAGAAAACGACTTGGCTGATCAGACTGGTGTTTTGAAAATAATAACTCCAGGAACATGTCCTGCTTGACAAAAATCACAGTCACCTGTGATTGCCGAGTTGGAAAATTCAGTTTAATCTGGCAGCTGTGTTTTGGAAGACAGCTGGCTTCTCAGTAGCCGGGTTATAGTTAGGTTTGCAAGTTTGATCAGCTTATAGAAACAAGAAGCCGTATATATAGATGTGAAGTTTGTGTCTATATGTGTCAGATGGTTTTACATGGACAGCTTTTGTTTCAGTCTGAATGAAATCGTTCAGATTAATAAATCTGAACATAGTGTTTACATGACTGCTAAAAAATAATGAAGAGGTTGGTGTGCATGTTTATATTTGACAATCTTTTGGCTTTCGCACACTATACAAATATGCTGTCTAAATATGATACAGACTTATTATTAACTGATTTCAGGTTTCTAATTCTCATCATTTCTAATTAGCAGATGATGAGCACATAAAGCTTTGTGTCCTGCTGCTTATATTAAAAAAAATGCTTCTTTCTGCGTCCAAAACAATCTGTGAATGAGAGTCCAAAGCAAGAACTGGTGGGACAACATTTGTCCTGTACATTTCACAACTATAACTTGTTAAGTGCTTTTGAACATGTTGGTCTGCTACCTGGACCAACTACTAACCATTTAGTTTAAAGTGCCCTTATTATGCCATTTTTAAGGCTCCTAATATTGTTTTTGGAGTCTCCTATAAAAGCTTTACATGTATGCAAGTTGAAAAAACACTTCTGTTTTCTCAAAATATAAGTTTAACCACCTCATTTACAGCAAATCTCAAACGATTCGTTTGAAGCAGTTCTAAGATTCTCATATTGGTCAGATGGCCCAGTCTGTTGTGATTGGTCTACCGTTCGATGGCAACCACAGGCCATAAACCCAGTTCTTTATTTTGAATGCTCAATGAAAATATCAGCATCTGTTGTTTATCATACTTATAAGTTGGGATTCAGTGGAGCTGCTGATCCAAATAAACTAAGTACTGAATCACCTTTTAAGAGCAAATATTTTGTGTCTCCTGTGCTGAACTCAGCGATTAGAGAAGCAGTTGTCTGTAAAATTACATGTTTGTGGGCTGGGTCAAGTTGTTTGCAGTCAGCCAACGTAAAACATAGTTGGGAGGTATTCAAATGTGTTACGCAGCAATGGGGTTCGAATTGCTAATAGCTCAGTTACTTGATTCTTTATTTTGACAATAACTTTATTTATTATGCACTTTTAATTTTCATAGTTTTGCTGATCATTTACATTCACATACAGCTATATTTATTTACTGCATAAATGGCATAATAGGTGCATTTTTGACAACATGTTTTCATCATTTATTTTAATTTTGGTTTGTTTATTTTTAAAATAAAAAATGCATCCTCTTTCTGAATGCCGCTTAATAATGCTTAATAAAGAAGAATGCGCTCAGTACATGCACTTAAAACAAGTGAGACTTACAGTTGTGTCCCAGTGCTTCCTCAAGGCTGGGGATGGTATACAGGCAGATCTGGAAGCTCACATGTGCCAAGATGAAAATCAGACTGGTGCTGAATAGGGCCTTGATGTAACGTCCAGTGTGTCCTGTGGAATATAGAGAAAAACACGAGAAAGTTAAAAATAAAAAATAAAACAATGAAGGTTGATCGCTATTTTATTCCAAGGGTGGCAGCTAATACAACAGTCAAAATTATTTAGCATAGTTTCACCTCAAATTAAGTGGATTTACCGTTCGTTCACATTTTAATAAAACTTTACAAATCATAATAAAAAAGACACAATATGTGTCAACTACCCATTGGTTGTCATAACAATAGCTTTACAGGTTTTGTAGAAACTCTCGTAAGATTTAATTGCAACATTTACATTGCAGCCACCCAAAGATGGGCTTTCTAACAATGTTTTCCAACAACACAGCAGTATAGGAGCAACATGAGCACATGTGTGAGTGTTTAACTTTTGCGAGAATTAGGAAAATGGAATAGCAGGCCCAGCTATTCTAATCATGGCAGGACTGTCAAAATACTCTTTTTTTTTTTTTTGGTGGTGGTGGCTAAAAAAATTATTTCCGCTAAAGCATAAGTGAGTAAAGAGCACTGGAATGTCCTCTGGAGCTATAACTAGTCACTGTTAAAACAGAGGAATTATATTTTTGTTTTAAATAGAGATTTGACTTTGTAGCAATATAGGCAAGGACTGGTTGAGCAAAGACTCGTTTGGGCTGAACACAACTGTATTTGCATTCTAGGCTTTCAACCCAGAATGCATATACAGTAAGGAGAATTATGAGAACATATAAAACCCTTATTTAAAGAGAGCACATCACTTTAAGCATAAATAGAAGAAATGAACCTATAATGAAGCTTTATAGGGGAGTATAATTAGGTTCAGTTATTGCTGCTTGATAAGGCGTCACTATTGTTATTGCTTATTCTGTATTATTGCTCACCTCCAACTTTAGGATGAAACTCATTCCACACCTTATGTGCCACTACCATAAATGATACCTCAAAGTTTGTGGCTTTTTGAACAAACTTGTCATTCTTTTTATTTTCTAATTATAGATACTTCTAAACATATGCTGTGGCAGGTCTAGTTTGCAGATCTATCACTACAACACTTCATCTATAGCAGGCCAAATGCATTAAACCCTGTCATTGTGTTCGGAGGTGGTTTCTCCACGTCGAGTGAGACAATTATACACAAATATTTTGCACCGCCATTTCAGAATTTCTTAACAACACATAGATGCTGTGAACAAGGTCAGTCTGCTGCTAGTCAAGTTATCCCGTCTCATAGCGCAAAGTCATATTGATGTTTCGATGCGCATGGAGAAAATCCATCATAGTTCATGTGCATTTTTCTTATCAGATAAAAAGTTTATTCGATTATTAGTAAATTATTTTTATGCATCTTGGTGTTTCCATCCAGCATTTTTTCATGCGATATAAAATGTGCATAGACATTAAGGTGTTTAAGTTACAGTTAATAAAACTAATTTCAACCAAATTGTTGTTATTCATAGCAGTGAGATAGCAAAATGTTACTATATTTATCTTATGGCTAGGGTCATTTTATGGCAAGAGGAGTGGCCATATAATCCACTAGTCATATTATTTTATGTATATCCGTACCACAAATGGCCAGACTAAAGTTTAAGACTTAGGGTTAGGGGTTTTCACTAACCATAAGTACGAATAGCCTTAGTAAGCACTCCTATAGGAAGAGAAAAAGAAAGCTGCACGGTCGACAATTACAGCCTGAAATGAGTACCACCTGAGGTCTGTGGTTTTACTTTACTGTAAAACACTGATGGAAATGCACCGCTGCATAATGTAACCTGTAAAATAAATGTTTTACTGGACAGACAGCAGATGCGGCACCCCACTGCTCGGGGATTTCAAGTTGTTCTACTATATACAAATTGTACTTTAATATCCAGCGTATATATGAAAACGGATAGCATCACAGCAGAAATATTCTGGCCTAGATGAGGTGAATGAGGGCACCTGGGTAAGAATGAACACTCTGGACACACACAGAGGCCTCTGCAAAGCGTTATTTGTCTTTCCAGTTTGCCATGGCATTTTCTCTGGTTTGTTTCCAGTGAGATTCAATGAAAGGCCACTTCAGGGCTCGCCACAGATAACAGCGCCACTATTTACCTTTAACCTGCTACGCACTCTAGCGAGAGTGTGAAATCTGTTGGGCTATTATGAGATTTTCTGCACAACTAGATGACTGTGATGTCTTGTGTTTGGACACGTGTAGCCATGATTGTTTTAACAAGAATCAGGGCTCTAGAGCACTTGACACAGCTCCATAGACCCCAAAAAGGTGTAGAGTTACTGAGTGACTGTGGAAAGAATAACAGCCTGCCTTCCCAATCCAAGCAAGATATTTTACACATCAGATGTTGGATATTTTTTACCCAATTTTAAAAGTTATCCTGTAGTTATGTGCACTGTTTATTTTGGCGTATCATCTAATACACAATCTAATCACAGACAACTGGATATTTTGTAATTCTCAATTTTAAAAGGCCTTTGAACCTGGTCCAGCAATTTTAGGGCATTTCCACGCTTAGCTTGTGTGGAGTGTTTGTTCCAGAACCTGCCGTTTTTCCCCCTTAGTTCAGTTTCTAATAATTTTATACACACACATACATATACACACACACAAATATATATATATATATATATATATATATATATTAGTGCTGTCAAACAATTAATCGCAATTATAAAAAATTTAAGTTTTTGTTCACATAATATGTGTGTGTACTGTGTATATTTATTATGTATATATAAATAAAACACAGGCATGTATACATTTAAGTACAATATGTAATGTTTATATTTTGAATAGTAATAAATAATATAAATTATATGAATTATATAATAATTATAATATAATATAATAATTTTCATATAATAATTATATAATATATATATATAAACACATGTAAAAATTTTACCTATATATCTTGTAAACAAAAACTTTTAATTCAAGATTAATTGATTGATGGGACTAATATATATACAGTGAGGTCAACAAGTATTTGATCACCCTGTGATTTTGCAAATTCTCTTACTTAGAAATCATGGAGGGGTCTACAATTTTCTGCATAGCTGCATTTTCACTGTGAGAGACAATAATACCATACCTACAGTGAAGCATGGAGCTGGAAGCATCATGCTCTGGGGGTGTTTTTCTGGAGAGGGGACAGGAGGACTGCACTGTATTAAGAAGAGGATAAACAGGGACATGTATTGTGACATATTGGGCAAAAACCTCCTTTACTCAGAGCATTAAAGATGGGTCATGGCTGAGTCTTCCAACATGACAATGACCCAAAGCACACAGCCAGGAAAACCAAGGAGTGGCTCCGTAAGAAGCATATCAAGGTTCTGGAGTGGCCTAGCCAGTCTCCAAGCCTAAATCCCATTGAAAATCTTTGGAGGGAGCTGAAACTCTGTGTTGCTCAGCGACAGCCCTGAAACCTGATAGATCTAGAGAAGGTCTGTATGGAGGAGTGGGCCAAAATCCTTCCTGAAGTGTGTGCAAACCTGGTGAAGAACTAAAGGAACCGTTTGACCTCTAATTGTTAACAAAGGCTTCTGTGCCAAATATTAAATTATTTTTTTTAAATCAAATACTTATTTGACACAGTAATTCCCAAATAAATTGTTTAAAAAAAAAATCATACAATGAGATTTCTAGATTTTTCTTTTTAGATTCTGTCTCTCACAGTGGAAATGCACCTATACTGAAAATTGTAGACCCCTCCATGATTTCTAAGTAAGAGAACTTGCAAAATCACAGGGTGATCAAATACGTATTGACCTCACTGTATATACACACACACACACACAGATACATACATATATGAAATGTAATTTTTAATGATGCTATTAAACTATTTTATGTAATACTACATAAAATGTATACCAGGGCAAATTTGTGCTAGTCCCCATAATCCCTGATTTCACCAGAAATAGATTGAAATAATGACTAGATTGAAATAAATGTAAATATTTTTGGTGAATGTAATAACTATTAATAATTGATAAATACAATGATAATTGTTTGATAAAATTAAAAGGAAAACATGATCCTTTCAGCCATGCATATTAAGAGGCTTGACCTGGAGGCCTTCAGTGGCTTTGTGTCGAGTGTGTCGAGTTTTCAATCTTGTTAAATCCTAGAATTTTATCAAGCCTAATTGTAATTATGTGACTTTGAACATGAATCATACCTCAATTTTTGTGGTTTGTTGGGGAGAAGTACGCTTAGACTTATAATCTTCAAACAGCAGACCGATAAAGCTCTAAGTGTACATTATGATAAAAAATAAGAGAAAGTAAGAGAAATTTGATGTTTATATAAAGCATCATTAATCACACAGTAGTGTAATTTGTTTATAATCAGATTAAGCTTATATTTCATCAAATGGTATATACAAGTTAATCTAACCACATTATAAAAACAAATAATGCTTGACGATGATATACTACTCTCCCCAAGAGTATTACAAGCTTCCTGTGGTTAAGGAAGCGAATGTTGGTACAAAGAGCGCAGCTTACGTAAGTCTCTGAAGTAACTGGTGAGACTAGAACCCGAGTTCTGACCCTGGCAGCGGGGGGCACGTGGCAGACACACCCCAGAGAGAGCTGCTGCTTTCCGGAACTTTCCTATTCCATATACAGTGGTGGGAAAGCATGCGGAAAGTCTCATCGCCCCCGCATACCAGTGTGCATTTGTTTGGAAAATGCAGAACACGGCCATTATTAATTAAACCACTTTAAACAAATGAAAAAAGATCCAAGACAAACACAACATATTTAATGCTGGATAAAAACAAATCTATCTAGAGTCAGAATTAATTATGTAGATTATATAAATTACATACAATGGCTAACAATAATTTAAGTGTCAAACAGGTTTCATTCAATGTACAAAAAAAAAAGAAGATAATAAATCACAAAAACAGAAATTGCAAAAAAAGCAAAAAAAAATTGCAATATAAATAAATAAACTCCCAACTGGATTCTCAGGAGTCCAAACTCTTTTTCTCATTGATATCCTGTTTCACACAGAGACAACATTTCAGGAAAAAAAGGGTTGGGATAAATGTTTTAATGTTGACCTCTAACTGTTTATGACCTTTTACCAAGAAAGTAACCATCTTAAGGAGTTCACACGCCTTTAGACCTCATCATTTGTGTTGTCAACCATCATATTGAGTTTAAAAACGATTTACAAATTGTGCACCCAATATGCATTAGACAGCATGGAAGCAGTCCATTGGTGTGCCGTCTGAGACAAAACAATTTGGCAATTTTAGTATCTCCAAAGACATTATTATCACTGTCTTTTTAGAAGAAGGTCAAAGGTAACAAGGTCAGCAAACCAGGCATTCTGAACTTAAACTTTCTATCCGAATAATTAAGGAAACTGTGACTACAAATGTGAAATTGACTTAAGGGTTCCCAGGCTAACATTTTTGTAGTGGTGATGTACATTTTCCTACAGCCTCCTACTACTCCTAAGCCTCTGATTGTTCACAACTGGCTTGGCCTTCCCCGGATTTCCCAGCCACAGAATGTGTAGCTAATCCACAGCAGGAAAAAAAAAGCAAGATGGTTTTCATTAAAACCATTAATACTGTTTAACGTCAGGTTTCGTTTTACTGTGGCTGGCAGTTGCAGAGATTTTCTGAGCTGGAATTGTCTCAGTGCCTTGCGAAAAAGCCTATAGATGACCGTCATTTGAGTCACATCTTCCCAGAGCTTGCTGCAAGCCTCCCCGGAGAACACTGAGTGCACTAATGTCCAGACAGCGGAGAGCAAAACTTGTAGCTGTAGGAACTCCACACGTCTCGTGGAGGTAAATTAAGGTGAAGCAATAGGCACATTCCCTACTTCTCTGTAAAAAAACAACAAAGCTAATCTTCAGACATAAGGAATGCAACAGACGGCCTTAGAAAAGAAAATTGAAAAGTGAGCTACGCACTATGTGTGTGTGTGTGTGTGTGTGTGTGAGAGAGAAAGAAAACTGTTTAATCTGCTGTAGCAACAGCAGCCCCCTTTAGCTTTTTAACTTTATAGACACTTTATAAACCCTTTAACAAAACTCAGAATAAAATTCAATACCAATTCAATACAACAGTTACAAATTAAACAAAACCAACTAACAAAAACTAAGGGGGGGAAAAAGTCTGCTGGAAAGTATTTTGTATTGCTTTCACTAGTCTTTAGAGTCATAATGATACCATTCTAGATTTAAAAAAAAAAAAACGTAAACCAAAAGCAAACTCCCCCAGTAAATCTAACAAGTCTTAAGTCTTTGATACATACTTTAACACAGCACAGAAGCAGCATACTGTAAATACATTTACAGGAATCAGTCAGAAGGGTAATTCTCATGTTTATACAACAGAGAACCAAATATTAAGTGTCATGACAACAGAAAAATGCCCGCCCGGTGAGATCATCATGCCATATTATTTATACAGGACATGAGCCCCAACAAGACACCACCGGTATCATATACACACAGAAAATCATATGCTATGATGATGAGACAAACACAAATCTTTCAAGCAACATTACAGCCTAATCGTTCATTTTATGGAAATAAAGGCATCTGCTCAATTAATAAATATATACAAATGTTAATGTTTAATGTGACTCTGAAACCAGAACTTGCGTTGCAAGTGTACCAAGTGTTGTGCATTCTGGCTTTTTCTTTTTATTCTTCCCCTTACAATGTGCAAAACAGGTTAACAGGCAAGAGCCCTGCACAGTTCCTGCTTGCTAAACCCGCACCCGTAATACTCAACAAACGCCCAGCCTGTTATCTGCCAGCAGCACTGATTTAATTCTGTACCTGACCCGACTTGAAGCGCACCAGCATCACCTAAATCAGGCAGGCAAAAATGATTTAAAGGTGCATCTGTCATGATAAACAGTAAACATCATGTGAACAATTTCTCTTGAAAACAGTAGTGCATGCGTGCCCTCTGGTACTCCTAGCAGCATAACTGTAAATTAAATTGTAGCCTATATAGATTACATACAGAAAGTGAGCAAGGTAGGGCATGAACAAGCATGGGCCAGTTTGAAAGTTAATGAGAAGGACCTCGGTGTGCAGGCAGGGTGAAACAAACTTATATTTACTCTTCCAGATGCATGCAGCTAACATGAACAGCGATATTATTGCTTAGAACACCTATCTTGTGCTAGAAGAGGAGCAAAGCTGGATGTGTCACAGTGGTGACGAGGAACAATTAGTCTGAGTACTGTTATTATGCCACTCCTCTTGGCCACATACTTCTGTTCTGAGTGTGCATGTGCTCACAGATAGTGGTTCTTTTATACAGAGGATCAAAATATCATTCACTTTTCAACACCTTGTTAAGCCAAGTTATCAAATACATACTGCCAACACCATTGTTCCCAGCAATCCTGCCTCTTAAACAGGAAGTGGCTATAATGATCACCTGCTATGAGCCCGAGAGCTCTGGACTAAAGCCCTAAGATAAATGTGCCGCCTTCCTGTCAGCGATGCGCCTGCCAGAGCCACAAAGCTGGATCAAATCCTCGAACCCTATACACATTACATAGTAAGGTGCTTGGATGGGGGAGAAAAAGCCAAACAAACATGCAAACCACTTTTGAGAGCCTAACAACTATTTGTTTATTCGACCATGGTTTAGGCCTTGTAGATCTCTGTGGTACTGTGATGTCTAATACCACAGGAACGAATGGGTCGTGGGTTTTAATGGATTTCTCTGTTATCAAGGTCAGTAAAGCTGTGGTTTGGCAAAATGACTGCTAGTCTCGAGTTCCAGACCCTACTGGACAGGGAGGAACAGTTTTAGATCAATAATGTTGTTTATTGTATCGTAACAGGAAAATATGAATATAATAAAAATACATATAAAAATACATATATAAAAAAACACATACAACAAAACATATAATAAATAAATAATTTAGTATTAAAAACTAAATTAGTGCTGTCAAATAATTAATCACGATTAATCACATCCAAAATAAAAGTTTTTCTTTACATAAGTGTATTTGTATGTACTGTGTATATTTATTAAGTATATAAAAATACAAACACATGCATGTATATATTTAATGAAAA
>JAUYWG010000040.1:23835811-23873603 GCA_034779775.1 Enteromius afrohamiltoni
TATATATTTTTTTTTTTTTTTTTTAATTTATTTATTTTTTGTATCTTTGTGATATTAACATGCATTAGGCTAATACATGGTTTAAAGAGTGCAGATGTTTGCCTGGTAGCACATGGTACTGAGGAAGGGTTAATAACTCTTTTTGGGGTTATTAACCATGTGCCATGTGCACTCATGCACCTTTGCACTTTTTTTCCAATGACCTCTGAGTAATAAATGCTTTAAGCCTTTTGTACTGTTTCGATGAGTGTGGATCTTTTTTGTCTATATACTTTCTGTTGAAGACAAAAATAGTAGTTTAATGATTTACTGCCAGATATAGTTGGATACAGCAGTCAGTTAGAAACACATACTAGAAATCAACACTACCCTGACCTGGTGACCTCTCATAATTTAATAGCTGTCAGTGTGAATACCCCTTTTGACCAAGGAAATTTATTAGCCATTTAAATAGTCAACCCTGGTATCTGTTAGCAGAGCTCTAGTCTCAGCTTCAAATGACATGCCCATCATCAGTAACAACAACAAATCATCTGTAACATACGGCACACAAAAGTAGAAAGTCTCTTAAAGTAGCAATCAAACTGCCTGGCTTTACACAACTGCTGGGTGTGAGGAGGCAGGGCTTTATATCAGTCTGCCAGGATACAAAGTTATGTTTACAAGTTCTCAAACTGCTACAATAAGCACTCAAGGAATAACCAACCACTGGATTTGCCAACATTTGCAGTGTTAATGGCACTGAGCATCTGAAAGTTCTATGCATGCAAGAAAGATGAACCTTTCCTTTCCAAGTGGGCCAAAATAAGATGCAACGACCAGAATCAAAAATAACTATACGTTTCTATTTTAAAATTGAAGATTGTTGACAGCTACAGAAGAAACAATTCAACACCTTTTGGAGAAAGTGTAGAACTAAAAGGGTTAGTTGAGAGAAATTATCCATCCAGGGAGCCTACAAAATACTGAAAGTGAATAATTAAAGCTCACTCAGTATGCGTGTGTGAAGAGAGTTTAAGTGTGATCTCCCTCCAGCAGTGCAATTCCCAGAGAATAACTCTCCATATCTGGCATTAATACTGAGAGTTGTACTTTTTCTCTCTCTGATTCAGGAACACTCTGAGCACCATCATGCTTTTGGTAAAAACATTAGAGGAAAAGATTACTCATATGAAATAAAAAACTCCACACTGGGTCACCAGAGAACAATCCCCATTTCCTATCTATTCTAAGAAAACATTTAGAAGTGGAGACTTTCTGTTAGATCAGAGTGAGTGGATTTGAAATGATACATCATAGGGCATTAGGACCTTTGTGATGTGCAAGGATTCACAAAATCTTTCATAAAAAAAAAAAAAAAATATTTACAGAATAATGCAGAATGTCACTGAATTGGGAAAAATGTGGAAGAGTAAGTCAATGGTAGGGCTTAAACACAATCAAATCATATCTGAGAATATTAAACATAGGAATGCTGTTTAAATATGAAATCTTAGCATTTCAAAAACTCTTCATAATCCTCACAGAAACTCAAATCTTCACTACAACTTGCAACTTCACTTAAACTTGACAAATATATTGTTAGTAGGATATATTTCTCAAAGTATTAATGTATTACTTATATTATTAAATAATCCCATGTATTAATTTGAACAGTGAACTTTTAAAATCTAAACTTCACAAGTCCACAATAATTAAAATGACACATTATTTCTAGGGGAAATAAATAAATAAAAATAGTATAATATTGTAAAAGTTGTAAAAAATTAATATAGTTGTAATAAATTAATACATTGTTACATTTTATTTTTATTTTATTTTTAAAATTGTATTAAACCATTCCAATGTAATCCAGAAAAAGCTCAACAGAAAACAAATAAAACTAAAAACATATATAAGAGAACTGGGGGGAAAAATTTTGAATTTCATATATTTTTTGTTAAAATGCCCCTATTATGCTTTTTCAAACATGATCTTTCATGCAGTGTGTCATGTAGCAGTATGTGAACATAAACTATCAGCAAAGTTGTGACACCGACAGTGCACCAAAAATAAAGTTGTTGTCTATCAAAAAAAAAAGATCCACGTCACTAAGTGACATATTTGCATAATGTCCGCCCACGTTCTACATCACAAAAAACTTGCCCTGCCCACAAACAGCACAATTTCCACATGATTACATCATGTCAAGAAGACGCTGTATCCTGTGAGAGTGCATTTATTTTGTATGTCCCTCCGAAAGATAAATCTACAAAGAATGAGTGGTTAACATAAAATTTTTTCAACAAGCTTGATTGTCTGTCTGTCTCATTATGTTTAAAGCAGTGTTATGCGTTATACAATGCTGAAGTTCACAACGTAGAGGTGTGCCAGATTCGCTTAGAAAAGCAAATTGCGAGTGCTACAGTACTACAGTAGTTGACGTATTCTCTCAGAAAGCACCTCTAGTAATGTCAGAAAGTATAGTTTTGGTACAAACTCTTTGGACCGCTGTAGCGGTAGACCAATTCAAGGCAATTCAAATCACAGCAGTGAGGGCTCACGGAGAGATGGGGTTTAGACAGACTGATTCTTCGAACTGCTTCACACGAGTCGTTTATGAATCATATAAATTATTTTTGGAGAAAACTAAAGTGTTTTTTGACCTTGCATACATGTAAACCTGTTTTAAGAGACTCAAATCCACCTATGAAAATGGCATAATAGGCACATAATGGCATTTTAAAATTTCAATTAATAGTTGTTAGATTTCATATGTCATAATTAGACATTTTTTTTTTACAGAAAAATATAATATCATAGCAACCAAACATCAATGTCTTACACCAGCTTGGAAACTGCATAAACATGCTCTAGTTACCCCCCAAAACACAAACAATAATAGGTGAAATATAAGGAAACATAATAAAGTCCAGGGGAGTTAATCATTGTCAGGAATCACTGATGCTGTGTGAGATATCTGAAATTGAAACGGTGTTAAGGATCCCACAATTTGAAGGGAAACATGAACCATCAGCCATCTACTACCATGACCTCCGGACCAGTCTGAAACTAGCCAGCCTTTCTGAAACTGTTTTTCAGTCTATAATTAGCAAGATAGAGCTTTGTAAGCACACTTTGTGCATACTTCCTCTCAAAACTAGTATAGTAAAACTTGTGGCGACAAAGTGAAAGTAATTCAAAGCAATCAAATCCCAGATTCACTCATTCTGTCATAGATTCTTAAACTGAAACCATTGTTGAGATAAGCACACATTTACACTGTCAACTAATTCCAAATTTTAAATAATACCTGACGCTGACATAATATTTAACCACAATAACATTCTGTCCCTCTTGCGAGATCTGTTCTCTGGTAACGTGCGTCTCGGCACGGGGGCGGAACAACCTGTCACTCACATTAAAATCACAACAATAACAAATAAGAACAATTCAATCAATTCCCAAAAGACCAAATTAAATTCACCCTACATTTTGTTTCATTCGAGAAACGGTTCCACTCAAGCCAATTTTATGTAAACATTATTAAAAAACATTATTTTTGTATATAAGATACAATACATATATATAAAACTTTGCATCCTAAATAGTAAAATGACTCTTGCAGATGTGTCAAAACCTTCCACACTAGCAATTTGTATGAAGAAAGATCTGACAGCAAGCTATATGGACTTCTATGGTATTGTTTTGGAGTTATATGTAAATACTTGATATACATCTAATTTTGTGTTCAACGGTATAAACAACAGCGACATTGAAACACATTGTGGGAAAGTAAATAAATGTCAGAATTTTCCTAGGGGGAAAAAATGGCGACGAACTGTTCCTTTAATTTAAGCACAGTGGGGTATGTTATATGCAAATATGAGCCTTTTTTTGATGCCGCCCAGACATGGCAACATATCTAAGCAAGTCTTGCCATGTGGAGTATAAAGATAACACACCCGCACGATTACAACAGAGGAAACTGTCTCATTTTTACTTCTGTCTGCTGAACCCACGCTGATCTTTCTTGCTCACTTTCTTTGTTGTGTTCACGTACGCCCAATCTGACACACTAGTGCAGGCAAACACTTAGCCAGCCGTGTCAAAGATCAGCTTGGGGGGGGGTGGACATTGTAACCTAAAATCTCTGGCTCAGGAATCACAGTGAAACAATCTTTCATGAAATGCTTCATAACAAAAGAAGAATTTGATCGTATCCCTCTCTTATTCAATAGTCTTATCAAATGCTGCTGTATACAAGGTCGGGTCCCTACACACAAACTCAGCTATGGGAAGTGAATGCAATAAGCAAAGGACATGTTGATGCAAGTATGAGGAATTTTGAGAGAATTCCTCGTGCTTCAGTGGTGTGCATTTAATTTCTTAGGAGTATCATGACACAACCATGTTGACTCGATGAGAGATGACGAAAAAATGAGTAATTGTTTTTCACAATAACAGGTCGAGGTCTAATTACATTTAATACACTTTTGATGTTAAAATTATGTAAATATCATATAGAATAGATCCAGTAAGAGTGGTGCAAGGGAACATGATCCGAGTATGTCACAATCATGCATCAGTAACATGATATAAATGATCATGGCCACACAAACACCATTTTCAGGAGTGACAATGAATTTACATACAAGAGTGAATCTTTGTTTGTGAATGAAACTGGACACACTCCTGAAACTGCAATGACTAATTCTTGATATTCTTGATATTTTGTCATGTTTTATGTTTCGATGGCTGGCTTAAAGTGTTGCCATATCCACTTATTATAAGCGTTTAGGGGCATGTTGTTTGAGCTCAGCTCATATAGTGATTATGGCGTTAATAAAGTATGCAGGTGTGGGTTGCAACATTTTGGTTTTACATCCAATATATAGCATTTACATTTATTCATTTAGCAGACGCTTTTATCCAAAGCGACTTACATGTGGGCAAAACAGCAGCAATTAGTCCTAAAGAGGCGAACAACAACTTAGGAAGTGCTCATTATACCGTAAAATAGGCAATGTTTAGATAGGTGCAGGCTAGAAAGGGAGAGAAGGGATGGAGTTTAAGAGAAGATGTGTTTTTTTATGATGTCAAGTAGTATTGAAAGAGGTGGGTTTTCAGCAGTCGTTTGAAGGTTGTTTGAAAATTGAAATTTTGTCATTAATCACTTACCCGCAGGTCGTTCCAAACCTTTAAATGCCTTGTTTTTCATGAGAACACAAATTATATTTTTGATGCATTCTGAGAGCTCTCGTTCCCACTCAGAGACAGCATGTAATTAACACGATCAGAGTACAGAAACGTAGCAAGGAGATCGGAGAAGAGAATAAAGAATCCATGTGACATCAGGGGTTCAGCTGTAATTTTATGAAGCTATGAGCATACTTTTTGTAAACAAAAATGAGTTTATTCAACAATGCATCACCTCTGTGTCACCGTAGCGCCACTGAACACAAACAGCCTCACCACCTGAATATGACCTTGATTTGAACACAAACCATGTATCTGCGAGGTGCGACAGACACAAAACAGCATAATGGATACTCTTCAAAATTGCAATACAGTTAGTTGTTCAGTTTGCTTCTGTGTACACATACACATTTTTTGTAAGTGTGGTTGTCACTACTAAATTTTCAGGTGTTAATTTAACCATAGAATTGTGGAACATTATTTCAGTCATATCACCTGCTTAGGCCAAACACACACTGCAGTAAAATTCAGGGCAACACTTTATTTTGATAGTGCACTTTAGATATTCTACTAACAGTAAGTAACTTTGCAACTACATGTCAACTAGCAGTCGATACAGTATTAGTAGACTGTCTGACTAATAACTTCTAAAACTTTATTTTGATTGGTCCACAACATACAAGATACTGACTATGAGTAACTTAGCAAGTACGCTTATTATACTAACCCTAAACCTACCCTAACTGTCTACTCTGAGAAAAAGTAGACAAGTAGTTGCAAATCAATGATAATTAGTTGACATATAATTGAGATGTAGTTACAAAGTTACATAGTTAGTAGAATGTCAAAATTAAGTGTAACAGGTTCGTTTGTCACTTCTTTTTGTTTTTAATCCAGCCCTATACATACGTACATTATATATGTTCTCAAACATTACTAAGAAGTCACAGTCAGTAATGCAAAAAAAATCTAATTTAATGTTACTGCTCTTCACTGTAAATGATGCGGGACTGTAGATCCTCATCTGCTTCAGGAGGTCAAAAATTTGTGACACCGTAACAGGTGCAGACCTCATAATTTGGCAGAGTCCTCCAGTGCACCCATGCTCCTCTGGCACGGTCCACATTTATCTGTTTACCGGTCTGATGCTGCCCACAGCGGGAAGCTAAATTCCAATTTAATGGCCACAACCCACAAACAGGATAATGTTTTACTGCCACTTCAGCAATAAAACTGGAAGGACAGCTTGAGCTACATGATTTGTACTTACTGACTAAATATATGTGTTTGATTTGGGACTTTACGGTATAAACCTCTGGCAGCAAAATTATATGAGGCCTGCTATCTCCATTCAGAACAGACTTACACATTTTTCATGACATTTTTTAAGCATAGGAAATGTTTGTAATGTTTGAAATGTTTGAGCCAATCAATCAACCAATAAACAAATGCATTTCCAAAAGAGTTTTTTTTATTATTTTTTATTACTTTTAAAAGTAAACGTTTCAAACCTTTTTTTATCATGACCAAATCTATCCACACAGTCATGGGAAATAGAAAGTCTTTAAAAGGTGCAAGTTTCACTTGAGTGGGATGTGAGAACATTTTTTACACAAAACTTTGGCAAAATTACATACAGTATTTGGCCATTTCAAGACTCTTGCAGACGTTTGGGCTGTGCTGTTTTCTCGTCATCCTGAATTTCATTTTTACAAAGCTGAGCAGACCAACTATTTGCACTTCCAAAAACAGCACAAGTACTTTTTAAAGTCTCTGCCGTTAGGCTGAGAAATACCGCTACAAGCTCTCAGACATTAATTACAGGCAACGCAAAAGCTTGGGCTATATTTTCAGCCATGCTCCACTTGGCAGAATTTAACAGAGAAGGAAAAAAGCTACATATACAGTGGGTACGGAAAGTATTCAGACCCCCTTAAAATTTTCACTCTTTGATATATTGCCATCCTAAGTATTCAGACCCTTTGCTCAGTACTTAATAGAAGCCCACTTTTGATCTAATACAGCCATGAGTCTTTTTGGGAAAGATCCCACAAGTTTTTCACACTTGGATTTGGGGGTACTCTGCCATTCCTCTTTGCAGATGCTCTCCAGTTCTGTCAGGTTGGATGTTAAACATTGGTGGACAGCCATTTTTAGGTCTCTCCAGAGATGCTCAATTGGTTTTAAGTCAGGTCTCTGGTTGGGCCATTCAAGAACAGTCACAGAGTTGTTGTGAAGGCACTCCTTCATTATTTTAGCTGTGTGCTTAGGGTCATTGTCTTGTTGGAAGGTAAACCTTTGGCCCAATCTGAGGTCCTGAGCACTCTGGAGAAGATTTTCATCCAGGATATTTCTGTACTTGGCTGCATTCATCTTTCCCTCAATTGCAACCAGTCGTCTTGTCCCTGCAGCTGAAAAAGCACGACGCTGCCACCACCATGCTTCATTGTTCATTCTGTATTGGACAGGTGATGAGCAGTGCCTGGTTTTCTCCACACATACCGCTTATAATTAAGGCCAGAAAGTTCTATCTTGGTCTCATCAGACTAAAGAATCATATTTCTCACCATCTTGGAGTCCTTCAGGTGCACTGAGGAGAGGCTTGTGTTGGGCCACTCAGTCATAAAGCCCCGACTGGTGGAAGGCTAAAGTGATGGTTGACTTTCTACAACTTTCTCCCATCTCCTGACTGCATCTCTGGAGCTCAGCCACAGTGATCTTTGGGTTCTTCTTCACCTCTCTCACCAAGGCTCTTCTCCCCCGATAGCTCAGTTTGGACAGCCAGCCAGTATTGATCGTCCCAAACATCTTTCATTTAAGGACTATGGAGCTGGGAATATGGAGGACTCCAAGATGGTGAGAAATATGATTGTGCTCTTAAGAACCTTAAGTGCAGCAGTTTTGTAACCTTGGCCGGATCTGTGCCTTGCCACAATTCTGTCTCTGAGCTCTTCAGGCAGTTCCTTTCACCTCATGATTCTCATTTGCTCATTTGTAAGGTCTTATATAGACAGGTGTGTGGCTTTCATAATCAGCTGGACTCAGATGAAGGAGTAGAACCATCTCAAGGATGATCAGAAGAAATTGTACAGCACTTGAGTTAAATATATGAGTGCCACAGCATACTTAGGACCATGTTATATTTCAGTTTTTCTTTTTTTTATAAATCTGCAAAAATGTCAAAAGTTCTGTGTTTTTCTGTTAATATGGGGTGCTGTGTGTGCACTAATGGGGAAAAAAATACCTTAAATGATTTTAGCAAATGGCTGCAATATAACAAATACTGAACAATTTAAAAGGAGTCTGAATACTTTCCATACCCAGTGTATACAGAAAACAACTGTTATGATTCCATTCATGAGAATAACATATATTTTAAAAAGTGCATAACAGACTTAAGTCGGAGAGTTGAAAGTTATTATTCCCAGCTTCAGGTACACAAAGCCAAAGCATATTCAAACCAATGTGCGTTGAAGAAATTCTATATCTAATTTTATAGAAGTCAGTTAGAATATGTCTTTCTTCGGACACTTCAGTGTTACACTACGAGAGACCTACTGATGTAAGTGTTTTCTCAAAGGCACGAAAGACAACAATCTATATACAATAAACTGCCTTGGGTACTATATCCCACAAAGCAATATATTTGACATGTCAACCCTTTTTTAGTATTAACTGGAGGAAATGCAAACTGTATTTTTTAATCTCTCTTTTCATTTATTTTTTACAAAGTGCCATAATTAGTGCACTACCAGCCTACTGCATTCCCAACATATCCAAACACACCTGTTTCAGGTCAGTAAACCCTTGACTAACGAGCTGATTTAGTGTTAGATAAGGGAGACATTCATTGCCCAGGAGCACACTTGAGAAATACTGTCCTAATGAAGAAATGCCATATATTCAGGCTAAACACCGCATGAATACCTTACTCAGCAAAAAAGACATGTCTTCACAAAAACATGATTATGCAGCTGTGCGGCCACAATGTATGTAGCCAAAGAAGGTTGGGCTTTTTGTTAAGTAACATATGCATTGGTACAATTCAGGGGTGATGAGGTTTAATATTTGTTCCATATGTTTGTACAACAGCCAAGGAAAATTAATTGCAAACATATTTCCCCATATTCCATCAGTTATGAAAGAGTTCTCAGTAAGATATAAATAAATGACAGCAGGTATGTTTACTTGGCACTAATTCCCATCAATTCCAATGAATCAAATCCGATTTTAGATTCTGAAAGATGTGTTTATATAAACCTTAAACTTTGCAGACTGATTTACATGTGCATTACATGTATTCTGAACAAATGCATGCGAACACAGCACTTTTCACAAGGTATTTGTGAGTCTGATTGAAGAAATAGCTACATTCATTTAAATACTTTATTTTTATCCTACTGAGAATATTTTAGGTCCCAGGTTGAAATTATTATTTTTATTGAAATGAATTTGGATCAAGCTCAAGTAGATCGATTGAGGTGTTTACACCAAAGCTTTTCAGCTTGATTGAGCCATCATGCAATTAAAGTATTATTGTTGCAATAAACGCACCTAGCTAGTCTGAAAAATTAGTAAACAGGCTACAGAAATATTGGACTGCATGCAATCAGACGCAGACAGAATGAAGCCGTCACGAAACAAAGTATGCTTAGCTTTAATATAATATACTTCATGAAAAACAAAAAGGTTTAACAGTTATAACTGTATCCCATTGTATTTTCATTACTGTGTTGGATGTCCTGTACACAGGTGAAGGAAACACAAACAACCATGCGTACTCTGTTCTACAGACTACATTGATTAGCGTCTCATGCAGAAATGACTGCACTCAAAGGCAAACGCACAAGCACACACACTCATTCACTTGTAACAATGGGCCTTAAAACAGATTGACCTTTCAATTGTGGTGGAAGCCCTGAGCCACAGCACTCCATCAGCATGACAAGCATCCTGTTTTCATGGAAAATGGTCACTTTTCCAGCCATCGGGTTGTTACAGCTATAGCTTACTGAGTTGCGTCCTAGTCTAGGATGATAAACAGCCCAGTCAGGGCTGATTGATCAGATTTTTACGGATATGCACATTTCATTGCTCTGTGCAAAGAAATAGGAAACAGCATCCCTGCTCTGTTAAAGAACACAGTTTATCTAAACTGCTGGTCAAAGGTTTGAAATAATGAAGGTTTGTAAATGTTTTTTTAAAAGTATTTTGCTCATTTGGTCAAAAAAGTGAAAACTTTTTTATATCCTGAAATATTATAGAGCATTTTTGTTAAATGTGCATTCTATTTTTCCATTTGGAGCATTATCATTACTGAAAACATTTAGCTTGTTTTTGCTGCTTAATATTTTTTGTTAGAATGTGTTTGTTTAAAAAAATCTTTCAGCTAGGATTAAAATGAAACAAAAGTGACAGTAATGACATTTATAATGTTGGAAAAAAAAAATTCTATGATATTTTTCTTTTCAAAAAATCCTGAAAAACACTTATGTTTCCACAAACACATTAAACAGCAAGAATGATAATAAGGACCATTATTAATAATTGAGCACCAATGTCAATTTATTAAAATAGATCAGTTCACCAAATCAGCATAATGAAATGTTTTGAAGGATCATATGAATTATTTACATCATATTTGAAAACTGTTATTTTCAATTGTAATAGAATTCCACACAATTACTGTTGTGACTATTTATTGATCAAATAAAGAAACTCTTGATGAGCATTAAATAATCTTTATATCTGAACAATACATATAATTTTTATTATTTCAAACATTTGACAGGTCGTGTACAAATTCGTAAATAACTTCAGGCTAATAATCTATAATTGCTTCAGAACCTCTTCAGTTTATTCAGACCCCAAACAGGTATTGATTTGTGGCCATTTAAATGTAAACCCTACATCCTTATCAAGGAATGACACCTAAGTGCAATTTCAGTCTCCACTGAAAGCTAAAAAAATGAATATGACATACATCCAAGTGAGAAGGAAAATGTAGGGCGAGGACTTGCTTCAACCCATTAGTTGTTGATTAGATTTTGATTGAAAATTACAAACTGCAGAAAAAAGATACATATTTGTCCCGGTGTGTCAAGGCACATGGCTGTAAATGTACTTTGACTTTGGTTTAATTGGGAAAAAAGGTTGAATTACTATAAAAAAGCACCTGGATTTGTTTTTCTTTTTAATTATGAATTTAGGAATGCAAAATACAAAAGTGGTCCATTAAATCTGGCACTTTCAGGAACATAATATTGAAGTCAGAACATTCTATGTCACACTAATCATCAAAAACAAGGCAATTCATTAGCATATTCATCTCCAGCTGTTTATCTCCACTAATTAGCAACAATAAACACATACTTAATCTCTGCCTTGTGGAAACTTCAGAAGGGACCAAGAATGAGTCAATAATGATTCAATCACTGTTTGATCTTTTGATAAACACGTCTGCATCACATAAACTTACTAGCTCATTAATCAGCCAGTTGATTGCGTCTGCAATAAGACATTCATGGAATATTACAATAACTCCTGGCCGAATATAACTTGATGACTCTTTTTTACAAAGGATCTGTGCACCCTGACTGATTCTAACAAAGAAATGTCAGAATCATATTTCACCACAAACTGAAGTTTACTGAAGTTAATTATTAAAAATTATTAACTAAAAATACAAATGTAAAACATTTGATATAAAAATGGTTGATTGTTAACTATTTTTCTCCCTTAATTGTGATTTTTTTTTAAATGCTAATAAGAACTTTGCTGGTTCATTCTTATATATTATATATTTTATTTATTTATTTATTTTTACTATAACCTAGACATGGTTGGCAGGTTTCATCCGGTTTTCCCATTAAGGCTAAGTCACACTCCAAATCAGATACTGTACAAGTAAAAACACACTAACACAACGGTATAGCAAGATTATCTCATTGCACCATCACTTCTAGGTATTTCCCATCATGTAAAAGCATTTCCTCTGGTCTGATCACAAATAAAATGTTTCAGGGAGGCCACAGAACTATTTAATGCCTTTCCCCGAAGCTATATGAATATTCTATGAATTGTTAAAGAAGATGAACCACAAATCTGCAGAGCTGTGTAAGGCAGAAAGTTGATACACAGAGAGCGATGAATAGCTCATAAACTGTTTATGGTTTGAGAATGTTTCTGGGCAAAGTGTGCTGAATTAGCCATTTCATTGAACATTATCTTAGAAAATAAGAAAACGGCAGCATACTGACTACATGTGAACTTTATTTATGGAGTGGTTACTTCTGGTTAAACTTTACTAAAGCGCCACAGGATTTAACATTTGCAACTGTAAGCGACAATGTACACCTTCTATTGCACGGTATGACACACTGCATTTTGCACGCTGTTAATGAAGAAGAGTGATTAAGCTTGCCCGAAAATATTACTCATTTAGATGATTTATGAGGCGACAGGCTTGCACAACAAGAGTACTTTTCCCTTGAGTGGGTATTCCCGTAAAACACACAAAGTATCAATTACACCTAATGTGCATCTTTTGTCCATTCATTTGTTGCAGAAGCGCTAAAAAGCTTCCTGTGTTTGTCAGCAAGTGAAAAAGAGAGACATGAAATAAATTCATCTTATTCAGTCCAAAATAACTTCATATCACAGCATGATTTGGATTTTTAGCATTATTCCCAAGCAGGAACCTCCCAGGAGTACTTCAAGGCAGCATAGCAGTAGGTGTAAAGCAGAATGAAAGGAACCCACTCAATACTGCCCAAAATGCAAATGGGCTCTGCAGATTTGGGGGTGTAAAATGCACAGCAGTGTGGTGACAGTGAATAAAGACATAATATTTACACACATAGAAAACATGCTTTATCTGAAGGATGTATGCGGTGTGAAATCTGTTTGTAAGATGTAAAAAATAACCCTAATTCAACCTAAAAACTTCAGTTCAATTAAGGCCTTTATCTTTCATTTAGTTCAGTCAAATTAGCTATACAATTAATATCAACTCCTTTTTGTATAAATCCTTGTACAGAAGTACTTTGAAGGAACAGCTCACCCCAAAATGAGTATTTTTATATAGTGTTTTTTTCCTACTACAGATGTCAACGGTGATCCAAAAAAGCCTGGTTACGAACGTTCATCAAATTATCTTCCTTTGTGTTTGGCAGAACAAAGAAATTCTTAAAGATTTGATAAAGGAATAGTTCACCCAAAAATGGAAATTCTGTCAAGTATTAAGTTTTTAATATTTTCACCAGGCCTAAAGCACGCTGGACTGAAACTGCCTCGTTGTCTTTCTCACTTTCCGACCTGGCATCAAAATAGCACAGATCCCTTGAGCAGGTACAAAAGGTCCAAAGTGAGAGGCATGCTGGAAGGCCTGAGCCATCTCAGGACTCTTCAACTCTCGCTGTGATGCACACTTTCCAGCCTCAGGCCAACTTCAGGCATGGCAGTTTCCTTAGGGGCGCACTGAGGCTTTGTAATGACAGCATACTGGTTAGTGTGGTGCTGCTAACACACCCAGGTTTGTATGGTTGCCCTACTTTAAAGTACAAGAACATGCAACACATCCATTCAGAAAACAGAAATAAGCCAAAATCGATTCTAGCTACTTCCTATAAGGTTTAAAATAAAAGAAGATAGGTTACATGCAGGCGTGAAAACATTTGCCATTGAAGACCGTGAGGAGGGCTCAACAAATCTGGCTGACCGCATGCGTGAGTCTGAGGGGAACCCGACACACTAACGGCACGTTGCCATTCTTCCTGTGTGCCACATGAGTCCCACATGACACAAGAAACCACATGTTCAAACAATATCCTGTCAACAGACTGTGCCTATGGCTAATCTTTACCTGCCTAATTTTATATGTTCTGTTTATGAAACATGGCAGGATTTCAGGCTATAACACTCTCCTGCATTTTCGGGGGAGAAATGTTAAATATAGAAACCTGTCTGGCCAGACGGCAAACAGACACTTTTCACACTATGCTAATGTTTATGTCAAGGTTTCATACTTTTAGCACATATTTAACTGCAGTACTAACAACTAAATATGTTACTAAACATAAACAGTGTTCAGAGTTTAGCAAACTGTTTAGCAAGACATCGAATTCTGTAGTAAATGATTCTTGCCTAATTAAACAGCCTTGCATCTGCCCTTGCGTTTTAGCATTACAGTCAGTAAAATAGTCATAAAAAGACATTCACAACCCATTTTTCTTTTTTAAGGTGCTTTTCCAAGTGTAGAATGAGATTTGATTTTTCGACTGGGAATAGGTCAAGGCAGCATCTCCTTAAAGGATGGTATACACTACATTACATTTGCCCCAAATTGCAGTATGGATGAGCTGATGCTCATTTCTGAAAGTCAAAGCCCGTCTGCAGATTTAAAGCAGTCAAGAGTTGACAAATTTAACAGAAAATTCAATGAAGTATGACAGGCACAGATATTTTAGACGTCAAAAGACATCAAAAAGATATCAAAAATGTCTCACACTTTGACTTGATTCTAAAACATGCTTTTGTCATGCATCTCCTAGCAAATCAACGTATGTTTGCACATTTACTTCTGTAACCTTTACAAATCATAAGATCTGAATAGTTATATAGTGTATTCCAGACAGCTGATTGTAGAGACCACTGGATTGGTTGCTGTATATATATATATATATATATATATATATATATGTATTTATCTTTTACTGGAGTGTAAGGTACAGGACAGCCCCACTTAGATTCATATGGGCTATTTCAGACAGGGACAACATGAAAAACATTTTAGAACCCATACCGTGTTTATTGGCCCCACCATGAAATGAAATTCAGTTTACATGCCTGACTTCTCCATTTAACTTTAACATTCTAAATCTAAAACTAAGCATATTAACCAAGGAAATACACATGTGCAGTGTGAAATTACAAGATTAATTAGCAACCCAGTAAGAACAATGACCTTGGGTTAACAATTTCAAGTGTGAAAAGCCCATAATTTGACTCTTCATGGGAGGCGAGGCTTAAACACCACAAGCATTAAAGTATCTGTGTACGGTAGAATGCAAGCAAATTATGCAGAAAAAGAACTGTGAGAGGAGACAGTAAAACAGGTCTGAGAAAGAAAACAGATGTGAGTTGCAATCCAGGCAGCAGGAATGCATGATGCATCCTTAAATAAGTTTAGGCCCGGAGGAAGTGAGCTGCTCGGGTGTGTCTGCTAAACAAACACCTGAATGAGGTGAGATCACCCAATGTTGTCAGCTGGACACATTCAAGCACTGAAGATGATGTTGAATAAGCGCAAAACTATCATGTGATTGGATGGCACAATAGGTAGCTGACATGACACACGCAAGGATTCACCTGATATAAAATTCATGAAGCTTTTATGACCCCCAAACTTCTTTTTTTATGTTTTATGCTATATATTAGCGTATTCAATGTATGGAATGGTCCAAAAAGGGTCGCACCACGCGACATTCTTGGAGCCAGAGAATCATGTTTGTGTAGCAGTATAAACGTTTTAAAGAGCATAAAACCAACATGGACATAAACTTCAAAATGCTTTTTGAGGAACTTGGCATTAGCTTTAAAACAGGTCTCTACTTTTTTAAAAAATCTTAACTAAAATGCTAAAAAAAAAATAAAATAAAAAAAAGAAAGAACATATTATTAGGTATCTAATTTAAAACAATAGGCTAAATTTTGGTGTGTTTTGGGTATAGGGTGGATCGTGTACATGTTGAGGTCTTACCTGCCAGTAAAAAGATGGGCAGCAGGCAGCAGTAGAGCAATCCGCACACCACCTGAAGCTCCATGAGCGACACTTCCACTCACATTCCTCCCACGGCACAAATCCACAACACGACCATCTCAGAATCGTGGGGGGGGAGCTACATGACGAAAATATAGTATCTCGATTTTGTTTACAAATGCATATACATGAAAATGTCGCTTCTGATCGATTTACTGACTAAAACCAGACAGTCGAACAAAATATTAAAAATATCACTGTTTTCTGCAAAGCGTTCTTAAACATAGGCTACCAATGAACGAGTAATTTTTTAAGACGTCGCGTTCAGTTGTCTCGATACAAAACTCAAAAGGCGTCTTTATGAAAGTCGATTATTCATTGTACATCTTCATGGAAAATGTGATTCACCGCCTCGGCGTTTGTTAAAAAACTTTCTTCAGCCTTTCTTCCGTTCTGGCACTATTCTTCTCCGACTTCACCGGAATATGTCCACAAAGTACTATACAGTGTCACAAAACTCATAAAGAGAGTTTGTTCTGTTTGTGCGTGTAGTCCGCGCCGCGTCCCAACAGTTAGTTGAGAGTAACTCCCACTCTGACAACAGATAACTTGTGCCAAACGAGTAACGTCACTTTAACTGAGAAATATGACTCGTGCTGCGCGCTGCCTGAGCGGCTAAACAATGTGTCACCCACAGAATAATGGACTTTTAAATGCCGAAGTATAGGAAAACCAGACATTTTGTGTTATTTCAGACATGTCAGTTTATGTTTTGCAGGTCCGAATTAATTAATTTGGTACTGATGCGAGACAGTAATGGCTACTCATTAGATTATTTTAAGAAACCGCATTGTTTATGCTATAACTTGTGTTTGTGCATTCTTTAAACCATCGTAGAAACAACACCAAGTGTGCATATTGCGTGAATAAAACTAAAAGTGCTGTCTGCATTTTCTGAGCATGTGCAGTAGCCCAGTGTAACGTGCACGTGCCTTACCTCCGTTTAGCCTACCTCTTTTACACTTTAATTCACTTTAATGTCAGTTTAGTGCAGCGAAACTGAGGGTATATGCTGACATTGTCCAATCGCAATACATTCATTTTAGATACCCAAATTAATGATTTAAATGACATTTTATTATCGTTTACCCGTGGAGGGTGTCGTTGCTGACACTGTGAGACAGCCTCTGTATCTCTTTTATGTTGGCTCCATCTAGGGATGACTTCGTATCATGGCCAATATACTATCAAGAACATGGTTTTCGTTGTTTTTGTTTTGTTTTGTCCCCGCCTCATTTCTTTCTCACTCTCTCTTCACTCTTTTTTTCTGAGCTGATCCTCCACTGCCGCAATTACTTACAACTAAATATTATTTAACCCCAGTGTTTGATTTCCACGGAATTGGCATTTCTTCTTCTTATTGTTATTATTATTTAATTTTTATTATTGTCATATCATCTTTCTTAGAAATACTAGGAGATATAGAGTTATACGTGTTTTATTTTTATGTAAGAAGTGTAATGAATAGGCAACATTAATAATTTAAGGTTTTTAATGTGCTTGTATTTTTTAATGTTTTTGCAATTTCTTTTTTTAACAACCACCGCAAAACAAGCAACACAATTGCTTTTAGCAGTTACTGCCTACAACTGTCGTGTCAGTCACACTATTTGATGAATTGGTTGCGATGCTTTTGACCTAAGATGATTGATTTATTCTGAAAACTGCACATTTATAATACAATAAGGAACATTTCCATTCATTTCACTAAGTGTGTGTGTGTGTGTGTATATATATATATATATATATATATAATATATATCAAATAAATCAATGAATTCTTTAGTATTTTATTTATTTTCACCCTAAATCTTTTTACTGACAGCCTATGTGAATCTTGTTTGATCAGTGGGTGAAGGGCGTGGTTAAAAGGCACGCTCTGCCTACATAAGTCACGTGATCCGATTTCGCGCGAAAGTTAGTCTAGGAGGAAGACCCTTAAAGGGAAGTTCCGGTGGGATAACAACAATTACTGCACCCCATCGAGAAGTGCAGGAACCTTGATCAAACTGAAAAATGGCTCAAGCCCGGGTTACCGATTATTTTGCACAGAGTAAGAAGGGCGGCGTCGCTCGGTCTTTACGATCCAAGGGACAGAAAGTCTCAGCAGACGCTGTGGAATCAGCGGTGATCGCTAAACCAAAGACGCCGTCCAGATCTACACGCTCTTCACGTAAAACGACGCGGGGCCCCAGCACACCAGAGCCTCAAAAACATGTTCAACGGGAGTTCCTCAAAGTCATCGACGAGGCTTTATCGTCACAAACAGATTCCGCGGCTGACTCGCGAGATGTGAGTAACGAATGCTTTGCTGCGAGCCCCAGAACTCCTAAACGGACGGCGGAGTTTGATGTGTGTTCCGTGCTGTTCCCGTCCACAACCGAGCAGCACAGCAGCGCCAAGAAGCGCATGAGGGTCAATGCTGGCCAGAACTGCAGAACTTCACCAGAAGAGCGCCCGGTTCAGAAGTCTGCGAGAAAGAAGCTCGATCTTATCACAAATGACTGCAAAGAACAGGTATGTGCAGGAAGATGGTTAATTCACACGAAATACTTAATTGCGTTTAAAAACGTTATTGCACGAGGCGTCTTAAAACGCAAACGCAGAGACGCATGTTTTTTGACCCCATAACTTTAGAGAACTGCTTTAGTGTTTAATATCGTATTCATCCCCTGCATTACTCCATATTTTTCTATTCCATATCTCTCAATACTGATACTATAAGTAGTTTACCAAGTGGTAACGTTAATTGGGTTAAATGTAATTTGTCAGACTTTTAAGTTTTTTGGTGTTGGTTTTTTCTGCAGGTTCAACTTTTGGCTAGCCAAAGGCAGTTTATGTAACTGGTCACTGTCTTGTGAATCCATTGTGCACTCGGTTTAAATGTTTAATGACTGCTAACCCAGTCTGTTTTATTTTAATGTAGAGCGTTGAGCCTTTGGCCAGCAGCACCCCTCAAGCACCTCAACAAACAGCCAGCAAAGAGTCTAAAAATACTGTTGATCATAATGCTAATAGCTCCCCTGTAAACGAAACGAGGGGAGAAGATAAGCCCAAGCGGACAACCAGGAGCAAGGTAACGCATGGGGGTTGTCACACCTGTGCAGGAACCTCCTGGTGTTTGAGAGCTTGACATTAATCGAGTTTCGTTTCTTTCAGAAAACGTTTACAAGAGAGGATGTGGCGGCATTGAAGTCCAAGCTGCAAAAACTGAAAGGACAGTCTGAAACGGTGACGGCTCCCTCGCCTGCCCCCGTGTCGACGCTAACTGAGCTGAAAGCAAGGCTCGATGCGGCCCGGGAGATCTCAGCCAAAGTTCAGCAGAGAAAGGCTGAGCGAGTTGCAGAAGATGCTAAAGCTGCTGAGGCACCGGCTGAGCCTGAAGCAGAGGAAAGGTCAGCTTCACTGGTCAATGTTTTATTTTGCATAAAGCGATTGTATGTACTGGTGTTTCATATGCTCAGTTGTCAATAGACAATATTGTTAACTTATTTAATTGCGTATTTACTAGTTTTCATTGCTGGAAAGTGAGCCAACCACAATGCTGATAGCAGCCTAATGTTTTAATACGACCAAATTTGTATTTATCATTATATCAATTACATAGAAACATTCCTAAAACCTCCCTCTAAGTAGACTTTACAGGTTTTGGCACTATAATATGTTGGTCTATGGACTATGTTGGTCCGCTTTTCATTTGTTTATTGCTACAAATGAATATTGATCCATATGTACATGTTGAGTAAACCATGTCTTCAGTATTTTAAAACATGCGGTTACCCTTGTTTGTATATTTGGTGCAGGTCTTAAAGTTCTACATCTGATTGGAAAGATATTCTGCAGAGACCCTGGTCTTCTATAGTTAAATTTCTCCATTTCCAACTCTTTGTTTTAGAGCGAAGCTCCCAGCTTATCAGCGTTACCACACTTTAGCTCAGGATGTGCTGCCTGGCCTCTCTCTGCCCTTCCAATACAAAATTCTCTCTGAGATGTTCCGCAGCACGGACACCATAGTCGGGATGCTGTTCAACCGTTCTGAGACTGTCACTTTTGCCAAAATCAAGCAAGGGGTTCAAGACATGATGCGCAAGTAAGAGGCTGAATGAAAATATGATAAAATGTTTGTTCCAGTCAGTCTGCTGGTTAACAGTGTGGCCAGTCTTATCAAAGGTAACCATATTTTGCTTTTTTTTTCACAGGCGTTTTGAAGAGAGCCATCTGGGGCAGATAAAGGCCGTGTACCCTTCTGCCTATACTTTTCGTCAGGAGAAAAACATTCCCTCTTTCAGTGCTACTGCTAAAAGGTCCAGCTATCAGCTCACAGTGGAGCCAGTCATTGAAGAAGGTGAGAACTTAGAGAATTTGCTCAGAAATGGTAACATTACTCTACTAATGCAGTAAAGTCACTTATTACTCCGACTCCGCATTCACTCCAAATTGAGTTGCTTCTAAAGTAAATTTGAGGGCAGAATATGCAGCAACTATTTTATAGTGCAATATTATAATCTCAATATCTTCTTGTTTCATTCAATCATTAAGTTTGAAAAAATGCATTTCATAAAATGTTTCTTTTCCCAGAATTTAACGGCACGCGTCCAATATTGTCTGCCTCTCGTCTTTTGGAAAGAAGGCACATATTTCACCAAAATCTGGTTGAAATTGTGAAGGGACACCACAAGGTAAGTGCAGGATATGGCTCATAAAATGGACTTGCTTGCATTTTAGAGTTTTAGACATTCTGATTTCTGTGAATTCTAATCATGTTTTGTTGGATATAGGTGTACCTGGCCTCCCTAAACCCTCCCATTGTAGTCCCCGATGATAAACTAACCCGCTGGCATCCTAGATTCAATGTGGATGAGGTCCCCAACGTCAAGCCAAGTGATTTGCCTCAACCTCCACAAACTGAGAAACTGACCTCAGCACAGGAAGTGTTGGACAAAGCTCGTGCTCTCATGACACCAAAGGTGAGCATTTAGACATTTTCTTAAGGCTCTTTAGGGCATTACTGGTTCCCTAGTTTTTATGTCTTTTAAAGGGTTAGTTCACCCAAAAATGAAAACTGTCATTTAATTACTCGCCCTCATGTCGTTCCAAACCCATAAAACCTTTATCTTTGGAATACAAATTAAGATACTTTTGCTGATATCAGAGAGCCATCTGTCGCTCCATAGACAGCAATACAACTGAAGTGATCCCAGATCACAAACACTGGTAAAACAGTCCATGTGACATCAGTGGATCTTCGTTTTGTGACGATAAGAGAATCTTTTTGCTTGAAGAAAACAAAAATAACATCATATACTTAACAATTCTTCTCCTGTGACTTGCGTCAATCCACAAGAATATACATGTATACACGCACACAAAAAGGGCGATGATTGCTTGAATCTGATTAGCTGATGAATGTTATAAGCTGCACGATTATTTTCAGAGAAACGCACAGTGAATGTAGCTCCAACATCTCTTGACCGCATTACATGACTGTATCCCTTCGCCAAATGATTTCTAATATTTTAAAGGTCTAACAACAGCAAAATAACCAAAACCCATAATGACACTGGCCAAAAACATAATCAATATAATGAAAAAAACATATATAATTTCCATATTTTTGCCACAAAATGAGGTTTTATGTAAAGAAAAAAACATGCTCTCTCTTAACATTAAGTTAGGAACGACTTGACTTTTTACAAGTGAGGTAACAACAGTGCTGTTAGTAAAGAAAATTAACTTTAATGTTACTAATAGTGAAACTTTGGGATTCGCAGAGGTTATTCATATTCTCTCTGTCATTAACTGCATTAGTCTGCTATCAATGGCTCAAGTCTCTGTTACTAGCTTTAAAATGGTATTTTGGAATTGGCAACGGAGGCGTTGGATGATATGCGGAAGAAATAATCCTACTCACAATAGCATTTTAAGTACAAAAACTGGACGCATACCTTGAAATATATCATCTGATTGACGTTTATAGAGGTGTGTAAGCGGAATAATTGACACTGGCATTGAATTAATTAAGCCCTATTTGGACAGGACTATGTTTCAAAGCTAGTTTCTAAGCGAATTTGCTGAAAAACAATAGATGATTTGCTCTGGAATTATCACAAAGGTTGTGAGCGAGAACATGGCATGGCAGATTTGGACGGGATTAAGATCAAGCACGTCTGTGAAACATGCATTTCTCTAACGACCCTCTGTAAAACTAGTCCTGTCCAAATAGGGCTTTATTTTACTTGTGTTGTGAAGTCTGTATTAATAGCATTTTTATATAGAATATGATCTGAAAACAAAAATGTGCATTGTATAATTGAATTTTTGTGGGTTGTCATCTTCCTAGATGGAGAAAGCCTTGGCTAACATGGCCTTGAAAACCGCAGAAACCGCATGTGCTAAGGAGCCAGAGACCTCCGCTAAATCGGTTGCCACACCAACAGAAACACCCAGTGCCCTTAAAGGAGTTTCCCAATCACTGCTGGAAAGGGTGAGTCAAAAAATATATATATTTTTTTCTTTTGTTGTGCATTTACAAGAATCTAATCTTTGTTCTCTGTGATTCAGATTCGTGCCAAAGAGGCTCAGAAACTGCATGCTGCTATGACACGGAACCCACAGCAGGAGGAGCGCCTGTCAATAATGTCACGACTGCCAGAGTTAGCCAGGATCTTGCGAAATGTATTTGTAGCAGAGAAGAAGCCTGCCCTCATCATGGAGCTCACCTGCAACCGCATGATTGCCAGCTACAGATCTCCTCTCAGTTCTGGTTAGTACAGATGTTTCTCTTGGTTTTTCCAGACACTATTGCTGTTCCAAAACCGGAACGGTGAGCTGCCTTTTTAAGAGTACCTCATGACTTTATTCAAATGCAATGTCCTACACACATTAACGGAACAGTTTGTCTATAAATGCTTTCTAATGAATCATCTGCAATGAATGGGTGTCGTCAGAACAATTTCAAACAGCTGAGTTAAAGGAATATTTCACCCAAAAGTGAACATTCTGTCACTTACTCGCCCTCAAGTAGTTCCAAATCTGTATGAAGTTATTTGTTCTGTCAAACACAAAGGTATTTTGAAGAGTTTGTAACCCGGGCTGTTTTGGGTCACCATTGATTTCCATTTGTAGGAAAAAAATACCATGGACAAACTGTTTTTCAAAACATCTTCCTTTTGTTCGGTAGTTCTTTTAATGTAAAATGTCTCCAAATATATTCTAATGAAGAAACAAATTCATGTTGCTTACCTAAAAGTGATAAAGGGCACAGATATTCAGACATTTGTTACCGGTTTGTTGTTTTTTGCTATCAAGTAGTTGTACAACAGTCCGTGCCTATAAACATGGGATTTATCTTATTTGTTTGCATTCTTCTAATTTAGATGAAATGGAGAAACATCTTCGCCTGTTAGCGGAGTTGACACCTGCCTGGTTAACAGTACATCCAATCAGGAAGGATGTGTACCTGAAGCTGAATAAGACCATGGATCTGAACATTGTGCTGGACAAACTGAACCAAAAGATGAAGGAAGAGGAGCGCATTTGAGGAAATCCACACAAGACTATTGAGAAAATAACACGTGCAATATTTTATGGATTATGCCTGGATTTTAACATTCAGATGACATGACTACTTCTTAATTTGTTCAGTCATTTACAAGACAAGTTTTTAACTGCTGTTTTTCGGTTGGGACTTTGCATCTTAGCACAATTATTGTTCATATATGTAGACATGTAAAAAGGAATTTGTATAAAGGCAGTTCAATGTTGTTCTATCCAAGTTTGGCTTCTTCTGTAACTTAAACTTTAAGGTAAACCTAATTAGTGTGCATCGATTCGTTAACAATAAACAAGTTCATGCAAGCAACAGTGTTTCATATTCAGCTGAACTAAATCCTCTACTTTTGTATAATACATGAAAAACGGTATGTAAGACGAGTGATTGCATGCAGTACAGTAAGCGGTTTACTATCCCATGAAGCCAAGGGAGAGCATTTATTGTGAGTTTCTAGTTATTTCTCAAAGTTGAATTTGGACCATCAAAACATGATTGAAGTTTCTTCGTTACCTCAACCCGTAAAGCACGATGTGAATAATTTCAGATTGTCAAAAAAGCAGTACTGTTAGTACTGTATCAGCGAGAACACGGGGGTTGATTGCAGCTTCTCCGATCCATTGAGATATTTGAGTTCAACCACCACCAAACAGCCCAGCACCTCTGCCTTCCGCTGTCTCATCAGCTCACACGCCGCATACAGAGTTCCTAACGAGAAAAAATAACTTGAATTATAGCACTTGTGACTCAATATTAACATATTAGTGAAAAATATATTCATTGTAGTTTTAGCCACCTAACTAATCTCTGGGTTGATTTCACATTCCTAGGAGACTTCTATTATATATAGGCTTTTAAGAAGAAAAATTTACAAGATGAAAAGGATATTATTATTAATTAGAGAATAATTAATAAACAATTTGCTGGCATTTTGTGAATAATACGTAACAATACTCAATCTACTCAGTGTATACAGTAATTTAACTGTGGTATAGTTTAAATACCCCAGTTTTAAATCTCACTCGCCTCCCGTAGCCAGTAAATCATCAACGATCAGGACCTTCTGTCCTGCAGAAACAGCGTCTTCCTGCATCTCTGCCTCGGCCTGAAACGATACTGCTGAGTTACATAAAGAACAAAGACTTGCATTTCAACTGCTCATAAACAATGTGATACTGAAATTACCTTTGCATACTCAAGACTGTAGGCTACTGATAACGTTGGGCCAGGGAGCTTCCCTTTTTTCCTGATTGGAACAAATCCTACACCTAATCTCTGAGCCAAAAGTGGCCCAAATAGGAATCCTCGAGCGTCAAGTCCTAGGAGAGAATGAAGAAATCATCACTATAACAATAGTCTTACCAGCAGCTACTATGGTGTTGCTATGCTGCAGTTTTACTTTGGTTGCTAGATTGTTAGTGGGGTGTTGGCGTACAGCAGGGGTCACCAAGTTCGGTCCTGGAGGGCCGGTGGTGCCATGCAGAGTTTAGCTCCAACCCTAATCAAACACACCCGAAGCAGCTAATCAAGCTCTTACTAGGTATACTTGAAGCTTGAAGGCAGCTGTGTTAAGGCAGGTTGGAGCTAAACTCTGCAGTATATTATATTTTATACATTTTTGGTCTAATAATAATTCTCTGAAATGTACCAAGAAATATGTATGTAAACCATCACAAGTATTTGGAGAGAAAATAAATATCTGTAATTGTTCTGCTTAAATCCTCATGCCTCTTTCCAGGTTTGTTTTCACATGGATTCTATGAAACATAACTGTTAAGAAATATATATATAGATATTGCTATAATGATATTTGACACATGCATAATATGATGTGGATAGGAGGTTCTTTAAGAGTTATTAATGGCATGTTCATAGAAATGTATTATTTTACACTTTCAAATGTCCTTTTAATGGTCGACGGCTGAAATAATGTCACCTCATTGTACCCAGTTTTCGTTTATAAATTCTTCTCATTTTTGAACCTTTTGCTTATTGTTTACAGTGTAAACGTAAAACACTTATAAAGTTACTCCTGGGGCGTAGGAAAAAGTGATGTACCGGATGAACGCGTATTGTTCATTGTGGAACAACAACATGGATTCATTACACAATATCACACTTTCCAATAGAACTCTAACAATCACATTAAATATCTTTCCTTTAGCATGGGTTCTAATAAAAAACCCTTTTTTTTTTACCTCCCACAAGGGTTATCAGGAGTTTTGCAGCTCTGAATCTTGTAACGCGCCACATGCACGCGCTCTCTTACCGACTACAAGCTCCACCTGAGGGTGCGTGCGCCTCACGTGCTCCTCAAACAGATCTGTCACTGCAGCCAGGGCCTTCGGATCCTTCAGAATCGGACAAATATCCCTGCAAACAAACATAAACGATCTGAAGCTGCAAATGTTACTGCTAAACTCGAGCATACCTGTCCCACTCACTAGCGTTCATATTAAAATGTTATTGTATATGAAATAAATACTCACTTGAATGGAATCCCTTTTGTAGGGAAATCATGGAAAGTTCGAACGCACTTCGAGATAATTTCCAATTTCTCTTCCATGACGCACTCTGAATGTTTCGGACTGTGACCGGAAGAGCTCCACTTGCTCAGGTCAACCAATAGCGCACGTTTCCTCACCACGTGACATTTACGTCATCAAATGTTGATTTTTTTTTTTTTAAGGAATTTTTTGAACAAATAATGAGTTTACAACATACAAACAGATGTAGTATACAATATAAACATAAATCCCGATAAATGTTGAATAATTGTACCTACATAGTACCTGTTTTGAATCAGCATTTTTTTTAATATTTTTTACTTAACTTTAAAAAGGAAATGTTAAAAAAATGACGTGGTAAAATATTATAAAGTAGGCGGGCTAAATATTTATGTTTATATTAATTTATATAATAATGATACAAATAATTACTAATAATTAATAATATATATAAATATAATTAATGATACAAATAATTTACTTTAGTTATATATAGTAATATAGTCAAAGGACTATTCCACCTGTAAGGAGGGGAGCACTGATATGCAACCAAAGGACAAAATCCCAGTGGGTTTTGTGGATCTAAGTGGAGAAAACAGACCTATTCTACACAGGAGACCAAGCAATTACTTTTATTTTTGTGATACCACACGGCTCTGCCCTAGGTCCCCTGCTATTTTCAATATACATGCTGTCCCTTGTTAATAATATTGGAAATCATGGGATTAGTTTCCATTGCTATGCGGATGATACTCAACTATGTACCGTATCTCCACAAGACCAGATGAAATTTCTAAATGATCTGAGCTAACAGAGTATATTAAAAATGTAAAAGATTGGATGACCGGTATATTCAGACACGCTCTTTGTTTAAATCTAGATTAGACACGTTTCTTTAGCCAAGCATTCACATAACAACATTCGTACTGAAGCTCTGAGAAACAGATCATTTCTGCTTGGATGGAACAGCAGTTTCAGTTTCTGCCACAGGACTAACAAACTGTGGTAAGAATTACACAAGCTTCAGTCTGGATCCAACCCTTAAATGATCTAAGATGACCGAACACCTGAGAAGAGATACAATATATACAATATATACGTATACTGTAGAAACTTAATTTCCTGTAAATGACTTGTATCGTATATATAAACTTGAAGTGAAACTCAAATTGGATTTTTTATGTCAGATGCACAGTCATACATGGGTTTTAAAAATATTTTATTGCCCCTTGAGAAAAAAGTGCATTGATTTAAGTCAAAATAAAAATAAACAGTATAATTAACAGTTTAATTTGACAAACAAATTCACAATCATATATAGCCTAATTTATTTTTCTGTAAACATAAATATGCATGATTATATGTTTTTAGTGATATCTTTTACATTAAATTAAGCTGTCAGTAGTTTTTTTTTTTTTTTTTTTAAAGAATACTCAGACAGAATATTATAAAATGAGAAATACACTAAATCACTACTTCTCAAAATCCAATGTTGCTTCCCTTTTCTGTGTACAACAAAACATTAAACACTTAAAATGCTAAAAGTAGCATTACAGAACATACAAAAATCACTTTTAAAGATCTTCTGATTGTAAGAGATGCCTTGATATATTTCTTATGGGAAATTTAATTAATGTGGCCAGACACACTTCCATGGATTTGACTCTGGGGGTTTAAGACATTTGCCCAACCGCTCACATCCGGGAGGACTCCAGTTCTGAGGAGGATGAGAAACACGCATGAACACGTGAGGGCGCTGTTGCACCACGAGCTGCTAGAGACACCCTTCTACTGTGACCCTAAACAATCTTCCAGCGCGTTAATGGCACAAAACAGACCATTTTGGCATTGGCAGGAACATCACAAAGGCTGCTAATTAACAAAACACTAACAAATAAAAAGTAAAAATGTAACTTAAAAAATGTTTCTAATTATTTTTAATGTGCTCCTTTAAATTAAAACACTTTTAAAGTGTCAAGATATATTCAATATTCAGTTGTGTGCAAAAATGCATGTCATAATTGCCTAGCAGTACAATACCAACACATCATAAATAAACGAACATGAAAAAAGGCTGCAGCTTAAGAGGTTTGTGACTATGGTTCTATTTTATTTCATTACAGAGATGTTTCAATAGCAGGTTTGAAATCAAAAGATGCCTGCTAAAAATAAACACTGTTTATTTCACATGATGACGAGCAAAGGAAAAATGTAGGTTACATTACATCACTTAAAACGGAAGAAAACACTCTGAAATGACAGTAACAATCAAGCAATAATCATCTTACCATGACAGCCAGGTCACACATGTTGAGCTGCGGCATTCCTGGGATCAAAGCCTTCTGATGCTGCTCCACTACTGCAGTCACCTGTCCATGAACGTTCCGGTACTCCTCAGATTGAACACTTTAATGGAAATAAAAAAGGCGAACTCATTTTTTCCCCCCACATTACAGCAATGAATTGATTCAGACAAAAGGCAAAACAGAAACAGACAAAAGGATTTCCTTTTACAATAGAAAGTACTTTACAAAACATTATTTTATTAATGCAAAAATATATATTTTGTTTTCATTTTGGGGTGAAACCAACCCCGACAGTGTAAGACACACTTAATTACCATATACGTGTACCACAATGTTTACAAGTTACTCCAAGACAGCTCTCAAAAAACCATGCACACATGTCCAAAAACAACAACACATTTTACGATTGATGATTCGACTTCAAAACAATAGCTGCACTTAACATCATCTGCATCATCTTCTTCAATTAAGAACTGTCTTCACAGACTCATCTTAACACTGAATATAAAACACTTTTAATTAATTATTCGCTCATGCATGGTTATTACAGCATATTGCACGGAAAAATAAGTGACAGACGGGCAATCCCACCATAAAGCACATAAACACACACACACACGCATAGGTCCCTGAGGGTTGCCATTTCCAGAGAAGCGGTCATGTGTCCTCTCATTATTTGTGTTGGACAGCATCCCGCACCCCTGCGTAGTGCACAGGGACCCTGATGGTTTCAGGAACGCTGTTCTCAATAGGACCTGTAGGCTTAATGGGCTTCAGAGAATGCGTGTCTGTGCGAGAAACACACGCAGACAAATATCACCGCTGCAATTACGGCCGTAATACAAAAGCAGGCAGCACCTGTGTCAGGCCTGTCCCCTGCTCTCAAAGGCAGCTTTCTGATTGGCCCCCGGGGAGGGGGTGTGTACGTGTGGGGTGAAGTGTCAATTAGTGTAATTACCCTAGGCGCTGTCCGGCTCACACCTCCGGTCTCCACATTTCTGCCTTCCCCCGGGAGAATCGGGCATGAGCCGCACGCTAACATCTGCTCCCCCCTCTCTCAGCTCAGCCAGGACAAGCAGACTTCACCCCATTCCCCAAAACACCCACGCACATCCCTTCACTTCTCATTGGAAGTTAAGAGGTTTCATCAAGCGGTTGACCAAAATTGATGACCGATCAATGGCTGATTGGAAATATAACCACCTTAAAGGCCAAAACCAAAAACTTAATTAGCATTTTATCACTTTCTGTTCCATCGCCCTGAAGTCAATAGGTTTTTGGTTAACAATAAGGTGCAAATAAGGTCTGTGGTTAACACAATCGCAAAATATTTTCACGTTATATTCTAAGGCATTAAATACATCAGTTATACCCCTGTGTTTTTTATGAGACATTTACTCGTCTCATAAAAGTGGCTAAATTGGACTGCATAGACTATTGGGGATATTAAACATCACACAGCACAGGTGACTTGCCTGCTCACCAGTCTGCTTTCACAAGCTTGTATTAGTGTATGTCGACTGACACGGAAGATAATAAATTGTTGAATTACGGAAAAAAAGAAAGAAAAAGAAAATGATTATTATAACTTTTCTTTGTACACAAAAGTATGTGAGATGTAACTCAAGGGAAAAGAGTGACTGAGTAAATTGTTATTTTTGTTTTCTTTGCGCAAACAAAAGTTGAGCCAATGATGTCACATGGACTGTTTAACCAAGTATTTATTACGTTAAAACAAAGAACGAACATTTCAGAGCATTACTGGCTATAGCATGATTTGTTTTCAGAGAGACAGCTATGTAAACATAAAACGATTCCTTAAAAGCAATATGTTGTGTTTCTGGACACTTGAAAGCGGGCAGGATCATACAGTTAAAGGTGAAATATGTAATAAGCACTGCAATTGTGGCCCAGAATCTAAGAACTACAGGCTACAGCATTATTTTTCAGAGAAACAGCTATGTAGACATGTCACGTTTCCTAAATATCATTTACAACATACACATTACGAAATACTTGTTGACTGTTGCACGTAACTGAAAAATAATGGTTAAAATAAACTTGCCGACCTATTGGATTCCATATCTGAGCTCGTGTTTTCCCTGACACACTTCAATCATTCAGACATAAATGATGAAGCTGACATTTACGCGCTTACTCAGCAGCTCTCAAGCATTAAAAAAGTTCTATGCACATTCCCATTTGTATGGTCGTATGTCACTTCTGCATGCTGGTTTGTAACAAAAATGTAAATCAGTATTTGCTGTATAAGTACTAATGACTAATTGTACATACAGTTCCCGAATATACTATACTATTCATAAAATACAATTCCTTTAAAGGGTTAGTTCACCCAAAAATGAAAATTCTGTCATTAATTCACCCTCATGTCATTCCAAACCTGTAAGGCCTTTGTCTTGTTCCCAGGTCCATAAGCAAAATGTAGTAAATACATCAGTGGCTCAACTTCAGTTTTGTGATGCTATGACAATACTTTTTTTGTGCAAAGAAAAAAAAGGTAACGATTTACTCGATTTTCTCCCCGAGTTTCATTGTACAATTTGGTGAAGGCTGAGTGAGTTTGATTTTGTGAGAAACCTTGAGCTTTTGATTGGAGTCTAGTGTGTGTGTGTGTGTCAAAAAGCAAATGCTTTAAATCCCATCTCCTCTTGGGTAAAATGTTGGATCAATTCAGAGGGCTTCAGATCACACACGCACAGGAAACATTTGTTCTGCAATTCATGATAGACGTGAAGATGCACGGGGCAGAGCGCTTCGGCACTCGATCTGCTAAACGTATGCCGCCTTCACTGTATGTCCTGTGTATTATGCCCCTGGGTGCTTAATCAATAATTAACCATAACATGTTTATTTATGCTTAAAGTCCAGACAAACAATAGAAAATTCACAGTCAGCACGGCTCATTAGCATTTCTCTGAAACTCGGGTTCCTTTCTACGACTGTAGACGCATGATTAATAATAACAATGCATGCAAATACAGTCTTTTGATTTATAATGCATGGCACCCAGGGGGCAGGGGCATTGCTCAGGTGTGTCACCAGACTGATTAGTGATTCACACACTCGCACGCACAAAACAGCATTCTCCAATGCTGCATGCGGAGAACACAATGAAGCGAGAGCGAATCGGTATTCACATGGTAAAAACACCAACAAGTATAACTGAATAAAATAAGTCACACACACACAGTTGGAACTAAACAAGGGAATTGAGCTGAAGAGGCAATCAAATACCTCTGCCTTTTCCCTCAGCTTCTCCCCCCTCCCCACCATTCCCCCGGTGGAAATTGAGCAGTTCTATGAGCACTATTGATTGAGGGCTGAAGTGCTTGTCGGCAGCAGATGAGGCCCGAGTTGCCTGCTACATTAGCCCCAGGCAGGATGGGACTTAAGTGCTCTCGGCCGGGATAAGGCAGGCAGGCCGGTAGAGCAGGGCAGGACGTGAGATGGGGGTCAGCATGGCAGGGGTTGTGTAGACCGAACGATTTCCTTGGGCCGTTAGCTTGGTTAGTGTTTTCTTTTCAGGCAGGTCTAATAGCTAAACTTCTTCGGAAGCTGATTATGCATCAAAATCAGCAAAATTGATTTAAGATCAATGGGAAATCCAATTGAATGGATGTTTTGAAAAAAATGACAATTTTTTTTCTCAGAATTGTGAGATAAAATGTCACGTTTTCATATTTTATTCAGTGGCTTCTGTAGGAACAGGCCCTAATGCAGAGGATTCATTTATTTATGTATGCATTTATTTATTTATTGTAATTGTTTTGATTGAAATCTGCATATCAAGCGTGATACTGAACAACCACACATAAAAATGAGTGAGACTACAAAACATCCAAAGTGTAAAGGATTCATTACTTACTCCATTACTTAGAGTGAAATATAGAGTTTATGACAGCAAAAAATATGCTTCAAAATGATTTAAAAAAATTAACCAAACTTTGACAAATAATACTTGGGTAATGTGCAAATGTAAAAGCAGAAAATCAATAACTCTTACACAACATATAGCTGCATATTATGCAGCCGAATATTTCGGCCATCTACTGGCCATTACCGTCATAAATTTATATCATGATCAAGATAAATTATTATATTTTCTTTGTTTCAGCTTACAGGAGTGTATTTTTAATTACATTTTTTTTTTTTTGCAAACAGTTTGCATATTTGCCTACTTTTTTTAATTGGCTTTTATTGTTACTACTTCGTACTGTGTGTCTGTTTTTGTAAACCTAAAGTTACTCATGCAGAAGTAACAACTAATTACATGAGCTCAGTTTGCTTCTGTACTACACAGTTTGAACTGTTCAGAACATCAAGTCCCAAAACGTCAAGTCTTGCTCAAGTCTGGACTGCTCAGGTCTCAGCCTGGACTTCAATGAGCCTTAATACAATATTGCCTTTTATTACCATCTCTTAATGTTGATACCACTCTGATGTTGATACAAGTATTCCCTTTTTTTCATTCCAGCTGTTTTATGAACAAGGTTCTTTTGTCTTAAGATTATTTGAATATAATAGTCATTTGATCTCAACATGGAAGACCTCTGGTAGGGAAAAATAGCTTTTCTAAGCTACTGATATGTAGCACTATTCATTTATTTGAATGTAAAACTTTAAAAGCGGACAAAATAGGTAGTTTACCCCTAAAAATAATTGACTGTGTCTTTTGGTTTTGTACGCATATCAAATTCCTAATAAATTAAAACAATTTGAGATGAGATACATCTAATTTGTAATGCATTTGATTAATTGGATTATCTCGTTTCTTCGAGTCATTAAGTGCGTATGTGAGGTTTGTTGGGGACAGTGGGCGCATGGGGCTGTGCTGTCAGTCTGCCGCTGGACTGGAGGTATGTGCATAGACAGGCTTTACATCATCTTAAGTGGCTCTTTAGGTGTAGACAGAGATTAATGAGCGCCGACCGCTCCAGCTGGGTGCACAGAAGAGCAGACGGTCAGCAGCCTGACACGGATTCACAGGGGACGAGGAGCGAGCGGAAGAATGGAAGAATGAGGGGGGTTGGTGTTTGGATCTGGACCGTTCTGACCTATTCGAAAACATTCACTGTAAACTGGAAAGATAAGGAGGATGAAGACGGTCAAATTAACAGCTCTCTCCTCTCCAGAGCTCAACACATCTATTGATTTTTGTTTGTGTTTTGGATGAATCTTTCTTTTTTCGCAGTTAGTGCTTGAAACCAGCAGAGCAGAGAAGAGGCAGAAGATCAAAAACAACATTAATTTAGTTTAATTGCTCCATCTTTCTTCAAGAACGTGGAAGGTAAAAAACAACAACAGTAAGACTGAAGAAAAATATAGTTTAAAACAGGGTGAAGGAGAAGGTTACTCTGTTCTTAGAAGGGATGAGTCATAATTTTCAACTAATCTATAACTGTTTAAAGAGAAATGTAATGATAACCATATATATATATATATATATATATATATATATATGAAAAACTATACTATAAATAAATACTATAAAACTAATGTATAAACACCCACACATATACTGGCTATATGTACTGTGTGTGTGTATGCATATATACATGAGATTAAATATATATATATATATATATATATGTGTGTGTGTGTGTGTGTGTGTGTGTGTGTGAGTGTATATAATACTTGAGAGTGACTCATACAGTCTGAACACAAACCCAAAAGCAACATAATTACACAGGCCATCCTTAAATATTTACTTTTGCTGTGCTTTTCGACATACAATGAAGAAATGTAAAGTGTAGGTCAGGGTTGGTGGGTGTAGAAAAATCCAGGTCAATTTCAAATGAAGGGTGAATAGTGAATTTGACCCACCAATATGAAGCAAAAGTAAAAAAAATATATATCTTTTGTCACACGTGAAGCATCACTTTTAGGAACCCTTTTTTCTCTGTCTTGCAATGCAGCATCTCTGTTGAAAGCAATGGATTTGCAGCTCTCTCTGATCTTTACAGTAGGCTCCCCAAAACACTCAGTGCATGACAAAGACAGAGACAGCGATGTGTGTGTGTGTGTGTGTGTGTGTGTGTGTGCGCGTGCGTAACTGGACAGAGAGAAAAAGACAGAGATAAAAAGAAGGATGAGGACAGATGAAAACAGAAAGATAAAGAACGAGAGTGGGAAAGACGGCTTGAGGGGGCAAAGGCTAATCTTACTGAAAAAATAAACAAATCAACAATAAAGGCAAGTAATGTCATCACAGAAAAAACATGTCGATGTTATAAATACCCACAATAAATGCACAAATAAATAGGTTACAATATTGGAATTACAATAAATATTAGAAAACAAAGTTTTTTTATGGGGTATCTTCTTTAGGTTTTGTAAATTAATATCCTTTTTTTCATTTTGAAACTGAATCTGATTTGATATAACAGGTATGTATAACACATTTACACTAAGAATGGATGGCATTTGTGTTATAAATTAAAAATGTAAAGGAAAAGCTCACACAATGCCATGAATAATTGCAAGCCTGTGAGACACTGCTTATGTCGATAAACACTAGAGTTTAAGAAAAAAACACAACATTCAGTTTTACCTAGCGCACAGTAAATCACTTGTCGGGAGCATCTTGTAAGGTTTCAGCCACGACAATCCTGAGCCAATACGTTGTATGTATCCATAAACAACATTTGTTGTTGCATTTTGATTACAATTAAAGTTATATATAAATTAACACTTTTAAAATCGCATGTAAAGTTAATTATAATAAGGTTTAATATAAATCAGACATTAAACATGTATAGCTTTGCCACAGAATAAGTTCCAACAACTCACATACATTTAAACCTGACCAGTAACTCCCTAGAGAGTAGACGTCTTTTGTGTTTCCATCATAACCATTCTACCTTGCCATTTATTCTTCATCTTTAGCCAACAGCGGATGAAAACAGATCGTCATCTTCAGTTCACAAAGAGTCGCGTCCGATAAACCCCCTACGGACCGCACGATCGATCAGCAGACGTGCCTCACTATCGACCCCAAATATCCAGAACCTCATCCCTCCTGATGAACACACAGCTGTGCAGATCCGAGACAGACGAACACGTCACAGACCGCAGGCTCGTTCTAGCTTCATTTCCATGTGGCTTCAGCACTTTTAGATTCAGTGAATTCAGTGGTTTCGTTCATGTCTGTACAATTCTCTAGCAATAAGGTTTAAGGTGTAAGGATACGGCCTCTATCAATACACCTGTGCACTCAAACAGGATTAGAATGATAAAGTGGAAAGCTAATTTAGTTTCTTAGAGAAAATTAAGCGCAGACCTGGGCTAGAAAAAAAACCTTAAAAGAGAATTAACATCTCTAGGCAACTAAGAATTCCATTTGTTTTCAATTTAGGGGATCACAATGCAATAACTAAACAATTCTTGACGCTTCATTGCCTTTCGGTTTTTTCAACACTGGCATAAAGGCAGAAATCCTTAGCACAAAACATCTGAAACATGCCCTCGAAGGATGTGGAAGCTTGATATTTGCTCAAGGTTTCTCGGTTAGGAATTGACAGCAAGAAGAGGGCAACAATTTACATGCATTTTAACCATTTTTGCATACATGGCACTTACCTGTATCTGTAATGTTTTATATTGCCTTTTAAATAAACTAAATTATTGATACAACTTAAGTTTTTTTTTTTTTCTCAAAATCATTTTATCAAGAAAAAACTGATGCACCGTTTTTTGTCTTCTCAGTGGTTATTTGACATTAAAAAAGAGAACATTTTGTTCATGGCACTGAATTCATATCGAATAGTGAGGTTCTTGACATCTGATGTCCAATCATTTACCCCTTACCTGACTGGGTATCTCTCCCCAGGGTCTTGTCCCAGATGGAAGATGAGTGGTTGCATGGTGTGTTCCTCTTGTGTGTGTGTGGTAATACCAGGAACCTCCTGACCTGGACAGAAGTTTATGCCCTGTTTGGAAAAAAAAGTTGAGAACATTGATCTTCCTCCTCAAACAATGAACTTGAGATGTACTAGAGATGAATGAAGAGTTAAAAAAACTGAAACAGCCTTAGACTAAAATTCAATTAAGAGGACAAGTAACATTCCAAGATAGCCTATTTCTCCTTTGACAATTATTCAAAGTAAGTGATTAAACAGACTATTTGGAAGTAGCATACAAATTGCATGAATTTCATTGAGGAGCCATTCAGAATCAACTCAACCAGAAGTCTGCAGCTAAACATTTTGATTTTTGATACATTTTGATTTTGATACCCATGGCTGTTTATCTAAAAAGCAATCAACTATTTTGTAAAGAGAGTCAAAAGGGGGAAATTACTGTAGAAAGATGTTAGTTTTTGTTTGTTTTGGTCTACCAGAGATTGCATTATGATTGCATTATGTGACGGTTATTTATTTTTCCTTGATGTTTGCAATTAATCTGTAATTAAAGAAATAATAAAGATATTTTAATATCCATTTAGATTTTGGTTCTCAATAAATGTATCTTTAAAGCCCTACATGGTTCATTTCCAGAAATACTGAATTCGATGAGAATGAGAAATCCATGAGTGAACTGTGTTCAAAACTACAGGTCACTTTTCATCTGTTGAAAGTTTTCTAGGGAACACTTTAGAAAAGGCAAAACTTGTTAACTCCCTCAATAAATTCTTCATTTGCTGCTAATTAGTAGATAGTAAGGTAGTTGTTAAGTTTAGGTATGAGGTAGGATTATGGATGTAGAATAAGGCATTAATATGTGCTAATATTCTAGTAATATGCATGCTAAAAAGTGTAACTATAAAATAAAGTGTTACCATATGTTTTTGTTTTTAAGGGGGATGTCTCAAGAAAAAATAATGCTGAACCTAGTATTATATCTAGTTTACCCCTATCAAAATGATTGCACAGAAGATACATGTATATAAATATATTTTTGTCCAAATTTGTATGACTGTAACTCAAGAAGTGTTCAAAATATCTAGTTATCCATTTAATGTCTGGTTCTCAAACAACTTCTCTCAACTATTAGATATGGGTAGTGTTGTCAAAAGACCCGGTACTTTGGTACCAAGACGGTACAAAAAAATGTGAAATGTTACAGTACCAGGTTTTCTGAAGTACCGGTAGTATCTGTTACTTTCAGTACTCCTCCAACACATCTACCTGTTACATTTAGACGTAATCTACGCTCCCTCTCATCATCCCATCTTTCTTCTGTAGTGTCCTCCGCTCTTCCCTCCACAACTGTTTTTTCATCTCTGGACGTTAACACAGCTACTGACACGCTATGCTCCACCTTAACCTCATGCCTGGACAATATATGTCCTCTTTCGTCTAGGCCTGCATGGGCCACCCCTCCCAACCCCTGGCTCTCTGATGTCCTCCGGGAACATCGATCCAAACTCAGGGCAGCGGAGAGAAAATGGCACAAATCTAAGGATCCATCTGAC
>JAUYWG010000040.1:23873703-23924854 GCA_034779775.1 Enteromius afrohamiltoni
TTGAAAAGAAAAGAGGAAAGAGCCACGTGTGGAAGTATTTTGTTTTTGAGGCTGATGACAAGCGCAACATCATTGATTACCAAAAACCCATCGAAGTTTAATGTCAAAAGGAGGAAATCTTATAAAAAACACCTCAAACATTGCAATTTGCTTAGTTAATCGTTACTGTGCGTCAAAATGCGCCCTGGCCGTCCTGCCAACGACGCTGTACAGAGATTTTTGGGCGCTCTTGATGCTCTGACGTAGATGGAATGCTTGTCTTGTATTTAAAGGGGCCGCAAATAAAACAAGCTTGTGCGGACTGGCCAAACGGAGAGTATAAGTTAACCTTATGAAATATATTGATTGTGAAGTAAGAAATTGATCGATGGAAAGAAATTTTTTCTTTCAATTAAAAGCCATTTAATGCAGCTCTCTCTCTTTTCTGTTTAATCCAATATGTTTTGATATGTCAGAATATTCTGCAGTAGTAACAGCTTTGCATGCACTGGCACTAAATTCAACTTGAAATTCACGCTTATTTTTAGGAAATACATAAAGTTAATGCACATTATCAGAATAAAGTTTCTTTATTAACTATTAAAGAAATATGGCGTTCAAAACAGGACATAATAGTGTACTATTTTTACTCACTAGAGGCTTTTAAATGACCTGTGTAGCCAAAATATGTGTGTTAGAGAACAAATGTATGGTTAATGTTTGTATCTTTAAAATCGGTTCATCAGAAAAGCAGGCTGTGAAATATAGTTTGCACTGTTTGATTAAATAAAAGTCCTCTTATATAAAAGAGTTTTTGTGTTTTGCTTTGGTACCGAAATTGGTACAGAGAACCGTGGATTTTCACTGGTATTGGTACCGAATCCTGAAATTTTGGTACCGTGACAACACTAGATATGGGGATCTTAGTGTGACCAAATTATAGAATTTTACCCCTTTTAGTAGTCAAGAACCAAATTCACCCATTTATTTTGGTTTTGGAGTTTGCAAGTATGTCTCTGAAATTTGTCTAATTTCACATTAAATTACCCTAAAGCACAAGTATCTGTTTTACCAGTGCATGATTTGCTTTGAAAAGCTCCTGAAAGTGTGAAATGGACTTTGTACCACCATATTTACAGATGATGCGTGATGAATTCTGACCACATTTAATAGGCATTCATCTATTTAAGTCAAATGCAGTGAGGTTACACTAAAAACTATATACTGTGCTGAGGGGGAAAAAAAGCTTCAGATACTTGCATTCTTGATTTGCTCACCCAATTGAAATTTTTGAATGTTTATCGATAGATTTGTGGCTGTACTTCATACACGAGAAGACACAATCCCAAAGCATCAACTAGTTGTAGAACTGACTCATTAGTTCTACAAACCATCATCAAAACCTTAAGAGGTACAACAAATAAGATTACAGAATACACTGTGTGTGTGTGTTTTCAGTAGCTTGAGGCTATTGTGAATCCTGTCTGCCAGAAAGGCTTCAGGGCTTTATTTGTGTGTGTTGTGCCCTGGGGGACAGGATCCTTCCAAATGAGCACTGTTTTAATATTTTGGTGCGCTTCACAAGAGCATATGTTTGGGGGGTCATTTATAAAGCGATTGTGAATACATAAAAGACTGTGCTGTGTCACCCAGGGACTGGGTAGCAAGCTGTGGCACACATGCATACACACACAGGCGCTTCATGGCAGCACACGGTCCCCTATGATCTGGCCTGCAACTTGCTCTCTGTCTTTTGAAGCAGTCTGTGTGCACTGATCTTACAGGCATGAAACAGTCCAAATCCCACAAGGTTTGGAGAGAGTGCTTCAGCCTGCGCCCAAGGAGCAAAAGCAGCGCTTCTCTATTAATAATGCAGCGCGGGCGGCTCTGTGCCGCTGAAAAACGAGAGCAGGTTAGCATGGTGAAAGAAATAGCAAGGTGGGGCAAGTGGATCACCCGTGAAAAATGTGCCTGAACATCAAATAACTTGGATTTGTTGATGCTCAAAAAAAGCTTTCTTAAAAAACATTCTGGATTAAAGTCAGCATGAAATGGCATTCACAACCAATTTAACTTCCGTAATGTGAATTCCCAAGTGAAACCGGATGTTCAATGAGAAAAGGAAAAAAAAACGGGAACCAGAAATCTATGGAAATGGATGAAATTGTTCAACTCACAAACTCTGTCCCACACAAAAAAAAATATGCTTTGGATTCTTTATAATTAGTTTTGTTGGTGCTGCCAATCAGTATAACCATTTTGTTTAACTGAACTGTTATTAACAACATTTATTCTACTACAAATTGTGTGGTCACAATTTTCATTGTGTAATATTTGCTAAACATGTCAGGCAAGTGTTTTTGTGAATTTTTTACTAGGATACTTGACTGGGCACTACAAATGTTGGTTTAGAGGGTTACAGATGGTGGACAACCAGAATGAAGCTTTTACCGCCGCGGCGCTGTAGAGTACACTTGCAGCTGTTGACCGCCCAGAGGCACTTTAACCATAAGTTATTGAGCAAACACTTTAAAGCATGTTTTAACAAATAGCCGTCAACTTTGCCTCAATGATGTGTTATCTTTGACGGCAGCAGTCAGTGAAAAATGAAAGAAAAGAAAAAAACAGTTTATATAAGTTAATATTCACAAATTGCAATTTAGTAGTCTACTTATGAAGTTATTTGTGTTTCTTAGAAAGAAAGTTTAAAAGGTTTAGGCTACTTTGCATCGGACCATTGAAAGTGGTAGCCTATTTTAGTAGTCTAGGAAACATACATGAATGTGTGAAATATAAATATTCTTATTATTAATATTCGTTACAAGTACATTTTTTATTAATATTTTTAAATTCATTTGATTAAAACAGCAACAGCGTATATTTGTGTGACACACAGACTTTTTATTCGTTACCTGAGCTTTATTATTTAAAAATACTCGGGGAAAGATTTACACTTCTTAAGAAAGTACTGCGTGTTTTATGAATTCTTTCCTTTATTTTAGTATAACGTGAGTCACTGTATTTTAGCTGCTGCCTTTAGAGAGAAAAAAAAAACAAGCGTATTATTTTGCTTGTGCCAAAAGCGATCAACCACACACACACCCGGAGCAGTGGGCAGGCATTGCTGCAGCGCCCGGGAGTATTTATATATTATAAAATATTATTAAAAAAGCCTTGACATATCTTTATCTTGACATAAGTTCAATATGACTGTATTACTTGTGTCCCCTTCAAAAACTGCTCGCAAGAAATTTAGTTTATTATCTTATAAGAAGAGATACTTGGACTTAAAGGGACTTTTTGACCACTAAATACTGTGGTTTATTTTATTCATTTTGAAGATATTTGTTGGTGATTTAATGTATGTATCGTTGGTATTTCTGTTTCTGTATAATTATTATGTGTTTTTGACTTAAGGAAACTTGATCCACTGAGACTTTGTATCCATATGCAGTCTGCATTGTTTGTCAAGCTTGGCATAGACTTAAACTCGCTACAGGAATTTAAATATACCGTACAATCTCATTTAATTTATTTGACTTTCCAATCCATATATCAGGTTCAAGTCAATCACACATTTCATTTTTAATAGGACAGTGTAAAAATGTGCACCCTAGTGTATACACCAAATAAGAATAGCGTTCCTTGAATGTACAAAAACCATGCAAGGATGCTTGCTTCAGTGTTGCCACCCCTCATAATTTTAATGCCACCCCCTTGCCACACCATGAATAATTTTCTGGATCCGCCCCTGTTCTGAAGACTGAAGTTGCCATACAGTAATGCGTCTATAACTGCGCAACACCGGCAGATCATCTGAATTTTTCCTTTTAAAAGTGGAAAGGCTTACAGTACTCCTTCAAGAATAAGACACTACTGAAATCTACATTAAATATTTGTTTTATTTGTGTACATTAACTTATTATAAAACGGTTCTCTAGACTCTTTGTGGTCATATTAGTAGCTACTATACTCTTTGGCACAATTATTATTTATTATTTTAATTCACTTAATTATTTCCTCAAATTTCTATCACCATAGTCCCTAAACATAAAATATGAATACCTTGTAAATGCAGGAAACTTGATATATTTTCCCGAAACGGCTTACAATACTCCTTTAAGAATAAGACATTATTTGAATCTCTTTTAAATATTTATTTTGTTTGTATGCATATGAAGCTGCTGTTTTTCATTTCATTTGTTTTTTGTTAATTTATTATTTCGATAGAAAATATATTTGGAATATGAGTCTATACATTTCTTGCGTGGGACGCCGGCATATCACTTGATTTTCTCTAATAAAAGGGGAAAAACTGCTTACAATACTCGCTCAAGAATAAGACATTATTTAAAACTATTCTAAATATTTATTTTATTTGTGTACATTCACAATAAAAACAGCTGTGTATTTGAAAACAAAGGAAACTATCCGATGCCCCTTTCTAAAGAGTGAATCAAATAAATCAGTTTTACATATTATCTATGAGCCAAAATGATTAAATAAATGTAATATTACATGAAAAACAAGCCTTTAATACATCTTCCTATGGTGCTGCTCATCTAAAATTATTATATATATATGGTAAAAACGACGAGTTGCCTCTCAGACATTATGGCATGCATTATAATGCGCTTTCTCAGTGAGAAGTGATCAACCACACACACAACGTGAACACACACTTGCTGCGGCGCCTGGGAGCATATTGTTACGTTCCAAGATGTAATTATTTTTATTTGTAATATTGTTGTGTATATATAATCTGAGTTTTGCAGTGTTTTGGTTTTCTCTCTCACTCGTTCACCCTACTGCAAAGCTTAATGAAGTTCAGCTGTTGGTAATAGCCATCATCCACCATTGGCTTGTCCTGATTGGCTACTGAAAAAGTGACTTTGGAAATAAAGCTGAAAACTTTGTGTGAAGCAGTCTCTCTTGCCTTCTCTGTGCCACCTCGCCACCAGAGACTGTTTCTTCTCCTGCCCCAGACATTAGCGTGTGTGCTATTGGTTGGTTTGTTGTTTGTGTGCTCCCCTGCATTGGGACTTCTAGAGGTGTTGCAGTGTCCTTGTTTTAATTTCACTCCGTGTGATCTTACCAAAGCTTGCCAAAACCTAAGACTTCCTATTATAATATTTTTGTTATAAACTGATTTACTTCGTTGGAGCGGTAGGGAGGTGGACCCCATTTGTTTTTGACCCAAGTTTTATCCAGTTTTTGGTTAGAAAGGGAGTAAGGTAAGACTTCTGTTGTATGTTTTAATTTCTTTTTGTGAGACTAGAAAGTGTCCCTCTCTTAAGTTAGGTCTGTTATGTTTGTTATTTTGGCCTGGTTCCCTCCTAAAGTATGATTCACTCCCCTTCCTTATCATTGAACCTGTTAAATAAAACTTTCTTTTGTTAACTACCAAGTTAGTGTGGTCTTTTTCTGGAGTGCTGGGACAGGGGAGAAGCAGTTAATTTGTTGGGTATTGTCTTTTTGAGTTTGCTCCTGTCGATTTCTCTGTTACCTCCTCTCGACCCTAGACCAGAGAGAAATGTAACAATATAAATATTATAAAAAATGTGTTGAATGTTTAAACGTATTAGGTGTAATTTTGTTCTGAAGACTTAATAAGTCAGTAATCCGTCCATAACTGCACGCGGCACCGGCAGGTCATCTGATGTTTTCCTCATAAAAGTGGAAAAACACCTTTAAGAATAAGACATTATTAAAATCTATTTTAAATATTTATTTTATTTGTGTACATTAACAATAAAAACAGTTGTGTATTTGTACATAAAGGAAACGAATTGGACCAGCTTTCTGAAGAGCTCATCACAATTGAACTGAAACTGAACAGAAATTGAACTGCTGTTTTTTTATTTTATTCGTTTTGTTAACTTATTATTTCGATAGAAAAATCTATTTGGAATATGGACCAATGCATTTCTTTTAGGATATATGTAGCTAGACTTTTCTCTGTTTGCACAAGCTCTGCATGAGTAAAGTGAATCCTCACGTTGTGCTGCTCTTTTTTAAGGATGATGTCCTGATGACATGTTATTTCACCTTTTATAGATCAATTTTCTAAAAAGTCATATATATTATTTTTAAGGGTGTTAAAAATACTGTAGTTCACCCAAAAATGAACATTCTGTCATTAATTACTTGATATTACTTTATTAATACTTAACGACCCTTATGTCGTTTCAAACCGATAAGACCTTTGTTCACTTTTGGAACACAAATTAAGATATTTTTGATGATATCAGAGAGCCATCAGACCCTCCAAAGACAGTAATACAACTGAAATGATCCCAGATCAAGAAACATATGCCGAGTTCAGATTGCATGATTTTTAAAGTAGTCGAGTCACAGATCTTTTCACACTGCACAACTATCTGGGGTATCATTCAGTCGCTGCTGTGTTCACACTGCATGATAGATCGGTAACAGTGGGTTTCACACAGCATTACTTTACAACAGGAAGAATCGCCAACAACTTAGTCTCACTTCCAAACACACACGAGAAGTGACATGGAAACAACGCAAGGTCACGTGTGCAAGACCGGAGTTCTCACGTGAGATAGGGATTATTATTAAAAATGATAGCAAGCAAAAGAAGCTTGCCATACAAACTGCATGTACGCTCATTTGTTGGCGATTTCTCAAAACCTGGATCTGGGATCATTTCAGTTGTACTGCTGTCTATAGAGGGTCTGATGGCTCTCTGATATCATCTAAAATATAATTTGTGTTCTGAAGATAAACAAAGGTTTTCTGGGTTTGGAACGACTGGAGGGTTAGTAATTAATTGTAAAATTGTCATTTTTGGGTGAACTAACCCTTCAAGTTTGTTGTTCAGCACTCTAAGTGCTCAGTCACTATCCCTCATTGGCATAGCATGAAAAGAAAAAAAAAACACTATGCGAATCAATGAGGAACAACTGAATGTGAACTATCCCTTTAAGTCTGATTTCACCCAAGTTTTCTTTACCTTTGGCTTGCACATTTGTTTAGTTTTATACACAATTAATACTCTGTAATATTATAAATGTAACTGTGCTGACACTATCTCATGAGAAAAAAAACCTGAAATAAATTGAGCTGGATAATAACACTATTTGCAACACTGACCCAGTTATTGAACTGAATTCAATCAATACTGAACTGACTTGAGCTGAATAATGACATTATTGTCTTCTAGAGCTGCTTACAGCTGAACTGAACTTGTTTTATGTTTGCTGAACTCAGCAACATTGACACGGTTATTGAACTAAATCTACATTTATGCATTTAGCAGAAGAGAAAAAACTATTTTGTTTTAAAGCTGCAATTCAATTACGTTCATAGCTGAGGAATTTTTCAACTTTAAAGGGTTCACCCAAAAATGAAAATTCTGTTACTCACTCGCATCTCTTGTCAAACCTGTAAGACCTTTGTTCATCTGTGGAACACAAATAAAGATATTTCTAATGGAATCTGAGAGCTCTATTAGCCTCCCATAGACAGCAAGGACCCTAAAACAACCAAGGCTCAGAAATGTAGCAAAGACATCATTAAAACAACTCACGTGACATCAGTGGTTCAACCATAATTTTACGCGATTAAGAAAAAACATTTTATGCGCAAATCATTTTTTTCAACAATTCTATAGTGCCATTTTGGAGAGTATACATACGGATACATTGTTTGCGTTCAGCTCAAAGCGGTGTTGCTGACACAGAACATCATACATTGTTTGCGTATGTCATAATTAAAAAAAATGCGCTATAGTATGAGGTGTTACAGAGGAGACAAATTGTTTAAAAAAGTCATTATTTCTGTTGTCTTTATGCACAAAATGTATTTTCGTAGCTTCAAAGAATTACAATACCCTTGCTTCGTTTCTAAACCTTGATCCTGTTAGGATTCTGGGAGCTCTTGGAATGAATCAAAAATATCTTAATTTGTGTTCTGAAGGTCTTGGAGGTTTGGAACGACATGACAGTGAGTAAATAATGAGAGACTTTTTTATTTTCGGGTGAACTATCACTTTAATACAATTTTCCTGTTGATTAACGTGAAGTAATGTGCTTTGAAACAACCTGCATTGTATAAAGTACTATAAATATAAATGGCAGTCCCAGCCGTCAATCAAAACTCAAATTTCTAATCAATAAAATTGAAACTGGTGAAATGTGTAATGTAAGAGAAGAATTCTCATCTTAAGTCTTAGGTGAGGTATTGCACACTAAAATACTTCATATTGTTGCTCAAAAGTGTGGCGCAGAGGATCATCGGATGCAAAGCACTTACACTGTGAAATTTCTCATTTCACACCTCGTTGATCCGCGCAGCTTTCAAGAGGAATTCACCCAAGTGACCGCTACTATTAAGCCATCATTTCAACCGAGTTTAACAGGAAACAAACCAAAGGGTGACAAAGCCTTGTTTTTAGAATAGTGCGGTATGGATCACTGCCTAAATCTGTGCAAATAGTGTATCGCCTAATCTCTGACGTCACCCACATCATTCAAATCAATTTCAGTGCTGTGAGCTTAAAAATGATGGGTAAATTGATGTGCCAAATGGTACTAGCGGTGAAAACGCTTCTGAATTTGTGTGTAACTCTACAGCAGCCGGTGAAACCTCCCGAAAACACATTAACCATCAGGACTAGACTTCAGCTTCCAACCCTCTCTGTCCTCGGCATGAGAGGCGAGCTCAAACAATCGATTGGCAGCTCACAAGCAATCAGCCACCATTATTTGTGAAGTTACACTCCAGTTCACATGAGCTGATAAAGGGGGCTGCTATTGATTCAGCGGCCATCCAGGAGAGAGCAATTTAAGCAACCGATGGGGCATAAAACAAACCCTTGCATTCGGAGAAGAAGCCCACGGCCCAGGCTGATGGTGGACAGGGCTTGCATGTATGCGTGTTGTGTGATTTTAATGGGAAACGGAGCATTGGTAGTGGCTATGAGAGACAGACAGAAGTGTCCCCGAGGGCTTGACAGAACGCAACTCACAGCATGAGAGATGCTGCTGGAATAGAGCGCTAATAGATGAAGCGTGTTTGCAGAAGTGGTCCCGCTCCATTAGCTCCATTAATATTCATTACTGCCTGATCTTCAAGTCTATTTGATAAGGCATTGTTTTTCAGATAACATTAATGTGCTAATGTGCATTTTGGAATGCAATTACTGCATCAAGAGGCACGAAATCGGGGAACGTGAGACAGTATCTAGATTCTAACATTTATTTTGAAGAAAACGCGAACGGTTGTATAAAAGTTGCCAATGTGATGCTAAGGTTTTAGGTGGTTGCAAGTCAAAGAGGATTCATTGTAATTCAATGGGATATTTTTGCCTGCTTTAATGTTAAACAAGCAACTGACAATTTATTTAACGCATCATTCACATATATAGTACAAACAGCACCAGACCAGCTTTTAAAAATACATTATAGCTTGGAAGATTATGGGAGGGGGAGCTTTAATTGACCATTACGGAGGAAGAGTGGGAACTGGTCTGGAGTCAGGCAAATAAGATCTCTATTTGCAATAGGGCCAAAGCTATTCAATTTAGGATTGTGCATAGATTGCATATCACACCCCTTCTTAGAAGCAAGTTTGACTCAAACAATTCACCATTATGTGTTAAATGTAAGGTGGAGGTTTATACCCATTTATTATGGAACTGTCCTGTTATTAAAGCTTATTGGTCAAAAGTTATTGTTTGTATGAAGTGTCTTGAAATTATTTTAGGTCTTCCAGCCGGACAATTGCAGAAAAAATTCAACAGATGTTTATTTTATATTCTAGCCTTTGCTGCCAGAAAAAACATATTGTTAACCTGGATCAGTGACAAACCCCCATCTTTGAAAGGATGGCATAATATTATTAGGGAAACGATTCCCTTAGAATGTTTAACTTGTCTTATTGTCATATGTCTACTGAAGCTTTTCCTCAAGTTTGGACTCCATACCTGGATTATATTGATGTTTCGTTAAGCAATATTTTGAGTTTTGGTATGCAATAATGTAATTTATTTTATTTTCCACCAGTTACACAGACAAGGCTTAAGCTAGTCCCAGACAAAATTGCATGTTTGAGCTGTCTCAGATGAGCTGCTCTGACATATTTTAAAATGTGTCAGTGTCATAGTTCTGTGTTAAGATGCACACCTGTAATACTAGCTAATAAGGCATTTTTGTAAAATTTGCTTAAATATCTTAATTTAACTAATGCCTAGTCCTGGCTTAAGCTAAGCCCAGTTCATGAAACCGGGCCTTTATTTATTTATTTTATTATTTATTATTTATTTTTTTATTATTATTATTTCTCTTCTCTTATTTTCACTCATTGCCAATTCATTTTTTTATAATTTAATCTTGCTGTTAAATATAGTCAATTCTGTAAATATACAATTTCATATTGAACAACACTTAATAAGTTGTCATTTGTTAACATTAGTTAATGTATTAACTAACATGAACAAACAATGAACAATGCAATTATATGTATATAGTATTTATTCATCTTTGTTAATATTAATAAAAATAAGTCGTTCATTGTTAGTTCACTTCAGACAGTGCACTGACTAATGTTAACAAACACAACTATGGATTTTAATAATGCATTAATAAATGCTGAAATTAGTGTTAACTAAGATGAATAAATGCTGAAGAACTATTGTTCATTCTTAGTTCATGTGAACTCATATTAACACATGAACCTAATTCTAGGCCCGGTTTCACAAACAGGGCTTAGCTTAAGCCAGGACTAGGCATTAGTTAAATTAAGAAATATTAAAATAAGAAAATATTACAGGTGTGCATCTTAACACAGAACAATGACACTGACATGTTTTAAGATATGTCAGAGCAAGATATTTTCATCTGAGACCGCTCAAATATGCAATTTAGTCTTGGACCATCTTAAGCCTTGTCTGTGAAACTGGGGGCTAAAGTGTTACCATACAACGTAACGTTGTGATCACTATCGAAACTAAAGCACTAGTATTTATTTGCACAAACTGTATTAAATTGAAATATACACAATTTACTGGTTATTAGCCGTTGCATCCCTAATCTTTAACCCTAACTATGAGCAACAATAGTAGTGATGTTTTCCCCTGGCTAGTTTTTTTGTTTCCTGCCACTGTCAACTCTGGCTTGCTTATAGGGGGATTTAAGCATTATGTTAAACTGCTTAATCTGTAAACACTGTTTAAACTACTCAAGGTTGGGACACACCAAGCAGATGTTTACATTCACGTTTTGTTCTGCATTTATCTTGTATGTCTTTGTTCCAGTTTCTCTGTTTGAAAGATATCCTATTGATAACTACTGATATAGACACAAAAAAGTTCATTTTCATGTAAGAAGCAACATCACAATGATGCTTTTTTTTAGAATTGATAACTATTGTTTAGAACAAAACAGATCATTATCTAAAACCTTTAGTTACCAATAATTGGAACGATCAGCATCAGACTCGGCACCTGTGACAATTGATCAATTTTTCATTAATACTGACACTGCATGAGAATCCCTTACTTTCTGTTAAACTCCAATATAGGTATATTTGCTAAATAACACTAAATGAATGCATTATAGTGAGAGACAAATCAGTCTTTTGTTGCATTGTTAAATATTGACATTGCCAATCACTCACCGTGCTGAATTCCTCCCATGAGTTGCTCCAAGTCCAATAGTGTGCCTTGTATTGCCCGATCCGCACTGCCATCATCTGGTTGCCACGATAATAGAAGATGGGTCTATTGGGTATAAAATGGGAATCTTATGATAAGTCATTCCAATTGCCAATACTGCTCACTGTGTCTCATCCTATTTTGATATTATGTGTTCAGGAAAACACCTTTTGGTCCCTTTCTTAAAGCCTCTAGGTAGTGGCTTTAACAGGAGATCTTAACTTCCCTCAAAATCCCTCTTTTACCCAGAACAACACCTACAGAAACTGTAAGCTGTAGTAATGATCCCTCAAATCATCTTTGGAGCTGGACTGAGACAGTGATGGCCACATCATATTTGTAGAGTAATGCCACCTAACTGTGTAAACAGCAGGAGACATTCTGTCAAGAGATTTTGTAATTGATTTTTTTTAAGAATCATCCTCGGTTGACCATCTCTCCACAAAATAATCCGATGTGAATGAAAGTCAAACTGGCTTTGAGGTGGTTACCTGTCCAGCAGTGAGTTGTTGAAGAGGACAGGACTCAAATCGAGGCCATCAATTACACGGTCATCGGGAGGAAGAACACCAGCCACAGAAAGACTTGTGCTGAAGAGATCCATCACACTGCCCAGCTGATAACTAACCTGAGGAACAAAGCACTAGTATCAAACACAGAGCACTTCATTTTGGAGGAATAATGAATTATTATTGAATGATAACAAATGAGTTGGTCAATTTTCCATCTCTATATGATCAGACAAAATCTTTCGTAGTTTAAAAATAATATATATATATATATATATATATATATATATATATATATATGTAGTGTGTGTTTCTTTCTTTCTGTTATTTTACTTATGGCTAATATACATTACTATCAGAATATAGAGTTCTTAAAAAATATATTTATCATATTGATATATATATATATATATATATATATATAAAGCTCTGTACTTTTTTGTTGTGGGGGAATATAATGTAATGCACAATCATGTGGATGTAAGAATAAACAATCCACCAAAAGCTTAATGCATCATATTTAACACATAATTTGAATATACTGTATGATTTTGCTAAATTAAAAAAAAAGTATGGATCATCAAATAAACCCAATTTGCTTCAGTCTAGCAATTGCTTATCCTAAAATATTAGTAACAATATTATGTTATTTCTATTTATGTTATTATGTTAGAAGTCTTTTCACTTATAACTATCAGTCAAAATAAATCATCCAACGTGTATAAAACCAGTTTTTCCTCAACGTTTTGATCATTTACGTACAAAACATAATGCAGTAGGCTTTTTATACTTAATTGGTTGGGTAAGCACAATTATCCGTCATAATAAATGATCCTAATATTGGCTGATACGTGGGTCTATCACAAGTCTAGATTCTCAAGAGTGTTTAAGCTGTGACTCATCAACTCGCACTTATACGCGAACACACACGCGTACAAAATCATCTCCATGCGTGAACCTTGTCAAGACAGCACAGAACGCAAGCACTGGCAGGGAGGCCAGTTTAGAAGAGCAGAACCACGATGACTCGTTTCTTCAGTTCCCGCTCTAATCTGCGCTCGCAGGTTTATTATAAACCACACTAACATCTCTGTAAATGAAGAGAAAGGCAGAGAGAAAGGAGAGTTGGGACAGAGGCCGGAACTGCTGCTTTATCTGCCCTCCCCAGTCCTGCTGCAAAAAAAGCTTTATTTTATTTATAAACTTTGAACTATTTTCCGATAAAATGCCATTTTTTCGCTGTCATCCTTGATCTTCCATTCTATTCTCTCCTGAGCGGCCCTTTGAGGGAGACGGCTTGCTCACAATCAGATAGCGCTATCAGCACGGAGCAGCTGGCTCTGCCGCGCGCTCACACACAACACACACATACACGTCGCCTACTTCAGCCTCCCAGAATTCCCTTCACCACAGCCAGACAGCCAGTGCATTCCATTATCTCCACTCTCAGGCTTCACACACACAGACGTATGTACGTACATACTTATACACACAGAAAAAGGAGAAATCAAAGGGAACAATTAATAAAGGTAACTAGCCGCTGCCACCAGCTGCTCTTATCCAGCAGCACACAAAAAACATGGGACAAGTAAAAAGGGAAATGAATATTTCTTTATCTCCAATTCATTTTCTCCTCCTTCTCTTCTTCTAGCTGTCTGCATCTCTGTGTCTTCGGCTGACGCTAGTTATCTGAGCAGACAGACCAGCAAACCCTGCCTAATGCACTCAGTCTATGTGTCTCTGAGCTGATAAACATAACAGGAGAGATTGGGATGGCCACGTTAACTGTGATGCCCCACACCTTTATATTTTTATATTCACGTCACTCCATAGGTGAAGCGAACAGTAGGTGCACCGAGCACAGAGACGTTCATAATCTCTGATGCAGAGTCCAGGTGAAATTAACGTTTTAAGTCTCAAATCACTTTGGTCAGACTTTATATTAGGTAGTCTTACCTGCTATGTACTTACATCAAAAAATAAGTACAATGTACTTTTATGAGTTCATGTTGTATTGCAAAACCCTTTTGCTGCTATTGAAGTGGGATACAGTTAAGGTTAGGAACAGGTTTGGTGGTATGGGTAGGTTTAAGGGTGGGTTAAGTTGTAAAGGTTTGGTCAACAGTTTCACTATAAATGTAATTGCAGAAATGGATTACAGATGTAAATATAGTTATTTTTAAAAATACAAGTACAATGTAAAAACATATGTACCCATTAAGTACCAAACAATTCATTCAAGTGTAAATACATAGTAGTTAAGGCCACCTAATATAAAGTGGGACCATCACTTTTGATAATAACATCTTCTTAAGACTATGCTACAGGTTTGGAAGTTCATTTATATTTTTTAGAAAATATTTTTTTAGTCTTTCCTGACTATTAAGTCTATTCATGCACAAGAAAGTTGTATCTGAATCAAAACGATTTCATATTTATACGCCATTTACTTCAAATGAATCAGCTTGTGAAACTCAGATTTTGATGAAGTTCAAATTTATGAGTTAGAAGAATTAGAAAGTTAACAGAATTTTTTCTGCATAAAATCTCAACAAGATCTTTTAATTCTACATCCCTAAATGCTAGATAATATTTATATAGTAAAACATATATATTTTATATGCTTGTTAAGGTTATTATTATTATTCTCTAAGGTACTTGCTTGTATTACTTAACTAAGTTATCATAATATATATATATTTACATGATCATTTTGGAGGTCTTTTTTTTTCTTATATTATTAGTATTATTAATATTATTTAAATATTATTGCTAACAGTTATTTCTTAAATTATTTGTAGAATTCTGCACATTTGTTTTTGGATTTATATACATATATATCATTTCTGAGACAATTTTTAAATTGTGATTGTAAATTGTTTGATACATTTTTGATTCTATGTATTTGTAAATCTGCAATTAGTATAACCCCACATTGTGTAAAACAAAAAGGGCATCAATGCTTCCCAAGAGAGAAACAGACGAGAAGATACACATATCATAAAGAGCCACACTCGAGCGGAGCAGGATGGGCAAAATCCAGCCTGTCGCTGCAAGACAAACATTAACAGTGTGAAACACCTGCTTATCCCACTCTGCACTGCTCTGGCACTGCCCAGACACCTGGCACACCACACGCCTCCATCCCAGCCGCATACCCCAGCACTCCTCTCTGCTCTCCTCTCCCTTTCTGTTCTTTATCCGGCACGCCTGGCATATTCAGATACAGAAGCCCTCATTACAGCTCAATCCAACCTCAGCAAACACACAAACAGATTAGCCGCTTAAGACGTTCCCAATCCCCCTCTCCCTCGTCACTCTGCTGTGCTATCAGGGCCCCGCACACCCCTCAGATATGAGCCAAGGGCAGGCTTAGCGCAGCTCCCGCGCTCCCTCCTCCAAAAATCCCCCCACGCCACAGCCCCATGTCACAGCTGCCCCTAATACAATTAAAAGTCATTTGCGGAGCACACAGCTTTAGCGGATCAGGAAAAGGAGGCTTCCTCTGCCACAAAAAAAAGAGAGAGAGAGAGGAAAGGAGACCAGGGCTGGGAATCATAAGGAATTTCAAGAATAAATAGAAGATATATGTTAAAGAATTTAATTATTGTCCTGACAAAGGTAAACCTTAAAATGGAATTGCATCATAACTGTTATTTAGGTTCCAATATTTAAAATAAGGAACTGATTTTTATAACAACCAGTTCCAGTTTTTAAAAACTGGTAGCAAAGATCTGATCAACCTTGTTAAATTCTGATTGGTCAGTCTAGACATTCCAAGGCCTGGTTTTCCTCATTATTCAATAGTAATGCTGATTAACGGACCACTCATATTGATATCTGTGGCCAGCACTTCCATCACATTGCTGATTTAGTCTTAGACTGTACCCTTGTTGTATTGGCTAAAAGACTTATTTTGAACTGTGCCACTTTTTATGGAAGCTTAATTAAAGTTTCTTTTTTAGGGGGCTTGAATGTTTTGTTTTTGTTGAATCAACCACTGATCAAAAATTTGACTGAACAGAAAAGCTGTGTGACGTAACACAATCACTGCCACTTGATGTTTAAGGTCCTTAAACAGAAGGCACGGATGGATATGTAAGGTGCATTTTGAGGGTGTGGAAGTGAGAACATTGTGAAACAGTGAACTTTGGATCTTTCTCACTGTGCCAGCAGGGATCTGTCCAGGCCACCAGGCAATGGCTGGTTCCCTCATGCCGCCTTCAAACGTAGTCTCTTTCCCACAAAGGAATGGACCGTTGCTGCCACCTGAGGATGAAAACGGACAAAAGAGAAACTTAAACTCAAAGTGTGCTGTGGGCTGCAGATGGCAATTCATCTCTAAAAATAATCTGTACAAAGAGCTCCATGACTCTGAATAGGTGTATTGGGAGTGTAAATGAAAAAGAAATTAAAAGAGCAGATTATAGAACAGAATGCAATGGTCTTGAGATACTTTTTAAAAAACGTTTACAAATTGATACAGAATTCTAAACTTAAAAATTTACATCTGAGCTGAGGCCTAAGCAGTTACTGCACATAATTAGGATATATTGAAAAGCTGCACTCATGTGGATGCTGCAGGTTTGATTCAAGCTTTCACTGAGCTAAAAATAGTCCCACATTTAAAGCTACACTCTGTAACTTTTGGGTGCCTAGCTCTAAACATTTCTTTTTTAAATAATAACATAGTTGTGCTTCGGCTCTGCTCATCTACATTGATAAATGTGATTTAAATCCATGCTGAAAGCAATTTTTTTTTGCACTCTCCAATAAAAGTGTTTTTTTTTTCCTAAGTTACACATCATAGCTTTTACTTAGTAATGAGAAAGTCATTTAGTGAAGCTCAGAGCAATACTTAAACGGAAATAATAATAAAATATATATTTTATTAGTTAGTTTTATTAATTTTATTTTGCTGTTACAAAGAGCTACAAATATATGAAGATCTATTTTATTAAATTTTGCTTAAATTCTATACATTAAGGTGCCCCTATTATGGGTTATGAAAGGTTCAGGTATTTTTGCTTAGGGAGTCCCAGACAACAGGTTGACATGAATGCGATAATATGCATTTATTTTTACCTTACTTGTCCCACATGATTAGATTAATGATTTATTTTTCCAAGCCTCTCCGGTGATCGGTTGATTTCATTTAAAGCAGTGTTTGTGAGCTCCTAATGCTCCCAAAGCGGCACCTACTGACAAATGGGCGGACAATATGCTAATATTTCATGTTGTCCTCAAATTTGAAACAGCTTGGGACTTTCGGGTTTTAAAAAAGACTTGTTACAATGATTCAGAGTCGACTCTTTAGCACTTTGCAGGATGTATTCATTCACTTAAAGCTGTGTTATATAACGCATGAATGGGAATTTTCAAAAAGCCATAATATGGGCACTTTCACAAAGTGAACAAAACATGTACTTTAGCTTCCTCAAAACTGTGCAAGCCCTCTTTGTGAAGTGTAAATGGATTCCCACTTTGATGCGGTCCAGACATCACTGCTGCCCCATTATCCGAGGTGAAGAACACCAATGTGTTGTTGTGGATTCCCAGACTGTCCAGGTGAGCCAGAATCTGACCGATGCTGTCATCCAGTTCCATCACCGCATCACCATAACTACAAAACAAACCACACGCTGTCTTCCCACCTTAATCCGAGCTATCAAAGTACAAACAATTACCCCAGATAACCTGTTCAGATGCACTAACCCAGACAGCATAACATATTCTGTCAAATTATCCCACGTTTAAAAGCTGTCCTGTTACAGATGGATGTGATATATGGAGGGAGATAGATGTCTCTGATAGATGTGCGCTGGTTATAAAATTTTAAGATGTGGCATGTCAGGTTGAATCCCTCTACTGCCGGCACCTTGCTAATACCCCTCTGCCTTGATCCATTCCTCTGTCAACACAAACCTCATTTAGCATTCTGAAGAAACGTATGCTTACTGAAGCCCCAGTATTCCAAAGCACTGGGCGGAATACTAAACAGTTGCTGACAAGACTACCAATGAACCTTTCAGCCCTTATTCTTGCCTCAGAGCAGGAAAAATAACATCTCATTAACCAATTATTTATATAACACAAAACTGCACAGTGCAGAGTGTTTGATCAAAACGATAATTATATTACGTAACATAGTGACATGTTTTGTATTTTTTGAAAGGCAAAACAAGGTTATTTTAATAAATTGATAATTTTATATTGGGTTTTTCAAAATGTGTTCAAACAGACAAATAAACCTGCAAAATACATTTAGCACATTATCTACTTCATCTGTAGATTTCAGTATATACTGTACATTTAAGGTTTCCTAAATCATCGCATACACAGAGCCAAAAATCACTTTAATACACCAAATTTTTAGTTTAATTGTAATTTACGTAGCAATGTTCACATACCGCCCCCTCTGGCTCTTTCCCAGGAAGCGTTCTGAGGCGTAGACAGGCGAATGGGTCGCATCTGGAGCCCAGTAGAGAAAGAAGGGCCGCTGGGCCACGGCTTGCTGAGAGATAAAGTCCAAGCCTTCCTGGAGACAGACAGGATCAAAAACAGCATCAGGCACATCTATCCTCTGATCCACACAAATAAACATTAATCAAGCCGTTGAACAGGAAAACTCACCTTCAAATAGATTTGGGTGAGGTTGGATTCCCCTGTTTTCACGTGAATCGCAAACTCTTCGTAATACCTGCAAAATACACAGATCATCTAAACTTTCTGCTTCCTGCAGATCTAACGAGAACGTCCCTACAAGCCTCATTTCAACACCATATGAGTTCCCGTTCCAAATGAGAAGCTTTCTAAACCGAGTGCTGCACCAGGGTGTGATCACCGAGTGAATTTGAAGAGGTAAATTGCGAGATTGTGTCTCAGAAGACACACGCGTTGTGAGAATGTGTTGAGGCGTGGAACGGTAGAGGCAACTCTCTTATGCTCCGGCTGTTCCAGGTGTCCTAACATACCGCTAACGCAACCTGCCATCTCTTGGGTGTAAGTGTGTGCGTGTTTATCTGGCCAGGCTCAAACACGCTGTGCTGATCAATCCCACTGCTAAGCGCAAAACCAGCCCTATCGCCAAAGCCAATGACCCAGAATGCACATATGGCTGTTTTAGAATGAAGAAATGGGCAGAAAATGAGATAGTACACTGCAGCTGGTATAAAAAGATGAAAAACGAAACGTCGCCAAAAGGATGTTCATGTGAAGCAGAACCAGATTTTTACATTTGCTGAAGAAAATTTAAGTGGAGCCTGCCCGGTTAAATATGATTTTGCTACGTGGTTTCAAAGGTGTTTTTTAGCAAGCACCACTTATAACATGCATTATTTTTGCACCTCACCTTCCCGTCATTTCAGAGTTGTTGTAGACGGGTATATTGGGACGAACGCTGTTATTGTAGGGGCCAAAATGGCAGTTGGGGGAACCAAACCACTCGTCAAAGCCATGCTTCAGAGGTAAATATTGAGTTCTGTGCCCAAGGTGCCTGTGGAAGGAGATAAAAACGAAACGTTTCAAAAGGACATATGGACTATGCAATAAACACTATATATGTATATTTTAAATTATTCAAAATCACTGGAATCAAATAACATTAATAACTAAAAGCATAACATGCATAAACCTTTTAAACTATTAGAAATTATAGATAATTATAGGTATTTTACGTTCTCTTAAAAAATAGAAAATATGTCTTAGAAAATATTTTATTCAGTATTTTCAAAACCTGCTGAATGAATAAACCACTTTGAATTAGAACTAAAAATGTCAGTTACAGTATGTTAGGTGCTAATAATAATGTAGAGAAATGCCAACACGGTAACTGACTGAACGTGGCATTTATTAGATGTATAAAAAGTATAGGGTTATTCACAATAAAATAATATAAAAATGCTATGTGTTATTTGTTATATACTGTAATTTACCTTACTATTTATGGTGAAAATCTATCTGATTGGACATTTATATAATTGTATAATAAAATACTATTACAAATTAATTTCTTCGGATGTGAAAAAGAATAAATAATCTAAAAAATTGACATTACCTAATGTTGCTTTTTCTTTTTTTAGATACTAAAATCAGTCAGGCTTTTATGTTACATCTTATGTTTTAGTTCTGTCAACTATAGAATGTCTACACATCTACACATTTGCTGATGGATTCTGGGTGGTTGTCAGGTGGGTGGCTTAGTAGGAAGACAGCTTGCTGAAAATGATACATCACAACTTTTCTAAATACAAGCTTTTTACTCATGTGATTAGCACAAGCAAGCTGGATGAGTTACAATGGATGAGATCCGTAGCAATGTTCACGTACCGCCCCCTCTGGCTCTTATTACAGTTAATAATGTTTACACAAAATACAAGCATAACAAATTTTCCAAAACAGTTATTGTGTGGATTATACATTATTTAATTTTATTAGAACTGGGTAGTAACTCATTACATGTAATCTAAATTGTAAAAGTAATCAGATTACAAAAATTTGATACATTTCCATTAAAATACATTTTGTCAGATCACTGTTAGTTTTTTATGGATAACTGTACATGACGATTACATATTATTATTATTATTTTTAAACAAACACCTAAGATTTTAATATTTTAATAAAATATTGTGTTTGCATGTTTACAGTTCTATGACATTTAATGACATTAAAAGTGTTTTATCTGATTTATTTTAATGTAACATTTAATTATTAGCTTTAAACTCATATTCCCCAGAAGTTAATTCACAAACCCCAGTTAAAATAATATGTTTAATATCCTTCATATTTTCTTACTCCTTGCATTTTCTCAATATGGTACAAGTGCTCAGCTTGACCAATTTTCAGTGTAACCAATGAACTGGAAGCAAGAAGCAATATTTTGACTGAACTATTATTTTACAAAAAACTGGAATAAAAATAACAATCAAAATGTTGTTCTGTGAGCCTAGAGGCTTTTTTGTGGAATTAAAAATGCATTCTACTGTCGTTTCTTTTTTCTTTCTGATATTTAATATTCTATTACAGCTCATATCACTATTCTGAGAAAGACATCTCTTGAGAGATGCTGCAGGGAATCTCACCACTTTCCGACGATCTTGCTGACATAGTCTTTCTTTTTCAGCAGTTCTGGAAGCAGGATCTCGTCCTGAGATATTCCCCCCACAATCTCCTGAGGTGTGTATGCTGGAGGAGGGAGAATCCATTACAGGAGCGCACCATAAAGTTGTAAGAGTAGATAAACTGATAATAGTGAAGGAGGAAAGAAGGATATGGTTTACGATCATACCATTCCTAGAATGAGCATTGGTGGTGTAGAATCCATTTCGCACAGGAAGCCTTCCGGTAAGCAAAGCGGCCCTGGCTGTAGAATACAGATGAATTACAAGTTAAACATCAAAGATACATCTGCTCTTACACAGATTGTTTTAAAAGAGCAAACAGCACCAACTAAAAAGGTATTGGATACAGGGTTTGGAAAGACCCATTAATGAAGAGGTTATTATATAATTATGTGTAGGCTACAAACACATAAGTTTTTTTAGCAGTATTTAGTACAAGCCATGGGTGAAATAGACATCTCGTCTATTTAAAAAAAAAAACAACCTTTGAAACCACGTAGCAAAATCTGATTTAAACCGGGCAGGCTCCACTTAAATTTTCTTCAGCAAATTAAAAATCCTTTTGGCGACGTATCATTTTTCATCTTTTTATACCAGCTGCAGTGTACCATTTCTTCATTCCATTCCATCTCATCCAAAAAAAAAGAAAGAAAAAAAAAGGATGGCAGCCTGTTTAGCAGGAGCATCTGTAAACTTAACAACCCAATTGTTTGATTGCTTAAGTAAGTCTTTGCGATTACGGTAAGTACATAAATATGACAAGACTTACTCAATGAAAAAGAACAGTGAAAAAAAAACTTGAAAAAAGTAAAAGACGGGGACCATCAAGAACTAAGTCTTGAGTCCAAACAACACCAAACTACTACAAGAAAATGAGCTTAGTATTCATTTTGAAGACTGTTTCCACTAAAACTAACCACAGAGAACTTCACAAGGTTAAGAGAGTTGCAATTGCTTAAACGCTGGTTACAGTCACCAGGGCTAAAATGTGAAAAAGATGGTGATATGATCATGATGGAAAATTATTAAACAAACGAGGACTGTTTGGAAAGAAGTATAAGAAACCGATCCACTCCTCCATCATCAACTGGAAGATGCTTTTATAGACAACTATTTAAAGTTTTATGAAGATAAAAGTTGTTTTAAAGGCCAGTTCTGCACTATATTACTGCAAACTCTTGCTCTTCAGATATAAAATCTATCCAAATGCTCATCCACAATACTTGTGCATTCTCTGAAATTAAAATCACGGTATTTAAGACTTCATTTTAAAGGGAGAGAAAGGGAAGAGACGTCAGACATGAGAGAGCTCACCCTGGATATTATGATTAGGAAGTTCTTCACTATCTACTTTGTGATTAAAATTCTAATTAAGGTTGTGAAGCAAAGCTCTATAATAACATCTCTCTAAAGCGGCAGGTACGAGTGCTCCAGGCACTTTCATCTCACACATTCGAGATTAACGGTTGATTAAGCCTTATTTGCTTAAAAATTAATTAGAATTGAAAAGAGGACTAATAGAAGGCCTGCTCTGCATAGCAAGTCCATTCGAATTTCCAAATTATGCATAATTAGCATATTTCGGTACTGTTGGTGTATTATCCTTATTAGCATAATACGTTGTCCTCTCACTATCATGCAGCCTCACACGTCTTGTGGAATCTCAAGGCATTAAAACAGCTGAAGCATTTGAAGAATTTTCCTCAGAAGGAAGAAAAAAAAGAGAGAGAGAGAAGGAAAAGGAAAATATTTGCGATTGCATTATAAATCAGTGCATTCAGTGTAGGTCACCTCAAACAAAATGTGTACGTTTTTATTTCTTCAGAAAGAAAATCAGTTTGTCTGTTTCATTGTTGTCACTTTCAACAATGTTTTATCAAATTCAGGCAAATTACAAGATAAGTTCACTTGCTTCCTTTGTCCTCTTCAGCCAGAATCCAATTTAAATAGCCCTGTCTAGACATATTTACAACAGCATACTGCACCTCATACAATTTTTACTCTTACATATTATGCACATTTTCTATTTACATGAAATACCCAGATGAGTTACTTCATTGGCAAAAAACGCAGTATGCTGTATAAGCAGAGCACGCTGCTGTGAGTACCACAACACCTAAATGAAATAATTAACACATCTTTCTTTACTTTATTGTTTGCTTGGACCAGCAAAATAAATAACTACATTTACTATGTGAATTATTGAGCAATGCATCGTAGCCTACAGTACTGCAGCTGAAAAAATTGATCGTAGGCAGCATACAGTAATGTGCAGTAAGCAGTATGCTAATATTCAGAACAAAAGCAATGTGATAGAGAGATAAAGGCAAGCCCAAAAGCAGCACATACAGGGGGAACACAGAGGGTTGGCGGTGTAGAAGTTCGGAAACAGCATCCCCTGAGCAGCCATCAGATCCAAGTTTGGAGTTTCCTTGGAGGGCTCCCCAAATACTCCCAAATCGCCCCAGCCCATCTGCAGACAGAAACAGAGAACATGATATGAGAGGTGATTTTATTCCATGTGATTATTTTTCCGATATAGTATACTACTATTCGATCATTTCCTGAGAAACAACCCGAAGACCCTATTGTTCAGCATGAATCATACAATTCATCCCTTCTAACACATTATAAATGTTTTGATGGCTGATTGCACTTAAACCGGGTGAACTTGCTTAGTGTGAATTGTATTTATGGTTTACAAACAGGTAGAACAGTATTAATTCATAATATAACCTATTTGAGATGTAGCTGTCAAAATTGTATATTGCGACATACACTTTAATAAACAAAAAAGAGAGAATATGCAAATTATACACGATGTACAATATAATCTATAACATAGTACATCCTACACAAATGTATTTCACACACACCAGAGATATATGTTGCAGATATGCACTTGAACTGCTTGTATGCAAACAGAAACACGTAAAATCAAAAAAGTAGGTTTTAGAATCATTCTGAAGTTAGCTGGTCAGTCAGCCTCTAAAAAAAATACCTCCAAAAGACTTACATCATCCATAAGCATGATGATGATGTTTGGACCATGCTGGCTTCCTGCAGTCTGACCCACACACACTGCCCATAACACACAGATCACAGCCTTAATCCACAGACTCATCGCAACTTTGTTTTAAATCTTTACACGACACATGCTAACTTTCAGGAAGTGCACTTTAAGCGGAACTGTTAAGTATACCAAACATTCGAGCGTGTCTGTTCGCATCACGAGAAGTATTGCACACAGTCACAAGCGCTATGAAACTACGAGTCACGTGACTTTGCGCGTCACGTGACCGCGTTTGTAGCGTCATCATGGCGGTGTGCATAGCAGTCATTGCGAAGGAGGTAAGTGAAAACATCTTTTTTTATGACGCAGAAAATTATATCTTGGTTACGGTTGAATGTATCTGAGATCCGACGTGCTGGATTTATCAGATTTGATGGGATTTATGCGAAGAGTTGCTAATACGTGTCGCTAGCAGGGCTGAGCAGCAACATTCATATTCCTGCAAATATATTGCATAGCTTTTTAATATAAATGCATTGAAACGGTACAACTGCAGTATATGTAATATGGGTTGACACTAAATGTGCCATGTTTAACGAACTTGCATTGTTTTGAGCGATTTGTCATGAGAGACCAAGGAGTGCTTGTTTTCGCACCACTAACTTGGATGTGTTCATCGTGTTTGCGGTGTGAATTGAAGTAGTTTGTTTATAACTCTGTACACTAATTTACACAGTTCAGAAGACATTTCTAAGAGTGACGTGGCAGTCTACCACAACACCGCATGAATTGCAACAGTGTGGGACGAGTCTTTTGTATTGAGACACCCACCCCACATAAAGGAAGCTTTAACATCAACCAAAATTATTGAGATATGTTTTTTGTTATTGTATTGTAAACATGTCCACAATCGAAACATAACTAGATGTATTTTGGGCAGTCTTTTAAGTCCCGTCTTTGAGTTCACCAGTGGCCTGTACCATAAAACAAGTTTACAAAATAAGCCAGGCTTATTTCAGTTAGTCTGACTTATTTTCTAACAAATGTACTAACATGAAGCATGGCTTGTGGGTGGGAGAAAAAATAATCGATGCATCGCAATTCTCTCTTCAACGTTTGCAGAGCAAAACATCTGATGTATCAAAAGAGATCTGTGCATTAGTCTGAATGCAGTCTGTTAAAGCTGCCACTGTATATGACATAATCAGTAATAATGCAGAGGAAGAAAAGAAAAATCTAACTATTAAAAGTCTAAACTATTTCTGTAAACTTTTGTATACTCAAACAGCACTTTTTAAAATAAGCAATAGCCCGTTTATATAATGATTAAAAAAAATAATTTTGCACAAAATAAATGTAATTTAAAATGTAACCATGTGCAGTAACGTTGAACGAGATTGTGATATTCTCCTCGTTTCACAGACAAGGCTTAAGCTAGTCACAGACTAAAATGCATGTTTGACCTGCTCCAACTGAAAATATCTTGCTATAATTTGCTAAGAATAATTTTGGAGTCAGATCATGAGGTGCCTTAAGATTCTCACCCCTAGTCAGCTATTTCTGATATTGTAATCCAATGAAAAATAAAAATGTAGCGATGACACCTGGTTGATGATGGCACCTTATCCTGCTTATTATACAGCTTCTTTATTAATTGCAGGCATTAATAATGATTTAGTATATTTTATTAGCTTCCTTGTATTGATTGTAGAAAGAAAAACAACAAGCACAGCTGTGTAGAAAACAGACTTCCTGGATGAACACAGTAGGTGCTACGGTTTTAAAATGTTTATCTGCTAACTGATGCAACTGGCCAAACAGAAGTATTTTAGATAGCACTTGTATAAAATGTAATGAAAACCTGCTTCTTATTTAGATGATATCTGTTCTTCCACTGAACATCTATTAAAAAGAATGTTTTTTTTTACTTGGTAAAAAGCATTGACATGATTCATGCACCGATCAATAGATTATTTTAATGTATGTCATGTTAAATTCTAAATTTATGCACATTAAGGTCTAATAAAATTACGCTCTGAAATTGTGTTTCCTGCAATAGCAAACTTGACTAACTTCACGTTGATCTCTGCAGAACTATCCCCTATACATTCGGAGCGTTCCTACACAGGGGGAACTCAAGTTCCACTACACGGTGCACACTTCTCTGGATGTGGTGGAGGAGAAGATCTCCGGTGTGGGCAAAGCCTTGGCCGACCAGAGGGAGCTTTATCTGGGACTCCTCTATCCAACTGAGGACTACAAAGTGTATCTTTAAAGTTTGCATTAAACAGTTGTAAAAAAGAAATGCATTTCTTATTGTGATCTATTTCCATCTTATCAAATAAGAAAAAAGTAGAGCCAGAATATCACATTTTATTCATCGAAAAGTGATTGGATTGTCATTTGCTACATTTGCAATAGTGGAAGTGGATGTTAATGTTTTTAATGAAATATCATGAAGGCACAATAGTGATGGAACTATATATCAGTTGATATTAGACCATTTTAAGATCACATTGAGCAACAACTGTAGTTTTTTCTTCCACTTACAGCCTTGTGTAATTTGCTATTATTAAATTACGCCATGTTTTTACAGAGACTATATCAGCAACAGCTCCTGAGAAAAACCTACATCAGTTGACCACTAATCTTTAACCAAAACACTGTGACTGACTCTGAACTGTCAGTGGTTTTGTGAACTTTTAAACTTCTGTTACTAAAAGTTAAAATACCATCTTTTGTATTCCACAGGAAAAAAAGAAATTCATATTGCAACATGACATTTTTCAATTTTGATTGAACTACCCTTTAGGATGGAATGCTTTCTAATGCATTTTCAATCACTATTAAAATGTCAACACCTTAACAAGAATGACAGATACGGCTACGTGACGAACTCTAAGGTGAAGTTTGTGATTGTTGTTGACTCCTCCAACACATCTCTGCGAGACAACGAAATTAGAAGTGTAAGTTCCATAGGTATATTATGCCAGTTAAACATCGAATGTCAATCAGATTGGTGTAATGAGCGTTTTGTCTTTCAGATGTTCAGAAAGCTGCACAACTCCTTTACTGATGTAATGTGTAACCCATTCTACAATCCTGGTGATCCAATTCAATCCAAGTAAGTGCATTTGGTGAATACATACATGAGAGGTGTTTGCTGTGTTTAGTGACTGACCTGCTAATACAGGGGTCACCAAACTTGTTTTTGGAAGGCTGACATCCGTAGTCTAACTCCAACTTATCTCAAAACACCTGCCTGGAAATTTCTAGTATGCCTAATAAGTGGCTTGTTCAGGTGTGTTTGATTAGGGTTGGAGCTAAACCCTCTAGGATAGAGTTTGGTGACCCCTGCGCAAGTATAATACTAAAATATTTTTTTTCTTCTCAGGGCTTTTGACGTTATAGTTTCAACAATGATGGTGCAGGCCTGCTGATTTCCTTTCTTCACAATTGTATATATTTACATCAGTCTCTATTGTTCGTAAGGTGAAAATAAATATTTAATTTTGGTTTCATGAAATGACGTGTGATAATGTTATTTTATTTACATTGATTTGACTCAAGTTTAAGCACTGAAATTCCAAAATAGACAAAGTACTGAAATTCACAAGACATCTCAGCCTCTCACAGGCATAGCATTTTAAAGAAATTGAATAAAATATAAATAAAATGGTAACCAATCAATACAAATCATGTCTCCGTTTTTGTAGTGCCATTCAAGCTACACACACATAGAAAAATAATAACTGAGCTCCCGTCATGCAATTACTGAAACACAAATTAATCAGCACCAAGAAGTGCTTTGAAGAAAACAGAAACTCAAAATTGATTATCAAAAAGAATCAACCCAAGGATCAGCTCTTCCATTTTCCCTAAAACAAAAATTACAGTTTTATAACATCTTAAAAATAAAATGATGCTCTTAATGATGGATGTACAAATGTTACATTTGCAAGAGAGCAAGTATCAATATAAAGATACCACTATGATAACCGAAATACTGCATTGATGTTAGTCTTCAAAAATCTGAAAGCAACATTTTCTTCTGAGTTAAATGTGCAAGGTTACTAGATCAGGGATGCGTTTCCCAAAAAGCAACAATGGTCGCAATTTCCATCGTTACCAGTTGAGTTCAATAAAACTATTGATCATAGTTAGCCTACAATGCTTTTGGGAAACGTACCCTTGATCGAGTTAGTATATATGAAGAGTGCAGGTCATGAACTGCTGCTCTCAGACAATTAAAGCTCCATGTTATGTGAGTGTTATGTATTGGCAGAACTGACCTAATAAAGTGACAGCCCCTGAATGGGTTGTAAAATCTCGAGGCGCGGAAACCTCGTCCTCGGGACCAACCTCCACGCAAGTATGTGTCTGTAGTTCTGAAACCTGGAATGTTTGTTCTTTTTGGCAATACCTAGTGCACAAAGAGCTTGATGTGAAATGGTCTTCTGTCACAAATTATAATCCAAAATAATTTATTACGAACAAACTGACACTGGAACCTACATTCACACCAACAACAGTGCCCAATAATAATTTTAAGGTCATGCTTTTGTTTTCACGTAAAAATTAAGATGTGGGAATTACTAAACTGAAACATGCAGCCTAGTACACACCTAAAAAAAAAAAAAGTTCCAGCAGGTTTTTTTCATAATTGTTACCTTGGACCACAAAACCAGCCATAAGAGTATTTTTTTCAAAATTTAGATTTATATCATACAAAGCTGAATAAATAAGCTTTCCATTGGTGTGTGGTTTGTTAGGATAGGATAACATTTGTCTGAGATACTACTATTTAAAAACAAATTGGAATGAGGATGCAAAAAAATAAATAAATAAATAAAAGATTATCTTTAAAACAGTCCAAATGAAATTCTCAATGCATATCGCCAATCATAAATTAAATATTGATACAGTTACAGTAGGAAATATACAAAATATCTTTATGAAGCAGGATCTTAATATCATGATTTTTTGTCTTAAAAGAAACATTAATTATTTTGACCCATACAATGTATTGTTGGCGATTGCTACAAATCTACCTGTGTTCCATGTGGTTTTGTGGTCCAGGGTCACAATTATGATTGCTAAATCCCCTTTCACACTCAATGCAATAACTATAAAGTTTTAAAAAATAAATAAAATGGCAGAGTTCACACCACAACTATAAAGGTAAAGGCACAGAGAAACACTATGGTTAGAGTCACTATCAGAATGATTTTTGTCCAGCTGATGAATGATAAAAACATTGACATCCAATTAGAATCCATCTTGCTACAGTGAACTTGAGAATTTAGTGGCAGACATGCGCAGACGATATCAAACAGATGATACCATCCTGTGATGTGGATGCTAATATCATTATTTTTAAATCATTATTCTTGGTGTGAACAGGCCTTAAGAACCATTTTTAGGTCCTCCAAGAACCTTTCAGTGAAGAGTTCCTAAAAGAACCACTTTGTTCTTAATGTGGAGAACATTTTAACGATCAGAAGAACCCTTTTCCACTGTGAAGGACCTTTGTGCAAAGGAAAGTTTTCACTGATGTTAAAGGTTCTTCATTAAACCATAAATGCCAATAAAGAACCTTTATTTAAGAGTAAATGCATGTATAAAATAAATTCAGTGTTGGTAAAGCTAATGTTCAGTTATGACTGATATCATTAAAGACTGGCATGCTTAAGGTTTTTTTCTTGAATTTTCCCTTATTTTTTAATCCAAAACATTATCAACAGATGTATTATTTTAGCGGATTCATTCTTGCACATGAAAGTAGCTCAGATCGGACTTGAAAATATCAAAATTAATATTATATTTTTCTGCTCACTCTACCAACCCCAATACTGATTCCAGCTGTGGTGCTTCATTGACATGTAATGCACAACCATATCTTATTGCAGTACATTTCCATCTCACCTTAATGATACGTCCTCTGAATAGTGTTTCATCTAAAGTCATGGCAGTCCTTACAGACTCCCTCTCTGAGAACTCAATGTAGGCAAAACTACAAGGAGAATATACTCATAAAATGTACTTGTGTATTATGTTAAATTTTTTTGTTTGGAAGCCAAATTGGTACATACCCTTTTGGATGGCCTGTGAATCTATTATACGGGATTGTAACTCTGTTAACGTGGCCACAGCCATTGAAATACATCTCCAGTTCATCTGCAGTAGCTCCATAATCCACCTGTAAGACAAACAATACTGCTTGAGGCTTTCCATAAACATACACTACAAATAATGGGATCCTGTAATGCATGATTAAAATACATCACCAAACAAAGTTCAAATCTGTACTGCTTATTTGAGTTATGCATTAACTTATAAAAGGAAGTCTTAAGAACGCAAGCAGCTTACATTGCCCACATAGATAGATCTCCTATCGGAATCTATTTTCTCCTCATGGTTCATACCGAAGAGTAGTCCTGAGGAAGGAAAGATTATAAAGTTAATTATAATCATATAAAATATTAACATTATATTTTAAATTATGGATGTCATTTAAGGTGATGCATGATAGGGAGGTCCAGGGCTAGTGCTATATTTGGGTGATATAATTCAGTAACTGTACAAACTTAGTAGCACTAGTATAAAAAAAAAACGAATAACCTAATGGACATTATTTTATGTTAATTAAATCCAAACATGCCTAAAAAATTTTTTTTTGTTTTTTTTTCCAGTAGTGTCATGAAAGAACTTTCATTAAACAATTCTTAGTTTTGAAATATATATTTAGTTTATTGATTTATTTATTGTTTTTGCATTTACATACAGTTTTCATTGTGTTTAAAATTACCTGGATCTTTTTCCCTGGTAAAAAATATTCATATATTAATATTTTCAATCAACCCAGAAAACAAGTCCATGTTTTGCCATTTGAGGATGGTATGATAACAGAAAAATGACACTCTACACTTTACATACATGGACTTGCCAAAGTGTGTAGGAAACTATATACGTGTCTTTGGAGCATTGAAGGGTTCACAGTTTTCATAGAAGGCTGTCCCTGCGCAAGCACAGATGTCCTTAGATAAGACTACACACCGAGCTGCAGGACAGCCCTTCTGGGGCATGCCTCATTGGGCAGTGATAAGACACTGTGGCCCAGCAGATGGGCTCAGGTGTGGGCCAGCTGGCTGCTCACCTGCCTGAGGGCTGTAGGGAAACGCTCTCTCTGCCTCATACTGCATGTCAGACTCGTCCATTTCCAGAACACAAGTTTGAATCGCATCCAGCTCCTAAATGAACAAGATGATGTTTCACACAAATATTTCCATAAGCACTAAAAAATGTGCATGACGTTTATCTTGAAATTACATCTATCTATGACTCTTCTGTTTTCTCTCTGTGACCACATTCATGTTGATTACATCTACATTAACATGCAAGTTAAAAATGTTTATAGGACTACTTATATTTAAATATTTCACCCAAAAATGAAAATCTGTCATTACTATGTTTACTATAACAAAATAGCACAACGGCAAAAACTTACAATAAATACAATAATTTGGGTGTAATCCATTTAAGCGAATGAAAGGTTATCAAAATACATTCTCCGAGAATATATGAATAGGAATACATGTTAATATATGCCTTTAAATGTTTAGTAACGTTGAATTTGTTAAGTGCATTAAAACAAATGATCAACCGTTTTAACAACGACATTGTGAGGATTGTTAGTTCCTGATAAGACTGACAGACTGCAGTAAGGTAGACCTATTCCTAACCTTATGTGTATGTTCGTCGCGATTTCACAGTATTAGTTGTTTTATTAGCCTAAGGGAAAAGAGCATAACTATTTTAATATGCGATGAAAAGCCAACGATAATATTTTAGAATTAACTTCTGGGCTCTGGACTTTGATAGATTTAGAGGACGCAACCATTGTTAATTTGATCCGCCGTGTTTAACTATGTGAAACGTCCCTTATAATCGCCTAACTAGATGATATCTAACGATTTTGCTCACCACATAACGATTACTATTCACGGCAAAGTAAATAATACATAATACAATTAATATTTTTCTACAGTTTGTCCAACTTTACCTGGTGGATATACGCTGGTTTACAACATAAGCCCCAACAGCCTTCCTGTTACAGCCCTAAACGAACACACCTGACTCGACTAATCAGATGCTGAGCGTAATAGAAGAAACAGGTGCGAGATATATATATATATATATATTTTTTGTTTTGTTTTTGTTTTTGTTTTTATATACGTTTGTGGTATTTGAATAACGTATTTGGTTCCTTGACTGGAAATGGTGGACAAATGACTAGGAATTCTAGTCAATGACTATTTTGTGGTTCTATAGATGACTTCCCATATCAATGCATAAAATCTCATACTTTTAAACATGGCTTCTGTTGTAACTTATCTCATTTTTCACCGCCTTTGGTAAATCAATGCAGGCATATATCACATTAAAGATTTAAAAAATGTGAAGCAGTGAAAGGTTTTCATGTTTAAAAAAAAAAATCCACAAATTGAGAGACTAGTCATATTTCACTGTCTTTTTAATTACACAGATACGTATCTCAACACAGACAATAACCTGATTTAGAATGTTTACAGCGTCACATGTCCAACAAAGCGCACAGTAAGAGAGGGTGGGGGAATTGCAAAAGGGGGAAAAGAGCATGCAAGAAATAAATAAAACTCTCCTGGAACAATTCACATCGTCTAGAGAATGATAACAGGACCTTGAAAGAGAACAAAAAAATTCTTTAACACACCAACCTTTCCTATTGAAACAATGCCTTTTCCTGTAACGATGTATTGCACAATACATTATATCATATTTGCCTTAATGTATCAAACCAAGCCTTTGTTAGTACAGAAGTGTCTTGCTGTTATGGCATTTATCATGTGCATGTTTAATGCCCGGCCCACTCTGCTAGTCAAAGCAATGTTTAGCTCTACAGTAGTGTTAGGTTTCTGTTAGGTTGTGTGTTCTGTGATAAAAAGGTTTCCATTTTACAGTTTTTCTGTTAGCCTTAGTGATGCTGGGGAACATTAGTGATATGCAGGGATATTGTATTAAAAAATAACCAGCCCAAAATGGTTTCTAGTCATGTATTAGCTGTTTTAAGCTGGTTTTGGTAGTTTCGCTAGGATCCCATCCTGAAACCTCGGTGACCTTGGGCTGGTTTAAGCTGTTTTATTTTTTCAGGAGGGCTTTTGGGATGTTGAGATAAACAGGTCATAACTAAAAACAAGTAGTTGACCAGTGATCCATCAGGATACATTTTACTTCAAAGTATGTTTGCTTAATGTGTAGGATGTAGTTTCTCTCTCTCTTTCCCAAAGTCAATCTTAGAACGGAGCAGCTGCCCGACTCAGTGGCAAGGCCAAATGCTGACCAAATCTAGGCATCCACAAATCTGCTTTGAGAATGACAGCTATTCATATGCCAGATGACAGCAGAATCAGCACACAGATGCATTTGCATGTTCTTATTTTTGGTTAGGAACAGAATGGCCAACAATATTGCAAATGCATATTTGTATGAGCTCTGGGCTAGCAGACATGCAAAGCTCAAATGGAATTTATGGAAGTTCTCTACCATAACTTTGCTAATCGCTAACGGTGTTATTTTAAAGCTCTTGAGATTCAAGTAAGTTCCTTAGCAAAATCATTAATAGAAAGTATATCTCACTCTATTTTTTTCAGTCTCACACTCACATTCATGCATTCCCATAATGAAATCTTTGAGCAAGGTTAGTTTAAATGCTAGAAGCATTTGTAATCTTATCTGACGCTTTGGATGCCAGGAACAAGCACTCCCCTGGCTTGGAATTATAGTACCGATCTCTTCTCTTAATGTGTTTACTGTCGTCTTGTGCTTTCAATATGGTCATTTTGTACTTTGGTTTCTGGGTATAGTTGCTCACCCACACTCAGGCTGCTTTTTTAGGTGACGCAATGTCCAAACGGCTTCTATGGATGTGCAGGTATGCTTTGGTCTGTGCTTTTATCATTTTGGATATTTATGAGATATGTTTATGTTCAAAACATTCTAAGCAAGTACAACTACTCAAGCTCAAGTTTCACTCGTTGTTGCTTTCTGAATATGTCAGAACGTAGCAGGCATGAATGTAAACACTTTTGTTCTACAGGAAGATAAATTAAAGTCATAGCAGAGCAACAGTTTAAAGAGAATTTTGCTGTGCAGGCTAGTTAAAGTTGAGTTCAACTGTCAGCGTTTAGCTACCTGAATAATAACCCATCTGGTTTAACGGCACAGACATTTGAAAGTAACTTTACTTTACACCCTTGAGAAGTGAGTTTGGTTACTGCCGCAGTAACACAACAGTAACACAAGAGTCTAAGTACTTCTGTAGAATGTTTTTGGCTTAAACAGACCATGAAAAAAACAGGACTTTGTTGGCCCATCACTTGTGTAGACATGAAAATGTGGACAAAACATACATATAATTTTAGTTTCTATGTTGAAATATGTTGTTTTAACTTGAGCAGGATGATAGATTTGCATGTCTTCTAGTGGTTTCATTCATTCACACTGTCTTGGATTTGTTTACAGGAGGTAGCTAGTAAGGAAAGAGGGGATGGTTCATAAAAAATCCTCCTCAAAATGGGTAAGAAAGAGAGAGAGACCTATTAAATCAGATTGGTGTAAGATTAAGGTTTTAAGTTGCTGATATTTCCCAGGTGAGTTCATATATTGATTTAGAAATATGATAGGAAGATAGATAATTTGCACATGCCTTGTGAAAAATTAAACCATCCACCCACCTTACACCTAAAGCAACACCAAAAAAAACCCCAAAACTGGCCTTTCAAGTTTGGTCCATATCAGAGGCATGCCACATAATCAGCAAAACTGGCATTTCAATTAGACTGCAGATATATCTGACCAAAACAAAGGCTGTAAACAGGGTTGCAAGTGTAAGCTGGTGGCAAAATTCTTTTCACTCTGAGGGGTATTCTTGTCTGTTGTAACTGTCGTCACGAACAACCCTTAAGGATCACGAATGTTGGGTTCAGCAGAGCTTGCTCGGTGCACACAGCAACCTCTACAGATATTATCCAGACTACATTAAATATGGATTATGTTTCAGTACTATGTTGGATCACAACCTGATGTCCAAAGCAAAATCTGGGAACTGTAGCAAAACCAGATGAGAACCAGATAGTGTTTGCTTGATTCTTGTGTCAGACATTTGGACAATGAATAATCAAGGGTTTGCTTTCGTGATTGTATGTGCATGCATGCGTGTGTGTGTGTGTGTGTGTGTGTGTGTGTGTAATTACACATTGGACCACTGCAGTGACACTTTGGCCCAAAGGATGGCAATGTTTCACACAGATTCTAGCGGCTTCCCTCCCAAATGCTAGTCTGGGAACTTCTCGGCGGGACAAGCTAGGTCAGTCTATTGTGGTTTGGCGTTTCGTTAAAGTGATGCCATTTGCTTTGGCAAGCTTATGGCTACAAAAACGTCTCGCCCAGCGTGTCCATAAGCAGAGTCTTCTGGCAGTAATCTACATGAGCAGTGATGTGAACACCTCTTTCTCCTCTGCCGTCACAACAGACGTTGTAAAATGATCATTCAGACAGAAAAGATTAAATGGAGAGAAATTAAATTCTAGACATTATACTTTAAAGGTTTCTGTTATTTGGCAAACTCATTTTTGGACCTCTTTTTTAAATACTATGTACATTCACATTAATTTACTGTGGTAATTTTAGATATATTTATATGTATATTTATATAATAAGTTACCCTAAGGGCCGTTTCTGAGGTTCCATTCAGTAGCTGAATTCTCTTTTCATATTGCACCTCCGTTCTCTCACTGTCTTACAATGCGAGCAATATAAAATATTCTACATGAGGATTCTCATCATCAATATTGATACAACAAATCGAACAATAGGTACAACACAGCTTCTCTCCCATTAGAGTGTCTTTTTCTGTCCAATGTTCGGCTGAAACCTAAAAGAAGACAAAGAAAGAACGCGTTCCTCGTTCTGAGTACGCACACAAGCAGATATTGAAGACAGAGACATCCAGAAACAGAAAGTAATATCTACAAGCAACGTTTGATCCCTTCATGGATATCTGCTTAGAGCTTCTGTCAGGAGACAAAAGGGATGAACATATAGAAGATGGGGGGAGGTAGAAAGAGCGAGAGAAAAGAGAACCAAGTCTACGCCAGTCTCGTGAGACTCTACAGTCTTTGTCATGCTTTGGAAAACGAGGGAGAATGAAATCGTACAACAAAATAAAATGTCTCAGCATTCAGAAAGCTTTAGGAAAACCTAACGAAAATGTTTCACAAGAAAAGGCTCGTTCTTAGTGTACAATCCAATGAGGTTTTTGGCAGTTCCGTTGCCGTTCGTCTTTCCTTTTGAGGCCAATCTGTCTCTTTTCCTTTACTCGTTCTCAAACTCTTTCGTTTTCATTTCATTTCTCTTTGCGGCGGACTGGGTGACGTGCTTTAAACATCCCAGGTGCGACCCTCCATTGCCATAGCCATAGATCCAGGCTAAAGTCTGCGTTCCTCAGCATCTGAGTGGGCAGCACAGTGGGCACAGTGAAGGTTTGAGTGTCTAGTCACCATGCCACCTCTCCACAGACTGCGGAACTCTGGGCTGGCTTTACTGCTGAGGAGGTGAAGTTGTTTGCGTTTGGTTACAAGATGAGTGCTTCTTAGTAACTTTGGCAGTGTAATAAAAAGGTTTGGAACATGTTCTTTTTTTTTTTTGTCACTTAAAATTCATTTGGGTTCACGTCAGTACAGAGAGGTGAGTCTGGTGTAGATTTTCTTGGCTCGCTAGCAAGGTAGTTAACAGGTTTTATTCTTCTTATTAATCATCATTATTTCTTTTGGATTTTTCTTTTGTTTTAATTAAAGCCAAAAAAATGAAATGCAGTGTGTCATGTTGTGAGGAAGTAGCTCTGTGGTGGAAGATTTGTCAGAGCGGCAACGTGCTCTTGTCCGTTATTGACATCCCGCTGTGGCGGCTGTCAGCCATTTTAGAGGAAACCATCCTACGTATGTTTAGTCCTACCTGGGTCAAGACATGTTCAGAGTATGGTGCCACCCCATTTCACACAGAGCACACCTCACTTAAAGGGTGTAGGTAACTGAGGCCATGCCTAAAATTGCCTTATACATGAATAAAACATGTAATGTGTAACTGTACGTGTTTTCCTGGCTTTCTCTGAGACATCCAGTATTACAGACCTTTACAGTAGATCCTTTTGTGAAGGAATCTGAGCCTTGATGGTTTTTTGGAGACTGAGAAAACAAGATCTTAACGTCGATGTGGAAGCCAGGTTGCCATAGGTCATTTTGAGAGGACGGTAAGTATGATGGAGGTTCCTCAGCTTGTTTTGGATGAAGGATGCTGTAGCAGCAGTAGACGTGGCTGGGCATGGGTTAACATTTGGGGTTCATCAGTCAGCGGGATGAGGAATCCATCAGGGCGGGTGTTGCTGGAGTGGTTGAGCGAGAAACGCTGCTGGAGCTCGCTTCCTTGGGACTGCCACTGCTGCTGGTTTGCCCCACCAGGGACAGGGGGCCTGGAGGGGTGCTCTCAGAGTGTGTGGGGGGCACGCTGGATGAGGAGGAGATGGAAGTGGTAGATGGTGTCCCGAGTGGCACGCTGCTGCTACTACCAGGAAGACCCTGGCCGCATACGTGATGGTGCTTCTCCCAGTCCTTGTGCTGGCAGAAAGAGCCACAGTAGCGCGCAGTGTTGCATCCGCTGCATGTCTCGCTAGCCTTGCGACCACAGTTCCAGCAGCTCTGTGGGAGAAAGATCAACAAGGACTGTTTTATGATTGCCATGCAAATAATTATCTCCATGCCGTGATAAAATAACAAACTTGAATTAGGACTATATGTGCCATTTTTTTCTGGACATGTCCTGGCCAGGATTTCTATATTGCCTAAAATATCTTTTTGGATTGTTTGCATGTGCAGACCAATCACTTGTTTTTCTAAAGAAACACTGTCCAGTTTACGGTTGGAGTCTGTTTCTCTCTTGCCTCCCCTGAGCACTGAGTTTTAACAGACCCCCTGTCTTGTCTGTGACCAACAGTATACAGCATGTGACCTGCTGCTTTGCCAAAATGGGCAGTGAACAACCAGAGCACATTGTCTTCATTGGTAACAGTCTTCATATGGTATCTGCATCCATATGGCAGGCATTATGTATACTAGTCATCTACTGTTTTCTGAACACTGGTATGTGATACTTACTTCACTGGAATCCTCCTGCTGGTTAATGACAGTCAGTGCATCCTCAGAGGCCTGTCTCTTAGCCTCGGCCAGAGCCCTCTCCATCTTGGAGCGCTCAGCAGAGATCATCTCATGAGCTTTCCTCTCAGCATCCGACACCGCCTTCTGCAGCTCAGACATGGCCTGTCTCTTCACTTCATTTACTGCCTCCTCTGGAAATGAGGAAGGAATATCAACAGAAAAAATAAGACATTATCCCCACAGACTACTGTTGTTCCTCTCAACATCCTTTATTGAGGCACTCAAAGCTTTCAGCTTGCTTCATCTCTCCAAACAGATGTACATCATCCAAGATTTAAAACATTCTGTCAGAAAAATAAGCTATTAATAATTGATCCGAACGACAGTGGTTACAATTATTTCTAGTGTTGATAGGCAGTAGACATCTTTAAAGGTTGTTCACAAGCTTGCATATTTACCTAACAATGCTAAATATTTAATATTTTTTACTAAGTGGATAAATGGCAGAGCAAATGCAGAGCTTTATTACGGAGACTGGATTACACTCGGTGTAGAAGGAAAGCCAGGATGACTTGTGGCAAACTTTGTTCCCCAAAATTGCCATTGTTTGAGAGAAATGAATGTGTGTCTGCACATGTGTTTTCAGGACACGCAGGTGTGAATGTGTACGGGTGTTGTCTAAAATAGAAATCTAACACCTGACTCATTAGCACTCTCAACATTAGGGTTCCTTGTGCTCCATTGTCTTTCCTTGGCCTTTTTTAATGTGAACATTTAACATGAGCTCGAAAATGTGGTGAGCTAAGTGACCCAAACCACATTTTAGGGCATCTGAGTAACATTTCCAATGTGAAGGGCCAGGCTGTATGATTATACATAAACATTTGTCTTGCATTGCAAAATATAGTTTTCTTTTATTATTTTACCCAATATTTTGTGTGAAACTTTTTTGTATCACGCTTTTAGCTTAGCAACATGCTAACAGCAAATGAACTAATTCTCATTCGCCTAAGGAAGGCGAATGAGATTCCACACATAAGGAATTGCCAATGTAGTGTCTTTAAAAACTTTTAAAACTCAATTTTAGTTAGGATACTGTTTACTGTTTTGTGGGGTAATGGTTTAGATAGTATGTGGGTGATATCAGAATCTGTCAGGATATGATGTGCTTGGTGAATGCATGTGTATTGCTGCAGGGGGTACACACACACATACACAAACAGTCTTACTATATATTTTTCATATGTCTGGGCTCTATACTCTTTGCCCCATAGTGTGTTTACTCTAGAAAGCTGGTTGTGAGGAACCCGGTCATAAATATCTGTCATAACACACCCTCCATTCAATTCTCCATAGAGTTCTGCCTCAGGCTACTGACTTACTGAGTGTGTGTGTGTTTTCATCTACATCACTACTGTCTCAGCTGGAAAGCTAGTTAGTATTCAGTTTGTTCTCTCCGCACCTCCCACACACATCTCCTCATTTTTTTTCATCCTGTCTCTGCCTCCATTCTTCACTTCTTTGCTTTTTTCTTCATCTTTTTGGTTCTCGCCAATTTTTCTGTATCTTTGAAAACACTAGACTGCTTAATCAGAATCGGAGCATGCACCACTAAAATTAGTTTGCAAATTTAATTAATTTTTATCAAGGAGACTTGGGAGCAGATGCTAGAGCAATTGGCACATAATGGAAAACATGGGGCGGCAATATTAACGTTTTAATCCCACAGGGATGTGACAGTTTTTCCTTTCTTCTTTTGCTATTCTCTTGCATTTTCAAAGACATGCCTCACCAAAGGCAGCAGGATGAGAAAATCTAGACACCCACAGGTAAGAAAATTCATAATTGGGCCCTTCTTTAAGATCTCAAATATTTCTCATAGACAGCAATGTATAGATAAAAAAATGAATTATCAGTTGGTAAAAACATTTTTCCTCCAAAAAAGATCCTAGTCGTCTCTCTTTTAGCAATCTCAGCTTTTGCTTTACCTGTGGACGTTTCAGAAGAGACCTGTCAAAGCTTTAAATTAAAAACTAAAAATCTAAATGTAATATTTTTCATCAAAGACCTCAAAGTCTGATTAGTTTAAGCTACGCCATCCACATTAATTGCACTTTTTCTGCACTCTATATTTGTCGAATTTGTTTGCATTGGGTATTTGTAAAAGAAAGGCATTTTAGGAGAAAGGCCATCTATGCAATAAAATGAAAAAAGAGCTGGTTAATTTGTAATGCGGGTGCTGTTACTCACCCTGCTTGTTCTGAAGTTGCTTTAATGCTGGCGAGAGCGGGATACTTGTAGCACCTGCATGAAAAACAACTGCAGTTAAAAAGGCTTTTGTCACAGTAAAAATGCAGCTAGGTTTTGCAGACAACAGCAGCATCATTCCAGCATTTTAAATTAGTAATGGCATATTGATTTTACTCAGCTGTAATGTTACTAGTGTAGGTCACAGTTTATAAGTGCTCTTTGATCTCTGACCTTTGGGCAAGTGACACCACCTGTGCTTTGGTTGACCCCATCAGTATTGTGTGTGACCTACATTGCACAGAGGGCAAGCAGGCTTACGTACAGCCTCCTAAACCTTTTACTATTTATCTAAATACAGTAATAAAACAGACTCTAGTGAACAAGAACAATCCAGTTGTGCTTTTCTCTCACTTTTCTTTCTCTCTTTCTTTCTTTGGGCAGGGTCAGGTTTATTGGCCCTACCTGTGCTGCTCTGCTGTTGACTGCGGCATGTTACTGCATTCTCACTGCAGCTTTAACTGCAGTTGTCTTTCATAGTCATGACAGATGGAGAGCTCAAAACAATAGCGGCATTCAATGGTCTTTCCCGCTCCTGGCCTTGCGTAACTACGGCTGTGAGGCCCTGCAGGCCAGTGTGCATATGTCTGTGTGCAAGTGTGGAAGTAGGTGACAGCAGACAATGCATTGTCCAAATGCACTTACCAGCCTTCCTCCAGATCTCCTCGGGTAGGTAGCCTGACGGGGGCCGGTGCAGGAAGTCTCTGTGGATTTCTGTAAAAGACCATGAAAAAGTGACTTGAGTTCACCAGGAGGAACTTTGAAATCATGACATGCTTTTGGAGGTTGACAAACACATCCTTAAATGATTTAGTCCTAACTACCGCAATCATAAATATCAGCAGTTTACTTGGCTGCTTGTTTTTTTTCCCCCTGTTTCTTCACACTGGGTAGCTCCTCCAACAGGGGTACAACATCTCTCTTAGCTCTACATTAAACATTGAATATGTTGTGCCTGGTAATGACAACAAAAAGTACTTGTCGTGCTAGGTTTGAACAGTGTTTTCCAACACCTATCCCAGGAACCTACAGTACTGCACATTTTGGATGTCTCTATTACATGACACCTAATTTAAATCATAGATCACTGTACTAATGAGTTGTTGAGAGGAGTCAGATGTGCTAGCTTACAGAGACACCCAAATACAGTACTTTGAGTCCCTAGGAACAGAGTTGGTTAGGACATGGTGTGACAGACAATAATTAGCTGCCCCATGCCTTGACTGTGGCTATATTAGAAATGTAAGGGTAAACTAAGGTAAGTTAGTAGGCTAAATATGGAATCACATGCTAACTAACTGTACATTGTCTATTGTAACTGACATATTTATATAAAGAATTTGAAACACACTTCTACGTCTGCATTATTTAGTTTGCTGTTTGTCTTATATTAGTGTTTTATTGCAATTTGACTGTGTCAGTCCTATGCATGTCTACTCCATCATGTATGTCTGTGCTTTCTTCTGCACTGGTTATCTAAAAAGTTCTAAATCACATTTATCTGAGCGGTGTGTTGGTTGATGGAAACCACTTAGACAAGGGTGGTGTCTGCAATCACTAAGAATGTGTGAGACATGCTGCGTGCCGAGCATCTGCGCCTGCGGCTGCATCTGCAGCGGTGCATGTACCTAGCGGTTGTGTGTCGCTGCTGTTAGGAGTGTTGGAGGAGGAAGAGTTGTGGTGGGTAGGAAGAGGAGGAGGCCGCTGGGCGGAGCTCCCACCTTTTTTCATATCTTCCACGTCGCTATAGCGACGGATCCAGTGGTTCATCTCCTCACGGTCCGCCTCCTGGCAGCGTCGTAGCACTGTGAGGGAACGCCGCGTCTTCTCCACCATATCCATGATACAGTTCAGCAACTGTAGAAATAGAAAAGAATGTTAAATAGTAGAAGAGGATTGTATGAACCAACATTAGACCAAGTCCACATTAATACTTCCACATTGCATCTTCTTTGGCCATTACCAATAAAAAAAGGATTGATGCATTAGTGAGCAGCACAAGCATGAGCTATTTCGAATGCTTTTTGTTAGATAGTTTGAGTGTGTGTGTGTGTGTGTGTGTGTGTGTGTAATCCAGTGGTGCAGTGAGCGGTTGAGTGGTTAAGCAACAATAGCCCTGCAACAGCTGTGCTGCCAGTGGGAGAAGCCAAAACAATTCATTCTTCCCCCATGCTTCTACAGCCTTCTCTCATTCTCGTCCTCTCTCCTCCCATCTTCCCCAACCACCCACCCACCTCCCCCTCAATAAGATCTCCCCTCATCCATGTGATGCCATTCTTCACTCTCTGAGTATGTTGTTGGCTGTATTTATTTCAGATTTGGATACAGTCCAGAATAAGCCTGATTTCACAGACTGCAAGCCTTGTCTCAGCTGCTCTCTCCAGTGGGAACGTCCTCCACTGGGTTTCTCGCTCCATCTGTGGCCTTTTTATTCAATATGTGTTTGAGTGTAAGTCTGTATGGAAGCAGTGGCGAGGTGAGCAAAAAGCATAAGAAAGGTCTTGCTGTCATCTAGAAAAGGTCTGAGCTAAATCGTTTTCTATCAGGTGTCCATCGAATATTTGACACAGCTTATGTCTGTCAACAACCACTTCAAGGGGGAAGATGATTAAAGAAAAACCACAAAGCATCTGGTCACACATACGTTATCGAGGTGCTTCCATTCCTCAGCCCACTCGCGGTCTGTCAGTCGATGATCAATCACTTCCTCTTGACGTGTTCCATGCACGGCTGTAACACAAGCGCAGCACCACATTAGCATGTGGACAATCACAATAGATAAACCATGCCTATGTGTGTTCAATTCTACAGTGCTTTGCAAGTAGCTTTTTGGTTTATTTTACTATAGACTACACCACCTGTCTGCCGGTGACGATCCCGGACATCCCTGTGCTCTGCGTGTCTGTAAGCATCTCTGTAGTGGTGGGCGAGTGCCATGTCTTCCAAACGGTAGTGCTGTGGGGCAGGAGGGTTAGGATGTGGAAGGCCATTGGGTGGATGCGTCGGTAGGCCATTGGGTGGAGGGTGAGCAGGTAAACCACTGCTTGGACTGAAGCGCTGACTGGGGCTCACTGTGCATGGACGTTTGGCCAGGTGCTCCGGGTGCAAGCCGTCCCTGTCCCCTGCACTCTCTTTGGTCCTGTTATAAAGATTGTAGAAATGCTGTAGAAAGGACATTTTCAAGAGGAAAGAAGGATATTGATAGTTTTGCATTCTCGCAGTCTAACCCATCCAACCTCCCTCTTTCTCTCTGCCCCTCCACTCATGTGTCCAAATGTTGAGGCCAGCTGTGAGCCATATGTGGACTCTAGCCTTCATATACCAAGAAACGGAGTTAAATCCCAACCCCTTAATCTTTCCCGTTCTCACCCGTTTCTCTCTCTCTCTCCTGAGCTGCTGTACTGTGAGAGCTGCTCCCTTTGGCAGATGTTCAGTGACACTGGCGTTTTGGAGCCATCTGGCTGGCCTGTGCTGCAGTGTTGATAATAATCTGTTTAGCTGAGTGCGGCAGCCAGGCATTCAGGGCTAAAGCTCCTCTCCCTTCTGCGAGCATGAAATACATGTGTGTGTGAGGACTGTGCAAGCTTGTTTTCTTGCACTCGAGAGTAGAGTGCAGTTGGCTTGGACATCTGAATCTGGCTGCATGTATGACACCCCATCATGCCCGCCTCCACAACCAACCCAAAAACTTCCAACCTTTTGCAGCATTTCTGCAGTTGTGGCCAGATATCCCACAAATCAAAGCAACAGCTGGAGCTCCTGCCGTGATATGGTAAGCCTAGGCTTCAGAGATGGAGGTGTATGGATTACAGTAGGGGATTGCCCATTCTTCTACCCCCCCCAACCCTCTCTCTCTCTCTCTCTCTCTCTCTCTCTCTCTTTCTCTCTCTTTCTATTCATCCCTCCCCCCGGATCAGTTCAAGCAGGGGTTCAGCAAGATCACCATCTGGACACATCACTGACATATGGACAGCTACTGGGGAACTAACAGGAGACAGTGCGAATGAGAGAGTAGAAGAAAAACAAAAGGAGGAGACAAACAGAAATATTGGTGCTTTAAACCCCACAGTTAATTTTTTGATTGTCATGAGAGTGCTAATTTCCCGCCAATGTAAGGACTTGTGTATGACGGTATGCATATGCTTTTGTGTGATGTTAGAGCATCTCAGTCTGTTTCTGCTCCACAGGCAACTGGCAGCACCTGGCAGACACGCCACACACACTTCCACTTTCTCTCTACCCTCCTCATGGTCTCCTTCTGTGTGGCCTAACCTTCCCACACCCTCCACTCATTACATTGAGTGTGTGTGCATTTCGAAGCTAGACAGGAAAAAGTATGCCCAGGGCAAGGTTGTGTTGACATTTACCGTAGCTGTCTACATTTTTGCCTTTTGCTTGACTTTGTAGATATTTATGACTTAAGGTATTTGTTATGAAAATGGTACACAGAAAGACAAGTTTGTGTGTTAAAGTGTGTATACCTGTCCGGGGTACGTCTCTTGCCATGCTCGTTGAGTTCCAGCATGATCTCGGAGGAGTCCAGGGGAGAGCTGGCGTTGGCATCCAGCAACAGCTGTTCGTGCTGGGCCAGATACTGGGCTGGGGTCTGCTTAGCCATCCGAGCACAGTGAAGCAGCTCCCTTTGCAGGAGGGGCAAGTTAGCCTATCAAACATAAAGAGAATTGAAATGTGGGTGAGATAGAAGAGCATTTCTTTTTATTAGATGAATGCAAATTTTCAGGCTCAATAGTGCTGGCTTGGTGCCACTGGATATAGGCCCGGTTCTGTGGGGGTGCTAGAGGCTACTAAGGACCCTTAGTCTGTAATAATGGCATTTCAAAGCAAACTATTTAGTGTGTTATGGTTTGCGCTCTGGAGATTGGTTTCTATTTCAACATGTTTTGTAGCATTGAGCAATAGCCAATCGTAGACATATTTGTTGATTTCTTGTACTCAGCAATCAATCAAAAGCATGGTTAAAGCACCCTTCAGCGATTTGATTCTGGAGGCGGGCCTGTCTGGACCACCACCAAAATCTAGTAAGTGAAGCTGGTTGACCAGTCCTTTCTGATCAACCCAAGTGTTATGCTGTGTAGTCCTAATTTGGAAGCAGTCTAGTTTATGGTTTGGGATTGACATTATTGGTGAATGCTGACCAGTTGGCTTTCTGCATAAGATGAGTTAATAGAGCATGTCTTTAATTAAGATTCCTAGTAGGGCAATCATTCGATTATGCTAGATATTAGTCTAACTGGTTTAATACCAAGCTTTTAAACTAGTCAACTATAATATATTTTTCTGAAGTTAAAGAAAAGAAGTCTTGCCAATAAGGTTAGTTAGTCTGATGGTCAACATCAGCATCCCAAGCTGGAGAACAGTATTTAAAACACAGCACACTCAGATAGCCAGTTATGTTTGTGTTTTAACAGGGTTTGTGTTAAGAGAGAAAGAAAGAAAGAGTATGATATTAAACAGACACTTTTTCTGGCCCACCATGTGTTTGTGCCTTGCTGAGGTCTGCAGGAGAACTGTGCTGCCTCTCTCTCTCTCTCTCTCTCTCACCTTTGCTTTCTTGTTGTCTTTTTCTCTCTGGCTGTCAGTATAACACTACACAGCTGGCTGATGATACAGATGTGTAACATCAACACTCTGCAGGCCTTTGACAGCAGCCTGTGAGCAATGTGCTGGGTGCCATGTACCACAGTGCTCTGCTTTGAATAAAACACTCACACTATGAGATATGTCTTGTGTAGTCTATATCTCACTAACATGCGCATAGTGGAAGATGGGGGGTGGGGGGCTTCCAAGGCAACTTTCCACACCAAACATTTCCTTACTCTGTTCTGTGGTGAGTGGATACATTACCTCTGTACAACCAGTTATGGGTGATATCTATATGATGAAATCTGAGTTTTACGTTTGTGAATGTGATTTCAACTGTATTTTATGAGAGTGTGGCATTTGACTTGAGGCCCCTTCAGTACTAGAACATTCTTTCAACACCCAGCTTGGGACTGACAGGTTAAATCTGTGTTATCACAATATGTATAGCTGCAGTTAAGCATGTTAATGGGTTGTATGTTTACCAGACACAGAGATGACATATGTATGTCAGTGTATTTGGTGTGGGGTGATTTAGAAAGTCACGATGCACCTTATTTTTGTCGATCGACATTGGGATTTCCAAGCGATTTAATTTCACATTCTGATTATGTATTTGTGTGCATCAATGCAGAATCATTTGAGAAAGAATTACAATGCATCAGAGAATATGTGTATGTGTCTGAGCCCTGGATCTATGTAATGTCTGAGGACAGAAAGGGATCAGCGTAAAGACAACAGCGGCAGAGAAACGGAAAGCTATGCTGCTTACAGCACCCACTGCAACATCTGCCAGGAAATCTTCATTGGCCCACACCACTCCTCTCCACTCTGGGTAAACACAAGTGTGCCAATTTTAATGAATCACAAATGATGGCCATATGGAGCACTAGATCAGCACAGCCCAGCCACAGCAGAGCAGGGGGTTGGAGGAAGCTGAGGATGCTTTATCAAAAGGACTCATCTACACGTACAGAAAACTGTGTATCCGGGGTCAGGGAAATAATAAATGAGTTTGTTCATGTGTGTGCCGCTTCTGGCTGCCATCTATCCATCTACCTTCTTTTTTGTTTGTCACTTTGCCTGTCTGTTTCAAAATCCCACTACCCTTCTCCTCCTCCCCTTCCCATATGGTGCACCATAAGGAAGAGCTAGTCGTACTGATAGAGAAAGAATTTTAAGAACTCTGGTGGAGAAGTCTCTGCTTCAGACAGCACATCAGCAGACTATTCGCCTATCGTCTGATGCGTATTGCGTAAAAATGGCAAAAACTTTTTCTAAAATTCTAAACGGTTGGCTGATTTTACAAGCCAGGGTGTATGCTTTATTATTCTGTAGGGATATTATTCCCTGGCTGTTATAATGAGCGTGTCCAAAACCAAACTCTGGATCATTAGACAAACTTTACACAGTTCATGCTATCAAAACTTTTATTACATGTAAGTTTTGTTTGTTATTAAAAAGTTAACGAGATATCCTTGAGTATATTCATTTTGCTCTCTAATGGTTCGTATGCAATGCAAAGTCCGAAAAACTGTATCTGCATGTAATTAATGTTTGGTATGCCTGTTCTTACCTTGAGAAATGGAATGACAAAAGGGCGCAAGGGAAAGTTTGTGGCTTCCTGAAGTTTGGAGTGGAACTCTTCAATGGTTAGAGTTGAGTTCTGATAAGACAGAAAAAGAAATCCACTTAACTCCCAGTGAAGAAAAGATTTGTAGACAGCACACAGAGTTCAACGATAAAGAGGCATCAGACACTCACCACTAGCCCTAGCACCAGGCTGCGTACACGTTCTCCAATCTCAGGTGAGATATCGTTGCCAAACTGCTGCAGTGTGGTGAGGAAACGCTTAAGCTTACAGAGTTGTCGGGCTCCGCATGCTGGGGGAAGCTGCTGGGTCGGCAGAGAAGCAGTAGAGGAGGTGGCCGGTCCATTGCTGAAGCCATTGGGAGTTGAGGGAGCTCCGTTGAGTGCCGTGGGGGAGTGACTGCTCCCGTTCAGCACTGAGGAAAGAGAGCCACTGTTTGTATTAGCGTCATTTAAGTCACGCCAAACTCTTTTGCTTTCCTTTTTATCCATCTCAGTCCTGGGAAGCGCCCTCCAGGAAGCTCCAACGTAGCACGAAGAGGGCACATGCATTCCGAAAACAGTCAAAAAACTACACTATGACAGTAACGCAGCACCTTTCTCTGTACTCTTCACTTCATTCTCTGCTTTGAACAAACACACCGCAAATGGGACTATCAGCAACCTCTCTCTTACTATCTCTCTCTCTGACATACACACATGCCGCCTACCCGGTCTATTACTCCCCACTGCTCACCCACTCACTCACTAAGACACAACTATAAGAGGAACGTGTTAAAGAGTTTCCAAAAATAGCCTCCTGGACTGGGTTACTTTTATTCCAACAGCAGGTGTGCGTCTAAATCAGGCTGTGCACATGTCCACCAGCTGAGAGCAGATTTGCAGCTTTCCGAGTCGAGGCTGTCCCATCTACACGTCCACTCCATCCCCACTCCTGCATCTCATCCCAGCACTCTTTCCTCTTCCTTCTGATGGTTGAGTGCCTTCTCCTTAAGAGTAGGCCTTACATCTTATGTTACCTGCACCTGCCCCATGACCACAGATAAACAAACATTACGCGGGCAATGGACACAGCATGAGGGCTTAGAGTTACAAACCATAATCCCCTGGGACACTTGGAAGCATATGATTGTGCAAACGCACCTCGGCAGCTAACTTTGCTCCAGGTTCGGTGGCATGTTCACACTGCTGGGCGAGTGTGTGCTAGCCTCATGTTGCAGAACACAGGGTCTTTCATTTCGCTTGTGCCCCGTTTTATCTTGCCATTCCAGGCTGGACACATGTGGGTTTACCATGTGACCCCCACACTTGTGTTCTGGTTTTAGAGTGGCAAGCGGGCTACGCTACGACCCATGGAACAGGTGAAACAACAAGGCCCGTCATTGCTATATAGGGTAGCGAGATCTGCCAAGCCCTGTCGAGCCTGATGCTGCCTGCGAATCCCTCTGTATGCAGTAAACAAATCTCTTGCTGTGTATCCTAAGCACTCATACACCGAGACAATGGCTCAACCTATCATACACAAACACTCTTAGTCATGTTACAAGGGCATTCTGTGCAATATGAATACTGTTACGTGACAATAACTCTTGTTGACTTATTTAAATTATTTTATGTTCTGGCAGTGCTCTAATAAGCATGTTTATGAAGTAAAGTGCACTGTCCAATTGTACTTCTTCAACAGAACACAATTTAAGAGATTTTTGCTTTGATCCTCCAAAAACAGCAAGGGGGCTACCAAGATCAAGGTTCAGAAATGTAGTAAGGACATCAGTAAAATCTTCCATGTGGTATCAGTGGTTCAACTGTAAGGATTCTTTTTGTGCACATAGACATTAATAACTTTATTTAACAATTCTTCTCCTCTAATTCACCTCTGGCACCATTTTGGTGAGTATCACAGTGCAATGCATGTGCACGGTGCTGCTGACATACAACATGCACGCATCGTCATACTCTCCAAAATGGCACTAGGGTGATGGGGAGAAGAAGAATTGTAGAAAAAATGCAGTATTTTTGTTTTCTTTGTGCACAAAAAGTTTCCTCGTTGTCATTGGTCTTTGTATCTTTCTGGAACTTGACCATGGTAGTACCCTTGCTGTCTATGCAGGGTTAGAAAGCTTCTAGATTTAATAGAAAATATCTTAATTTGTGCATTCTTGCGTTAGTGCGGTGTAAACGAACTGCAGTATTAAAGGTGATGATAGAGTAACCTCCAGCGTGTTATTATCAAGTTAGCTATCTATAAAAAGACGCCAATCACACATGCACTCAGCACATCACAATACAAATGTATTCGTGTTTGTACTAAGACAGCTTACTTGTTGTGGGTGTAAATGATGCGTTGCGATTTGTTGCCTGGCTGACAGCAGGGGGTGGAGGTGGCATTGTGGGCGGAGTTGACCTGGGCTGGGTTTTGACATCAGCAGGTGAATCTGGCATCGTTCCAGCCTTCTGTCCTGTGCTACCTGTGGATGACATGACATTTACCCTTTTAGAGCTTTAAAAGTAAAAGCAAGACGATGAGAACAACAACATGCTAACTGCTAGGCCACGGTTCTGACCAATACGTTCTACTCTGCTACATGGCACTTGTTCATACTGTATCATGTTTGACACATATGTTTTGTCTTGTTCACGGTGCTAGATCATGTGTGTGGCATTCTTTTTTCAGCAGTACCCTTCTAGTGAGTCGTTCAGACAGACTTATAATATTTCATAGCAGTAAATCTGTTCAGTCTCCGCTGATAGAGATAAAGTGTGGCTTTGGCAGTCTGTGGCAGAGGGTAAATGTCACTGCTGTTGGAAACATCCAGTCACACCTGTTCTCCTACTCAGCTGCTGCTGACGGGACCCCTCTGCCCACCACCCGACCCCCCCCCCATCACCCTGACATCCACATCAATGTCCTACACCCTCCCACCCGCTCCCCCTGTTGTCCGCCGGATGGACAGGCTCTTGACAGCCAGTGACAAGTGCAGCTGGATCTGCTGCTGTCCATCACGGTGCTGAACACTTCAACATGGCTGCGTTCACACTGACCCTCATCTCTGCTTCGCTGAGGGACCAAACATGGCAAGTCTTCCTCACTCTTGTTCGCCTGGCCC
>JAUYWG010000040.1:23924954-23949490 GCA_034779775.1 Enteromius afrohamiltoni
GTTCACACTGACCCTCATCTCTGCTTCGCTGAGGGACCAAACATGGCAAGTCTTCCTCACTCTTGTTCGCCTGGCCCTTTCTCTAACCAGCTCCCTAACCATAGTGTCATATGCTGATCTTCCAGTTCTATCTTCTCATGTATAGTGCACTCATTGCTGTTAGTTATGGGATGGAAATGTAGTTCATCAGAGTTCATGCCTTCACTCAAAACTATCAAAGCCCAACAAACACCAGTAAACACCAACAGTTGTTGGATCAGTGTTAAGATTAAGATGTAATATGTCTCTGTGTGTGTGTGTGTGTGTGTGTGTGTGTGTGTGTGTGAGTATGTGGTCCAGGTATTCCCTACGTCGTGTCCTACCAAATGTCCCATAATGCTTAATAAAACTGAAATTTCCTTTACAGGAACAAAAGTTTGATCCCCATTAGGATTTAAAAAAGAAAAACACATAATAAATGACAAAATATTGTTTGTAATGTAATTTTAATGTAAAAATTAAAATGTTTTCTGTAAGGGCTTAGTTTAGGGTTGTAGTTGTAGTTTAAAAATTAAACTGTCTCTTAAGAGTCCTTATTAAACCAAAAACCCAATGTATGTGTGTGCATTACTGTTTGAAAGCACAGATATTTCAAAAGAAGTACTATCAGATGGTTCTGAGATTAGCACACAACATCACTGGTGACAGCTCACAATTGCTACTCCTTAACATCGTCTGTCGCTAAGAAGGATGCTTCAGATGCCACAAACCCAGAGGAAAAAAATTAAATGCTCGTTTATCCTAAAGTCCATAAAATTGTTTAAAGATCCTCTAAATGAAACCTGTATTTTCTATTTTCTTTTATTTTCTCATAAATTCTAAATTCATATAACATGGTATTTAGTACATAATGGTTTGGTATTGGTAATGTAAAAAAAAACAGCATTACAATAATGCATGTAAGAAACAAACCAGTATTATACCATAACATTTTTTGTTAGCATAGGTTAACTAAATGCACAAAAGTAAGCATTAAACATATGCAATGTTTCACCTATATGTTGCGGTGTGTGTGTGTGAGCCTGTAGAGCAGCATGTGTTGAGCAGCAGGCTCTCTGACAGGCGCCTCTTGTCTCAGTGCTGTCACTCACTGTGGATCAGTTGCCCTTACTTCTCTCCACTGTCACCTTCAGTCAGATAGACCTCCCGAAAAACAGCACAACACCCTGACCGTATGCTGGGGCCACCAGCCCAGGCCATGTTCGGAGAAAGCCCCCACCGCCTGGCCGAGATGTCATGTGCAAAAATAACTAAACGTACAGGGTCACAGCCAAACTACTAACAGCTAGATAATTGGTGCTCGACCTTAGAGGGATGACAGCTGCAGGAGGGTGACAGGGTATGTGGGTTAGGGGCAACCTTGGCTCATGGGACGCGCTGAGGGTCCTGGAGAACATAACATTTTGCTAATTTTGTGTTTTCCTTATCCTCAGTCATATAGAGTGCTCTAAATGGGCATCATGCTACAATTTTTTCATCACCAGGTAACCAGTCTGTCACCACTAACAATAAAAATGCACAGCAAAGTATTTATAACATATTTGATGCTTACACTGCCTTCAAGTAAACACATCATAAATTGAATTTTGAGCACTTTAATGAGCTGTATAAATATATATAATACCTGTAAAGAATGTGAAGCTACTTATTGTAACAGAAATTTGTATTATTATACAGTTACAGCTGGTAAGGGCCACAGTTTTTATTTAAAATGCACATGACAGGATTTATCGTTCATTGATATACCGTTGCTATCTGTTCAGTGGTTTGGTTTTTTTTCTATCACCAACATTTGAGACAAAGCAATTGTCTTGAAACATTAAGTTCGATGCATGTACAACATTACATGAACAATAAAATAGCAATAACAATAAAATATGTGCAAAGAGGGGATGTGAAAAGAGAAATTAGCTCTTAATTCTCATTTAAAGATTGACTGGCAATAAACATAACAAGGTATTAGGACTGACCAAAATAGGCACAAGCTGGCCTGCCGTGCGGGGCTAACGGTGCACTGCATCACTGTCCCTGTCAATGCCAAATGCAGACAGGTAGAGAGAGATCTTGCTAAGGCCACAAGCCCTGCCGGCCCATCTGTCACTCAGTCCAGCAGCTTGCAGCCTCAGAGGGGCCATTAAACAAAGAACCAGCCAGCAAGCATTCACACAGACACACATCAGTCGCGTATGACCTGAGGTATCATTAACGTTAGTATTCAATAGGAGTCAATGTCTAGAGAGCAGTGTGGTCAATGGCTGAAAAAATATGTATTCTGAGAGGTTATAAGTAGGAAGTAATTTCTGTGATTTGACATTATTTAAGCTTAAAAAGATGAATAAAATCCCTTCCCTCTCAGGGCTGCCGGTTTAAAACTTCCTGACAGAAAAACAGACCATAATCACTCCTTTTAATTTGCTCTTAGGGGAGCGGCACATGGTAATTCCTGCATGCATTCTCAGGGGATTGTATAAGTTGCCATGACCTGGCTGCAGTGGCACAAAGTCCCACAAGAGGACTGAGAAAGAGAGGCTGTCAAATATAAGTGAACACAAGGGGAGAGAGGCAAGTCTGCCCTGCTCTGCCTGTATCCACTGTGGGATTACAGATATCTGATTAATCTGACCAGCTAAAGGACACCGTAGGACACACACACACACACACATGCATCGGGCACTGGATTTCACTTTTAATACATTAGAAAGTCTGTTTATCAGCCCCTTCTGTGACCATCTGTGCATCCCTAATGCCCATATACTTAGATAAGATACAAAAAGACAATGGTAACTGAAAAGAAGATTCAAACTTATGAAGCAGCGCATTCAATTGCTCACGACTAAACTTTTTCTCAGGTTTTGAGAGACAGAGAGTGATTCTCTTCACACAATCATTTGTTTATAGCCAACTTTAATTATACTGTAGTTATATATTGCCATTTTAATTTTGATATATAGATTTATTAAAAGACTTTACCAGATCTTAAAGTAGGCTTCATGTTTTCATCACGTGCCCACTTAATATTTTTTGGCATTAGACATATGCATTTAGACATAGCAGACTTTGTCTAAGTCTGAGCACTCCATTAAGAGCTATAAGGAGAATTCTGAGGGACAAAAAAAACGTGGGTACCTTCTTGTCTTAAAAATAAAGCATACACATGTAGTCACTCATATCTCTATGAGATGGAAGAGCCCTACTGAGAGATCAATAAGCCAAACAGATCTAGCTCACAGTGCAATACGCTTTTAATAGACCTCCTACAGATGTGTGATTTGATCCTCAATGTTGAGATTCTGTAATAATGTTAAAGCAGTCTCTTTGGGCTGTCGCCTTGGCCATATGCTTGATGTCTACAAACACACACTTACAGGACAGCTAACCTTGTCCATCTGCGTTTGTGTGCTATAATCAGATTGAAAAAGCGCACCACAAAAGTGCTCCAGTTTGTAATTCTGAAGCTTTTTTGGAGTCTTTTGAGATCAGCAGACATTTGCTTTCAGTAAAAGATCCAAACACACAGGAATCCATCATATAATGACAAGTCCAGAATTTCGGTTTCTGTGATTTGCTCTTTTTAGAGTTTGTGAGATGTGTGTATGTGGAGGGTTTTACTTAGCTATACTATACTTAGCTAGAAGTTAGCTAAATTTGACAAAACTTCTCTTTGGGGACATCTAGGGATATCCTCAAATATAAAAGAACTCATAAACAAAGAAAGTAATGTTTTGTGTTTGCTTATATAAGAGAAAGTGGCAAATATATAAGCCTATAAGGCACAAATATCTATTTTAAGGACAGGATTACAGGCTAGGTTTGTCTGTTGACATTATAATCAGATTTATATAAAAAACAACAGAAGTCTATCGTATGACCGCATTTAGATATCTAGGTACGTGTGCATGTTTGCTCACACTGGCACTTGTTCCGACCATCAGTCTGTACTAAGCTACCTTTCACTCTAACACAATGAAAAGCCCCTTGAGGTAACCCTCTCTCTCTTCACATGGCTTCTTTTCCGTGTCCCTGTATCTAACCCCCTCCACTCCACCCATCTGTAATTCCCCCAGTCTCTAGGAATGCTCTTGTTTTTAATTTCTCCCAGCTGCTCTGGCTCTGTGCCCGACCGCCTGCCTTCCCACATCTGCTCCCCATCAGGCCGCTGCCGAGTCCACACAAACAGAGGCCTCTCATCAAAACAGCAGGATTACAGCCCTCGACCTCTGGCCAGCACTTCAAGACCTGTCCATCCGCTATCCCTCTCCCTAGCCATCCCACCATCTTTCCTCATCATCACCCAAAGCTCCTCAGTAGACCCCTGGACTGGCGCCCACGTTCTAAAATCTTTTGGGTAAAGAAACAGACATTGCCATAAGGCTTGGATCTAACTGGACAATATCCAAAGACAGACATGAGGCTGTCCCCTCAAGAGCCCTTTGTAGAAGACCGTGTGAACGAGTGTGGGAACTACTATGGAAGGTGAGTATCTAGCTCTACTGAGCTGACTTCCTAGATCCCAGTCCCAGAAAGTAATGGCATGTTTTGAAGCATGATTGCTGGTTTGAGCTGGTTTAAGCTGGTCCTGAGCAGAAGCTAGTTGCTAAGGATCATCACATGACCGACTCAAAAAAGGGGTGATGAATTGAAAATGGAAAAAATAAATAAATGAATGACACTAGTGCCAATTTCAAATTTTAATCATTGCTGAAAAGAAATCTCTCTGATCAATAACGGATTCTTGCTAAAAATGAGAATTAATTGTGGAGTTGGAAACAGAGTTGAGTTGAATACAGGCACCTGCTTATTTTGTGTATGTTAGGTACAGTAGTAGACAGTTAGTCAGTTCATTAGGTTTTGAAACAGATTTAGAAAGTCAGTTTGTCTGGAGTATATCTGATTGGCCAGCATCATGTGGTCTCCACACTGAACAAGAGAGCTTATCTTTTACTTATTTACAACTCATCCACTCATAGTATAATAAAAACAGGGTGAGAGAGCATGCACACACAAACACACACTCTCTGTGAGCCTAAGCAGGCGTCTTCAGCTGAACAAATATGTTTTGAGAAAACAAACATTCAGATGGCAATAAATGCGTATTTAGTCACAAGCTGAACAGACCCCTGGGCCTTGAGACTCTGTATATGTATGTGTGTGAGAGAGACATCCAGCGTGTACTGTACGTGTGTGTGGGAAAGAATGCTGGGGTCACCGAAAACGGTGCATGTATAACCGCAGTACAGTTGTGTTAAAGAGTGTAGAGACACATTGTCTTGTCGCAGTTCCAAAGAGATCCTCGTATCCTTCTGTTATGAGGAAACAGATATTCACTAAATGCTGTTCTCTGGGGTTTCACCTCATCCAGAAAGTGGTAAGAGGGGAATATCTCAATATAACTCAGCTCGACTATAACCTTTATGAACATAACGAAAGGAAACCTGTTTACTGACAGATCATTTTCCACTCAAACACACTTTCAAGAGGGCTTACCCAGAATTAGTAAAGAAAGGATGCATTCCTGGATCAACATCCTTGCAATATTACTGGGTGAAAGACATAGTCCTAACCCTAGCCTTAACCACAACCAGATTCCTCTGTTTTCCTCTCCTTGAAATTAAAGCAATAGCAATACCTGGAGAATCCATAAGCATTCCAAGTGACATAATGGCTTGATGTTACGCACCTGGCAAAGTCAGGGTATACTTCTAAAGGTACTCTCTTCTAACCCTGTTGGTTCAGGTTGGTGTAGTGTGTGGGAACCAGGTGTAGTGTGTGGGGAATAAGGGACCAGGATAACCATTCTAAATATTGGACTTCTACCAGCATTGTCTTTTTGGCAAGCCGATCGATTAAGGAAATCTTGTTAGTCAACCTGAGACGCATGCATCCAGTTTGCGTACTCCATACTCGCTTGAATAATATTGTGAATATTGATAAAACGGTACTGAAGTCTCTGTGCCATCTGTTCTCTGCAGGGAGGGCTTCATCAGCGGCCAGGGTTCTGGAAAGCCCAACACTACCCCAAAAGGCAAGAGAGAAAAAAACTTCCTTTTCAGATTTCTCCCAATGGCTGCTAATAAAATCCAGATGTAGAGCAGCTCCCTACCCTACTCCCTCCTATCCTCTCCTCAGCCGCCCGGCCTTAGCCATTCCTAAATAAAGGAAAGTATTTGTGACATTCAGCCGAGCCGGGACATGCCAAGAACAACTCCCCAGCTCGGCCCATCTGGAGTGTGTTAGGACAGCACTGGGCACCAGTCGAGATGCAGAGATGAGTGTTTGGCCACTTCATTAGAAATATGGAACATGCAAGCAGAAAAAGATGTGCTTGTTGTTTAGGTACATCTAAGTTGTTGAAGTTTTTTTTTGTGTGAGTGTTTTAAAGTGGAGAAATCTGTTTCACAGTCCAAGACAACATTCTAACTCTTGCGTCCCTCCACCCATCTGTGGACTTATTGCGTTTGTAGTTGTTTCCTGTGCTGCCTGAAGTAACCGTTGTGCTTGAGGCGGAGGCAGTGTGTTCACAATGTGTGTCGCTGTTCTGAGCTCACACACCTGAACATCACTAACTGTCACACACTCTCACTAGCACACACATAAGAACGTCCTTAGACTCAGCTCAGGCACCTGGGGACCAAGGCATACAGTCCTCGCCAACACATCTGTCAACTGATATTCAAAGAGAGAGAGAGTTCTTTAGTGAGAGAGGAAAGCTAAAGCACAAGAAAAAGGAAATGTGTAGAAGAAAGTGAAAGACAGAAGATGTGACATACAGCAACTTTTGACCGCCAAGTCATTTTTCTGTCTTAACTGACACTTAGCTCAGCCAATCAAACCACGTTTGACATTTAAACATAACACTATATTGTGCCAGTAAGATTTCACTATGGGCAAATAGTTTTGTTGCTCGTCGCAGTGGTTAACCGACATTCACTTTGACACAATTGAAAGAAGGGGACCAGAAATTGGGTTTGTGGGCCAAATAACTTGCCCTCTAAAAATCCCTCTATTCATAATTGTACATCACATGTCTTCTGAATGTCTATTATTGTGTCAAATCATGCCTTGGTTTTGTGGATACAGTTAGGAAACGACATAAAGCTAAACAATATAATGAAACAATTTTGTACTTCTAGGAGAGTTATAATTCTAATGACTGTTTTATTGGTGCTTGGACAAATAATAAGCCATGCTTGTCCTTCAGCCCAACAAGAACGATCATTACGGGCCGATTACAATTTTCCCATCAAGGCTGATAAATAGTTATAATAGCTACGCTTTCCCTAAAATCATGTGTTACTTTAATAGTGGGGGGAAAAGAGACAAAATGATCTATGACAGAAATCTGTTTGCTCTCCGCACTTCCACAAACAAGCTCCCCAATCAAAACACCTGCAGCTTCACCCAACACCAATTAGCTCATCAAGCTTTTAATTACTCTGTTAATTGCATACAGGCAGCGTGAGGGGCGGCTGGGGAATTAGACACAGAAGCCCTCCAGAGGACCCGCCTTGACAATCCTAACAAACAAAGAGGACGCGTGCCAAGCAAAACACACAGGGCCTGTACACACACACTCACACACAAACACCACAGATCCCCTGCTCACATGACTGGAAGAAAAACAAGAGTGGCTATAATGCCATGCCACCATGCTCACCATCTGTTACTGCGCTAGAAGTGATGTCACATCCTGTCACATGGTTAACTATTACCTGGGAGAAGGATAAAATTGTAAATGTACGCAAAGAGTGCGTGCTAGTCAGTAGTCTCATCTACACCAGTATGCTCTGAATAGCGTTGCACCTTATTTCTTGTAGTAAAAATACAATATACAGCACATACTACACATTCTAGTGTCTAATTCTAAAACATGTATATTCCGCAGTCCCTCTATAAGTGAGAATCCAACTCTTATGAGTGTATGCAGACAGCACACACTCTTCCTTTTCTCATCTTAATTCCATGACTAGGATCTCTTTCTCTCTCTCTCCCTTATATCCTCTGAGAAAACAGCAGAAGTGTTTGGCTGAGGAGGCGTATCCAGGAAATAGTGGCAGGCCCTGACTTCCTGTGTGACAGGTGCACGATGCGGGGCCTGACAGCTGCTGTCTCTCCGCAGTATTCACTCTCTCTCTCTTTCTCTTAGGCTATGGCCAGCTGTAGCCTAGTACTGCTCTTGTTTGCTTTGGCGCTTGCGTCATTACAGCTTGCTGATTTATGGAGAACAAAAGACTGAAACCTGCCCAACTTGCACACATTCAAAAACACATCAAATATATACATAATCTATATATTTATTAATGTTCTCTTTTTTTATGAGATTGCTAAAATAGTACAATGGTAAAAGGAATCTCCAAGGATGTCGCGGTATGAATTAGTAAATAGTTAACGGTAATATTACGTTTTGACTCTTTCAGTGATTGCATGTACATTACTTTTAGTTCAAATTTCTAGAAAATGGAAGAAAATGAATTATGGCAGTAACTTTTATTAACAAAAATAGCTCAATATGCCCTAATAATAATGGAAGTTTCTTGTCTTTCTCTGTCCAGATTGGGATCGATACAGGTTTTAGTATTCTTTTTCATCCCTCCTAACAAACACTTCCAATACTATAAAGTCTCTGCAGGAATTTGTATTCATTTCCCTATAGGAACATCATCTTAAAAGTATCCACCCCTCCTCCATCTGGAACATTCTGGTATCAACAAAAATGTTTCCTCCAATTCCATTCGCTTTAAAAATGTTCCTTTTTTGTATGGAAATTAATCTTCCTTCTGGTGGATCCCTGGTTGTGGAACAATAACTTATCAGAGGAGACCCCTGCGTTAGATTAAGGTCTTCGTAAGAGACTGGAGCCGCAGTGAAATTCAGCTCAAACCCATTTCAAGAATGACAGGATAGTCCGGCGCTCTGCTTCTGTTTCTATGAGATAACGGCCGCTTTAATTTGTGCAAATAGGCTACATCGTACGTCTCCCAGCCCCAATCCAGCCCAGAGCCCCTTCTCAATACTTTAACATCACTGTGAGGAGAATTGTATGTGTGTGTGAGGGCTTAATAACTGAACTTCATCTGTAGTTACCACTCAGAACTGTGTGATAAGTAACTGGCTGAGGGCGAGAGAGGAAGTGAGGAACTAGCTTTATCACAGACAGGAGCGGTGATATGAACTTCCACACTGTTTGATTAATAAACCCCTCAACCAGCAGGGATTACTCCAGCTGGTGCCCTGTCTCTCAGCCACACTTCCGCTGGCAATGTATCCTTACATCCTCCGATCTCTTTTTCCACCTTCTTATTTAGCAAGAGTCTGCTTATCATCCAAACAAAACAAGCCAACTCATAGTGGAAGCCTTTTCTCAAAGATGTTTACAGTGTTCCCTATTTGATCAGATCAGATCTGTTTTTCATTACAGAAAAATGCGGTCTAGCAAAATCAGCCAGAGCAGTCTCTCGTTTCTTTGAGAAGTTTTGTCACTTGCAATGTCAGTATCCTTCTCAAAATCCAAGCTTTAACCTGGTTGGCTATTTCTGGGAGATTTCTATCAGCCAGATGGAAGACTATGAGCACACCAAGCCCTGATCACTGGATTCAACAATGTCTGCAAACTTTATTCAACGTCTTTATTCAACAACTCATCATCATATTATCGGCGCTTCATAACGTTATGTTTGAACCACTGATGGCAGATGGACTATTTTGAGGATGTCTCTTATACTTTTCTGGACTTTGACAGCGTTCATTACTTGGCAGTCAATGGGACAGTCACAAGCCTCCCAGTTTCCATCCCAAATATCTTAAATTGTGTTCTGAGGATGAACAAAGTTTTACGGGTTTGGAACGACATGAGGGTAAGTGATTAATGCCAAAATGTTTATTTTTGGGGTGGAATAACCCTTTATTTATCTAATCATTAAAATAGGACACCTTTACTTGTGAGAGCACATGGGAAAAGGGTAGAGTAGAGTGATTGCTTTTGAAAGTGATGTGGTTTGCAGAGTGAACTCCCAGCTCCTACAATGTGGCGTAAATGTGTTTTTTGTTACCCCAGATGTTTGGAAGCTGGCCGGCTCCTCTGCTCTCTGACATTCTCCTTCTCCCGAGAGAGGCCGCCATGTCACAGTAATGTCAAACACATGCACTCACCACACCGTCACCATCTTTCCCACTGTTTGGAGGGATAAACAGGGCTGAAACCATGGCAAATGCCCCCTTGCCCGTCCTTACTGCTTCCTCTCACTGGCACTCCCGCTGGGAGCCTGAGGTTGCCACGGTAGGACAAGCAGATGGACTGCTGGGACAATTTGCCATAACAGAGCCTTCACCCCTGAGTAAATATTTGAGACACACTGAAATACCAAATAGTATATTTATCAGCACAAACCACTTCTGATCTTTTCACTTCTGAATCTGATCTTTTCAATTCTTATTTGGTCTACTTTAATATGTGGTCCTAAATCAGACCCAGGTCCAGTTTGCGATGCGATCTCATACCGAACAGTCATATCAGACTTCATGTGACTTTTACATCTCTCTAGATGGAGATTCTGTGTTGATGAGAGTCACTGCAAAGATTTTACATACCAGTAGTTCTTTGGACACTCTGTGAATATGGAAGACAGCTGAGAAGGTAATCACTGATGGGACAGTAAGGTGTTTACAAGTATTTTACGACAGCTCTACAATCAAAACTTCAGGGAAACGCACATAAAAAACTTTGATCTCATTACTCTTTATCCTCACTTCTCCTTATCACCTGTGCCCAAATTCTCTGGCTTCCACGGCACATCAGCTTAAATTAATGCATAAACGCTGGCTTCCGTGTGTATTTTCATATGGCAGCATGCTGATTGCTGTCTCTTATTATTGTTCTTTTGGGCATGCAATGTGACCAGTTCATTCTAGGATCTGATGTCACAATTTTAAAAATACCAAGACCTGAGCAAGAGTCAGAATTGACTCGCAATGTGTACATAACCTTAGTCTCTTCATTTATCCGTGACACACACATTGGTTTTGTGGTCCACCAACCGCAGATATTATCACTGTGAAGTTTTCACTTTTCAGCGTTAATCTGGAAGGCATTCCTTTCAATAAATGCATCTTTGGAAAAAAATGAAAAAACACACAGATCTTTTACTCAGTCTGAGAATCATTTCCTCACACCAGGACATAAGTGCTCTCTCTGGCAGCTAATGTAGATAATAGACCAGGATAATCTCTACTGAGCTCTTCTAAAGACATCAACAAATAAACAAAACAGGTTCAAAAACCTCAGTTCTAACGTCCCCAGCTGCTCAGGACTCATGTGTCTGCACAATTGCATTAATGCATTATAAGAATTAGGATCAGTGTGTGAGATTAAAATTCTCTAGACAATGGAAGGGGTAGATAGCCAATACACTTCAATTAAAATTACATTTTTGTCCATTAAGTTTAAATTTATATTCAATCCAATCCAATATTCATTGTATATAATTAAGGTAATTCAGTTTGGAGAAATCAAAAATAAATCATATAAATGTTAATGGTCTTTCTGTATATAATTTATACACTAAAAATGTCTGTTAATATGAAGTTTTAGGTGAATATTTTTTGTGCTTTACCCTTATTTTGAATTCCACATAGCATTATGTTGTTGTGCTTTGCGGTTAAAGAGAACGTCTGTAAACTACCAGTGCCTTTTCTGTTTTTTTACAGATTTTTTTGTTAACAGTGCAGCCCGGTAAACGGGAAGGTAAGAGGGAAAAATAGAGGAAATAGATTTGAGGTACGATGCAGGTCAGACTCAAACCTGGATCTGGTTCTTTTTGCTCTCCAAGCACATGTACTACCCACTATGTCACTATGACATAGATATAAAACCCTTTTTATGTCGCCAAGCACTGCGCAACTCCAAAAAAATTCTATTTATGGATTGGTGAACTCTTCCCATAGTATAGCTTTTGTGCCAACAAGGTAAACTTGTATAAACTTGCATTTTAAGTGCGGTGCTGCCACGTGTCGAGGGGGTTAGTTCTGTGAGCGAGGTCTTTCCTGCAGGTGACCATCAGACTACCTGACCGATCAGGTACCAGTGCTTACTGATCAGTGCCTGACCCCACCCCCTAGTTCTCTCGCTCTCTCTTCCTCCCTCCCCCTGCTGCTTTGCCGGCCGTCTGCCTGCACCCATCTCCCGCCCACCGCCATCTGCTCCTCTCGTTAATTACGAGACGGCAAACTTCACCTGCACCCGCACTCAAATTACAATAATTACCTCCAGTGCACACCATGTCCCTGCTCCCATTGCAGAGCACTGCCACAAGGACACGATCTCCCAACCTGAATGCAGACGTACTAGTAAACTTAAGATATATGCCACAATCATAAAAACTGTGACATGCCTTTATGAATCCACAACAGATCAGGGCTGGGTAATACACTTAATACACTGGGTATTTCTAAACTCGATTTACAGAGTGCAAACCATGAAGTTTACATTTATGAGGATATATAATTTATTTTTTGATTTATTAACCGTGGTGAAATTTATGTCATGGCTTCCCAAACTACTGTTTTCCAATAAAACAGTATATATATTTATTTTTTTACTCTTGCAGTTTGTTTTACATTTTTTTGTAAACACTTGTATTTTAGGCTTTATCAACTTTTTGAAGAGGTTTGTGAAGTGTTGACAGTGAGCAGGTAAAACTGACTCCAAATACCCTCCAAAACCAATCAAACAAGTTTTCCATACAAACCAATGGAAAGCCGTGTCTCCTCTGAGCCACTCTTCTATATAAATCTACTAAAGATGGCATGAAAGCAAATTAAATAATCACTCCAGATGAATGAATTGGTTTTCTCTTGGTAGTGGTGCTTTAGTGCACGCAGCAGGGACATTTGCCTGTAAAAGCTATAAGAGCTATTTGGTGGTAATGTTTAAGGATAGTCTGTGGCCACAGCGCGGTTTCACCTTTAGACATTTAGCTGTTGGGAGAACTATTACCGTCTGTTCATTCATAATTCAGCTAATCTTAACTGGGGTCAATTGAAGAGTAAAGTGGTGGTTTGCAGTGCAACAGCAGTAACATCCAACGGGTGCTGACTGGGCTGGAATGAAGGACAGTTAAGACAAGTGATGTTGCAACAGAGCATATATTGTGGTTTCATCCATCAGTGTGCTGGCAAGGTTGCAATGAACAATTCATCATAATGCACTAGATCGCATCTTCTTTTTTTGCGCTCATATAGACTTATCATTTATTAGATGAACAGGTGCAGTGATTGCCAGGCTGATGACTGCTATAAATGTATCATTTTTTCAAAGCATTGAAGCCGTCTGACGAGCATAAATATGCTGTAATTTCTGCTTGTTCGTTTATTAATGGCAACGTTTCAAATTTCTGGCAGATCAGACCTAAGTGAATAAGAGGACATCTAATAAGTTCAGATTCAGAGGTTGTTGTTTTTTGCCAAAAGACAGCTTTGTTGCAGTTCCCGTGCTCTTTTCACACACCGCAACTAAAACAAATAATTAGCCTACAGAAAGTTTGAGAAATATATTATTAAACATTATTCAGTGCAGTTTTTGATATTGTGCCAATAATTTTTATTGATAATAACATCCTTTCTGTTGACTAGGTCCCCATCCATATGTTAAATGAGCATCTATTCTCATTTAAGATAACTACTTTGAAAGAAACAATGCACAATTTCTTTAACAAAACAGAGCATGGTTGCGTTATTAATGTTATATCTGCATTGCCACATTACACCTATACCAACACTAAAAGCATCTCATACAATTTTAGTTTAAGTTAAACTCGAGTGTAGCTAAGAAATATTAGGCGAACTAAGATAGAACAAGAAGCATCACTTACTTTTGAAGGTCGAAGTAAACTGAGGTATTTGCAGCAAAAAAATAATCCACGCGAAAAATAAAAACAGAAATAAACGGAGATTATCACGCCTCGATTACCACAGGAAAAAAGGGGTGAACTTTCCAAAATGAATAAAAAGCGTGTATGCAGTTTTATCACAGAGTCTGAGAGAAAGACAGAGTTCTGAACTCCTTTGGATTGCACGCGATCTTGACTTTTCGTTACAGTAATAAATAATGAGGTAATTCAGTTTCAAGACATCGAACATATATCATACAAAGCAAGGACGCAGCGGAGCTTTAGTATTAAAGTAGAGAGACTTTGGTATTACGTTCCTTTAAAATGTCGAAATCTTGAGACGTGTTAACACATTTCTTAGTAAAAATGCACGGGGTGGGAAAAAAAAGTTCGCTTCGTTTTCTTAAATCACAAAAAAATCGCAAAGTCCTCCAGTTCAGATCGCGTTCGTGGTGGTTTTTCTGTCGTATTCCACAGTAGATGTCCGTGATCCCTCCTATAAGATACAAGCTGTTTTTAATATTGCCACTGATGCTCCATGTTTCCAAGTAGAAGTGTAGTGAATGCTGTCTCTTGTAAATCCTTTAAAGTCCTCGTCTACAGAAATGATTCAGATAGGGAGTGTTTCGGAGATCTTCCCGTTAATACTCCAACTGCTCGTCGCGAACTCCCTCCACACTGAACGCGAAAACACGGTCCGTTAAAAACATCGTTCGTGTCCCGGCTAACTGATGTTACACATTCTGCGTTGTTTCGCTCTGCACCATCTCGCGTTTGGGTTTATTTTTGTTGTTGTCAGTGGTTGGAAGCTGGTGTGTTGTCTAATGACCCTTCTGTCTGCGTTTAAAACACCATCTGGAGAAGAGAAGCGTTCTCCTGCGCTCCTAACCTCCCTCTCTCTCTCTCTCTCTCTCACCCTCTCTCTCTCTCTCTCTCTCTCTCTCTCTCTCTGTGACAGCTCCTCAGACCCACAAGCTGACAGCCTGCCTCCCTTGTGCTGTATAACCCCCTCTGATATTGAGGATTCCTAATATAATTCATATCACATTTTTAATAACTTGCTATTAACATAATTAGGATGTGCCCACAATTTTCTGCAATTCTTAAGGGATCGTAAGTACTGTCCCTGTCTCTGATAAAAATGTCAGATTGATTCTCATGAGAGCAGTATTGATGGTCCTTCCACAACGCCGGGCGTTTTTTTGCCAGGTTTTTTAACGCGTTTCGGTCACGCACCGCTAGGGGCCGCTGTTTCCCCGTATCAGTTCCTCAGTTCCACACACCAGCATTCATCAGGCAATTGACAGCCAGGCAGCTGGTGCCCGAAGCCCGATCGAGGGCATTCAAATCAGATGGGAGATATGATGTTTTCCTACCATAGTTACAAACTGAGCATTTAATTTTTCAGGAGCATGTGCTTCATTTAAACATTCTGTCTAAGTGTAGACTGTTGATGGATGGTGCTTGCTTTCAGTGTCAGCTACTGTCGATATGCGTTTTATTTCTGAGGTAAAACAATATGTGTATATTGTTCAGATATTAAGGCAAATGGAAACAAACTGTATTACCTGAGCTATTTTTGCTAATATTTTCATAGGTCCCAGAGTCAGTGCATGTAAATAAGTTAAATCGAACAACAATTAAGTTAAATCGTAATAAAAGTGGAGGTTAAATGATAAACGTTCTGCTATGTGTCCAAATACATTTTGTCTTCGCTTTACCATCGGTTTAAAATTTAACAAATGCTTGTGTTAAAAAAAAATAAATGGCGCATGATTGAATCTAATGCAATGATATTAATTTTTGACATTTGTCCGTATACCAGGCCACTGATACTTAATGTGTTTGAGACCAGGTGGTTATAAAACTATAATTTTCATTAACTATTTATTCCGAGACCTTGACAAGTAACTTTCATGCAGCTAAAGTCTATGGTACACTTCAGCTGAATAGCAGAGCAGTTACTTGTGTGATTCAAAGAGCTGCATGCGCCAACTATGAATATGTATAAGAGAGAGCATTTCCACAGACACTTTCAGCTGTATTTGAATATGAATATGACTTTTCTTCTTGTGGTTTGGGCAGAATATTCAATGCAGAATATATTTCTCCTTCTGCGGCATTAGCGGAAAAGCTCTAGTAAATACAGCTGCTGCTAAAAAATTGACCAACTTCTTCACGAACCCCCCTCCTTCCATTTTGTTCGGTTGATTCCCCTCATTTTTGACTGTTTAACCATCACCGCACCTGCTAGCCATTCACTGGCATTTTGACTCCGTTTCAGGGGGAGGATCCGATGGTGTCACCGCAGGTGAGGCGATGAGAAACGCACATCTGCCTTTCTTCCCCCACCCCTTAAAAATGACAGGATGTAAAGACATGTAAACAAACATAGTAGTCACTCTGCTGTTGGAGAAAGCACCGGTGGTGTAAAGTACACAGAGACAGCTGCCCCATACCTTCTTTTGTCCCACGATTGCACTTGGCTGGCCAGCCTGAGAAGGCTCCAGTCAAAACACTCTGAGAAATTCACAACTCTAACATAAGTCTATTACTGGTTGTGATTACAGATTTTCTCCCATCTGGAAAATTGTACAAAGAAGTCATTTTATAACAACAGCCCCTTAGATAATGCTTTAAAGAAAAAAAAAAGATCCTAGTCTTAAGAAACATTTCTGAGTTTATTTAAACAATTCATGTCCACATTATTGCAAAAATAAAGAAATAAATATTTGTTATTTCAAACACTCTTATCTGGCCATCTGCAGAGACCACTTTTTTATGATGGATAAAATCATGGAATTTAATCTACTTTTTTTCTTATTAAATACGATACTTTATCTAAGAATATGTTATGAGCACTTCATCAATTTAAAGACATAGTTAATACAAATAATATGAAAATTGTGTGATTAATTACTCACCCTCATGACCTTCCAAACCTGTGAGACCTTCCTTCATCTTCAGAGCACAATCTGTTAATTTTTGTTTGTTTTTTTTGCACAAAGTATATTTCAAAATATAGATCAGGTTGAATATTTCAGTTACACTGCTGTCTATGAAGGGTCAGAGAACATCTCAAAAAATATCTGAATTTGTGTTCCCGAAGTCCTTACAGGTTTGGAAAGACAAGAGGTTGTGTTATTAATGACAGAATTTTCATTTTGGGGATGAACTATCTCTTTAAGGGAAGCATGTGAAAAAAGGCACATGTGTAGGAGTGTACCAGCGTTACTGTAAGTGTATATGTGTGAAGTAAACAGATGTCAATTAAACACTACACTAGATCAAAATCCTGCAAAAAGAGCAGGCCTTATTGCACTGGCTCCACCTCTCCTTCTCTCATGACAGCTAATACCCAGTTCACAGATATTAAATAAATCCTCTATGACTTGAGTCTCTACAGCCATAATTCTTAATCCACCGTACTGATATGTGGTCAGCTCTGGTCTGGACATGCAATATCTACTCAGATATTTGAGGATTTTTCTACAGCCAAATGCAATTTGGCTACATTTACGGATGTGTCAGTCTGTGCTGCTCTTGCGAGGGCAAATGTCTCAAACTTATCAAGTATGAAGTGTTAGGATCTGTCTGCTGCAAATACACCCTGGCTGTGTCTAAAGCGGTTGCCTTACTGCCTTGTCAAAAAGTGTTTTGTGTGTGTGATGGTTTCTCTGGTTTTAGACTGGATTCCAAGGAAGTGTAACAAAATGTCTAATGATCTACAATGCATTTTAAAGACAAGAAAGTTTAAATATAAAGTGCTTTATTCTAGTAAAAAAAAATTAAACACCGATTAAAAAAAAAGGGATAAATACTAGATCTATCTGTCTAAATACTAGATTTAGATGTGTCTTGATAGCTTTCTTATACTGCTATATGGGCTGCATTTTCAAGGTTTAGTTGCTGAAAACATGCTTTCTTTAAAGATTGCTAGGGATTTTAAGGCCCAATCCCAATTCTACCCCTTACCTCTACACTTTTCCCTACCCCTCCGTTTGGCTCGTTCACGTGTAGAGGTGTCTTAATTACCTTTGGTTGGAGGGGTAGGGGGAAGGGGAAGGGCTAGATAGCCCTCCAAACAAAGATTTTTCGGGACCATACTTCAAATGAAGGGCTAAGAGAAATTTCCAACATGCCTGCTCACTCGAGCAAGCAGACCCATAAATGTGGGTTCATTTTTGCCATCAATAAGGATTTTTTTGACAATTTTTCATTATATGTATATTACCATCAGACTTTTGTTTGTGTTTACGGTTTCAAACATTTGCAAAAAAATCGCTAAAGTTTGCTAGCGGATAGCACTGATTGCGCAATATTAGGAAATATATTTTATATATATATATAAAATATATATTTTCGCCTCACGTGATTTGCTGAAGACAAATGCAAAGAATCGCTGCAATCCACACAACTGCTATGACTAACGGTGACATCTTGGAATTTGTGATAAACACAGGCGCATGTCTTGTGACGTAACTTTAGGAGCTAGTGCTGACAGCAAAACAGCGAACACAATAATTTGTATGACAGACATCCTAGTCCTTCTAGACTGAGGTCTTTCAGTCCTCGGTCCTTCATCTAAGCTACATTAAAATAACCAGAGAAAAACTCTGTCAACACCCTTAAAAAACTGTTTACGCGATCTCTATTTACTGAAAACAGTGGCTGCATCATTTAGTGAAAATCTTGGCACTGTTAAGAGCTAATTCATCGGCACTCCATTCCAGTGAAATCTCTTAATGTGCAGCCAAATATGTCATCATTACTGATATGCATCTGCTGTCAAGTACATGCAGTTTTAATTGGTTTACTAAAAAAGAAATCTTCATTCAGGAAAGTATTCTGACCTTGCACTTAATCCACATGTTCTGCTTGAGATCTGAGAGACCCAAGGCCTGTAATAACAAGCAGATTGCTTTGAAGTGTTAGCTTGATACTTCATGAATATTCAAATGAATTAAAAAAAGATACTTTACATTAGAGTCTTATAGATGCCAGACTTAAACCATACATAAGACCAACATAAAAAATTGATTAGTGTTCACTGCTGTCAGTTGTTTAACTATATTTTTCTCCAGTTTGTTTTTGTTGGTTTCGAACTGACCCCAAACAAAAACAACATTACTTTTCTTGAAAACAGCAACCTTTCTGAAAAGTAAACACCAACTTTGTGATAAAAACAGATGGTTAGAGCTTCAGTAATATCTGTTGACTGAAATTTGATTAGGTCAGGGGAACATATTAAAAGTATTCGAAGAGAAAACAACACATTTTTAAACTACTATTCTTATTATTATACCAACAGCAGGGGTTTCTGTGTGGTTGTTTGCTATAAAGAGACCAAGCCGGTCTCTGTGACAATTTTCTGATGTCTAGATATTGTTATGGGTCCCTCCTTCACAGTAAATGTATAGGATTTTTTCCCCACTGATTTTTTTTCTGTCACTGATGGCGATGCTTGCCTTAGCAAAGACCAGTAATAAATTGAAGCTTTGGTTTATGTCTCCTTCTTGGACTTGTCTTTTGAGAAAAGATTAATTGAATTTTACACATTTTCTCTGGAGTTTTAAAAGAGACCTCAACAAATCGCAGTAATATCTGTGTTAAGATCGGCAAGATACTAAAGTCATTTTCTATACGGTTAAAACTTTTGTTTATCCAATTCTTTCATATTTTCTCTTACATCCATTGTACTTATGCTGCCATCTTAATAGAGTGCAGTCTTCAATGGGTTGAGTTCCTGGTTGTCTGGGAGATGAATCACTGGTTGTCCTGGGTCTTGATGGAGTGTTTATGGCTCTCTTTCTGGGAAGTTATAGCCCTGTCTGTCCTACACGGTCAGGTCCTTCAACAGTACGGCCACACATGCTGCTTACACACTTCTGCTATACCTTTCACTTTGAAGCTATGGCTGAATAGAAGGGGTTAAATTAAATGAATGGATAAGTTAAAAAAAAAAAACGTGGCTTTGTTTTTACTAATTTTGTAATGCTGTGTTGAGACTGCTCAGTAGGGAAGCTAGGTTAATTTTACCCAATTTGGGTTGATAATCATTTATAACCATTACCCTATTGGGGCTTTGTTGATAATGCAGATGTCAAAGGGCATGCATTTTCATACACATACAAGATCAAACACATATGGTTTTCCTTGTGCTGATACCACTTCGCCTATCTGTGTTCACACTACTTTAGATAGATAAAATAAAAAAACTAATCAAAGAAAGAGAAGAGAGAGCTACCTGCAATGAGGAGTGTGTTCTTTTCATACCTAAATGACTTTAGTGGGGACAGGTGACTGGGGAGCAGAAACTGAACAAGCCTGAATTGCTCTTGAAAGTCACTGGGGTGGTATGATTTCAAAATGTACGCCTTAAATGGTGCATAATAGTACCTTAAAGGTACATATTAGTGCCTAAAACACCTATCAGTGTCTAAATGGTACATATTAGTACCTTTGTGTTTCTGGCCTTAAAGTGTAACAGTGACTGGAGCAATAGGTGCAGCATGGGGTTCTTATCGTCTTGACAGCAGTTTGATTGACAGTGCAACGCTCTCATGGGGGTACGCTCGTCAGACAGCACGTCAATGTCAGCGCCTGACAGGTCCTTCTTCTTAGCTTCATTTAGGTCTTTGTTGATGTGACTACAGCACTGCTCTCTACACTCTTCCCACTGATCACTTTAAGCATGGTTTCAAACCTCTCCATTATGAGCCGCTATCTCTACACCTACACCATCCTTCATACATTGACCTTCACCTAGTGGCATTAAGAATGTCCTTGTCTGTCTTTCTTTCTCTCTGCATCTGATGGAGTGGCAGAGATTCTCGCGTCTGATTGGGCTTATTGTGTCCGTATGGAAATGACGGTCTCTATGGAGGCAGAAATAGAGCAAAAAAGAAAGAGAATGCACGGGTAAGGGTTTGCAAGAGGGAGATCTTTTTTTTCACATTATAAATCCTTTCCTGTGGCTGCAGTCGCCATCCAGAGTGCTGGAAAGAGATAAGAAGGGGTGCTGCCAGAGAAACACAGCTCTTTTGTCCTCTTCCTTTGTCCTCTCCCACTGAAGCTCCGGCAGTCAGCGGCCCTGTTGAGTCACCCTTACAGACTGCAGTAAATGAAAGTTATTTTAAGCACAGCCGCTCAGAAAGGGACTTTATCTAATGAGAAGATGGCCACAGGCAGTGCAACGAGGAATAGAGTCATCCACTTTTACACAGAGCAAGGCGTACTGCAGAAGCAGATGTGTCACCTGCATCTTTCTTCATTGCTATCAGTGTTCTGAATCGCAGAGATTAAAAGAAGATGCAATGATGAAATGTGTGTATGAGCATGTTTCTCAACAGGGTGACGCTGATAAAGAGAGGATGTGAGACAGGACAGGAAGTGAGAGAAAGAAAGAGTAACAGATAATAAGCTGCATTCTGTAATGCAGGATTGCACAAATCTGTTGCGTTATGCATTTCATGATGAAATGTTTTGTGCAGAACGTTCCCACTCTATAACCAGGTCAAAAACGTGATAATACGTAATGTTAGAAATGTTGGATTTTTTAGAAAGCAACTACAAAGTAAGTAGAAAGAACCACAAAGCAAAGAATTCATAGTGAGATAACCTTATATTGTATACTATATTCATATAATTGTAATAGTGCCAACAGCTAAATTTATTAAAAGTATTTAGAGGGACTGAGATGTAAGACAGAGCTTAAAGGCCACCTACTGTACTGTAAAGAAGGTGTACAGTACTCTTTAAAAATTCTGTCCAAATTCTTAAAAAGGACATATTCTACAAAGAACAATATTGGAGCCCATTAACTTCAATGGTATGATAAAAAAGCACTGAGGCATTTCATAAAATATTCCTTTTTTATTTTCCACAGAACAAAAGGCGTACATAGGAGCAACATAAGCATGAGTAAATAAATAGCTGTATTCATGAATATAAATATTTTATATGTTTTTGGAGCAACATAAGGATAACTATAATGATTTTATATATAATAAGTATAATACATTTTTCAGGTGAAGTATCCCTTTAAATGTATTTGGAAATAGGGGGAGACGAGGATAAGTTGTCTCCCCCCATGACTCAAAATTCGGAGGATGATTGTAACATTTATTTAAAAAAAACATTTCAGCACTATCCTTTCGCAAAAGAACAGTCAATACTGTTATAAGTTATAATTTATACTACTACAGTTATAAGTTTAAAATGTCAGTTTGTATCTGTCCTTTTGGCAGTGTGTGACACCCACAAATGCTCTTTCATGCACTGTAACTCATGTCTCACTGTACCAACACTGAATGTTACCAATTCGTATGTATTTTACTAGGTGGCTAATTCATACAAATTTGTACAACCTCGCTCATATGATTAGTCTAAAGTTTAGGGGCGATGTCTGGTGTAGAACACTTGTACAAATTCATATCAATTGGCAAATCTATACGATTTGTATAAATTTGTATGAGTGAGGTCGTACGAATTTGTATGATTTAGCCACCTTGTAAAATATGTATGAATTGCTGTAGGATCAGGCTGATAATACATGATACAGAACAAAAATAACCAGATATGAGCCAATGGGAATAATGAGAACCATTAAAATACTATACTATTTAGGCACTGTTTTAAGCTAAAGTCTTTCTAAAATTCTTGCCAAATAATGACAGAAATGTGATATCAATAATAGCAAACAACAACACTATTTATGATGTGATACATGTATATTATTATCTGATTATTAGATAATAACAATGGGATTTTCTCTGTTGATTTTAAGTCATATTTAAGTCTACTAATTTAACTTTAGTTAAAACTAAACTTAGTTAAAAACTTCCAAAAATGTTTTAATTTTAATTGATATGAAGAGCTTAGGTCATTTGTAACTTAAAGTAATCTATGAGAAAATCAGAATTATTGTTTTATGTGTTTATTTTTATTTATGTTTATTCTTTATCAACTTTTTTTGTCTGCAAGGGTTTTGCTCGAGAGAGAAAACAGAGAAGAAATGCAAAAGTCTCAATTTCCTCTTCACTCAATTGCATTGCTGTTTAGGATGAACAACTGACATCCCATTCAGGCAGGGATCTCATTTGTGATTTTTTTTGTTTCACATCTCCACTGATGTGAGTTGTGGAAATTGTTGTCATTTGCTTGTGCACATCTGTGCATGGATGTGCCCTTGCAGGTGCACGTGTTGATAGTTAAACCCTGACTTTGGGTTTGTGCGTTCAGGCAGTTGGCAGTGCTGGGACTAGAGATAGCAAGAAGAGAGGGTTGAAGCACAGTATCAAGTTGTGAACATCTGTTGATTATAGAGACCACAAAGCTGGTGCAGAGGAAATAGGAAGAATAACTGCTTTCTGTCTAACTCTTTCTCTTACTTGTTTTTTCTCCATCTCTCCCTTTCTTCCCCTGTCCTTTACCATTTTGCATTCTCACACTCACACATAGAGACCCCTTACTAGAAATGACTGTAGTGGTATGCTAGAACAGTGAACTTGTTTATATACTGTACCATGAATGATGATCAAATTTAGCTTAATAGAATTTCAACAAAGGGTATATAAAGGCATGTCATCCAATATCTGAATTCTTGGAGTTCAAATCTCAAATATGGTAATATGGTTATAAATTTAGGTTTTGGCTTTGCTTGCGTGTGCAGACTGATCGGTGTATGACATCGGTTCCTTTTGTTTTCGAAAAGCAGAGGTATTTTAAATCAAAGAAAATCGTGACACGTATGCTCACCCTAATTTATATATATATATATATATATATATAGATAGATAGATATACACACAGTGAATACAGAAAGTATTCAGACCCAATTAAAGACCCCATTTTCACTCTTTGTTATATTGCAGCCATTTGATAAAATCAAAGTTAATTTTTCCCTCATTACTGTACACACAGCACCCCATATTTACAGTAAAACACAGAATTGTTGACATTTTTGCAGATTTCTGGGCCATTCAAGAACAGTCACAGAGTTGTTGTGAAGCCACTCCTTCATTATTTTAGCTGTGTGCTTAGAGTCATTGTCTTGTTGGAAGGTAAACCTTTGGCCACGTCTGAGTTCCTGAGCATTCTGGAGAAGGTTTTGGTCCAGGGTACTTGGCTGCTTTCATCTTTCCCTCGATTGCAACCAGTCGTCCTGTCCCTGCAGCTGAAAAACACCCCCACAGCATGATGCAGCAGTGTCTGGTTTTCTCCACACAGTCCTTCAGATGGGCTTTTATGTATCTTGCACTGGGGAGAGGCTTCGGGCCACTCTGCCATAAAGCCCCGACTGGTGGAGGGCAGAAGTGATGGTTGACTTTCTACAACTTTCTCTCTGGAGCTCAGTCAAAAGTGATCTTTGGGTTCTTCTTTACCTCTTTTTAACAAGTCTCTTTTTACCTTTTCCTCCCATAGCTCAGTTTGCCGGACGGCCAGCTCTAGGAAGGGTTCTGGTCGTCCCAAACGTCTTCCATTTAAGGATTATGAAGGAAACTGTGCTCTTAGGAACCTTAAGTGCAGCAGAAATCTTTCTGTAACCTTGGCCAGATCTGTGCCTTGCCACAATTCTGTCTCTGAGCTCTTCAGGCAGTTCCTTTGACCTCATGA
>JAUYWG010000040.1:23950492-23962574 GCA_034779775.1 Enteromius afrohamiltoni
AAGTCCAATCAGTATAATCAAACACAGCTGGACTCAAATGAAGGTGTACAACCATCTCAAGGATGATCAGAAGAAATTGGACAGCACCTGAGTTAAATATATGAGTGCCACAGCAAAGGGTCTGAATACTTAGGACCATGTTATATTTCAGTTTTCCTTTTTTAATAAATAACAATTCTGTGTTTTTCTGTCCATATGGGATGCTGTGTGTACATTAATGAGGGAAAAAAATTAACTTAAATTTTAGAAAACGGCTGCAATATAACAAAGAGTGAAAAATGTAAGGGGGTCTGAATACTTTCCATACCCACTGTATATATATATATATATATATATAATCTTTTATGTCTGTCGATTGTATTTACTTTCTAAAACTCATAACTGTTGTACTCATTTGCACAGATTATCAAAATAATAAAATTTCATCAACTTTGGTTGTCACAGAGCAACTATTCCAAAATACTCAGAAAGTAATCCAAGGGAACCATGGTGATTCTAACTTCCAAGCTGGCTTTCAAAAATAAATCATGACTGCAGAGCTTAATGTACCTCAAATTTATGAGTCAGATGTACACTATGAGTTATGTTTTAGCGGTTATTTTAGGGAAGGAGGTGGTAGAATTACATATGACACCTATGATGTCTTAAAATATTGACTTGAAGCCCAGTACGTTTTGGAACTGCTATGCTGAACCCATCCATTATTTACAGATCATCATGTCCTGTGAACCACATGCACCTAAAACAACACATGACCAGCACCGCATTCCAGAATATCAGAGAAGTTGAACAAATGAACGATTTACATTTTAATGTTGGGAAAACAATTCAGGACATTCCTCTGTCCTCATTTCCTCTGCAAGCATGGTCAGCCCTTAACACTCATAGCTACAGCACTGCTAGCTATGCTAAGATGCTAAAGCACTGGCCAACATATCATCCAAGCATACATATTCAAATAGCTGTGGATTAGTGCTGCTAAGCTTTCTGCTGCCTGTGATAGGAAAGAACCAGACTTTGTTTTGATAATTTTTCCCTCTGTTTTTCCTTGAAGAATTTCAGGGTTTCGATTCGGCTCCCCCATCTTGTTATATGTGTGGTGGGTGGCAGTTCTTTTTTTTTTTCAATGCAGACTGGTGTGTATGCAGTGTGTGTTTGATGATAAGGCACGGGGAGAGAAGCCAGCGCTCTGACATCTCTGCACCGCCGCGGTTATCGTTTTACCACAGCTGTTGCCCAAGTCGCACCACATCTGCCGCCTCACAAGAATCTTCACCGCTATCTTCCAACATGAAAAGCCCCTTCATTACCCAGCTGTTGACTACACCTCCCATCAGCCCCTTCTCATTTGTGTACCCACACCTAGATAGGTAGCAGTACATGAGACAAAGCACCACTGTTTACAAGCTCCAGGTCCTTTCTTTGTAGCTGAGCAGCGGGCTGGCCTTAGGGACGTTTAGCTCGCTGCCTCAGCCATTTTATCACTGAATTACAGGGGATGTTTATGACTAAGCCTAATTATACTGCGCTTATCAGAGGAACGTGTGCAGAGCTCATTATTGCCAAGAGCCGAGCAACGCCGCAGGTAATGTGCAACGCTGTATATTACCTATCAACGCAACCTAAAACCATTTTTGCCTTAAGGCCATGAAGTGCAACTTTAGTGGTACTTAGCTTAGAATTCTAATATTGGTCTCAAATGGCTTTAGAGTTCAAAAACACTGTTTGGAGGCAGTTACATGATTTGTTGTGTACTTACATGTTTTAGCTATTAGCTATCTAAATGGCAGACAAAGAAATCAAAACGAGTACAAAGTAAAAACAAGACTTTTTCTCAGAAGTACCAATTCCTTGCGCCCTGGCTGCATTGCTGGACACCAGCATATGTTTTGGATATTGTTTGCCAGCATGGCATCCCACCAGACTGTTTAACTAACATGCTTAGGAAGTATTTTTCAGTCAACTACCATCACAAAGAAAGCAGTGACTTTCGTTATCGAACACTTTGATAAACTGCATTTTGCTGTGTTTTACTACACTCTACTGCAAATTGGTGTGTTTCTTTCACTCACCTGTGGACTGTCTCTTAGACATGTGAACAGGCAGGGCCAATCGATGAAGGGCTCGTTTATCCAGGGTAACGCTGTGACTGGTCAGCGTGGCAGTTGGCAGTCTGGGTGCACTGTGAGTGCTGGAAGACGCTCTCCTGGTCCCAGACCTGTTAAGTCTCTTTGCATGGATCTCTCCAGCCATCTCATCCCAATGCATCAGCTTACAAAGTTCCACAAATAAGCTCCTCTAGTGTTTTAGAGGCCCGCAGGATACTCACAATCAGCTAGCAAGTTCCACCCTGAACAGTCCGCCGTGTTGCCCAGATCGCTAACCTACGCAAATGTCTTCAAGCATGGACAGTCGCACAACTCAATGAGAAGACCAGACGCAAGACTCACACCCCCCCATAGAACTGAAAAAAAAGTTTGCTGACCACAAACCGTTTTCTTTCCTCTCTTTAGCTTAGGTAGCAATGCCGGTGTCGTAGTCCAAAATTTATGGGCTTCTGGGCAAACAGTGATATTCTCTGTCACGGCAGGGAACGTGTAGTGAGCGCATGTTCCTCCCGCTAGCCTCTCTCTCTTTCTCTCTCTCTCTCACATACACACAGACCCTTTATCTCTTTCACTCTCTTTGTAACAGCTCAAAAGGAAAGGGTGGTATGTGTGGCACAGAGGTCAGCCTTACTGTGGGCTGAAACTGTACTTAAATTGAGCAATACGCCTTACATTACTTGCATATTTTCCCAGTTAAAGTTAAAGAAGTCTTCTTTTGGGTACAAAAAAGAATGCACACAGTTGTAGTAATATTTGATTTATTCTAACATTGTTTATTCTAAAAGTTTATTTTTAGAATTAAGGTTAGTCTTGTATAATGTTGTATAATCTTGTGTAATGTATAAAAGAAAATAACTTTATATAAATGTAGGCGGCTAGACAAATGTCTGTGTGTCCTGTGCCCATGTGAGCAGGTGGTTCCCCAGGCGAAAGTAAACAGTGCTGGGCGACTGTGATAGCTCACATCCAGGCTTCCTCTGGCAGGAACCAGCTGTGTCTGTGGGCAGATCATTCTTCCTGTTCCTACCGGACAGTAGGGCTCCTCCTGGTGCCCATACTTCCTTTTTAACACCTCCTGATCTGCACATAAGTTTAAAACGGTTCAGTGGAAGTGAATCTCTGTAGCAATCCCATCTGAAGGCATGTTTCTTAAGTCGGAAGGCATATTGCAACAATTTATTTTTTTGCTCATTTCATCATGGTGTGTGTAATATTCATGTTCTTCTGATTAAATCCACAGACTCATGGGCTTTACATATTTATGTTATTACATTGTTATGCAGTTGGCATTTGCAGAGTTATAAGTAAAAAGTTTCTTCTTTTTTTCGTTTTGTCTCTAGAAAATTATCTGAAAATCTTAGAACGCAATAGCAGAACATGTCCCAGTGTTCCCCTAGGATATGTTTATGGGTATCCTCTTTAGTCTTTTTGTTAGTCTATAATGTATGTATATCTTGTACACTCTTTGTATGTATATTAATAATTATAAAAAAAAAAAGAAAAATATTGGCACAACTCTCTTATTAAATAACCTAAAGAATTTAATGTCATTCCTGTCTGCGAAACAGTGAAGGTTATAAGCATTGGTTTCATATCCCTAATCCTAAGTGTAAGTGTAAGTAGTACAGTTTGCCTTAGCCGACACCACTAAAATTAAAAGAGATAATGGAGAGAGAGAACATTAAAGATTTTAGAAAATTAACATATGCTCTTCTAAAGGCTTGAGAGTAGCAGCCCTGCGGCCCGCAGCAGTAATGCTGGTACTGAGAAATTAGCTTGTGTACAGCTGTGACCCACTGCCCTCCACAAACACACTTACTCAGAGGACAGAAGTGAAAGGGGATGTGCACACAGATGCACCGGCTGTCAGTGCCAAACTCACACAGATGGTGGCCAGCAGAGTGGATATGAGAGTAGTGTATGTGTGTGTGTGGGAGTTTGGCCATGTGTTACAGGTGGAAGTTTTGTAAGAGAGGGCTAAGTATATCATATTTTTGTCCCCCACAACCACAAAATATTTTAGGGACTTTCCTTGTGTGTGCACGGTGGAAAATGTTTTTGCTCAGATGTTGGTCTTTCTACTGTATCTACATAATCAATGTTTTTAAGATATTTTGTAATCAGACAAAAACTGCGTAAGAACTGAGAAAGTTCTGTTGAAAAATGAGGAACTAAACTAGTGATAAACATGTTGACATAAAACCATAATAAACAGGAAAATTACCACAGAAAATGTGAATACAGACACAGGAACAAATACAAACTAAAAGTCCAGCACAATATTAAATTAAGAGTCAGATAAGAGTTGGAACCTAATAATGCACCGATGATGCATGATAATGTAGAGAGTTCTGATTTCTGAGTGTGATTTTAGAGTACAGGTATCTTGAAAGTTTGAAGAAAGTCATCCAAATGTACATTTGCTGTTATAATGGCATTAACATGTGTCAAACAACTATATTAAAAGAGATATTAAAAGGGTTATATGATGCTATTTTAAAAAGATCATTATTTGGTGTAGCAGAAAGAATTCTGTGAAAGAAAGACTTGCTTTATTGTTAAAATAAAAACACCCAATTTGTATAGTTATTATATATTATAGTTCCTCTATGTCCCGTGTCTTTCAAACCTGTCATTTTCTACAAAGACCCCTCTTCTAACAAGCACAGTCTGCTCTGATTGGCCAGCTTACACAGTGCATTGTGATTGGCACACATCAGAAATGTAATGCCCCTATAATAAATAATAATTAAACAAATTCAGCTTTCAAAATAAATGTAAAGACAGTTAATAATGTCATTAGTAGTTTTACTATCAGTTAAAGCCCCAAAGAGTTACAGAGTCATATGACAGACACAGCGTTCGTATGTTTTTGCAATACACAAGCCACGACTGACTCCACTGTGATGCGAGTGAACTTGTCTCTCTCTCAAACACACACAACACGTTTAAAGGCCCATTTACACAGGTTCCAATATGCTTGTCATTGGGCGAAGTTGCTTGGTTAAAGTCCTATTTCAATTGCTGATTTAGAAGTGCTAGATTGTCAAAGCAAAGGAACTGGAACTGACCCATTTTTTTTAGGAATAGCCTTTGCATATCCTTATGATTCCTAACTGCATCTACTTTTAGAAATCCAAATAAAGTGTTTTTAATTTTGGCCTTCTCTTGACATGGCTGCATCAACACTGCTGCTGTTATGAAACCATGCCTTATTTTTTTGCCTGACCATTTGGGCTGCATTATGCAAATTCTACCACTTCTTGACGTAGAGTGGTTGGTTTAAACGAGCCATTTTAGGGAGGTTTAAACACACCATAAAGGCACAATATGTACGCCGGTAGAAGTCACATTTTTTAAAAACAATAACAGAGGCGAATGTCAATGACGCAATGACGGAGCATGGAATGTTGGGGGATGTCGTTTTCACAAATCATGTTCATGGATGAAAAGCTCATTTGTGTCTGTTTATTCACCTAACCACCTGTACATGACTTAGGACTGGGCGATATATATTGAACAATATATTATGCGCATCTCGTTAGTAAAGTCGGTTCTTTGATTAGCGGTAAATCTCAATCAGCTGTTTTCAAATGGAGCGCCAGATAATGCACAGAGCTGCAGATCATTGACAAGTTACCCCAAAGAATCACCTGCGAAACTGAATGCATAGCTTTTCAGTGACCTACGGTGCTGTGTTTATGCTGGTGCTCCATTTGAAAACAGCTGATGGAGATTTACCACTAATTAAGGAACTGGCTTTACTGACGAGATGCGCATCATACATTGTTCGATTTATATTGCCCATCGCTAACACAACTATTATTTGGACAATGAATAATATATATTTGCTTACCCGTCTATTAAAACACACATGAGAGCAGAGTCTCTGTCCAGTCTGAGCTCTCTTAATTTCAGAAATGGCACAGTATTTGACTGACTGTTCCAATATCTCATTGCCTCAGTTCGTGTACATCTACGTTTTTGGGATTGTTGAGTGTAAATAAAATAACTATCTCTTCCGCATTTGTCCAGGTGTGTTGCTGTAATATTCTTAGGTGGAAACAGAGGATAGCTGGATATTGCGAGTGGTTTTTGGATATTTTATTACAAAACTCTTACATATTGTGCTTTTTATAAAGAATATCTCTTTGAGTTTAACACTTTAGTCTTTGCAACTTGTAACAACCCAAAGAAATATGAAACAGTGAAATCACATCATATAACCCCTTTAATCTGATATCTTATGTTTGTTTCTCCCACCTTATCTGTACAGACAACTACAGCTTTCTTCAGTATCTCAGTGCTTGATGTCTTAATCAGGATTTCACGTACTACATGGAAAAATACAAAAGGGCAATTAAAGTTAACTTCCAGTTTGGGAACTCAAGTTGAACTTTTCAATCTCAATTTAGCAAAAATGTGGGCGTACGTTTCTTTAAATGAACATGGTGGCACTTACATAAATGGATACATACAGTAGCAAATAATTCAGCAAATATGTTAAAACTTTATGAGAGTATGAAACGTGGTATGATCAACACCTGCAAATCTAACTGTAGCACATTTTGTTTCTTCAAAGATTGTATTATGAACAATCAACAACATATTGATACATTCCTGGAAGTCAGCATTATCAATTAGGAATATCCAGCAATAAACCTTCAGTGGAATGCCTAAGTACATTAGTGTGCATATACTGTATGTCCTGGTGTGTCTCTGTAAGTGAGAGTGTATCTCTTAGTCCTCAGATGTTGTCAGGTATTAAATGTGTTTTTGGAGAAAGGGAGATAATGATTTCTCTATAATCTCTGTGGCCCTGTCTTTCTCTGCACTGGTGTGATGGTGGCTGTGGCGTGACCCAGACCTCCTTTGCTCCCGGTGATAAGGTCAGGATGGAGAGGAACGTTATGCAATCGGCTAGCATGCCCTTATCTCAGCTAGCGGCTGCTGCTCCTAGCCCTCTGCAGCACCAGACTAGACTAGCCATGTCAGAGAGATCCGCCTATCAGCAGCATACAGGCTCTCCTCAGCAAACAGATACAGCAAGAGCTTAATTAGGATTTTAACCAAGCAACTGAGCTCAATGACAAAATAACACAGTTTTCCATAAGCACACATGTTGAGCTAGTGGGAAGTGAACATATTCTAAAAAGAGAGGGCTCCAAAAATGTCCTGTTAGAAAGTCAAGGTAAATCCAGCTCCAGCGAGGCCTATGGTTTTCCAGCAAGGAAACCCATCCGTTGAATCATTTTTTAAGATGACTGATGTTGTTACTCAAACTTACTCTTAGAGTCCAAGTGAAATAAAAACTGTTCGGCACACATTGCTATTTTTGTGGTGAATAATTCATCAATTCAGTCCACACAAAAAATTGTTTGCCTTCGTAATCTGAAAATGCTCCTCTCCTCTAAAGTTACGGGCCTTCTCTGGTGACATCAGTTTGAATGCTTGGGCATGAGCACGACATCATGAACCACGCCCCTCCAACTGTCAGTGTTCATTTCTGAATAAAATGCCTACTTTACTACATCCAATCAATTCGCAGTAAACAAAGCTTTTCAAATAAGCCATTATCATGGTATGTAATCACTATAAAAAACAACTATTAAATTGCATAATATAATACATAAATACATTTCATATGTATATTTATATTAATTAGAGGTTCAAATAGGACTTTTGAAAGATATTCAATAGTTTTGGTTTGACTAGTCAAGAGCACATAAAGTCTGCATTCTTTTTTTATTTTATTTACCTGCCTCTAAATATCATGTGAAAAGAAGCTATAAGCAATAAGCTGCAGAGTGGACCAGACTTGATTCTGATAGTTAGAAGACTGTATAGCCAAGACTAGGAATGAGCCATTGTTCATCCAAAGTATGCCGCGGAACACCATGCAATTGCAGAGACAGATAAATAAAGATAGATGGCAGGTAAAGGTAATGACCTCACTGCCCTGAAAAAAGGTTACCTCCTTGTGTGAGCGCATCTGTTAGTACATATAGCTATTGTTATGGTCACAAAATGGAGTGTCCATTAAAGAATACCCAGCATTCTTGGCCTTGGCAGGCTCTCAAATGGAAAGTAGCTTTTATGAATGACTCCTTAACGACCAGTGAAAAAAGCAGCTGAAGTTTGCTTTCTCTCTGGTATATTTGTGTGCACCTGCTTGGCACAGACAAGCCCAGGGAAGCTCGGGATCTTAACCGAACTCTAGAAGTTAAACCATCCCCATCTGTCAGCACCTCACACAGATGCATAGCCTCTCTATCTTTGTCACTCGCTCTCTTTCTCTCGTGTTTTTTCACCGCCGGCTTGGCGCAAATTCAAGTCTGTCGAAGCACACCTGCTAAATTGAGTGCGTCGTCTGACATACACAAACTCCCAAACAGCCATTCACATAACACACACTTTCACTCGGTGTTGATAATATTCTTGGATGATGTCCATACGCTATTCTGCGAGTGTGTAGCAAAACATCTATCATCTCATCTGTCGATAGTCAAGCAGATGTCGAGATGCGCATTCCCTTACAAGGTACCCCAGCCAAAATGCAGTTAACAGGTGTCGTTCATATTTCGACGTAGCAGCGGGAGATTTTCGTTGCAAATTCTGCTGGTCTCCCCTCCTAAGAGCGATTCCATTTAAACCAGGTGCAGGTGGGTAAAATTCCTTTAGCGGCACAAAATGACCATGACAAATTGTGAGAGTTGGAAAATTTGGAACAGGTGCATAATGCGGTTCCTTTCTGTTCTTCCATGCTCTCGCCCTCTATTTTCTCGGAGCATGCACAGCCGCTGTGCTGCTCTAGATAGGCGCCACCCTGGGTAGAGGACAGATGGAAACGATGTGTCCCCGCTGAGAGGTTTCTCACAGCTGTGTGCCATCCATAGTGCCATGGAATGATGACAGCCCACCAAGAGAGAGAAAGACACTTACAGTAGGTGCCATTTTTACAAACGGATTAAACCTTGCAAAGATATAAGCACTCGACCGCTATATATACAACAAAGTTAGACATTTAGACACACTTGATTGAACACTTTTTTCATGATCTTAAAAAACTTTTTGGTCCAAATTCACTAGCTTGCAGGAATGCAAACCCTTTGTGACTTTAAAAAACCAAAACAGTCTTCTTGAGACGAATTCTTACGTATTATACAAGGTGGCTAATTTGTACGAATTTGAACAACCTCACATATATGAATTTGTGTGATTTGTCTAAACCCCAGAGATGGGCAGGTTTAAGGGCATTGTTATTTTTGCAGCTTACTTTATTGTATATGCATTTGTGGAGTTTTCGGGAAGCAAAATTTATGATTTTTGATTATTGATCATTGTGTTAATTTGGTCCCAGCCGTGTTTTCAGTTCTCTTATTACTGTATGTCTGTGTGTATAATTACCCTGTGTTTTCGAGTCTCCCTAGTCGGTCCCCAAGTGTCTTCACATTGCTATTATGTGACCAGGAGAGCCATTCCAGAGTTCTGTTTCTGAGTCATGGCCAGTAAAGCCATTCCAGTTCCCCATGGATTCTGTTCCGCAGTCACAGCCAGGAGAGACGTTCCAGTTCCCCAGGGATTCCGTTCTGCAGTCACGGTCAGGAGAGCCATTCCAGAGTCCCGTTTCTGAGTCACAACCAGCAAAAGCCATTTCAGTTCCCCACGGATTTCGTTTCGCAGTCACGGCCAGGAGAGCAGTTTCAGAGTTCCGTTTCCGAGTAAAAGCCAGGAGAGCCGTTCCAGTTCCCCACGGATTCTGTTCCGCAGTCACGGTCAGGAGAGCCATTGCATAGTCCCGTTTCCGAATCACTGCCAGGAGAGCTTTTTTTTCACAGCTAAGGAATGAAAAAAAAGAATCAATGATTTATAGAACATTTAAAGCAGCAGATTACCTAAATGGAGAGCATTAAATAGTACAGTGATGGTGTCGGTGTGAGGTAAAAGAGTGAGGTATCCCTTTAATTACCTTCCTACTTCTTGGAGTGAACAGGCTGTAAAGCTTGTTATAAAAGTTATTCCAAGAGCAACTACACAAATTTATTTAAGTCTTATTTATTTATTTAAATCTTATCTTTTGTAAGTAAAAGCAGGCAAAGCAACCGTTCACTGACAGAGACTGATTTTTTTTAACATTTCACTGCACCTAGTCAGCCAGCCTGACATTAAGAACTTCGAAAAGTGCTGAGTCACTCTTTTTAGTCACCATACAAAAATGCAGAATGCTGCTGAATGATGTATATGAGCAATTGAACTAAGATTCAATTAGAACTTTTAATGTATCTCAAAGTACACTTCTTACTAGGGCTTTTCCTTCAACAATTTAATTTATTTTATCGTTCCACCTTAGGTTTTTCCTTTTTGCTGCTTTTTATTTATACTCTATTATTTTTTATTCAAGTGACTCTTTGTGTACTGTCTATTCAGTATATGTATACTGTACTATGCGTCTGTAAAATACTTTTTTATTTAGCTAAATACTGTAAAGTTTTAGTTTTATTCTATAGAAAAAGTCACACTAATTTTATATAGTGCCGGTGGAAAGTCAATTTAACTATAAAGCAGCTCTACAGAAGACAAATCAAAATCGAGTTTTGCTTTCATCAGTCAAATCAATAATTACTGAATATTTAACCCCAAAGAGCATTATACAATATAATCAGAAGGAATGGCATAATAAAACATTATTTATGACTCTGCTAAATTCTGCTTAAGTTGCATTTAAAGACTTTACATCAAATTCTGCAGGGTGTTCATGGAGCAACATTGGTATCCTGAACAAGAATTACAATTTTAAAACAATACTGTAATAATTGTGAGATGTTTTTAATATTGTTATAAGTGCCAGTACCCGTCCTTGATTTTATGATTAAGTGTTTTTTTTTTTTTTTGTTTCTTTTTTTTTTTGTTTCTTAGCTCTGAAGCATGATGTACATGGGAGGGGGGGTGTATATATCTTTTTATTGTTGCCCCTTTAAAAGGTTTTCAGGTCAGGGAGTCTCTTCTGGTTCTATCTTGTTTGCCTAAACCGGTTCCTTCCGGCCCATGGGTGAAATAAAATCAATGATATTTCCTTAATTAGCCTGACTTTGCATCCAGTCTCATAACTTCAATCAATACTGAAATAGAAAATGAAGGCAGAAGTTATTTTATGAAAATTGATTTGTTAGTGGGCTTTCAATATTGTATTGTAGAAACATGAGTAGATGTTTGCATAAGTATCTGTCTCTACTGATATGTAGAGATGTGTTCAACACACTATCGACAGTAAGGTCATCTAACAAAGGTGAAATTCTACAGAAGGCCCTCAGAGGAACAATACAGGAGCAGAAACTAACCTTTATGTTATTACAAAAAATTATTTATGACTGAATTAATGAGTTATTCTTGTCATGCTGCCTACTGGTGACAAAACATTCTGCAAGGGTTCTCTAAATGATTAAGGACAAATTAACCACATGGGCATATGCCCAGGGGCACCATGCAAGGCTATATACATGTTTTAAATCAAAAACAGCAAATATAATTTTACTTAATAATAGTAATAATGCTTCTGCATATTTACTGTGCATTTACATATGTATTAAGACCTATTGGTCATACCGATCAAAAGGAATAATTAAGGGGAAGACTGAAATCTCTTATGAATTCCAAGGCTGCATTTATTTGATGAAAAATACTGTAAAACAGTAATATTGTAAATTATTTTTACATTTTAAAGGAACAACATTCTATTTTTTATGATGTGTTTCTTTTTCAATTTTCCTTAGCACATGATCCTTTAATATTTGCTGCTTTAAAAAAAGGAATTTAGACCATGGTTGGACTAAATTGATAAAATATGACATTTAAGACCTTTATAAAAATGTGTACATTTCCTTTGTGTTATTTCTATATTGTTACGAACCGCTCCTCTGTGGCCCTTCCCGGACAGCAGCAGCGGGAACCTTCGCCCGAATACTGATGTTTCCACC
>JAUYWG010000040.1:23972693-23985073 GCA_034779775.1 Enteromius afrohamiltoni
TATATATATATATATATATATATATATATATATTCATAACTGCCTTTAAATTGGTTTCAGTCTTTTGTGATGCATTGAGGATGTAAAAAAATAAAAAGCAACGTGTTTGTTACATCATTTTAAATGTGTAATTACAAATATATAAACAAATACCATAATTACTTTACCATATTTACCACGGTTTATTTTAAGAAATTTTAGTTTACCATAAATGTCTCTCAGTGCATTTAGCAGCATGCAGAATATAGAAGTAATTATGAAATGACATATGAAGACATAATGCTTTTTAAAATTATTTCTAATAATCTTATGCTAAAAGTGTACATATTTACCATGGGACAGGGGACAGAATAGAGTACAATGACCAAATACTGTTAGGAAGAAAGAAAAAGAAAGAAAGCACATATTTCATATTTACTACTGAAGCTATGCAATCATTTAAATCATATTAAATGTCATTATTTATTTATTTACTTTTTAGGTACATTACTGTCATACCTTGCATCTTAGTTTTCTCCACATTGGAATACTTGGGATTGGTTAGTAGTGTGTATGTTTGTGTGAATATGTATGGCTGTGAATTGATGACAGTCAGTCTTCCGTCTGACTGCCTGAGATATGTGCAGTGTATCCTGAACTAGATAACATTCACTGCTGTATCAGTTTAACCAAGTACAAAGTGACACAATCATATCCTATATATGTTGTCATATCCCATAAATCCTTATGCATATGCTGTAGAATGTCTGAAAGGATGCACCATTTTGTAAAGGCCTGAAATCCCAGAGGAAAACTGCTGACAAATCTGAAAACACTTTGGACGTCCCTTTAAAGCAGTGTGCCAGGAAAAAACAGCAAATACACACAATCCTCTTTTAATACACTTGCTATTAAGTCTTCTGAGGCCAGTGATGTAATGTCTGGTGACCGTGGTCACGAAGAGAGTCACACACATATGTACGTACACACTCACTAGTAGCATTGGATGTGTGATAGGACACATTGTGGTGTGTTTATGAGGCTGAGACAGCAGTGTTGGGATATACAGTAGAGTAGATGTGGTTTATGGCTGTGCCCACCCTCTGCTTTTACACCCGCTGTGGGCTTGGCACTGACAGGTCACCTACATTCAGACACACACACAAACAGAGACACTCTAGTGACACAGTGGGACAAAACAGAAGGCAAATCATTTAACACACTCATTTTTGGCGGTAGAGGATGGAAAAGAGAAAGAATAAAAAGACATGTTGTTTTTTGATTGTTCAGTATGTTAACGCAAAGGGGTATTTACATGTATAGTGATTTGCCGCAACAAGAATCATTTATTTTCAATCAGAGTTGGGAATTTCCAGTGTCAGTTGGAGATGAATATGTGTGTGCTGATAAAAGTTTAATTATGTGTGAATGAGCAGCGGCTTAGTGACGACCAATACTATACTGAAGTTTATTTACTATGAGAGACTTTACACCAGAAAGACTACAAAAAAAATAAAGTTAGTGTGAATAATTTAACTGTTTATTATCATTTTTATATTGCCCACATGCAGGGCACTGACATACGAGATTCTCATGCAGGGGGCCCAGACCCTCTGTGGGGGACCCTCATAACATTAAGTGTCGCATATGGCAAAATTTCCTATTAGATTAATTTTATTAATATGCAGTGTATCTAATGTGTATAAGAACAAATATCTTTTTGAAAAGGAAGTGCACGTCAGAGTACTTTTTATAAATAAAATTATGCTTTAAAATAATTAAATGGATGTGAACTAAATGTAACAATTACGTATCTAAAAATAGATATTAATGCAGTTAGTTAAACTTTTAGTTTTTTTAACTGTTTAAATAGGACTTTTATTTTATATAATTTCATAGTTAAGGTGAACTGCTAAATTTACTAACAAACATTTACAATATAGCGAAGCTTTAGCATCTTAGCACCATCAACACCTAATTTCTAGTGATTATCGTCGTTTTGATTACAGAGACCGTCTCTACATTTGATAAATAAAGTTTAATTCTCGTCATTATACATTACCATCACTCTGTTCTCCTACTTGATAATGTTCAGTGCTTTGCTACAATCTGTATTGTTAAAAGTGCTATATAAATAAAAGTGGCTTGACTTGACTTGTTGTTTTATTCTTTACCATTATACAGTATGCAAGTACTGATTTTAAAAATATACTTTTACATTTAGGGCACACTGCATGTGCACATTCAATACAATTAGGCACACTTCACAAAGGAGTTCTCTGAAAGTCATGAAATCCAGTGCAAATTTGATGTATGCACCATCATTGAAATATCAGTGACAAACGGGGTCCAAGGTGAAATTACTTGATCCTTTAACAATGATTGACCTTTGCACTGGAGCATGACATTATAAATGCCAAAGTCATTGGTTGATTCTTAAAGAACACCAAACTGATTAAACCTTCAATGCACCATATGTAGCTTTGAATAAGAGTATCCACCAAATGTAAAATGTTTTACTTACAGGCTTACAGTCCAATAGTCAGAGCTGAATCATTCAAATGTATGAATTTACATCTATCCTATGTTTAAGATGCTTTCGGATACCTTATGCACTGTCTCTGTAAATGGTAGAGTCATGGCATGGATCCAGATGGCAGCCACAAGGCAGGAGATGCTGCACAGCAAAGGGGAGGATTGCACACACTCATCTTAATGAACACTCATGCATTATTCATCACACACACACGCACACACACACACTGGATGCAGACAGCGCTTCTGTCAGGAACAGAAGGCACAGAGACTGTACTGAGTTTATTAGTATTAAATTGTAGGGGTTTATTTCCCAGATATATTAAGTTTGCTGTACATGTACACCCCTCCATTCCATTCAAGAATTTCCATATTGAACTTTATTTCTGATGTATCTAGACTTATGAGAAAAATCAGTGCAAACACCTAACCCTAACCCTAACCCTAGCACTTTTATGATTGATCCTCTAATAAAGGAATTGTCCAGTTACTGAACTCACCTTTGCATAGGCTTTACACAGCTGCTCTCACTTCTACAGCTCTGCAAAAAAACTTTTTTTACAGGTACATTTGTGCTTAGAATATTTCAGCTCAGAACCTGTCTGTATTGTTTGCATAAGGGTGACTAACTTTTTATGTTGACTTTTTTTCTTCTCTTTCTGTATCTGAAATGTTTTATTTTCATGCATACAGGAAATATTATGCAATGTGTATTTCTTATAGATTTTGTGTGGTACAAAATGTGCCTATAGGATTGTATTAGTTTAAAAATGGCATTGTTAAAAATATTATGTATGGTATAATACCAGCTTATAAACAACCATATAATCCTTTGTAGTTTAAAATAGTTTCCAACATAGTTTAGTTTTAGTCACATGCCAGATTTATAGTTTCATACTAGTATCTGGTGTCACACGTTAAACATTCAGAAAAGACCAGCTGAATGAGTTAAAGCCCTTCTGTGCCTCAGATAAAACAGTGAGATAACAAACTGAAAAAAATCAAGACATCATAAAATTTAAAGTCACAGTGAGACATACAGTATAAAATTTAATTTGTAAGATGTAGTCATAATTATGAGTTATGATAGAGTAAGCCACAATTGTGATATATTACACAATTCTGGGAGATAATGTTGTGATTACCATGTAAATTGACTGAAGGGTTTTTGAATTGAGAATTTGATACTGATTCAGATGAAGACAAAAAGAGTAAAAAACCCACTATGTTCTGCTGATGGATGAAAGGATGGGTGTGTGAGACCCTAGCAATCAATGCTGATGTGCTGGTGATGGCCTCCCCCCTGGTGTATGTGTGTCTGTGATGGACAGATGGGGGAAAGGAGAGATGAGTGGACCGCTGGGGCAGTGGAATAGGGTTTAAACAGGGTTTAATGCAACTTCCCCTGCAAGAACTCACAGGATCCACTGTGTGAGCGAGTGTGTATAACACGTCGAGAGCTGCAGTGGGTGTAATTGAATGTAGGAATGCTGACACCCTGAGGATTAAGTGACCCAGTTGGCTTATAAGAAAATAATACAAGATACTGGCTGTATGAATGAGAGGGAAAAAGAAACTAATAAATAGAAGCAGTTGTTTATTTTCTGTCAGCACTGCAGTGTCTTTATCTCGGAAAGTATTTGGACATTTGAGCAAACCGGCTACGGTTTTGCTGGCTAGCATGAACTTGTTAGTGGTCATAAATCTACTAAAAACCATCTTGGGACCAGTTGGGTAAAGGTCTTTGCAAATGATGGCTCTGAAAAGTAAAGTTTGTTCCCAGAAAAGCTCAAATATGATCATGTGCAACATTCACACTGTTTTTATTGAGCGCATTCAATGTGATCAATCAAGCATTAAAATAACAACAAACAAAACAGCTCAAATATGATCATTCTTATTGAATCCATTTAATGACTATACAACAACATCATTATCATCAACAACAACAACAATAATTATAATAATTCTTGTTATTAAAATTGTAAACTATATATATATTTTTTATTAGGGCCGTCAAGTAAAAATATGCAATCTAATTCATTATATATATATATATTACAAAATTATTACACATCAGTTTTCTCTGTGAAATTACTGTAATGTAATTTACTGCAATATTACCCCCAGAAAGTCATTATTATGTAAAACGAGAAAAGCATTGAAAAGGCAATACAATAAGCAACTTTACAAAAAATATATAAAGATTCAACAATGCATAAATGTTAATAAATGTATAATATTTTTATCTAAAATAAAGTAAACTAAATAAATAAATAAAATACTCTGAATTTGAAATTTTAAAATTGGCAGATGGCATCTTAAAGCTGCACTGTGCGATGTTGCAGGATTTTAGCTCAATTTCATTTTTATCTCTAACCGTATGTGTAACGACTGGTCAGGGTCATTCGGATCAATTTGCAAGGCTTTATTCTTTAAACAGTTCAGCGTGGTCAAGAAACAAAAATCAGGGTTTACGTAGGCAATCCGATTCAGAGTAACAGTCCAAGCAGATTTCGGGGCAGGTAGCAGAGTTCGTGGTCGGTGAAACAAGGCATGGTCATACACAGAATATCCAGCAGAAAGTATGAGAAACGCTCGGTAATGTTGCATAGAGGCAAACAAGACTTTGCGAAGTGTTGGAAACAGCGGAGAGTTTTTATAGTGACTGAAAATAGAAACACATTTACATTGGGGATTCGTTAGAATGGTGGAGAGAACTCCGCCATGAAATGGACTTCCAAACCGATGCACAGGTGGCAAGTTTTTTATTGCACAGGTAGGTACGGTCACAATTACTAACGATTACTTTTAATAGCATTCACACGCGCCAATAATCTCCAAAGCTATCTCATGTAAGCGAAATTACAAAATATACAGAGGTAACTATACTGAAATAAGTATTTCTGATGCATGTTTAAACAATTTAATATCTTACCCTTCCTTGACATTTCCATGAGTTGCTACTTTACAGTGTAGGCGAGAAAAGCAATGACACTCGTATTTACTCGTAAGTAAATTTTGCATCTTTTAGCTTCATTAGGTATAGGTCTGTTGGTCCTTGCTATCTAGTACTTTTGATCACAGATAGGACAAATTCCAGAATAAGCATGTCTTTGGCATTCGCTTCTAAAATAGTTTTCAATATTTCAGCTGTAACTAATAAAATAATATCTTCTAATATATTCTAAAAATATTCTATAAAGATTTGTCATACACATTTACTCACCGAACAGTTGGAGTTCCTTTAGACATGTTAGTTCTGTCGCTGTCTCTCTTGGGTTAGCACCACCTTTCGTATCAATGTGCTTTGCACATTCACAGCTTTTACAGAAACACTCGGGGGAGCGGGGAGCTTGCCCTGTTGTGTTTTTTATTTATGTGAAACGTCAGCGGAAGTGATGTCAAACAAGATTGCATAGAGCACCTTTAATGAGCGAATCATTCGTTCATCCGATTTGTTAAAATGTTTAAAGAAGAAAGGAAATAAAGTCCTCATGAATTTTCATGAAAAAAGCTAATTAATTCAATAACAAACACTGCTGTGCATTTTTGTTTTTATTTTTTTTACTTCTTTTAATAACCTAAAGAAAACTTTAGTTTTTTCTTATTGCCTGTGACACTATTAGTCTTCATAAGACATTTTTTGTGTAGTTTACGGTGAAAAATCATACCAGCATTCTTTGAGCTTAAAATACATACCTGATCATTTTCATTATTTGAATAAATTACATAAGGAGAAATGTACATAATATAGTACATTACAAACAGACCGAAATCAAAACCCAACTACTGAACTACCGAAACAAATCTAACATAGCCCGTTATGGAGCAATCTTATTTACAGCAACCTTAACACTCAAAACCAGAACTGATATTAATTGTTAAAATGCTTTTAAAAAATATCCTAACCTTAACTACAGCCTCAGTCATTTTCTCAGGTCTACTGCAGGCAGAGGAGGAGGACAATTTGTCAATTGTTGATAGTGTTTGTCCAAAGAATCAGTTTGCAGGGTCTCGTTGTTCTGGCCACATTCAGCGCGAGTGAATAAGAGAGATTGATGAAGTGTGTGGAGACTCAGTAGCTCAGTAAGCCTACAGCAGCAAGTCTCCTCATTAATACCTGGGTTGACAGTGAGAGGCAAAGCGAGTTGAAGATAGAGATCATTCATCTCTCAGCATGCTAATCAATAGATCTTTTGTGTGACTGGAACGTGATTGAGCTGTCAGAGCGGGGTCGCACACCTCGCACCCTTCCTCAGTGCACCACTCTGACCTTATCCAGTGTGATCTCATGAGAATTCATATGTTGTTGTTGTTTTTTAAGTGCACAGTGCAGTCCTACCACATGTACTGTACATTCACAATTTACACTGATGATGCCAAAGTTTCAACTCAAAGTTGGATAATATCACTCAACACTGAACCAACTTGAGCCAAGTCATGACAGGGTCAAATATTTTATTGTACCATATTTCAAATAGCAGTTTGACCCCCTTAAGCTGCAATGACTTGGTTATGACCCACAGTGCAGTCATTAGTCTTCAGACCGCTTCTCATACTCTTCAATCAAAGGAACTGATGGCATTCTGTCGTTTCATGTATCTTGAACAATCAAATCAATATCTGCATATTCTATTGACACTCATGCTGTCCTCATCATTCCCAGCATACTACTACAATCTGGCATAGTTTATTGGGTTTTAAAACATCACTGCAGTGAATGGGTGCCATCAGAATGAGAGCTCAAACAGCTGATAAAAGCACTGCATTGATGTGCAAGTAATACATGTGAATTTTTGTGAAATTAAATGCTGTGTTTTTAACTTCAAACCATTGCTACCGGCTAAATGTGAGTCCAATGTCAATAATGGTGTGGATTACTTGGATTATTGCAATGTTCATAACAGCTGATTAGACTATGGTGTTTCAGCATATGCCTGTTATAGCACACACGTTGGTGACTCTCTATAGGCGTAATGATTTTTATACTATACAGACTGTATGTGCTATTGCCCTACACCTACCCTACACCTAAACCTACCCATCACAGGAAACTGTGTGCATATTTTCAAAAAAAAACAACAACCACCATTTAGTATGTTTTTTTAAGCCTTTTGAATTATGGGGACACTGAAATGTCCTCATAAATCACCTTCATAGTGTATTACCTATGTCATACCCATGTCATTATACAAATTTGTGTCCTCATAAATCACATAAATATGCACACATGCACACACATACAAACACACACTTGTGAAGATCCAGGTTTTTGCATAGAAGTATTGCACACATTTCTAAATAAAACCCTTCAGAAGGAATTTCTTCTGAAATGTATCCTTTCTTTACTGACAAATAACTGTAATAAAAAAACTGTAATAAATAAACTCTTGAAATATCAAATCAAATGTGTTATTTGTATTATGTATGCGTTTAACATAAACATTGTGTAAAATGAATTTAATTTTACTATAACTTTAGCAGCCCTAGAAAAAAAAATCGTTTCAAATAAAATTTATGAAAAAGTAGTTCTCTCTTCCATTTGTTTGTTTGTTTGTTTATGTTTTGGGTAATGTGTGTTATATATTATATTCTCATGTCTCAGTATGACCTTAGGTTATGTGGCTAATAAGCATTTATAAAATAACACAGCTTTCTTATAGCCTACAGTGTGGGGTGACCCAGCAGCTGACCTGTTGTCCTGTAAGTATTGTCTGTAGTTGTGTGTGTGATGAATGGCCCGTTCACAGCAGGGGAAATCAGGCTCATGGAGAGATGAGGCTGTCTGGCTGGTGGCTTTGTTGAAGCAGCGGGCAGGTGCCCTGTTTAAACACTTGTTAGGAGATGACATGGATATGAAGACAGATGAAGCTCTGCTAAACACAGAGCACCCAGTGGAGCAAGTGAATAACAGTCTGTGATTCTTTAGCCCAGACTATGCTATATGGACTGTGCTCAGCAGAGGGACAGGTCAAACTGCTATAAATATGGTCTTCAGTGGAACATCTGGACGGTCATTATACCAAACGAATGATTGGTGTGTTCGAGTCCCTTAATAACATGCAAATAATTGTTTAATAAAATGATAACTGAACCTGTTTTTTTAGAAAAAAATGAAATGAAATGAATGAAAAAATGAAAAAAAAAAAAAAATAATAATAATAATTCTGTAAAAATTACAGCCTGAAATACAGCCAACAAAAAACGACTATATAGGTTGTTTGTGCAAGTACCATATTATGACCTATATTCACATTTTAAAGGTAAGTGCCCTCTAGTGGGCGTAAAAATAATGACATTGTCGTATTGCGTCTGTCGTGATGAAATGCATATTACTGTCATTAACGATCTAAATGCGTGCTTTATTTAAATATGTATGTGGACATTCCACACTGATCAAAAAGTATTTTAGAAGGGGCAATTCATACGAATGACCACACCTAACCCTAACCCTACCTCTTACAAAAAGGCTGTAAAATCACATTTCATAGGGATTCACTAGCATGTGTGTCCCAAGGGTGCAAACCCATGAGCACATGATCACGTCTTGTCTTCTAACACATTACTCTACAACCTGAGCTACACCAAAACTTAATGTGCTAATGTCCTGCTCGCTGAAAGGGGCGCAAGTGTAGTATTCGCTCTGATGGGTAGTATTACGCTGTACAAACGACCTATACGAGTGTATTGGTTGGAGGACATGTTGCAAAATTACATCACCACATTTTTTCAGGTAGTAAATATGTCTTATTTTAGCACTTTAACATCAACGCTAATTGTTTTCAATGCATGTTAGTAGGGCATGCTATTAAACTGTCAACCCTGTTACCATGTTTTTCTACAGTAAACAAATCGAAAAACTCATTATTTATAATGGATATTTTAACATTTTATTATTCATCCAGTGTTATTTTAGTATTGATATGGTATTATAGTTTTAATTTTTAGCATATTATATTATATATGGAAAGACATTTTATTTTTTAAAATTCTTTAAAATTGTTTTCTTTTTTTTCCAGCTTAGTCAATGCTTACTTTATTTTGAATAATTGTTCTTTTTGTGGTTTTACTTAACTAACTTACTTTAACTTACTTAACTTTACTTTACTTAACTTTTAGTTATAACCCTGCTGTGTCTTATTGGGTTAACTAAGATGGTTTAAAAATGCATCACATCATGATGCTGATATTTCAAGCATGAATTGCTCGAATGAATGGTGTGAAAGTCATGGATCATGTTTTATCCCATTTTTTTTAATACTATACATTGCTATAAATTGCATTGCGTTGTGTTGACAGCCCTAATTAGTATATCAGTTTACCTTTAGATGCTAAAAAGCGCACATCAAAGCATGACTGTGATACATAAACTTCCCTTTATTTTTCATCATAAACAAAAGAGAGTGAATTTATATTTATATATACATATATGAGTAATGTATTCATTTAAGATTCTCTGATGATAAAACTGCAATGTGAATTAGAGGCGGGAGACAAACAGATCATGTCTTTTCTACCTTCAACAGTTCTTTGTGTTCTACGAGGGGTAAAAACATCACGAACAAAGTCGTTTTCCCCCAAAGTTCAGAGGGAATTGGAGAAAAAACACACACACACAGAGTTATTAAAATTCATGTGCGCAGCTCAGCTTCACAGCAGATGTCGGCATAATTAAAGAGAGAAAAAAGTATGAAATTAATTTCAGGTTTAATGTAAATTTCAGTGATTGGCAGAGCTGTGCTAATCACCACTCATGTACAAAGAAAATATGCACGCCCAAACACCACACATGCAAACACAGACACACACACACACACACAAACAAACATATACACTGTAAGAGAATTTTGACCAAGTAAAACACTAAATGATGCATTTGCACAGGTGCTTTAATGAAATTCTCTATAGATTTGATTCTAATGTGCATGCATTATGGTTAGAAACCAGTTTTTTTTTTAAGTGTATGCATGGTAAATGTGTCTTTGTGTCCTCTCATATTCTTCTATTCTCATGTGTGATGCATCCTCACACATGTCCCCGGTCCCCTCACAGATGGAGCCAAACACAGCCACCACACGCCAGCTGTCCAGGATGCAATTACGATGGGCTCACTGCCCGGGGAGAGAGACCAAGCCATTCATAATTCACCACTCATACTAAGGAAAAAAGCAGAGAAACCCTTAATGCACCTACCTGTCTCACACGGAAGCTAATTTAAGCTTGGTTGGTCATTTTTGATTTGGTAATGTCTTGTGTGTGTTAATACACTATGGATTAATACGTTATGCGGACTATCAGGAGTGGGATGTATAGCCTTTTTAACAACACAGTCTCACTCCTACTCGTCACATTCTGACGCCTGCTTTTTGAATCTCAAGGTATCCCTTTTTAGTCACTTTTCGACGTGAAGGGTCTTCAGTTGCATTTAGTTGTTTGGCATAATGTAAAGGCTTGCATGTGTATATACATGAATTATATTTTTTTTACTTTTATTGGACCACCAAATCCCACCCCTACCCTAAACATACCCACCACTGAACTATAACACACACATGCAAATGCAGTCACAGGTATTTATTGCACAAACAAGCAGTATAAATACATTACAAACAAGTAGTGTCACATTCCAAGTCTTCTGAAGCCATACGAAGTCTTTATGTCTTCTACACAAGGTTTTAATCACTAAAAATTACCCCGCTCTGTTCAGGCGCTGTCATCTCATTCAGTAAGCAAGCTCACTCCCATCCCGTAGGATGATGCACTAGGTCACGAGATACACAAGAGCCAATAGTATTTCACAACAGCATGGCACAATCGATCACGAGACACACAAGAGCCAATTGCATTTCACAACCAACGTTGAGGTAAGGACTCTTGTAGACTGCATCAGTGCACATGAAGTACACGGAAGACGGCGACTGCAACCAAATCAACCTGATCTCACAAAATTGCATGAAATAATCACAAACTCTTAATGCATAATTGCGTGTTAGTATCACTTAATCATCGAAAATTGCATGATGGGCTCACATAAAAAGATTACAATGTAATTCAGTGACAGGCATCAGCCGTGATCCACTCACGGATTTGGATTCAAATACTGGTTAATCATATTGCCATTATTGTATATGTATTGGGGTGTGATTTTTCACTGTAAACGGTGACAACAGTTTTGTTTATATTCATTTATTTATACATTTATGAGCAAGTAACCCAACACATGCCCCTAAACCTACCATCTGTTAATAAAACACAAGATAAACCAGCAGTTTCAACTACCAACATTATTTATTAAAAATTATTAATATTCAAATTCTTTCCGAGACAAAAGGATTGATCACCAACTCCGTCTCCGTCCGCCGCGACTCAACTGTGCTGCAGACAGGCAAATTTAAAAAATCCTTACATTAGCCTTGGTTGTAAAATTCTATTTGCTCTCACGTGTCTCGTGACCAATCGTGTCATGCTGTAGTGAGATGTTATTAGGTGCGTTCGACTTAAAGCGGCGCCGCAAGAAATCAGGTGGGTTCGAGATGCACTACACTAGCCTGCCACTGGCTGACGAGAGCAGCCCCTTACAGTCGGGGGAGAAGTAAAGAGCCGGCCGTCAGGTCAGACACTTATAGGTTTCGAAGTGACTTTAATGCAATATGACGCTTATAATTTGTATCTTGGTTTTGTATTAGCTGTAAGATATTAAAAAAAAAAAGCAGTTTATTCAGTGTAGGGAAGCCTCTCACAACATCCATTAAAAAAACGGCCTCTTGATCAAAAAAAACTACCATATATTGTCACACGCACCAGATCACGTGAGGTCACGAGGACCCGGAAGTAACCTCACGCGGGTATTTAAGCAGGAAGTA
>JAUYWG010000040.1:23985173-24013897 GCA_034779775.1 Enteromius afrohamiltoni
CCGCGTCTGAGTATTCCGTCACGCTACACTGGGACTAACCTCGATCATTCATCTCCTGTCTGCCTCCGTGACATATATACTACCATATATATATTTACCATATCACCTAATTTCACCTTAATTTTCATCATTAATGTTTTGTTTGAAGCATTACTTACAGGAACATTACAGTGCTTGTTAGTCACGTAATCTGACCAATGAGAATAAAGTGTATCGTCATCAAGTCTTTCGCAGCCGATTTTGAGCAACTGCACCGCCTGACCTGTGCGACTGCTCTCGTTTTGCTCTCGCGGTACTTGTTTGTAATGAGATCTAAAGGCGGCTGCAGCGCCAATCAAAGTCGGACAAATGATCTTACCAGAATGCATTGTTTTGTAAGGCGGCAGTTAAGTTTAGTGTAAGTTACTTAGTTAGTTTTACTGATTATATATATATATATATAAATTAAGAAATCAATTTAAATTCATGTTTTGTTTTTTTGGTCTTAAAAAATATTTATTAAACCAGCCTCACCTCATAGTAGGAAAAATGTTTTGATGTATTTATATACTGTACATAATTGCTATAAATATATTTTTAATTAGAATTTTGTCTCTATAATGAGACAATTTTCATATGTGAAAGTCTGGGTTAGAAAAAAAGGGTTAGGAATGAAAATCAAATACAAAGGCTTTTGAAATGTTGAAATGAGTTTTTTCTTGATATTTTTAAAAGACATATATAATATTATATATAAGTTATAGTTAAGTGTGTGTGTGTGTATGTATATGTATATATAGTTAAGTGTGTGTGTATGTATATGTATATGTATATATAAAGTTAATAATAATGTATGTCATTTAGATGAATAAATTCTTCAGGTACAGTATACTATATCTTTTAGACAGCTGATTATGAAATAGAAAATGATTTCCAAGAAAAATAAAAGAAAAAAAAACAAAACACAAAAATTTAATAATGATCAACTACAACAATAATGCTACTCCAAAACTTACAATTTGGACAACAATTTGTAGTCTACTTCTTCAAACTGGCTCCAAACACATATATTGCTATGATTACTGTCTCTATGGCAATCTCTTTATTAGTGTGCATTTACTACTCACCGTGAACGCCCGTGAGGCTTGTGAGAATGTATATGTGTTTTCTTGGTCATTTTCCCAAGATTAGCAAAACATTCAGAAGAGCTGAAACATTACCAACATAGTGGGAGTATGTTGGTTACATATGAATTTATGAAGTTAAAAATTATTACAAACTATCATAATCCTCTAACATCAGGGATAGAAAGTTACTCCCCATCATGCTGTTCCCTCCTAAAAACCATGGTATGGAAAATATGTTATTGTGTAAAACAAATTACCAGCAGTATAAACTTAACCTAAATAACGTCTATAGTTTATGGAAAATGTCAAATCATTATATACACTTGATGCGTTGTTTAAATAACATGTCAGATCATTATTGCATCTATAACAGCATATATTATAATGTAATATACACATTGTGAAAATGGGGTCACTGTGATTTATTAGCCGTGTTCTTCAGGTAAAATATTAATAACCAACTTACCACACTACCATGCTAGAAGCAGAGATGTTTCACAGACTGAGGGAGTATTTGAGGAGGATTTCCAGGAAGATTTTATTTGCTGTTAGGAAATAATTGCTGTTAATGTTGCCACATTTTATAACCAGTTCCTTACACAAAGCTATGGCTTTAAAGTACAATAGCATTAGTATTATGTACAAATTAGGTGAATTATTTTTATGGTGCTTTTTCAGTTAGTTCAATCATGCAACAGATTGGGGAAATTTGGCATTACATCACTTGCTCATCCGTTGCAGTGAATGGGTGCCATCAGAATGGGAGTCCAAACAGTTGATAAAAACATCACAACAATCCACAGAAGAAAAATTAAGTTATAATGCCTTAATGACAGATTTGCTACTTTCAAACACATAGCTCTTCACTTCACTTTATCTGAATTGGAAATAACGATACTGCCTACTTTCTGAGATATCTTCAGCTTTTTTCCCTCCTCCAGTTGGGCTCAAAACTGAATCAGTGGCATACACGTACACAGATATGCTAGATATGTCATGTTGTTGGGACTGTAAGTATCCCAGTGATACTCCTGTCTATCTTAACAAAGAATGTGGAAATGATTAAAAACAAAACCTTCCCATATGCCGAGGCTAAGTCCAATCTGTTCGCTTTTGGTGATCGACATTTATTTGTTTATCAGCAGCATCGGTTAGCATTCAACACAAATGAACATTGTCCCGTTAGCACAGGTGTGCTTTCATTTAGTCATAAAACCTATGAGAATTCCCTTCAGCGTGAAAACTGACTGCCAGATGAATATTGCACACAAAAATGGCAGGAGATTGTAATTTGTTTATCAAATATATACCTGGAAAAAAGTCATATATCATAGTGCAAACATACATACATGCCCTTATCAGCCAAAGCATGACAGGTGACGTCAATGGCATCTGTCATGGGGTGGATTATATCAGACAGCACGTGAACAGTCAGTTTGTTTCATGTTGGAAGCAGGAAAAATAGGTAAGCAAAAAAGATATGGGTGATTTTAACAATGGCCAAATAGTGCTGGCTGGACACTTTGTCAGAGCATCTGCAAAAATACAAATCTAATCCATGAAGGTCCCACTTTGCAGCTTGTAGTACCCAAAAAATGAAAGCTACTTCATGATTTACTCACCCTCAAGCCAATATGTCTAAATGACTTCTTTTGGATGAATACAGGTAAAAAAAAAAAAAGTCCTGGCTCTTCTAAGCTTTTAAATGGAATTAAATAGTGGTTGAGAATTTCAAGCAAAATAAATTACAAAAATCCATCATAAAAAGTTCTCCAAACAGCTCGAGCAGGTTAATAGACCTCTGAGCAGAATTTCTGCATTTGTATAAGAATAGTGACCGTATTTAAAACACTGTAAACCGTAATAGCTTCTGATAAGCGCACAGGATTTATTTTTGTCTTAAGCAAAATAATCTTGTTTTTTTGTTAGAAATAAGATTATTTTTCTTACCCTATTGGCAGAAATGGGCATCAGAATACATAGAAATACATAGAAATGTATTTAAAATAAAAATACAGAGTGGAACAATTTGTCATGAATCAGCTGTCTTGAGCTCGCGCTCTTGCTTCCAGACGGGCAGGCAGGACTCGGAGGCAGAGATGCAATTAAACTCTGACATTTATTGAAACAAAAACAAGAAAATAGGAAAAAGCAACTAACAAAGCAGAGACACATATGCTGACATGAAACGTTATCGAACAACAAAGAAACATGACATGGGGCGTGAATTTAAACAAAGACTAATCAAACATACCTGGGCAAAACACGTCTGGCAGAGGGTGATACACTAATGAAAAGGGGTGGAGTTACAAACAAGGCAAAGACAGATATGTAAACGGGGCACATGACACAATTGAAAACATACACACAGCACCTAAACAGAAAACATACACAAGGCAACGCCTCTGCCGTGACATCTCTGCCTGTAACACTCAGGACTCCGAGGACAAGGTAAGTTCAAAGTAAAAGGTGTTTATTTTGAACACATCAATAAACAAAGGAAACTGGCTCAGGGCATAAGCAGGCATTCGTATAATGAAACAGAGTCTTCTCCTGATCGCAAACACAAACTAGCTTCCTTAAGATCAGAGCATTAATATATGGATTTTCTAACTCAATAGTTGGCGATCTCCTGATCGCATTCTCATTATATGGTTCGTCACACACAGGTAAATCTCTCAATTAAGTGAAACCAGGTTTGTTGGCGATTCTAACTCCATCGAGTGCTATAGACTCAGGCTAGTAAACAAGGTGAGTATTCAAGGCAGGTATATTGCAGTTTGCTTATATCATGTTGAATCCAAGGATCAAGGTGTTCGTTGCAGGTAAGTCTTTAACGCAGTCAGCCATCTAGATCTTAAGAACTCAGAAATGGCAGTAGATAATACAGAACACAAGGTAGTAAGAGCACTGGAGCTCAGCCATCAACTGACTAGTGTGAGAGTCTTTTAACCAGTGCAGGTGATTAGTCTCAGGTGTTTCAGGTTAATCATAATTAGTGACTGAGAATGTGTGCTAGTTACTAGAGACAGAGACGGCGTGACGCTGCCTCACGCCGAGTTCAGACTGCACGATTTTCAAAGTAATCGCGCCACAGATCTTTTCACACTGCATGATTATCCGGGGTAGTATTCAGATAGATGTGGTGAGTGTAGACAGCCAGCCGATACACAGCAGTTTCAGAGCATGGTCACGCTGGAGGCGTTCCCATAGCGTTACGACGCAGTGCAAGTTCCTGAAAAGAATCTGATTCTCTCAGATTGCGTCTTTGATAGTTCACACTGTGTGATTTCGGGTGTTTGTCTGCGATTTCTCAAAACCTGTCGGCGATTCAAAATCGGGGCTAAAATCATGCAGTCTGAACTCGGCATAAAATATATAAAGTTCTGTCATATAACCCAGATCTAACATGCAGTAATGTTTTAAACACATTTGACTAGCTGTTTGATAGAATAAAAAATAATAACAAATAAATAAATAAAAACTGATTGGCTAACAGGCAGCTAACGCTATTTTTCTCCTACACGTGTCAGTCCTTTTTTATTCTTTCATGTTTACTGAAGGCAAATCCGAATTATGCACCATTTTACCTTTAATCAACAAGGAATTGATCATGATGACATCCTTAGCTTAATGCAGAAAACGAAGAAATGCTGACTCTGCTGCCGGCGGCTCACGTGCATGAGTGTTAAGGTTGCACACTGATAAAAAGGCTGATCAGCACAAAGTATTTTATGTATTTTGAAAATACAAAATACTCATCTTAAATGTATTTAAATACAAAATACATTAGATTTTCCCCAAAGACTTTAAAATACAAAATAGTATTTTGTATTTCAAATACGTATTTTATATACATTTATTTAAAATACTGCCTATCCCTGCGTATTGGCAGATTAATTTGTTTGTTCTAAAGCAAAAACTTACTTGGTTTTGACTAAAAAATCCTTCTTGGTTTTAGAATTTCTTTATATTTTGGCTGAAAACTAGACAAAAAAATGTACAAAAAAAAGTACAAAAAGAAAAATTGTATTTATTATACAAACCCTTTTTTAGCCCCCCGTTGTAACATCCACACCAGGCTCCACCCTCACAGACACGCCGGCCTTCACTCTCAATCACCTGGATTACGTGCGCCTGTCACCACCACCTGAACCTGTTCATCTCCCTCATCAAACACTCCTTAAAAACCCACATCACACAGCACTCCTGGTCTGTGCTCGTATCATGATCGTGGACTCTTTCCTATGCTCCTTACCTGTTCCTACAGAAGGCTCCTTGAATCTCAGAGTTGTCTCTGTTCCAGAAATTCCTCTCCTTGTCTCCATCTACATCTAAGTGGTGTGTGGCTGTAATCGTCTGTCTGTCCTTCACCGACGGTGAACCTGCAAAGATCAACAAAAGACTCTTTAGTTTGTCTATTCATTCCCAGTTCTGGAAGAATTTCAGTTTGCTTACCTTTGTTTGTTTAAATCTAGCTAAATAAGCTTTGTCACCTTTTTATATATCTCCCGAGTCCTGTCTGCTTCGTTACACCCGTAGCTGTGTGGAGCACTTTTTAACATTGGATTTATGTGCTTAAAAAATATTCAGCACCGTTATTTCTGATTGTATTTGTCTGAAAGAATAAAGTCACATACACCTAGGATGATGTAAATCATAGGGTATAATTTTCATTTTTGGGAAAGGATCCCTTTAAAGGATCTGCTACTAATTTCTTTTGGTGCCGGATACTGTATCACATTATATATTCAGAGTTCTTGTGGAATCTGTGCTTTAATGCATTGGTTCTGTTTTGGCACCACAAAAGGGGGACCCAAATGTGGCTTATCAGTGTAATGACTTTTATGACAAACATCTGAAAACTGTATACACAAAATATGTCAGCTGCATCTTTTCCTGACACCAGATGAGTGACAATATGCCTTTATTTATATACTGGCAGCACCCACTGTAATCTTATTGCCAAAAACTAGCCTCATGTCCATACAGTATATGCATAACTCCCTGCTATATAGCATATACGCACAAAGCGATATGCCAAATTAGCAGGATGTTGAATATTGGACCAAACTGGCCAGTTCCAAAATATTAAAATTACTTTGATTTTAAAAAATGCAATAAATAAACAAATAAATAGGATAAAGACTGTGAACTTGAACTGTGAAATGTCTTTTTTCAACATTAAACAGTATATACTTCTTAATAATTTTAAGCAAGGCTGTAACCCAACACAGTCTCACTCCAACTCATCACATTTTGACGCTTGGTCAAAACAGTTTTGCTGAGCTTTTTGATGCTCAAGGTACCCCTTTTCAGTCACTTTTTTGACGTGAGGAGTCCTCCATTGTTTTCAGTTGTTTGGCTTAATGTAATGGTTTGGATGCATATATAGAAGACTTGGAATATTAATATCTTTCAAATAAATGATGACGATGGTTGTATCTGCCTGCTATATCTTATCTTATAAAAAAAGAAATGACTGAAAAGGGGTACCTTGATTTGTCAGTGCTATACCGTGACTTTTATTAATATATTAGATTCAATACTGAATTGCCACATTGCATCTCTTAGCAACAAGGAGGTCAAATTGAAACGTTTTGAAGTAAACTTTTATCAAACTTTCGAAATTTTCATTGTTTGTAGAGAGACAAATACAAATAGCATATGCCATTGATTAACAACGCTCAAACTTCTGGGTCTGCTTTGAAAGATTTATATGTTAGCATTTAAAAGCTATTTATCTATGAAGAAATTAATTGTTTTTAGGAACCAGCACTCTGTGTGCACAAAGCTGCATAGGACTGCAGGGCTCTCCTTACATAAAATGTTTCCAGCTTCATACCTAAATTAAAACAGGCATAGCTGAAAGCAAGAGATGAGCAGAAAAGTCAAGAGGAGAAGAGAGAAGAGGAGCCTGAGAAGCTGGAGAATATTTTCCAATTCACCAGATGTGAGTCATTTCATCTTGTGATTCAAATGAGGTTTGTGTTGTGTGAACAGATGTCCCTACCCCGCCTCCTTTATCAACATTAGCTGATTAGGTTTTAGCATGCAGCTCGCGCCAGTACTGCCTCTCAGGTACAACCGCCCTCATCTGGGCCTGTGCAGCTGTGTTGTGTGGGTGAGCGAATGAGTGAGTGCGAGGCTGTCTCCAAGCAGAAACAATAGATAGACCCTTCACCACACCATGCTGTGAACATATCAAGTATGCGGCACGTCTGCAAAATAACATCTTCCTCTTTCACAAACACATAAACATGCGCACACAGCTTGAATGTGGATGCATTTCTGGAAACTTTCACACTAGAGAAAGCTCTTACAGAGCGTTTGACAGATGAAAGTGTGAAGGATGCATTTCAAGGGGATGGAAAGCAGGGTTTTATTTTATAGATATAAGTGGCGGTCAGAAGTTTGGAATAATAATTAATAGGTTTTTTTGTTTTTGAAAGAGGTCTCTTATACGCTCACCAAGGCTGCATTTATTTGATCAAAAATACAGCAAACACAGTAATACTGTAAAATATGTTTAGAATTCAAAATTTGATTTGAACATATTTTTTGACAAAGGAGCTAAATTTTCAACATCACAAGATCTTTTAAAAAATTATTGTAATTATGATTTTCTGCTTAATAAACCTCTTATTATTAACATAGTTAGTGCTATTGTATTTGTAATCAGCTTTGAGAGATTTAATTATGCAATGCTTTTGACTGCCAGGGTTGATACAGTATTATATTGTTAGAAAAATAAAACATTTTTTATTTTCAATTTTATTTTATATTTTAACATTCAATTTAGTATCACTGACATAATATTTCAGTTTTTATTAATATTTGGAATGAGGTTTTATTTTTTTCTTTTCTGTTTTAATGTTTTTATTATTAAGTTGAACAATTTAGTCTATAGTTTTTATTAAACTTTCAGTTTTAGTTATTTTAGTATATCAAGTTCAACTAAATGAAAACATGTAATTTGCTTTGGAATCTAGTTTTTTTTTCTGGGTTTTGACAAATTTGGCAATTTGATTCTATCAAAATGAATTCTTTTATTAGTAGTTAACTTCATTTGGACAACTTTAAAAGTGATGTTTTTTCCAGATTCCAGATTTTCAAAATGTATCTCTTATTCAACTTTCAGGTATAAATCTCAATTTCAAAAAAACTGACACTTATGACTGGTTTTGTGGTCCAGGGTCACATGTGGAAACAAAAAAAATCTCTCGGCTAATGCTTCAAAATATGCACAAAAATAATTTTCTGATGTGTTTGATAAAATTCATAAATGTTAATGAATTCATTGCATTGAAACCACATAAGTGAAATTTCCAATAGGCCCTGCTCAGTCAGACACTCTTTTCCTGGATCTGCGGACCATGGAGACCAATCCTGAACACACCTGCAGCTGAGCTAGCATCACACACTCCACTGCTGCTATGTGTGTTTGTGTGTGTATTGCAGGGTCAACTTCATGAATATCCCTTCAAGAGATCAACAAACAGTCTGCCAATGCATTTTAACATGTGTGTGTATTTGATCATGTGTGAGTGTGTGTACTCAACAACATTTTTTTTCAGGACGACAATGGCAACTCAGGGCGGCAAGTGGATGGGCAAGAGTGCACATTTGTTTATGCAGCACAACAACGAAACCCATTCTCTGCCTGCACCTGTTCAGCCTGTGACATCAGCTCCTCTCGCTGCACAAAGACCACCTCTGGCCCTGAGGTCACACTGAGAAGAGAGGCATGCTGGGAGGGAAAGTGATGGTGCAGTCCTTCTGAGCATTGCGTCCCCTTACTCGAGTCACCCCCCCCCCCCCCCCTCTTCTGCAGTTTATCGGATGCGCTCAGCTTTGGCACTCATTAAAAAGCACCCATTATCCCGACATTTGCACGCATCACATGCAAAACTAATTTACTTTTAAGAAATTAAAAGTTCATTTTAATTGAGCTCGCGCTGCAGTATGCAAATGAAGAGTATATAATGTACACTGATGCAGAGACAACATGCCAGAGCCGGATTAACTATTTCTTTCCTGATGCTGAGAGACACACAAAAAAAAACAAAAAACGTTTTACTCAGGTCTTTGTGTATCTGTATCATTTAATGACATAAGGAATCATTTGTTTGGTATTTGTACCCTAGTAAACTCACCAGACAGATTAAGTACATGTCTTTGTAAACACTGATGTCATTTAGAGCAAAACCTCTGATGCCATTCTTAATATCTTTTTCTAAGCATTCAAACTTATAGTTTCATGACAATAAAAATGGTGGTTAATAAACAGTAAATATATATATATATATATATATATATATATCAAAATCCTAACCCTACACTGTAAAAACAGTAATTGTAAAAAAAAAATGTAAAAAAAAATGTGAAAATGCTACAGTAAAAACCTGTTAATGGTAAATTCCTGTAAAAATGTACAAGACAAAAAACTTACATTCCCAGAATTCCCTGCTTTACGTTTCATATTTTGTTTGAATTTGATTTGTTTTTTCTTTAAAATAACTATGTTTCTTAGTTTTTTCTTATCAGTTATGTTTACTAGGGTTGTATGTTACATATAATGTTGTTAAATGAATGCGTATTGCATTTTTCAGTTTAATGAGTGCTTAGTGCTTGTGTGAATGACCCTGAGAACCTTCTATATATGTAATTATTTAAAAGCTGCTTGTGATTGGCTTTGGTTCCTTATGTGATCTCATCACTACCTGCATTTGGTGGGTATCAGTGAATTTCAAATGTACAAAACAGTTTTCAGTACTTTAAGAGGTTGGTATATTAACATTATATCAGTTTGTCATGCCCTTGTCTGTGCTTTATGTCACTGGTTCTATGTCTTTGGTTTCGTATATGATTTGTTGTCTGTCTATCTATGGTTTTGTTCGGGTCTCTGCCTGATTCCTGTGCATACTACACCCTGACAGAAATCCTCCACCACATCCTCAACTGGCTCGCTCCTCTTCCCGCTCCGCTCGAGCGACGGCCAGGGGGCCATCCTCCATTGCCCAGCTCGCACCTCGCCATTTGGCGGAATCCGCTCCTGAAAGCGGCGAGATATGGAGATAAATCAGCGCCAGCACACCAAAAAAATCGCACAGTATGGAGGCAAATCAATGCCAACTCCCCAAAGGTGAATCCGGGTTTTAGTGTTAATGACTAATCCAAATGCCTCTGACTGGCAACATGTGCTCAACAGAAATGTGTGTGGTTCAGTTTAATTGTGCATGGGGCCTTGAATTTAGGAGGCTGTCACAAGGCGATCCTCTGAAAGTCATCAGCGCAAACCTTCCCCGGAATACTAACGTTCCTAACCGGACCGAAATCACCCACGTACCTCGGTAACTTCAGCTTCAGGTGTTGTGCATTATCTCACCTTTAAAAGGGCGAGAAAGGGATCTGTTCTTCGCAAAGTTTTGTTTTCTCCTGTAGCAACTCTGAACTTTCTCTTGGATTATTTTGTATTGATTTGTGTGTATTACCTGGACTGCCTTCGATTCTCGCTGGATACCCTGACACTTTGCCTGGACATCACAATTCTTGCCTGATATCTCGACCCTCCCTCTGGACTCTGGTATTTGATATTGCTCATTCTCCGTTGTGTTTGTCTGCTGTGGTTTTGTGGTTTTCACATGGAAACAAGCAGACATTCATCTCCAATGAGTCATTAGTAGAGTTACTGAGCAAGCCGACCGCCACCAACGACCGAATCCCGCCTATGAACCGGGACAATGGGTATGCAGAAAGAAAACTGAATCCGAGGTACGTGGGTCCTTTCAAAATGTGTAAACAAATCACTCCTGTTTCATTCCTTCTTGCATTACCGGCTCAGTGCAGAATTTCACCCACCTTCCATGTGTCTCTGCTTAAGCCCACTAATGCTTTGGGAGGAGAGGGGGATCAGGACGAGGCAACCGCACCAGAGATACCCCCCCAATCAACGATGGCGAGGAGGCCTACTAGGTTCATGAAATCCTTGACTCTCGGCGTTGGGGTCGTGTGCTGCAATACCTGATCGACTGGGAAGGATATGACCCAGAGGAGAGATCCTGGCTCAATGCACAGGACATCCTGGACCCTGCACTCACGGCGACCTTCCATCGAGACCACCCTGATAGACCCGCTCCTATACCCCGTGGTAGACCCCAGCGTCGCCTCCCTCGCTTCAAGAGCCGCTCACAGGGCGCCTTGTGCTCTGTCACAAGGCGATCCTCTGTGGCCCTCTCTGACTGTCATCAGCGGGAACCTTCCCCGGAATACTAATGTTTCTACCCGGACCGAATTCACCCACATACCTTTGTAACTTCAGCACCAGGTGTTTTGCATTATCTCACCTTTAAAAGGGCGAGAAAGGGATCTGTTCTTTGCAAAGTTTTGTTTACTTCTGTTGCAACTCTGAGCGTTCTCTCTTGGATTATTTCGGATTGATTTGTGGGTATTACCTGACTGCCTTTGGACTTTCGATTCTCGGTGGATACCCCGACCCTTTGCCTGGACATTTCTGATCACAATTCTTGCCTGATATCTCGACCATCTGCCTGGACTCTGGTATTTGATATTGCTTATTCTCCATTGTGTTTGTCTGCTGTGGTTTTGACCTTGCTTGCGCTACTTGTTAATAAAACAGCTTGCAAATGGATCCGACCTCTGCTGATTCATTATCACAGAGGCATTTTTGCCTCAAGTCTCTATTATTTTCCAACCTTGATCTGCACTGATTTCATACATTTCATGGTCTCTATGCAATGCCCCTGATGGAAATCTTCTTTTGTATATATATATATAATCCTTGTGATCTGGATATACGACGATAATGAAAACAGCATTAAAAGGGGAGCTTTAAAAAATTTAAATACAATTAAAAACTTCAACAAGGTTTCTGTAACTAGTTGGGTTCAGAAAATGTGTAGAGTTTGTGTATAACAAATGAAATTAGCTTAATATAAAAACAATAGATATCAGTGTGATGTCCCTAATGTGTGTGTGTGAATGTGTTTATGTGTGTGTGCTGAGAAAAGACAAATCTTCAAGGAATCAACTAGGGAGTTGTGAAGCCCGTCCCTGAGGACAGACAGGCCCATTTATGCTCTCTGCAGGTACTCAGTGTGCCCCACGGGTCATAGTGAGAGGTCAGACCGCTGCTGTAAATAACTCACAGAATGATGTCAGTCTCTTCTCTGTAGAAAGGTCATCAAGCATGAGATGTGGGTCACCACCTCTGATTTGGACAGGTCAATAACATCTAAGTCACCTGGAGCCCACTGAAAAGAAAGAAAGGTGAACATTAATTTCCCGTTCCCCTCTTTGTCTCTTCAGTTTATTCATTTAAGACTGTTTGCAAAAATAAAGAATTGAGGACAATATACATATTCATAACATTAGTAATCATAATTGGATGTAAAATATGTGAGTATTTTAAAAGTATTTTAAAAGTATTTTAGTCCTGTAATAAAATAAAACAAGATTATAATGGAATACTAGCACACTGCATATTATTTGTATGGTTTTGTGGTTTTATGATTAATAACTTTTTATGAATGTATTATTATTGTTTAATATAACATACAATCAATATTTTAAAATAACATAATAATATTAAGTTGGTCCAAAGTATGTTTTTTTATCTATTCATTTTTTCACTGTGGTGCTGTACTGTGGTTGCAAATTGTTTCTATAACCAACTCCAGTCCATAGGTAAGTTTAGGGACGGGTTAGGTGTAGGTTATTCGTACAAACACATATGAATTTCCAACTCGTAAAATACGTGTAAATTTAAGCCAAAATCATTTGAATTCGTACGAGTGAGGTTGTACGAATTTGTACGAATTAGCAACCTCGTAAAACATTTATTTATTTATTAATTTATACATTTTGAGTGAAGTGCATACTGGCTAATTGATGCAGTACTGCAGTAAAGTCTGATTGGAAAGTTTAAACAAACTGAATTTGTTTAAATGCAGTGGTTTAAGACAGAAAGCCATTTTCAACCCTAATAATCGACAGCAGTCCTACGTGAAGAACAGTAATAAAGTCTATGTGGCCTGACAGTGACTAATGGTATAACTCTGAGACTCAGACTGAATCTCCATGTCATCGCTAAATTCTCCCCATGGACGATCCGCCCCGTGATTGATCAGAGATAATCAATAAGCAGGATTTCACAGCGCCGATCAATAAACAGAGGGTAATGCCTGCCTGCTCTCCACGGGACAGAAGGGAGGTGGGTGCTGCCAGGCTGTGTGTGTGGTTAGCTGGCGCGTGCTGGCTTTAATGAGGGGAGTGTTGATTTGGCATGGGCCCTAATAGGATCAAAGAGCCCATTTGGCTTCCAGTTGACTGACAACAGCACTGGGCTGGCAGGAGACCAGAGAGAGAGGGAGTGCGATACAGTTGCGAGATACTGTATACTACACGTGTGCGCACCCTCAGAATGGTGATAGTGTTACATATGCACATATGGTGCCATGATACTACCCCTCGCATGCATGTCAACACAAACACATGCCTGGGACACCATCACATATGCACTGCAATGATATCACCATCCACACACCCACACTTTCACAGAGGTGTTGTGCCCAGACAGACAGGTGTGTGTGCATCTCTCACACATACACACATGAGTAATATTCTATTAGGCAAAAAAGCGAAAGCTGCAATAAAGCAGCACTCTAGCACCTTCCAGGTGTGTGAGGACTACCTCAGGGCGTTTCGACATTCCAAAATGCCAGCTTTTCACGCAAGGCATTGCACACAGGTGTGATTTCTGCATGTACATTTGCATATTTCATGGTTTTCCGTTTCGTGACCTTTGTTGGAACAAACTGTTGGGATGTTCATTGTACATATTTTGCAGATGCATGTTGTGTGCTTGCATCTTATTTGTAAGCGTGACTGTTTTGTCAGCATTTATATGGATGGCCTGAGGGTTCTGTACAACCGCATCACCATTAGAAACAAGGAAAATAAAACAAAGAGAACGAAAAAGAGGACCTAAAAATACTCTCAACCCTATTGCATGGTAGAAAAACATCCCCCTTTCCTAAATTGGCATGCAAATGTTTTCTTTTTTTCAGGTTTCGCCGCCACACTTCCCCCGTTTTCTGTCTGTCCCCCACCCCCGATCCTTTGTCTCGAAATTAGTGAAGCAGAGTGCTCGGGCGGCTAATTATGTATTCAAATGAAAGAGGCTCGTTAATGTTGCACTGGGGAGAGAGGAGCTGATTGGGAGAGGATGATGGAATTGAAATTAGCGCTCGCTGCATCTGGAACCAGCCGAGCACGGCCCGGCAGATGTCACCTCCCGGGGGGTGTCGCGGGAGGGTGTGTGCGTATGTGTGATGGGGGGGTTGCTCGGTCAGACATGAGGGGGGAACGAAAGGGTGGGGAGGTACTGCGGGTAGAAATAAGAGGGCTTTGTTTCAGCAGAGGACAAAAAGAACACCACATTTCGCTCTTCCCGAAAGTGCCAAAATGGCCGCCCTTCCCGCTGTGAGGTTGGCTCGGAGTGTGTAATCAATAGCACAAGGGTGTAGCATCGACCCCTGGTGATTTTAACGGGTGGCGGTTCAAATGTTTGAAAGGTAGTACTCCCCGCTAGCAATTATGTAGCTGAGAGCTCACTCTGCACTTTGTTGTTTGCATGATTGTGTATGTGTTTTCCAATTTAGCCACGCTTAGAGTGGCTGTTAGCAATTTTGCTGTTGAGAACTTTCTCTTGACAAATCTGTAGCACTTAGCCGTACGCTACACATCTCGGTTGCAGCAGTCAAGAGCTCTGTGCATTACCATCAACCCGGTTTCATTCAGAAATTGGCTACAATTGTTGTTAAAAAGTAGCTAAATTATAAATCTTTTAACGATAACGTCAAAAAACGCATTAGCAGGTTTCTTTGTAATGTCAGTTAATCGCGTAAACTCATGTACTTTGCGCAACCTCAAAGAATATGATTCTTTAAGAGCTAATACCAATTACTGTTGAAATACTACTGTATGTCAGTAAGTTCCTGTCAGCGTATTCCAAAAATGTTTTGAATCAAAGCATTGAAAATAAAGTCATTTTGTTTATTAGTAATATAAATTACTGTAATTGTATTTAATTTGCTATATTAGAACCACAATGGTCGTCAGATTTGTTAAATTTGTAGTTGTAGTTTGTATTAAGATATACAACTTGATAGTAGTCTAAATTAGACTTAATATATTTATTTACTTATTTATTTAATTAAATGTAATAGATGACCGAAATACACAAATGTTTAGTATATATCAATGCTGGAGTTGTATTATGTAATTGTTTTATTCTAAATACCTATAGTTACCCTAGTGAAAAATAAATATACTTACACGTATTTGAAATGCATTTATTTCATGCTAAGTTTGCTACATATACATTTTCATGTTTATGTATTAATTGTACTTTTAGTATATTAAACTGGTATACTTTAAGTCTGCTAAATGGGAACAACTAATTGTGTACTTAATGCACTTTATTTGTGCATAAGTAGAGCTCAATTAAATACTTTGTATATTTGACTGTTCTTACAGGTACTTCAGGTACACTTTAAATATTTTGCATTTAAAGGGCAATATTACACAATCCTCATTTAAGGTGACATTAAAATGCATGTCAGGCTTATTAATAAGAAATGTGCATTGTGCTGAAGTAATATTCCAAATGAAGTTTAATTAAAATCCTATATCAGTAAAGTAGTTTAGTTATCCGTCAGTAAATATGTAAAAAAAATTGAACTATACTTGGTATGACATTTGAATAACTTTTTTACTAGGGTACCTATTGCTAAATTATCAAGCTGCTGTTTGTTTTTGCTCATTTATCAATGAATTGTTATGCTTTTCAGCTGTTTTGCATTTGTAATGTGAAGGGAAAATACTAAATAGTTTCCATCCCACACAAATATTCTATGATAATGCCCATGATCTTTTCCACTGTGAAAAATAATAAAAGGTCTAGCGTTAGGAAAAATGATTTGAGGATTGCTCTGTACTATAAAACATCCATTACAGAACTATCAGTATTTCAGGATCGTTCTGCACATCCCTAAAATTTAGGGGTTTAGCTCAACTTTGGCCAGACACAGAACTCAACCTTCCTCATTAATTTTGACTACCGCGTGATTCTCACATTGTTTCTTTTCTATTGTTCTGTAATGTGTATTACGCTGAGCATGCTATAGATACAGTGTGCCTCTCTGTCTCACTTTACCAGAAAAAAATGTAATGGAACCCTGCTTAACAACAGCTCCCCCCCACACACACAAACATAAAACCAACCCACCATATGCTCGTATGCGTCCTTCAGTAGACATCTTCCTCACATTCCCTTTAACACCTTTACACACATGTGCGTTCGAATACACAATCCACCACAGAATACCACACACCCCTTAGCTAAGGTATGCTTTTTTGACAAACGTTTAATAACACAAACACTTTCTCATTTAGATGTAAAGCAGAAAAGTCCATTTAGCGCTGTATTTTCTGTTCTCACACACACAGCTGTAATAAACAAATCCTTGTACCCAGAATGAGCAAACATACATAGCAATTCTCAGAATATATGGCACGAGCATGTGCACACACAAACTCATTGTGTATTCATGGCTGCAGAGCAGTGCGGTCCGTGCCCCCAGGCGTGTAACCCTGTGCCCTGCAGGTATCATTAGAAAGAGCCTGTAAAGTCATTATTGATCCAGTGGCTGCTAATGTTATTCAGGGCCATCTCCCAAGGGGTCGAGCTCAGACTGGTGGCCCTACACCTCTGCACTCTGACTCCTCCATCACTGTGTCACTGCATCCCACCGGCCCACAGTCACATGGTACTTACAAACAAACACCTAATGCCGGCAAACACACTCCAACATGCACACACAAAACTACATTTTTTACATTATATGAAGAACATAGAAGAAATATTTTTTACAACATTAAAACAATGTTATAATCATGACAAGCAAACTGGACATTTATCATTTTTAAAACATTTCAAAACGGTGTTCCCACCCAAATGTGCCACCTGTGATATTAGCACATTGCTATATGGTTGTAAAAATTATTTGGGCGATAATCAAGGTGTTCTTATTTTTATTAAGTTACAACAGTGTTCTTATTGTTGGCAGGGCATTGCTATTTAAAGGTGTTAAGAAAATTCTGACCATATTACAGTGTTTTTACCATGTAGCAATGTCACCCCCGAGTCCCATATATTCCGGTATGTAGATAAGTCTCAGGTAACTCCATCAATAAATACCTGTAGTATTTACTATTGTATTATTATTATTTTTATAAGCAATTACATTTAATTTTAAGTATAGGTTTGCTTATAAAGCAACAGCACTAGAGATGCTTGCCTTAGCTCACTACTTAACGCTTAAAGTGCAGACTGTTACATAGGGAATTCCTGAGCAGAGTAATATGTCCAAAATAACACAGCAATGACTTGATTTGCACACAGTGACCCCATTATAGAGTTTGCTTTGTTGTTTTTCTTTAGCTCTACGTGTGGTAAGTGGTAAGCGTTCTTGTCACCCGCAGGATGTGCCAGAAATCTGTCTGTACGTCCACCCCCCTCCCTTCACCCCCCTCTTTTTTTTGTTCTGACGGAGATGCATGGTGTTTCTAATTTGGCATGCAGACATTAATTCCAGCACAGCTGCTGCCTTCTCTCTCTCTCTCTGTCTCTGTATCTCTCCCTGCCATCATTTCACTCCCTCCTGTACTCCCCCTCCCCCCGGAAGGCTTTTCTCTAATGTACAACTTCAGAGATGCATTGTAAATAAACAGCATTTGCTCTGCAGAGCATGGCTTCTTCTAAATACTACACATACGTATCACATTACAGAACAGTAGTAGGAATGAAATACTCAGATTATGAGACGACGTCCACTCATGCTGTTTTGCAGAAAGGCTCTATACTTTTTCTCATATTTCAAGTGGTTTTCGGTTAAATGGAGTGTGTATTCATGTTTGATAAAATTTTGAAGTACCGGAGGAAAATTTCAGGCATGTGTATCTACTCACACACACACAAGTGGCAACTCAACATTCTCTAAGTGCATAAAGCATCATGCTATTTCATCTTTGACTACACAGTAGACATTTGAGGTCAATATCATAAACTAGATTTGTAGTAAACATTATTGTGTGTGGTCCAAACCAACTCAAACCAGCATGCCAGCTTCAAAGCCTACCTAACCAACATATTCAGTTTTTTCAACAAACTGGTTTCTAACGTGGTTTTGTAGTGGTTGTTAGTACATTGCTAGAAATGTGAAAGCTAGGCTTTTCTTTGGTGTCGCCAATCCAGTTTTAGCAGCACAGCATTGGCAGTAGTTGGACTCCATTGACAGCTTTTTGGCTGACTGAGCATATTGAATTGGTATTGGGCAGTCTCTTTGATAGACTGTTTAGACTAGCAAACCAGTGCACAAGAAGAAAAGCGAAAGTTTCAAAAGTGAAGAGTCAAGATGGCTTACTTGAGCATTACTATACACAAATATCTTCATAAACACATGGCCGCTTGGAATGAAGAAAGCGAAGGCCAACTGAACAATGCAAATCATATTCAAAATGCTTTGTATAAAATGGTTTGTATATCTACTGTCCTATTTTCAGTTTTCTCTTTTGAATGACAAATGTAAAATACTGCCACATTCTGATATAGTAGTTATTTCCTCTCACACAGTTGCAAAGCGTAAATGCTAGTTGACTGTAGTCTTTACCACATAGAGATGCAACTTTTGCCAGGGGACAACACAGTCTGCTTTTATTACAGCTAGTTTATGTCATTTGGGTTTGGTACTGTATATCACAGGCCTTAGCAAACTTTGGCTTCAAGTTTTGTCATAACCAAAATTCCCCAAAACGATTCCAGAAAACATATAACATAAACTAAACCAAAGGGGAATGTTGGATGCTCACTGGTCAACATCCATCCCAAAGGTCTCTTTAATATTCTCATTCCTGGTCTCTTATTCTCTGTAAGTCTATACCATTTTCTGTCTGTGAAATCTCTCGCCAGACATAAAACACTAGAGAAAAACTAATAAGATGGTGGCTTGGTTAAATTGTACATTAATACAGTAGTAATGTACCATTTAACATTAGTAATTCCTGCGAGCAATTCTAATTATTAATGTCTTGTTAATTCTCAGACTATCAGCATTCTAAAGGTTTTCTTGTCTCTGCCCCTTCCCAGTGAAATACTTGCACACGTATCCCACCTACCCACCAGAAGGAATGGATGGACGGTGTGTTAGGGTGGGTGCCAGCATTAATAATGGGTCGAGTAGGCCCCAGTATTCCCCCATGCATAGCAGGAGTAATGACTTATTAGCTGGTAATTAGGAGCTAATGCAGCGGGGAGGAGAGGAAGTCTGCAGCGGCGAAGAGTGTGCGGACTGGAGAGCAGTCAGGTGCATCTCAGGTGAAATCCCTCTCACAGGTGGAGCTGGAAAGAAGGAGAGGGGTGGGCAAGGAAAGAGGTGATGCAAACGGAAGGAGGGAGAGAGAAACAGAGGGAGGGAAATCGTGGTGCGGCACTTGGAAAGCTGCCGCCACATCTGCTCGTACATGATGTCACTGATGCCGCTGTCAGCTGTCGGCTTGGACCGCAGTCAAGAACCTCATCGCCTTGCTCTCTGTGGACTTTCATTTCTGTGCTGTTTGTTTCTGCTTGTGTTCCCATGTTTTATCGTTGTTTCTCTCTTTTCTCCAGTGGGCTTTGCTACAAAGGAAATGGTCCCAGGATAAAAGTTATGTGGTTCATGCGGCCCTCTTTATGAAATTGTGACCCAAAAGCAACTGTAGCCTACCATCAAACACATAAAATGGCAAACATGTTTGAGAATTGATTTTATCAGTCAGGAATTTAATAGATCATGAAAAGTGATTGTTGATTGAGTGAGGTTTAAAATGGCCTGGTAAAAATTAAGAGGTTTCTGTAGTAAAATGTCAAATATTGGGTTAGTTACATAGTTTATTTCTTGGTTATACTTTATTTTGATAGTCCAATTTAGACATTCTACTAACATAAGTAACTTTGTAACTACATGTCAACTAATTCTAATTCATTTGCAATTACAGAACATGTCTACTAACTCTCAAAGTAGACTGAGTAGAATAAACTGACTTATACTTGCAAAGTTTCTGATGTTGTATGTTGTGGACCAATCAAAATAAAGTCTCAGAAGTTATTAGGCAGACATTCTCTAATGACTGTTAGTTGCAACTTGATTTACTGTTAGTAGAATGTTTAAAGTGGACTATTGAAATAAGGTGTTACTGGTTTCTCTGGATACAATAACCTTTTCTGTACCTCTTCTCTTCATTTTCCTCTACCTTTCCCCCTCGAGTCCTTGACTTCACCTCTCCACCACCACCAAGCAGGTTTGGGCATGTGGTCCTCAGGGGACATGGCCTTGTAGCCATACACTGCTTGTTATTTCTTTCACCACTAAGTTCAGACAGGGGCCAGGCCTGTGCTCTTTCAGGCCAATGTTTGGACCGTGGCAGGAAAGGAGCTTGGCTGGCCATACTGGCCATGGGGATGAGCACCTGTGGGAGAGTTAGAGATCAACCTGTCAGCCAATACCCAAATGTAGCCAGCCTCTTTGGGATCTGTGACGGAAAAACAAGGTGCAGGTTGCTCCACTAACCCTTCATAAACCAACAGGCCAATTTACAGTATGATAGAGAACCTAGATGAGAGAGATGGAATTGATGCATATCCTTTAGATTAGGTATGCCCAACCCTGCTCCTGGCAATCGACTGTCCTGCAAATTGTAGCTCCAACTCTTATCAAACACACCTGAAGCAACTAATTACATTATACGTTATACGTTTACACTCATTAAATTACAGAATCTAAATTTTAGGCACATCAAATGTTTAGAGTGGAGACAAATAAAATGTTTCAGAAAACGAAGAAGATAAAGTGAAAGTGGAATAAAATAGAGGTGAATTACAAATTTTAAGGAACCATGTGGGTGGATTTATTCACAGTAACAATTGTTTGGAGGCTGATGTTGGGAGACCCACAAAAAAAGAGGAAATGAGAAATAGAAAGGTGAGTGAGATAGAGAGAGTAAAACAGGAGAGGGAAGAGATGCTTTGTGCATGGCCTGCTGTTGTGCAAGATGATGAAATAAATAAATAAATAAATAAACGTCTGCCTGCTTGGCCATGAATATTACATTAGAGCAGTGAGTGGGGAAGTGCAGTGCCTGGAACATCTGGTCTCATCCGCAGGGACCCTTGTGGCGAGAAAGCAGCAACTTCCGACAACAAAAAAGCCAATAAAATGTAAAAAATAAGAAAAAAGACTTATTGAGCAGATATCTGCATTATTTGGAAGATTCGTTTTGCTAAACACCAGAAGCCACTGGTAGGTTCTACCTTCCCAAGGAGATTCAACAGATCCATGCACAAAGCAAAATCATTTTATTGATCATTCAATATTTCAGACACTTGGGACCAGCTGTTTATTGATAGGTATCCTAAAAATAAGGTCATACCAGCTAAAAGTCTACCAGGTCGACCTCTGTCCCACCAGATGGTAACCACGGACCAGCTAATAACCACCAGCTGGACCAGCTAGAGCCCATGTAGAATCAGCAGGATAGAACCAGCCATGGACAATAAGCAATATTTCCTGGATACTTATCCTGGATGTTAGAATCCAAGAAATTGGTGCAATATAAAGTCAGGTATACATGCACTGGTAGCTATCCTTAAAAAACCAGGACATATCATCCTTACAAAATGGTAGCTAGATTGTTGGTGGTAGAGGAAGGTCTACTAATTGATCACCATGACCACAAGCTGGGAGCACAGCTAATTAACCACCTAGACCAGCTCATAATAAAAAAAGGAGAGGCTTGTTCCAGCTAGGATCATAGCCAAAAAATTGGCACTAACATACATTTTGTGGGGGGTTTTTGGACTATACATATATATGAGTTAATAATTACAGTGTTGACCCTTGTTCTTCATAACCTCTGCAATTCGCTCTGGCATGCTAGATATTAGCTTCTGGGCCAAATCCTGACAGATACTGATACATTCTTGCCTTATAAGTTCTCTGAGTTGACCACAATTTGTGACCTTCTGCATGTCCACTCGCCTTTTAAAGACTGACCACAGGATCTTTATCGGGTTGAGATCTGGGGTGTTGCCTGGACACAGATCCAAAATGTCAATTTAATGATCTTCAAGCCACTTTTTTATCACTCTTGCTTTGTGAAATGATGCTCCATAATGCTGGAAAAGTCATTGATCATCACCGGATTGCTCACGAATAATCGGAGGATATTGCTCCTGCAGGACATTTTGAGACCATTCTTTATTCATGGCAGTGTTTTTGGCATAAATATAAGAGAGCCCATTCTCTTGGTTGAAAGTAACCCCACACATGGATGGTCTCAGGATCACTTGTTGGCATGACACAGGACTCAAGATAGCGCTCACCTTTTCTTTTTTTCAGATATTCCAAACAAGCAAAAATGTTCTTACAAATATTACATGATGTTTGTATAAGAGTGTAACAATGCAAACATGTAGGTAGGTTTAGGGTTAGGGTTGTGTTAAAGATATTTTTCTGGTATAAATTGTTACCAACAACTCACAGAAACAAAGTGTGTGGGTTTGGACCAGGTCAAAGCTAGTCTGGCATCTTTGACCAGCTTGGCAAAGATGGTGTACAAGATTGACCTTTGACCATTGAATAAATGTAAATGATAAGTTGCAAATGGTCAGTAACCATGAAACCAGCTGTGGACCTTAAGTTAGTTTTAACAGGATTTTCCAGAAGAAGAAGCACATGGTGAGCAATATGTGGTACAATAGTACTTTGAACCAGCAGTAAGGTTATCAGACACTTGGGTCTGGCTGTACCAGCAGCTATAGACCCATACTCAGTATTGAATGGTTTATTGAATACTGTTTGATACCTTTATTTGTCTGTTTTCAATGAGTTTAATGACTCCAGGGTAGCAATATGTGCCTGCGGTTGAATGGTTATTGTCCACATCCATTGAGGGCTATGAGGAAGTGAGAGGGAATGGGTGAATGGTAAAATAGTGTGGACAGCCTTGACAGCCTTACCATCGGCCTTGTCCATTCACTCTGCTAGAGACAGAGCTAGTACATTTGCACTGACATACTGTAGTACTTTAGTTCTGTATGTAAGAGTGGGAGACTTTTAACTGTGAAATGATTTTAAAACATCAAATTGTCTACATGAAAAGTGAACTTACAGCAGTTGCAAATGGCTGCTTTCCTTTCAACTATCCTCTAATCTGTAAATAAGGCGAAAGGTTATGTTGATGTGTTTGTATTCTGTGTTCCCTCATAAGTAAAACAATTCATTCATCAAATGAATGAATAAATACCTGAATCACCTGCAATGTGACAAATAGATAAAAAAAATCAAGCAGTGGCTGATAGCTATGATTTTAAAGCAATCATGTAATTAGTAATTTCCTTGATCTTTTGAGATAAAAGACTATATTATTACAATTCCTGCCTAGTTCAAATGTAGAAATCATTAGACAGGAAACCAAAATGTTGCTGATTAGAAACTTGGCTCACCCAATAACAAAGGAGCAACAAAGATAATATTCTTAAACACAAATATAATTGTAAAAAAGTGTAGAGTTAAAAGCCAAATTTTCCTGGATTTGTGTAGCACCTGGTCCAAGTTTTAGAAACAGAAAGCTGAAGTTGGGGGAAAAAACTTAGTCTGATTTTAGCAGTGTGCAGAGCATGTTAGTATTTATTGTTTTGTGAAAGAATAATTTAACTGCTTACACACAAAATCTTTGCTTACTGTACTACTTCTGAAACCTGACACTCAAACACCAGAAGGACAAACCAAATCTCCAAAACCCTACATGAATTATCAGCATTATAAGTTTTCAATTCAATAAAACACTGCACAACAACAAACAATTCTCTATGAAACACACACTAATATAGCAGGAATTAATATTACGACAAAAGTGTTTGCAAATCTTGCAAACATTATTTTGCGATAAAATTTGGGAATACTTTATTGCGATAGTCCACTTCAGACATTCAATTAACAGTAACTCTGCAGCTACATGTCAATTAGCAGTCATTAGAGTATAAGTAAACTGTCGGCTTAATATCTTCTAACACCTTATTTTGAAGGGTCCACAACATACTGACCAACTTTCCAACCATATGTACAACCATAAGTTATTCTACTCTGACAGTTAGTAGACATGTGGTTACAAATTAAAAGATTAGTGCACCCAAAAATGAAAATCATTGCATATTTTTCTCACCCCCAAGCCATCCTAAGTGTATAAGACTTTTTTGAAGCTCCGTAAATCTGATACACCTACAGTATATGCCTCTAAGAGGTTATCACATGCCATCTGAAGAAGACTGATGGGTTTTTGTAACAGAAATATTTCTTTTAAAATTATAATTTAAATAACTGACTTCCACAATGGTCACATACGTGTCCCCGAGAGCGTGTCTTGGCTGACTTCTGACTCAGTGTATGACGTAAGCTGCATCGTATGTCAAGTCAGAAGTCTGCAAAGATATGCTCTCAGGGACACGCATAAGAGTGTGTTTTGGCTAATGTGATAACCCCCCGAAGGTGTATAGGTTAGTTTTCCAACAAAGTACTTGCAGATATATCCGATTAACTGAGCTTCAAAATATTGGTCACCATCCACCAGCATTACCAAGCTTGGAAGAGCCAGGATACAAGTCATATACACTTATGGCTTGGGGGTGAGAAAACTATGCTGCAATTTTCAGTTTTGGGTGAACTATTCCTTTAATGATAATTAGTTGACATGCAACTGATGTAATTGCAGAGTTACTTTTTTAGTAGAATGTCAAAAGTGTATTTGCATTTTGTGTGTGCAATTATTGGAAGTTATTTTAAAAGTTTTGAAAACAAATAAAGAGGCAAAGTTTTGAAAATGTGTGTAAGCAGAAAAAAAAAAATAATTTACATAAAATTGGTTAAAAAAGTATAAGAGTCATGGTTTTAAGCCATCGTAAATAACCATCAGTTCTACACACATCAGGCTTGATTATCATTCTTATTATGAATTATTTATTAAAATTGATGTTTTCACTGTATTGCTGATGCCAACATTTGGCATTTGTAAGTATAATAAACTGTGCATAATAGTGTTTTTACCAGAAACTGGTGCCTTAAGTGCCAAAAGTGCCTTAAACCCCATTAATTGTGATAAATTCACTGTAACACTCCCATTGCTTTTTATTTCTCTGCTGCTTTCATCTTCTGTTGCTCCAGGTAACTGAGAATATCGATTGTTGAACTTTCATTAATATGATCTGTTAAACACAAGCACAAGTTTCCTCCAGGACACAAATTGTATGTCTAATAGATAATCTTCTCAGTTTTCAACCTTACTTACTATGTATTTAATTTAAGTTACATATTCCTGAAAAACTGTATTGAGACAGAAGACATGAAATTAAGAATAGACAAGAAGAAAAATGGCTAATTTGCACATATTGTTCTTTGATGAATCAATCAGGCTGTTGAGAGAGACACAAGAGCTCTCACTGAGACCACATTGATTTCCTTTTGATTGAATCAATAAAGACTCTGAGGAACAAGACCACTCCTCTCTCTATCTACACTAGTCCTACAATTCCCTCCATAAACAGATTAGATTAAAATGCACTATCAAAAAGCGCTTCTTGAAGTCTTGCACAATCATATCTAAAGCACATGCAATCCAATCTCAACACTGAGAAAGCGGCTTTGATCGTTTCTAGTACTTTCTCTGGCCGATTCTGCTTTCTTCCTTCCGCCATATTCCTAATTTATTTTCTCCTCCTTCCTTTGTGTTTTCCCCGTCTTTCTTCGATATTGTGTGCATGTGTTTGTGTGCAGGCTTAGGTGTGTAAATTTATTTGTGTGTGTGCCAATACACAGGTGCAGGCAGTGAGATAGTGTCCCACAGGCGTGAATGAGTTCCCTGGTCAGCTTTTAATCAGACTTCACAGCACGCGGTGGCCACCCTCTGTTTACCAGCAACCTGGAGAAGAGAACCGCACAGCTGCCTCTCTCTTTATCTCTCTATCACCACAAGCTCTCATCCCTTTTTCCTTATGCTCAGTTCTCTTGTTCTATCAACATTTCCAATTAACCTAGAATCTCTCTTTTTTAGGCATAATTTGTGTACTCTGTGAAACTCCTGTGGTTGGTGTAAAAAAAACAAACAAACAAAAACATAGATAAAAGTCCTTTCTGGCTCTGTTTCTAATGTCCTGACACAATTTTTTTTAGGAAATGCCAACGTGGCTCCTCTTGTTTAGAAGTTTGATCGATTTAGTATTGGTTTAAAATGTTACAGTGGGCATGTTTAGTTATTCAGATTAACTAGGTAAATTAGAAGTTATATATGCACATATGATATTTTTAACTAACAAGTATACATTATAAAGGTATACATGTACACTGTAAAAATGCAGCTGCATAGTTATTGAAGAAAACCCTTTGTCAGACCAATACAATTTCTCTAAATTAGCAAAATTAGCAAAATAAGGCATTGCATAAACAAACAAATCCAGCCCAGTCTCACATATTTTGCAAGGGGGCTAATTTGTACAAATTCGTACGATCTTACTTGTATGAATTTTTGCTAAATCATATGTATTTTACGAGTTGCCAATTCGCACAAATTTTAATGACCTACACCTAACCCTGTCCCTAAACCTACCTGTAACTGAGTTTTAAACAAATCGTACAAAATCATACGAGTGAGGTCATACGATTTATCACGAATTAGCCACCTTGTGCGAGTATGTATGAATTGGTCATGAGACTGCAGACAAATCTACATTGGCGAAACAAAGTATCTTTATTTCTTCTTAAGAACTAAAAATCTATTATTGAGAAAACTCAGATATCTTACTGCATCAAACATTATTTTTTGTATGTTTTCTTCATATTTTTTACAGTGTAAAACATATTAAATGTGTACAATAGGAAAAGCTAACAATCTTTTGTCTTTATCATGTTAAAATTAAAAAGGTAAGGCTGTTCTCAGCAAGATACATGAGTGCTGACTCTGTAATGATCACCCAGATCAAATTCTGCAAATAGGCATTTTTATATCTATATTTTTATAAATTGATCTCAGATTTGAAGGTTCAGGTATAGGTTCAGGTTATTTTATTTGTACCAAAGGTAGAATTGTTTTGCAGAGAGAGTCCTCATTCATGACACAATGCAGCAATGAATTCATGATTCAATGATTCAAACAACTGCATTTTTGCAACAGTAGTATTAAAAATATATACTGTATATATGTTTACTATTTGAAAATCATGTGTGGTTACACACTGTAGTAACTAGATGTGCATGTAGTAACCAAAGGGTAAGTACACATTGGTGCATAGTATCTACAGCTGTAATATTTCTGTAACCAAACACATGTAACAACTGTCAGAATGGTTTGTGTAAGTACAAATTTGTAAGTAAGTACTAATGTAACTGGAATTACATGACTACATTTTGTAGCAACAATATGTATAAGAGTAATCTGAATAATTTGATCCAGGGGGTGGAGAAGGGTAGGTTTAGGGGTTGAATGGGATCCAGATCCTTTCATTTCCAAAAAGTGTTGTTACTAATGCCCTGTTACACATTTGTACTTACACATACAGTGGGTTGTAACATACGTGTAGTTACCAATGTGTGCTTACACTGTGGTTGCAGACTATGTACACATCTAGTTGGTACTAAGTACATGGATATTAGGGTCACTTAATATTTATTAAAATTAATATTTTTTTACCCATATAATGTATTTTTGGCTATTGCTACATATATACCCGTGCTAATTCTCACTGGTATTGTGCAGGGTCACATTTAAGTACTGAGTAATATTTTACATGTTCTTATAGGGTTAGGATGAGGGTTTGGTTTAGGGTTTGTTTTATGTAATTATTCATAATTAATGGTTATTATAATAGTAAGTGCATGTAGCATGTGTAACAAGGACACAAAATAAAATAAATTGCTGCTCAAAGCTCAAAGAGAATTAAGAGAACCATTTTTTTTTTTTATTTACATTATTTCAATTTACATTTATTCATTTTGCAGATGCTTTTATCCAAAGCGACTTACAGGTGGGGAAAACAGCAAGCAATTAGTCCTAAAGGCAAAAAACAACTTAGGAAATGCTCATTATACTGTATAACCGGCAATGTTCAGATAAGTGCAGGCTAGAAAGGGAAAGAAAGAGAAGGGTTAAGATTTTTTTTTCCAGTACACAATTTTTACAGATTGCTTAATAAATACTGTTTTACAACATAGCAATATAGCAGGATGCATATAGAGTAATTTCACATTGCCAAAAACAGTATGCAAATGTATTATTCTTTTTATACTATTAACATTACCACACAGATCAGACAATTTCACTTTTTTAAAAAAATAGTACATGTTTTACTTTAAATGTACATTTTTCCAACAACTTCCAACAAAAAGTTGGGACACTAAACAAATTGTGAATAAAAACTGAATGCAATGGTGTGGAGATGGCAAATGTCAATATTTT
>JAUYWG010000040.1:24016404-24128724 GCA_034779775.1 Enteromius afrohamiltoni
GTTCCACTTTGTGTGTGTGTCTCCAATAAATTGTTGCATATGGATCCGTACGCCTTCCCGTGTCTCAATCGTGACAAGATGTGTAAGTGAAGGTTTTATTGTACCTGTCAAACTAATGAACATCAAATCCTGAATTCATTTTTACTGTTTTTAGGCAAAACACTTAAACAGAAAACATCAGACTCGTTGGAAATTGAATTTCACAACTGCAAAACCTGAAATATCATGTAAGTCAAGATACAAATCATGAACTGCAGTAAGGTCAATCCATACTACAGTTTTTTTAAATTGTTTACACACAATTTTGAAAAGCGGGTTCTTTTTTTCAAAATATCACAATTATTCAAACACCACATTCAATTTGCAGAATTCCTAGATTGTTTGCAAAATGACACACTCCAGTCAAAACATATGCATTTCAGTCAAAACATACTGTATACACATAGTGAAAATGCTATTAGTTTTCATTTAACCAACACAGTCCTCAATGATCAGACACTATTGCAGACAGTTTCACACTGCTGTTTTTTAAATAAAAAAACACTTACCAAGCACTGCACAACACTGATGCACAACACAGAATATTTCAAGTATTTATTTCAATTCAAGAAATACAGTATTTCTTACCGTAATCAGTTACAGTAATCAACCAACAATGAAATCAATGAAAGAAATACAATCTGTAGACAAATAAAAATTACTGCATGAAGTACATACAGAAAAAAGCAACACAAATACTGTAACTATTCTTCATCTCTCCGTCTGGCTGGATCAGGCCATAAGATTTCATTCACATCACAGACTATGTCTTCATTGGCAAGGCACCATTGGAAAAATCGCCTTGAGTGACGAATGCACAGAAGCTGCTTCAATTTGATCACATGCCTGCTCCATGTCCTGAATGAGGGGCAAATGGTCATAGGGCCGCAGCTTGTATACCTTCCACCACCATGCTGAAAAAAACTCTTCGATTGGATTCAGGAAGGGGGAGTATGGGGGAAGGTATAACACTTCAAATTCAGGGTGATCTCTCTCTCTCTCTCTCTCTCTCTCTCTCTCTCTCTCTCTCTCTCTCTCTCTATATATATTAGCTTCTGTATTAAGTGCGCATGCGCGAAGTCGTGTGCTTATACTATTTTCTGATATTTAAAAGGAAAAACTTTTATAATTGTATTTAATTGAAAAAAATAATAAAGTATATATATATATATATATATATATTTTTATAATTTTGTAATAATCGTAATGTTTTTGAAATGCTGCATTTATTTGGTCACAAATACAGCAAAAGCAGTAATATTGTAAAGATTATTATTATTCTAACATATTATTGTTATAATATATTTTAAAAATGCAATTTACTTTTGTTATGGCAATGCTTACTTTTAGGAGCGTTACTTTAGTTTTCAGCATAAAATCCTTTATAAATAATTCTGAAATGCTAAAATACAGCTGGCAATGTGCAGAAACGCAACAAACAACCATTGGTGAAACAAAATTGAGCGAAGCTAGTGTGGTAAGCTGTTAGACATTATTGATCATTATAGTAGCATTTTTATTATTTATTTATTTTTTGGTCTGATGAGGTAACTGCAGCTCACACATTTCAACATGTCTGAACCACTCTGAACCCACTGACAAAAGACAGTGATGGCAAAATTGTCAATTATGAACAATTTAGGGCATTTTCCTCATTCTGCCTTTTGGATCACCTTTGCCATAATTAGCACTCTGGGGTCTCCTACTCTTCAGCTACATACAGTAAAACACACTTAAAGCATGAGATTCTGCCCATGAACTGCCTATCTTCTGTCAGAAAAGAGAAAATGTAAACGTAAATGCTGATTTCTTGCATGTCTTGCAGGGTGTTAGGCTACATATCTTTTCTATTTGGACTCTTATTTTGCATTTTTACATTGTTTCTGTTCTTTTTGTAGTCCTGTTCCATGATTATCTCCCAAGCAACTATTGTTTTTTTTTGTTAGTCTATCAGCTCCATCTATATAATGTTTTCTATGTTCTTCATCAGGTCCAGTCCTTCCAGGCTATTATTGCTGCTATTATTGATTGTTGGATTCTGATATCATAAGTATTACTGAAGGATTTTGATTTCCATACTATGTGTGTGTATGAATCTGGTTGAGTGGAGTGGAGTGCTGGTCTCCTCCACTGCTTCTGGCGCTCCTGATTAAATCAGCAATTCAGATAAAGACTTGGTCTGTTTTCACAGCAGACACAACGAGTAAATTAAAAGCAGAGCCTGACAGAGGACCATATGGTCCAAGTCTCTGAGAGAGGAAGGAACGGCAAGATTAATTGATAATAGCTGCCTCTTTCACCACCTCCAGCAGAGGTCTGGAGATGCTGCTGGAATTTCAGCAGCTTGTCCGTAATCAAACTGCCAGGAGACATCAGCCACAAAACATGCCTACACTTTTAAAGTATAATGTGCTAATTCTGTTTGCACATGTGTACCAGGCACGTTGAGCTGTGGTGCTCATGTAGGGAAACGTGGGTATGATTTTTTTTGTCGTGTCATGCTCCTCATGATTCATTCCTTTTTTCTTCCATTGCTTCAATCTTTAAGAAGGTATACACCGGGAATTATTTTCTGTATTTTATGATTGTTAATGTCAAATTGTTTAAAGGCTGAAGGCTGCACTTCTCACGTACACCATATATCCATTTCAAAAGTACAAAGTTACACATTACTGTATGTAGAATACAGACTGAAAGATACTGCTTCAAAATGATTTTGAATTATCGAGGATATGGTTGATCTCTTATTATTTAGCTGCACCCTTCAGCCATTGTAAGGCTATCGTTGAACACATGGTCCACAATAGTGGCCCTTACTTCTGATATGCACCTTTGTCCTTGGCCTCTTCTGCCTTTTCCTTTGTTTTGCTGCTGTACCCTTCCGCACATAATGATTTTACTGAGTTAGACGTGTTCCTGGGTCAACATATTTTGTTGACCCTGGAACAACATTTTATTCCAAAATTTTAGTTTTTGGCCGTATCTCTACACCTAAACCTAACCCTACCCATGAGTATTGCCTAAAATCAGAGGAAATGATGTACACTGATGTACAAGCACCAAACACTGATTGTAAAGCTAATCTTTAGAAAAATTATAAACTGGTTCTTCAAATCTGATTGGCTAATCACAATGTTGTTCCAGGGTCAACAATGATGATGACCCAGCGACACGCCGAACTCAACAAAATCAGGTTCCCGCCTTGCATCCTTACTGATCTTGTTTCTCAGCTGTTGACCCTGATTGTTTTCTGAATGTTCATCAGTCATCACAATTTGTGTCTATATATATAGATATTGTATATTCAAAACTACTTGTTCAACCTCCAAATCATCTACTCACATTCGTGGAGATCATAAAAGCATTTTCTCATTTTTTTTAACAAATTGTTTTGTACATTCAATCAACTGATTATGTAAATTTTTCTGGGGTTTCCTAGTTTCAGTTGCTAATATCATGTTGTTCAAAATGTATTATATAGTTCTCTGTGCAATAGTCTTAACCCCTAAAAACATCTTGTCATTAGTTCATCGCATAAGTCCCATTAAATGGGTAGCATTCAGTTGCTGCTGTATTCACACTGCATGATAGATCGGTGACAGGGGGTTTCACACTGCATGACATTACAATAGGAAGAATCTGCGACATCTTTGTCCCGGTCCGCAAACAACCTACTGTACCAACCAAACACACGGGAAGTGAGCTAAAATCATGCAGTCTGAACTGTTATCATGTATTATGAACTTCTGTCCAAAAAGAAATAAATACATACCGTACATTCATACATACATAAAAACAAAAAATTAAAAATAGTAACAAAAAAATTATGTTTAAATGTTTTTCCAGCATGTCATGTGCAGTGCTCCATAAGAAGGCAAATGGTTTTTGATGATCTTGGGATGAAGTTTATTCCACAGTGCATTACAACTAAATTTCTGAAGATACCAGACTGCCATTGAAGAAATTGGATGATAAACTGGGCCCGTCAAAGTATTCATTTAGAACAGAACACTTCAGTCTGTGATCTATGGCAATGATAGATTGATAGATGGATATTTGAAGAAGAAAAAAGGGAGAGCGAGACAAAGGGAGAGATCCCACTCGGGGGAAATCAGTACATTCTACACATAAACAGATTCATCTTCAACACTGACAAATAGTTTGCTGCATAAAGATCAGCTTAAATGAGAATGAGAAGATGGGGTGTGTGGAAAAAGGAAAGTACAGAAGTGGAGAATCGGAAAAAGAACTGGAAACCTCTCCTGCGGGACATAAAAGAGCTAAAAGTTGTTTATGCTGGTAGCTGGTTTGGCAGGGATTTATAATTGTGTCCCCGCTAGTTTACATGGTTGATTATTTGGACTGTACAGTACAGACAGGTGGGGTTGAGGTCAACTTTTGGGGTTGACTAACCTGCTAAAACTGGTTAAAGCTGACAAATTAACTGGCTAAAAAATGCTTATCCAGGTTGGTATTGCTAGAAGAATTCCTCTCTGGCCTTACTCTTGCTGTCTGTGCTGCTCATACTTCCCCTCTTGTTTTACCTCATTCTGAGATGATATACAGTACATCCTGTCTTCTGAATATTTTATCATAGGACCAACTTTGAGAATCATCCTCAGAGAATGAGGAGAGTACAGAGAACCAACAATGCAGAGAACAAGAAGAGGGAAGAAGAGAGATGAAGAAGAATAGAAGGTATCAAATCTTGACCTCACCTCAGGTGCACACATTCTCCCCCCAGATCAGAAGGAAAACATTGCCCCAGGATATGATGTATAAATTTCCAGTAGCTCTAGGGTAAAGCCTATAGGGAATTGAGAAACAATATCAAAACGTCAGACAGTACTGAGCAGCTAAGACAGCATTACGCAGTTTATAAACAGTTTATAAATCTGTAATAAAGCATGTATAATCCTTCAGTCTGAATCTAAGATGTCTGAAGGGTGTAAAAGTGTGTCTGTCTTGAGATGACGGGGGCTGCATCATTAATCGAGCCCTTGCCCTGTATGAGCAGCCTCTCTCTGTCTGTTAATGACAGTAAATGAGAGGTAATTATGGGCTGTCAGTTGGACAGCTCTGCTCTTCCATTGCATTACATGGGTCTGTGCCATCTCCTACTGACTACACCACACCCCACAGCCTTCCATTACCCTAATACTGTCCAAACAAACACACACACACACACACACACACACACAATTTGTTTCAATGAAAAGTCATTTTCATGCAACAAATGACAACGGGGTAATATATTCCACTTTCAATGGTTATGTTGGACAATGCACACAATGTGCATTTCTCCTCTTCCTTTGTTAAGTGGTCACTTTTTTGTATTTATGTCTTTTTTCACTGAATTCCGCAAATTTTTGTAAAGCACTCCTGTTCAAGCTATTGTCAGTGCACCCAAATAAATGTAGACCCTTTACGGTTCTTAATGATTTAACACTCTGAATAATATGACGGCGTTGCCCAAATAGTTTTCACTGGAGGGGTTTTAAGGTTTAAACATTGTTATATGCTTGAAATTTTTTATTGCATTTTAGGCAAGTTGTGATGATTTGAAAAGGTTAAATTAATCAAACATAGTTTATGATTAGCACTGTCTGCCGCTGGCCACTTTGTCGCTAGTTTAAAAAACTAAAACTTATATTTAATGAACAAAAATGCTCCAAGCATTTTTCTAAATTAACTTAATAAAAAAAACTAAACAAAATCTTATTGTTTTGGCATTACACACAAAACTGAACTGTTTTATTAGATGAAACAGTATAAGCTGTTTTGGTAAAAGGAAAAAAACAACGGGCTCGGGCTGGCCAGAGCTAATAGCCTAAGACCCGGAACACAGAGGATGAAATCATGCCACGTTTCCACTGTTGGGCCAGTAGCCTCGTGACACTTCTGTAAAATCTGCCCTAAATACGCCTTCACTTGACCATGCCACACATACAAGGTTACCCCAGCGAGAGCGAGATGAATTAAATAAATCGCTCTACACATACTGTATATATTAGAAGCTGTCCTTTAGTATTCATTTACAAATCTGTACACCACACATGGATAATAACTGACCACGAACAGAAAATAGAGCTGACTTGCAGCATTTTTAATACGTTATTATCTTGTGTCTTGCTGTTTTTTGAACAATTAAAATTTCGGCTAAGAGTGTGTTGTAACACAAGCATTACTGAACATGTACTGAGTAAAATATTACTGAAACTTACTTAGTAAAGCCTTACACTACTGCATTACAGCAAAAAGTAATATATTACTGTAATGTATTAATTTTGTAATGCTTTACTTCCAACACTGTTGGTCTAACAAGTTTTAACCAGCTTGAACAAGATGGTTTATTTGGTCAACCCCTGTCCCACCAGCTAATCTATTTAATCAATAATGTAGACCAGCTGGAACCAGCCCTTTATCATAAATAACCAGTTTTGTTCACTTCAATTGGACTAAAAAATGTACACATTGCTTATTTGTTGCTTTATTGCTTTATTGCTTTGTTTAGGAAGTAACTGGAGAGAAGGGGAAACTGAAACAAGGATAAAAGAGATATACACAGACACACATAATGTAAACAAAGCAGTGCTTTCTTACCATTTTGAAAACCAGTTAAATTGATAACTTTATTAATTTTAAGTATTTAATGTTGTTATGAAAATATCTGCATATTGCAATGCTTGTGTAACAACCCTAGGAGAGTTGACGCAAAACTATCCCGACAGATGCTCTTAAACAGCCGACTGTTGAAATTATGTGTCCCAGGTAACATAACGCTACTTACTTGATAGACTCCATCCGGCCTCAGTTTACCCCTCATCCTGCTTTTTTCTCACAACCTCTCACATCCAAACTTCACAGCTTCTCTTTGATCACTGTGTGTTTGTCTCCCAGGAAAATCCCCAGGAACCCCTGCATCCTGCTCCTGTCTCTATTTGTCTCTTATCAGACTGGGGTGCAGGTGCCCTCCCCTCCCCCTTTTCACCTCTGAGAGGGTCCAGCATGGTCCCAGCTGGTCCTGCTAACACATTCCGCTGCAGCCTAATTACAGTGGGGACTAAGGGGCCGCTATGACCTCTGCCTTAACCCCCCTTCATGGCCCCCCAAGGGCCCAAGCTGAGAGGGGGGGGCTGCACTGACACAGATCACGGAGGACACTCCAGGTGGTGGGACAGCGCAGGGAATTGGAAGTCATGAATATATTAACAGAAGAGCATAATGAATTCAAATTAAATTATACGTGCCCAGCACTGCGTGACAGGGTCTTGCAGCTAGCGGGGATATTTTAGGGGGCAAATTATTATACCTTTCAGATGAATATGATGAGAGAGACAACGGCCAAGTGCAAGCACATACATTTGTCAAATGGACATGAAGTTTAGATAAGAAGATAAGAGGAAAGTGAACAACGAGTCAGTGTTGAGTGAAATGATTGGACATTCGCTTGGTCCAGTGGCAATGGGGGCAATTTTGGACTCAAACTCAGAGACGTCCAGAGGTCACAAAGCTCCCAGCTGTCTCACTTCGCATGCTGGCCCAATCTGAGGCCTGGACCTTTGGGGATGGGAGGGTAATTCACAGACAGCAATGCCCAAGATGACCCTAAGGAGCAAAGGGGTGATTTTGAAAGCTGGAGTGGTACATCCTCTTGAAGATGTCCCAGCACTTGGGATGGGGGAATAGGAAGGGTGTGTAGAAAGTGGGAGGTACTGTTATTCATTGCCTACGGCAACACAAAATAATTCTGTCTATTGTTTGGCAAATCCTGTAAACAACTTGAATACCTACCACATGTAATGATGTAATCGTCAAACTTATTTTAAGGTTCAATTCACATTATTAACTAACCATTTAATATGACCATTGCCTCAGTAAACTCCTGTTTCGCTGCTAATTAATAGTTAGTAAGGTAGTTGTTAAGTTTAAGTATTAGGTAAGGAGTATAAAATGATCATGCAGAATGACTGGTTTAAAAAATTAATCCATAGTCAAGTGGTAGAAAGTCAGTAAGTGATTTCATTGACATGGGTCAAAATCTTGAAATCAAATTGTTGTGTTGTGTGGCAGTTGTGTGACTTGTAACCCAAAGGTTGGCCACACATCACTCAATCATTCACTAATAATCAACCAATATGTTAATTATAGACATGCTAATAGTCAATTAGTAAATAGTGAGAATTGGTCCCTATACTAAAGTGTCATCAAGTAGATTCAGAGTAACAATAAAATTCAGAGGGATTTCCACACTGTATGCTATTGTTTTTAACATGATCTGATCCTCTGTGTTTTGTTTGCCTGCGCCACAAAAAATCAATAAATCCCTTCGATTCTTACTGGTTTCCTTTAGTAATTAGCCTCACCACCTTAGCATATAGAGCTCTGGAGCGTAAATCTCTCAAAACACAGAAAAAGGTAGCAACACCGGGAGGGAGGGCGAAGGCTGCAACACTTTCATTTACTGTTGCAAAAGCATAATGTGCAAATGACAAGAGCAATCGGAAATTAATGGAGGACAATACACAGGCAGCATGTTGAGGCATCGTCTTAATTATGAATGCTGAAAGCCAATTAATCCCGCTCTGCGGCACACTTCATTTTCAGATATTATTTAGTGAAACGGAAAGATGTGAGACTATGACAGCGTGGAGATACAAAGAAAGAGCAGGATGGAGAAAGATAAGCGTGGAACTCAATCAGCCCACAGCCTCTTCCTCTGCTTTCTGGATTTCTTTCTCCCAGTGGTCTACTTGTCTATGCCATGCCCCTCATCTCTCCTTTTTTTTCTTCTCTCGCCCTCCCCTGTGTCTTGCATGCACTCCTTCTGTCATGTTTCCTGCCCCCCCTGCTTTCCTCTCTTCTCCTTTCCCCTCCTCCCCTTACTCTTCTTTAGCTCTTTTTCTCTGTAATCATGTTGAACAGCTCGTACCCCCTGCCTTCGACTCTGTGGAATTACAAGGATTAAGGGTTCTTCTCTGCACACAAACACATGCATAGGTTGAGGGGTCGGCCCAGGTCATACACAACCTGATTTACCCTGCTTGCCTGACATAGATAAAGAAACTGGGGCTGTACAATTAGTCAAATTGTGCAATGACCTTGTGTGATTACTAATTCACAAAAGGGTGTGTTAAATGAATACATTTATTCTGCTAGTACTGCAGACTTTAAAGTAAAGGTGCAGGGGCCTTGAGTCGTCTTTAATTTACCACACAGATTCTACACAGTTCTTTTTAATGGAAGAAAATGATTCAGTTTGGATGTATTTCTCCAAATGGTGGTATGACTTGCTACAGTGTAGTTCAAGGTTACATGCTTTTTATTATTCACAGCAAAGCTGCAAAAAATAACTATTTTTTTACCCTGATATTAGAATATATATTCAATTTATTTGAGCAGATTATCGGAATTCATTGGAAAAATACTACGTTGCTTTATACAAAGTGCAAAACTCATTTGACATTATTATGTTAACAGCTGATCATAAACTCTCAGAAAACAAACAAATAAATGAATGAATAAAAAAAAATCACTGGTTTCCAACGATATTATTAAATATAATTAAAAATATTATATCCTGTTCCCTATTTGTGAGCAGCTCCACAAAATATGCATTAAAAAACACTGCTATTTATTTTTTATTATCTTTAATGTGCTTAATTAATTTACTCTTCATAAAAAAAATAAAAAAACAGTAGGTGGTAAAAATATTAGATTTCAATAAGGCAAAGGACGTCATGTGTGCTTACATTTACTGTAGGGATTTTTAAAACTCAAATAAACATTTAGAAAAGGCTGAACTGAAGGACGCTCATGGATGCTGATGTATAACTGAATGTAAATATAAGCTCTGTTACTTACACATATAGGTGAAGCTAGTTAAATAGAAACATAAACACTGCATCATACAAGACCTACATTAGTGAGCTGCCTTGTGTACTTCCAGCATACTATAATAATAAAATATTAAAATTATTATTTTCTTAGATCCTTTGACCAATGAACAGATACACTGTAAATACATTTATAATATACCCCATCTTGGATGTTGGACGCACTCTTCCTGTTTTTTCCTTATTTGGTCATGTTCCTGTTCTTGTTTAGTTAATTGATTACCCGATCCACCTGTGCTCCTCACCTGTCCTGATTTCTCCCTAATGTTTTCCTGTTTATAAGCCCATTCAGTTGTCTTGTCTTTGGTCCGATTATTAATGTTGTAAACGTTGTTTTGATTTTGTGTAACCTGTTCTTATCCTGTGAGCTTTTCTTTATTAAATTGCTTCAAGCTATTTACCTGTCCTGTCTTCGCCTGCCTGCAATTTCATGACAGCGTGACAATAGGTAAACTTACATTCTAGAATTTTCATTTTTGAAGGTTTTTGTCAAAAAGTAATATAATTTACTGTTTATTTGTTTGAAACAATGCACAAATACTGTCTATTTAGGAAAAGGGCTATATATATATATATATATATATATATATTATCTCAGTACTGTGCAAAAGTCTTAGGCCACTAGTATTTTCACCAGCAAAAAAACAAACAAAAAAAACAAGCCAGTGCTCCACACAGAGATCTGATCTGATCATCATCCAGTCTGTCTGGAATGACATGAAGTAACAGAACAAACTGAGACAGAAGAACTGTGGCAACATCTCCAAGATGCTTCAAAATAACCTACCTGCAAAGCTACAGTACTGTTCAATTTATCAAGTAACTTCTATTAACTAAATCAAATAAATATTTGATATTACAGCTTTTGGTAGCAGCTTCTGTTCCGAGGTACACTTGCTCATAGTTTTTCAGGTGGCTTTCCAGGTGTGTTTTTTTTAAAGCATTTTGGAGACGTTGCCACAATTCTTCTGGATTTAGTCCGTCTCAGTTTGTGATCAGATCAGATCTCACGTGGAGCACTGGCTGTTGTCAGACTCCTTGTAGAGACAATAATCTCACTGCATTATTACAATTAATGACAAAATATTTTTATAATAATGTTTGCAAAGTATAAACTGATATTTTGCTCTTGCAAAAAATGATAGAAATAACCAACTTAAAACCCTTTTTGTGTGTGTGTGTGTGAAAATACTAAGACCTCTGCACAATACTTTAGATATATATTTCTGTGTGTGCATGTGTCTTTCCGTATAATTGATTATACAAATTTCCAACAAACATATAGCCAATGCTTAATACTTTAGATTGTGCTATGTTTATGCTTAAGGCCTGCATATTTGCATATCCGGATTGTACACACCATCTTGAGTAACAGATCTGCTGTTGGGACGTGTGCATATGTGTGCGTGCATGTGTGTCTTGGAGGGGGTGTGCAGGGCAAAGATTAGAAGGTGTGAGACAGCAGATGGGTATGTCTAAAAAAGCCCAGCAGTCATTTTGGGTATACATCTAATAGGGGGAGGGTGCAAAATGATATCAAACAGATGCAGTAGCATTAATGACCATATAAAACATCTAACAACATTTATGCATACAGATCAATGTGCTTTAACACTTCACAAAGAGATAGCGCTGAGCGTTTAGGGCAGCATCGCACCGCATGACGTACCTCTGTGGCTAACAGCATACATTTTCAAATGATCATTTTCTTCTCTATCCCATGATCCTCTCTGCTTCAGAGATGGTAATAAATGGAGAGGACAAGTGTGTCGTCTTGAAGCCACCACCATATGTGGGTGTGCATTGTCTTCCATAACTTTGGCACAGATGGCGCCTACCGATGTCACAATACCACGGTATCTATTGTGTCGGCATCGCACTAATGATGAGGCAAGATGGCAAAAATGATAATGCTCAAAAAATGAATCAAGCTGTCCTCATTTGAACTGGTACCCAGAAGGGCCTTTTCCGAAGAGAAAGCAGCCAGTCCAGTAATTAACTTATATGATAATGAATGACTAATTATGCTCGTCAGTGGCCATCAGGAGAGGCCCCCCATGACCCGCTTTCTTACAAACTGTCAGTCCATCCCGTCACCAAAGGGCTTATCAAATCTTGACCCTGAAATAGATGAAAAATCTGTTCATGTTCCCCTGGAGCTTGCACACACACAAACACACATGACAGAAACAAAAAGAAAGGCCCAACAAAAGACGTTTACCACAATGCACACACATACGGTGAAAAGGGAAGGTGTGTTTATTGGTGACCTTCACATAAACCCATGTCCACTCATCTTCAAGAGGAAAAGAAAGAAGATTTCTCATGGAGTTTTCCAAAATACAAGCAGCTGTTTTTACGCATGTGCTTGTATCGTGTGATGGACCTGTCCATGCTCTGAGCTGTATGTGTTATACGTTTAAACACATTAGTCCATCTCTCAGTGAAAAAGATTTATTTGTTTACCAATGTGAGTAGACAAATGGTGAGATACAAATGCTTATAAAAGTCATAGCTGTACACTTAAAGAAATAAATAGCATGTTGACATATTTGTTTAAATTGATGAGCACTCAAATAAGCATCCAGTCATTTTAGTCCCTTGTGTAAATAAGCTTAAGTAAACTTAATTAGACTGAATGTACACTTAGTACATCTATCTTAAAACTATATTTAAAAAACTGTACTCGCAAAAAATATAATATTAATTAAATAAATGATAAAGTATGTGTACTTACAGAGATTACACTTTAATTTTTAAGTGCACTTTGTACTAATGTCATAAGAGTCTTGCTTTAAAGTATAACCCATATTAAATGAACTAGTAGTTATGAACTACCAAATCACGTTAAATACTTATATACTTTAAAAAATGATAAATAGCTCTAAAAGTGGTTCATTGGCTCGTAATCATAATGGAGGAACCACTTTAAATGCTATATGTGAACCTGATCTTATAGAGTCTTAAACCCAGTCTTAAGAGGAACCCCATTCTCCTCCTTAGATGTTAGATTACTCTACTTTTACTTAACGTTTGTTGTGAATGGGAATTTTCTACAATGACAAAAGCTGTTTTGAATCACATTTATGCTTCTCTGAGGTCAAAAGTTTTGTGTGGGGTCTCTAGAATATTTCCTTATATGTGTAAGGTTGAGAACCATGTTATCTTCAGTAAATACTTATCTTGTTTTTTAAATAATTTCCCCAGCTAAACTAAAATACTAAGACAGAGTTTAGGAATCTTTAAAACATTTTACGTGGCTTAATGGATTCTTTGAATGGCAGCAGCGTTATAGCACCTCAATCACCCCAAAGAACTACAGAAGAACCATTTGTGTGTGTGTGTGTTTGCATATTATTTATATATTAACTGTAGAGTCCTTTTCAATAATGCACTGAGATTCATATATTACAAATGTTTATTTACAAATATATTTGAATACATTATATAAATGCATGAAATAAAGATACACGACTTTTAATTGCAGTTTACTAGAAGTTCTTGTCAGTATGTCAGAGGTGCTCTTTAACCATATTTAAATATATATATACTATATTATACTATATATAAGACAATAGGAATCATAAAATTACACATAAATATATAATTAAGTGTCACGATGTGGGCTCGTAACACTCGCGCCCTCGCTTCCTCGCGAACACAGAGAACTCGGAGGCAGGAATACAATCAGAACTAAACATTTATTTAAACAAAACAAGAAAGGACGACGAACAAGCAGTGAGCAATGCAGAGTATACACACCTACATGAAACGTTAACAACGGACAACTGGGCATTGAACAAGACACTGTTTAAATACTAGACACAGTCAAAGGATAATGGGGAACACCTGGACACACTCGGCTGGTAAGGAGTGAACACTGATTACAAGGGCAGGGTTACAGATGATGAGGACAGCACAAGGGAGACAGAAGGTAAACAAACACAGAGCACATCGACAAGGTAAATAGACACACAAGAGCACATGGCAAGAAACATAGACAAAATCACAGACACAAGACATAGGACAGGTGTTACATAGCCCCCTCTCTAAGCTGTGGCGACGGAAGCTCATCCTCCATGAAGCCCACCAGGGCGGAGCGGACGGTGGAACAGCCCACCTGGGCCTACCAGGCAGCCATGATCCAAAGCTGACCAGACAGTTCATGTGCCCTCCAGGGTGGAGCCAATGGTGGAGAAGCCCACAGCGGGCTTACTGGGGAATGATAATGCTCTCCTGAGCCAATCGGACGGTTTGTACGCCCTCCAGGGTGGAGGCGATGACTGCAATGCCCTCCGGGGCAAATCAGACATTGAAAAAGACCTCCTGGTCTGAACAGTCAGAACCCGTTACTGGCGGACTGGGTACCGCGAGGACCGACAACAGCTCGACTAGCTGCGAAACCGGGACTGACTGGACTTGGCTCCTCATACCGTGATTCGGGAGTGGGAACCGTAACATGCGGACCATGCACCACGAGGACCAACCTGCAGCTCAACTGGCTGCGTGACCTGGACTGACTGGGTAGAACACGGCCCCTTGTACTGTGCTACGGGGCTAGGACCCGTTAAAACTTGGCTGGGAACAATGAGGGCCTTGTGCAGCTCGTAACCAGGTCAGACTGGACACCACACAGCCCCTCTCGCTGTGAATTCATTGGTGTAACCTATCACAATCGGAACTGAAGCCGCGAGGATGGGTAACAGCTCCTCCAGCTGTAAAACACGAACCGACTGAGCATCATACAGCACACCAGGCTGTAAAACTGGTACCGACTGGACATGAAACAGTGAACTAGGTAGAGTAACTGGCACTGACAGGGTTAAACACGGCCCCTCTCGCCGCTAAACAGGATTAAAACTCGATTTTTGCGGTTTGGGAACCGGGGGGTTTTTAGACGGCTCTGGCAACCCCGAAACCTGGATTATCCTCTGCTGACTCGGCTGCCATCTTAAGCGCGAGCGAGAATATCCCCTGCATTTTCCTCACTGCATCCAGAGAAAAGAACACTGCATCGTGAGGAAAACTCGCGAGCCATGAGTTAGGTGTGAACGCCATGGACACTTTTGTAATAAGTGCTTTTTTAAAAAGAAGGCTATGCTAAAATATACTTAGCATTCACAAAGGGTTGCCTAGAAAACCTACAATAGTGATAGTCCACAAAAGGTGGATTATGGATTATGGTGGTGGCCTTATAATGATACAGTATGAGTAGCTGATATATTTTTTGAAAAGAAAAGAAATAAGTATACCTTAGTGCTCACTACTGCCCCTCTACAGGACTAAAGGATGTACTGCAGTTCTCTCTGAAACAGGTTATAGTTAAATCAAACTACACTCTTTTCTTCCTGTCCCTTTATCTCTCTTGCTCTCACTTTCTCTCAACATACTTACTCCCTCACACTCTAATTGTGCTTATTTCTTTCAGCTATGTATTATTCACCCATCTGTAGTGCTTTCTAATGTTTTTTGCCATCTCCGCAGGGAAGCACATCTGGAGCAGAAGCACTGCACACCCACACCTCCTCTCTTCTGCAGGTGGAGGTGTGAGAAGATGTTGTGATCACAGTGGAAACTCCAGCTGCTCTTTCACGAGGTGTCATGGCTGACTCGCTCTACCTCTGCACACACAAAAAAAACATGCCACATTCTTTGAATAAGCATAATTAAACACAGAGAAAAAAGTGACTGAAAGACAGACAGCAGAATAGCGGGATAGAACTTTGTAATGGAGATAATCTGAGTTTGGTTCTTTGTTTGTTTGTGTTAATGTTATGATAATTTGATAGGTATAGCACAGATATAGGCAGTTGCTAATACTGATTACTGGTTACTTAATGTATCCAGTGTTACCTAATGTACCTATTGTTACCTTTACTTGTTCACATCATCAGCTTGTCCCCCCAAACGCTCATCAACAAAAATTTGTAAGAATTTTACATTTTACACACTTGAGGCACATCAATAGACTCATCTGCCATTTTTGACAAATCCTTAGGGTATAAATTTACTTACCACTACTATATATACAATATATATATATATATTTTTTTTATTTTTTTTCTTTTTTTTTTTTTTTCTCTTTTTTACATTAAAAGATAATTTAAGCTAAACCAAATAGCATGAGCAATTAGACCATCATTTGCATTCTTAATAAAGGAATTTTTTGTAAGAGAGAACTAAGGCTGTGTTATCTGCAAACATTAAAGGAGAAGGATTGTTTTAAACATTCATCAAATCATTTATGGAAGAAGAAATACCAAGGGTCCAAGTACATACCCCTGAAGAACCCCTCATAGTAATCTTGCTAAAATAACATAAAATAAATCAATATTTTGATGTTGTTTACCCAAAAGAGTAGTGGAAAAGGTCTATACTGTAGTACACAAAAATACATTTAAAATTGCATGCATATAATGACTTACAATTAAATCATGTAGTCAAGAGTATGACAAATTCAATGGGAATCAACTCAACAAGATTTTATCAGCAAACTTTTCTACAATACATTGTTATGCAAAAACAATTGCACTTACTTTTTTCCATGTGCCATTCTACATGTTATTCTTTTCATATATTGTCATAAATAAAAAAGACAGACAGACAGAAATATTGATATGGTCAGGGATATTTTCTGCACCCTACTTTGCATGCATGTGTCCGGACAGCACTGCCCTCAGCCTCCAGATGGTCAAGCTCCAACAGGTGCTGTCGGGTGGGGGAGGGTGAGAGGTCTGACATCTGTTGTCCATGCTCTCCAGCCCCTCACACACACCTCATCGTTATATATGCATACATTTAAATATGTATTCATCTATTCCTGATGTAGCACAGAGCTTCACAGCCGTTAAAAACAGAAACATGACATATGTTCAGTCACAAGATTTTTATCTGGCTCATAAGTAACACCCCCACATCAGCACATCAGCTCACCTGTAAAAAAGAAAAAGAAAAGAAAAGATTCATTTTATAACTTAAATGCATATTTGCTCAAATAAAAAAATCTTTTCTAAAGCGAAAATAACACCATATAGACATCAGTGCTTCTCAAACATGTTCTGGAACATGTTCATGTTTTTTCACAAAGGTCACTTTGACATGTTTCCTGATCTACAAATATTTCTCTATTATTTTGCATTTTTTTCTATTCATTACATAGTACTTTTTGTTACTGATTGTCCTTAAAGACAGCTTCACTTTCACTCGCTATGAAGACTTATTTTTTCAAAGTTCATAAGTAACAGAATGCACTTTAATTTAAACAAAAAGAAAAAAAAATCATGTTACTGTATTGTTTTATGCATATTAATAATGTAATACATTTTCATTAAAAAAAATGCAATTTAAGGATTAAGGACTTTCTATTTCAGTATCAGTGAGCTGCAAAATGTGGTTTAACACTTGTAACAGAGATATTGCACTCCAATCAATTCATTGGCACTTCATTATGTGCGTCCCTGTGTGTTAATGGCAGCTGAGCGCTTCTGTAAGTGTGTGAGGTTAGTAAGCGAACAGCCAGATGACGTGTGTCGCTCCGTGTCCTCGTTAGCACCAGGAGTCTTTGGCTAAATTGGGCAACATGCGCCTCGACTTCAACAAGCACCTGCTCTCAAGTACACAGCTGTCACTCAACGGTGTCATCAGCACCCGGAACCTCCCACCACGAGAGAACAATGGTGCTCCGAGTGAGCTTATGATCAGCACCGCATGCATCTCTTCTCACTCATCTCTCATTGCAACCCTATTTACATCTTGCCTCTGGCTAGATTCACTTTCCTATGCTTTTACAAGAAAGTATTGTTGTGGTACCATGGTACATGATATCAGATACTATGGTAATTTACTGCAACCATATAGTTCTATATGGTTACTATATGGCATGGTTTAAATTGAATGAAGTATTTTTTTTAGGCCAATGACAAAAAGTGATAAACTTGAATTGAATTAATTTTTACAATATACAAGGTGCAAGAAAACTATGGTACAGTAGTGTCTCAAAATATAGTACCATTGTATTGAACAACATTGGTAATAAAACTGTTCTTTCTTATTGTACCAGTGTAGAGTAAGAACATACATTTATGTTATAGTGTTGAAAGTGAATAACATGGCAGCAATATGCATATACTAAAGTATAGACATCACTTACAAAAAAAGTATATTGTCTAAAAAAACAAACAAGCAAACAAATTCTTTAGCTGCTATAGTAAGTAACTGGAAGATTATCGAATAAATAGTAAATAGTAATGATTTTGTGCTACAAAGCAATGATAATTAAACCTAATAATTAAAACAATATGGCAAGTAGTTTTCAATAATTAGGCAGCATTCATTGGGTTTTGTGAGCTAAAACAACTGAAAGCCAATTACATGGCAAACTTTGCACAAATGGCCTGCTTTTACATTAATATAAGGTAGTTTATTTCTCTTCCCAGCATGTAAAGAGTCTCATTATATGTTTCAGTAAACTATGAAGAGTAAAATCAGGAAGAGCTTTTGACAGATGGCATATGGAGTGTTTGTATGTATGTATATTGGGGGAGGAGACATGCTTGTTTTTAAAATAGACCATAGCTCTGACTGGCCAGTGGACAGGGATTACATTAACCAGATCAGTACTTCCATGGGAAAGCAGAGGAAGTCACTGCACCAGGACCCCGCTGCCCTCTGCAGCTCATAAACACATGTGCACACACACACACACACACACTTTTAACAGAATTACAGTAATGATTCTCAAAAATAGAGTTGCATACAACAAGACATGAGTATGAGAATAAGAACAGAATGCATAATACTATTTTAATTGTTGTTTCTAAACTAATGTATGCTGTTAATTTTCTATATGCATCACATCTAATAGATTGGCAGAAAGGTGAACCATACAGCTAAAATGCGTGGGCTACTGTATCGTATAATTCAATGCAGTGTCTTTCACTTAATTTCAAGGTCTGCACGTGAAAAGGTTAGTTTTATTCATCCTCATGTCATTCCAAACCTGCATGACTTTGGAGCACAAAAGAAGAAATTTAGAGAAATGTTGATATCCATACAGTGGAAGTCAATGGTAACCAAACTGTTTAGTTACCGGCATTCTTACAAAAAACGTTTGTGTGTGTGTCCTTGATCAGAAAATAATAAATTTGGAACACCATGAGGTTAAGTAGATGATGACATAAATCACTAGTGGATCAAACATTGTTTGCTGAATCATGAACTAGGTTAAAAAGGTTTCTTTAAAAAATAGCTTAAAAGCTAAAATTCTATGGTCAGCTTTACTATTGACCAAAACTTATTTGTCTAAGTACCTGTTTGTTGTTTAAATATCTGAGCTCATCCCTTTTTTTCCTCTATTTTCCATTTGCACTCTCTCTTCTGAACACATTCTGTCTAAAACAGCATGACCTCCATTTCCCCGTCTGGCTCGCGGGGTTTGCACAGCCCTCTGCAATATTGCTTTTAAACGAGTTCCTATAAACAAACAATTACAAGAGAGGATGACTTATCTGCCTCAATGGCTTCACTATGGGGAAGCGTTTAATTTAAGATTTCACAGTCCCCTAGAAGAGAGGACAGGGGCTAAACGAAACATACATTCACTTTCCCAAGCCCTCTAGGAACGCACAGACTCAACAAGATATACATACAAACAGAAACGCTATGCCCATTCAAACTGAGGGGGAATGTGTAGTTCATTCAGTTGTTAAGTTACACATGAATAATAATAATAAAACACTATAGGCTATAGGCTACAAAAATACATGAATACTTGACAATGTAAACAGAAGAAGATGATAATACAAAATAATCTGTAGTCTCGCCGAACCTCAGTCTTTTGTATTTATGACATTTAATAGTTCTTCTAAGCTATAACTGCAGCGAGCATTAATCTTTGTCACACGATTTATAGCTTATGGTAGCATGACCGCATAGTAAATTAAAATATAGGTCAATTTGTGGCCTCCTTTAGCCATTAAGTTTGAATGGCCACAGCAATAATATTACATTAATGGATGAGCGTGCGGACGGGAATACGAGGCCTGACAAGTGGACCCGATCAATAGATTTCAGGGTGAGTGGTGAGGTGCGGTCAACCTGAAAGTGAGTCTGAATGCTCCAGAGCCGCTGTGCAGTAATCACACTGCTGGGGGCCAGACGCTCCAATGGACTCCACTGGAATGGGCTTCATAAAGAGAGGATGGTTAGGTGGAAGGAATCTGTTTAAGTGCACTCGGTGCTCCAGGTGGAAGAGCTGTGCAATAAGGAGTACAGCTGGCAAAAATATCTTTAGGGTGCACATCAAATTTTGAATCAATGCTCAAAAAAATCAGAACCTGAGTTATCACTTATTTCCTTTATGGACAAGAAAATAATAAATACAACATGCTATTTCTAGCATTTGGAGGTTGACAAAAGAAAGCGTTATGAACTGTCAAGGTCTCGAGTCCATTCTGTGAGAATACATAAACTGATACAAAAATGTGTAACTTGAAGGCAAGTCATGTTGAATAAAAAATGCAAAGGCATGAATGCATGCATAACAACAATGTAGCATTCTGTACTATTGATTAAAAATAACTTTTTCAATACTCTATTTGAATTGTATATATTTGCTGTACAGTATAGCACTGTACGCAGCACACTGGTGTGATAATATACTAAACAAAATCAGAGAAGCACAGAAGAATGTGAATAAAATACGAGGGATACAGATTGAAAAATTAAGCATTAAGGAATAAATCGACAAAATCTCTACAATTTTTTAATGGTAAAAAACTGAAAATGCTACAGTAAAAACATGTTAAATGTTTAATGGTAAATTCCTGTTAACTTTACAAGGAAACACCGTAAACTGACATTCCCAGAATTCCCTGCATTGCATTTTTTTATTTAGATTGAATTGAATTTGATGTTTGTAACGATATGTAACAATAATAATAAAGTTTCTACGTTTTTTTGTATCAGTTATGTTTATTAGGGTTGTGTGTTACATGTAATGTTGTTAAATGAATGTTTGTTGCACATTTCAGTTGAATAATTCTTACCATGAAGGTGTTTAGTGTTTGTGTGAATGACACTGAGCACCTTCTACATATGTTACTATTTAAATGCTACTTGTGATTAGCTTAGGTTCATCAAGTGACTTTATTTTTGCATTTGGTACAAAATAGATTTCACTACTTTAATAGTTTGGTACATTAGCATAATATCAGTTATTATGGTTTATTATTAGAAATTACGGTATTTAACTGTAACTTTAACATAAAATTTTAAAACAAAAAATAGTATTTCCTTTTTTTTTGAGTTTTATTCTGGCAACCACACCTGCCAGTTTTTTTACCGTAAATTTTACAGATTATTTTTACAGTGACTTAATTGTAGCTATTGCATCAACACTGCATTAATGTTATTGTATCATCTACTGTTAAGATACCTTGTTGTAAAGTTTGTAAAGAAAACATAAATGTGTAATAAAATATTTTAAAAGTGTTTTAAATTACATAAAAAATGCATTTAAATTAATATCAATCAATCAATCACCTTTATTTATATAGCATTTTTAACAATACAAATTGTAGCAAAGCACTGAACATTATCAAATAGGAGAATAGAGTGATGGTAATGTATAATGATGAGATTAAACTATATATTTAGTAAATGCAGAGACGGTCTCTGAAATCAAAACGACGATGATCTCTAGAAATTAGGTGACCTCAGAAATGATATCAGAATATCAGAAACCATGTTGCATGATTCCATTCAGAGCTAGAGCATCAAAAGATTATTGTTGCTGTCAAGTAAATTTCAATGTTTAAATCAATATGAGAACTTCTGATGAAGTACATTCTTTTGTATAAATGTTATACAGTTTTTTGACTGTTGAGTTGTACTAACAGCAACCACAGAGAAAATACTTTACAAGATTTTCAAGTTCAAATTAAACACAAAGAATTACTTTGCACATGTAGAATGTGAACAATTTTAATATCGTTGAACAGTTATTTATATTTTTTCTGCTTTTCGAATTAGATGGCTGCTTGACCTGACAGGATAGCTAAGTCTCTGGTTGTGTTAAGCATTTTGGACTTGCTTGATCAAAGCCAAAATGATCTCACTTTTGCACATAGAGCAAAACAATGAAATAATGACAGCAGGATGACATCTAGCATCAATGGGCATTTCATTGTTACGTCACGAGATTGAAAACAAAGGATTCATATTGCTCAGACGGTTCAAAAAATTCTTTATGCATATGCACACACATATGCCCTCATATAGAGTAACACGTCTGCCCCCGGCCTGTCCTTTTGTCCTGCTATTTTATTGTCCTGTATCCCCCTTGCGTCTGGTTACCCCCGCAGCATCTGCCAAGGCTGAGCCCATTGTCCCCAACCGTGTCACACAAACAGAGCTCAATTAGGAAGCCGTACTCTCTACAGCAACACTACAGTTTAAGCCTGTAGCCTGTCATAGCACCTGCCACACACATGTCCATCACTTTGAAGGCTCTGAAACCAAACTCCTCTTCAATTACGCTGCACTAAAAATAGCATCTGTGGGTTTTACTGTGCCTGTAATGTTAGAAAGCATGTGGCATTAATTGTTAAACACTGTATTTGTGAATGTGCAAGCCCCCTGAAGGCTGACGGCCACTTAAGACAAGGTTTTGATACTAAATATGGTGAATGAATGAATCAGTAGCCATTGATGAAAAAGTGTGTGTAAGTTTGAATTGGTGGACACTATGCGTAAGGGCTGGAATATCACATGATTTTTGACAAATTGAACAGATGTTTAAACACTTGCATATTTTGTAAATGCTTACAGAGAACAAACTGCACAGTTTGTTGACAGATTGTGGAATCTGTCAGTCCCAGTCTGCAAACTGGATCTGATGTCTAGCAACAAACGTTGATTCCTCTGGACTATACATAAAGGAAAATCTTGTGTGGTGTATTCAATCCTTTGGCGAACATTTGCACTTTACATGGAATGGTGGTTCCAAAAAAACATTGTATGAAAAAAGTTAATTAAGTGGGCACATAAGGTCTATATAAGGTGTATATTCTACTTACACACAGGGAAGAAGGAGGACTCATGCAAAATGTCTTGTTTGGTGATTTTAAGGATTTTTCTCGCTTACACCGTGTCTAGACACAACAATGCAACACATTAAAAAGTATATTTTGCATGTTAATCATTGTTTTTCTTCTAAGCAGCTATGACGACAAATAGTTTCTATTTTTAACATACTGTACAAATTATTAAAATGATAACCTCAGGTACTGATTATGTGATTTATTTATTACTTGACGCATCAGTGAATATTTGTACTTTTTAGATTTTGAAATTATACTAAATAAAACATCTCGTGTGAACAAACAAGCATATTTCATGACAAACAATGCTTTATTTCCTCAGTATGCATTTGTAACTATGTTAAAATACAGGTAGTTTAATATTTACAGAATAAATGTTTATGAAGTAGATTAATGTGAGTTACATCTGGCTGTTATATTTGTTACAAATAACTTGTTTTATAGCTTCCAGAAAAAAAAGGAAAATTTAAAATTGTCTTTGCTTACTTCCATTATGACATCTCACCTTGTTGTCGTTTTCCTGAAGCATCAGAAATCTAGAAACCACATCTAAATTTGGTTTGCATTGGGTTTGATCAGACTACAAACAACTAAACAGATCTGATACCGCAAATTATTTCCAATTCAGATTTTTATTTGAAGTCTTAGATATCAAACATGCATATTATTTAACATGCACACCATTTATGAATACGAACTCTGTCGTGAACACAGAAACATTCAATGCACAAAAAAAAAGAGAAAAGGAGATGTACCTGCACGCATTGCACTGCCATTCATCTTGTCATAACAAACTTGTCAAGGTGCATTTATGTACAAGGCCAAATTCTTGCAGTAAGCGCTGTACATATAGGCCCTCAATGTTGACCTCTGACCTCCAACTACTTTCATGTGTCAGGGTGCTATGAATAGTGCCGTTAATGGGTAAACGGGGTTGCCCTGAGCTTCAATGAAACCACTGACCTCATTAACTGCAAGCATCAAATATCTATTTAAGCTTGTTTCACTGGGCCTTTTCAAATGCAACATTAACGATGAAAGACAAGGACGTTAGCAAAAGATGTGCTCCAATATGTTACAGCAATTTCAGTGGGTAAGTGATTAGGTTGTAAAAGGCATGGAAAAGTGAAAGTGACATCAAAGAGCTGTATGCATCCACATCAAAGAGTAAGAGACCTTAAAACATCAAGTGTTATGTCATGTCTTTATAACACTACTTAACATTTAAGCTCATAAAGTCTAGCAGACAAAACACAATATAGAAAAAAACTAAAACTTAACATGTAGTTCATGAAAATGTTATTTATTTGAATATTTTAGTTAGTGTGTAGTTTAGTTATTGCCCTTGTCTGGGGGTGGTTGCTAGGTTTTTTTCTGAATTACATAGCACATATATATTGGTTTCAAATAAGTTAATGCTTATTAATACGCCGTGTGTGTTTATTACCGTCAAAACATGCAGCAAAACACAATGTTTGAATAAAAGTTTTGGATGCCAAAGTTTGCTACAATAGCTAATGGACAAATAGTTATTTATTTATTTGGAACTAATACCTTTTTACAAATTATGAAGAGGGGAAATTAATTAGGAAATTTCACAAACTCAAGTAAACAGCGTGGCCTTTTGATGTAGACTGTATATTGTAACACATTATTAAAGTGATAAATCCATGAAACAGCCGAATCCAATGCTCTTTGGTGCTTGGTATAAACTGTGCACAATGAAAGACCAAATCCAATATCCTTCATATTCAGTGCAACATCAGATTGTGATTTTAACCAGGTCATAAACATAGACACTTATGAAACAGCAATTATCTTGTCATTGACAGCGCTACCCTTAATCTGCTCACAAACTTCTTGGCTTAGGATCTGCAGCTAATTAACCACACACACAAAAACAGGAACGCATTTAAATATTGATTGTCACACACACATTCTGCTCAACCACCACGCTCGAGTATTATTTGTGTGTGCGCGCGCGCGAGTATGATTATGAATATTTTAGGAGCACATTTAACACGGTGAAGCCACACAGCCTCGGAGAGGGATTTGAGCCCACTCATCAGCTAATGACCCTGGGCGCTTCCAGCAAACCTCTTCATATTTTAAAGAAAGTCGATAACACAAGCAGCCCAGTCAGCAGCATTAAGATTCATACAGACGCCACGGGACCTGAAAAAAATTAATAACACGCGTGCCTAACAATCCATCCTGTGATTTAGAGCAGGACTGAACCCCTCTGCTCAAGATGCAAAGTGGTAATGAAAACACATCCAAGATGAATTCTGAACACGCATGCTTTTGGCACTTTACCTTCACACATGGAGAAAAACAAACACTGTAGTCTCTTTTCTAAACTATGCTAGCCAGTTGTAAATAGTTTTTTATTTGATTTATCTGTGATTTGTTTTAAGTTTAATAAATTACCTTTTAATAAATGTGTGTTGAAGGATTCCTGGCTTGCTCACCATTTTATTTATTTATTTATATATTTTGATTTATTTCTGATCGGCATTTCTGATGCTCATCCTGCAACAATAAAAAATAAATGAAAAAAATAGTTGGAAGAGGCACTCAAGCTATCTACCACTCATATTATATATTCATGAGGACGTCACTAAATCAATTTTAACAAATGAATAATAACCAGAACTACAGAGTCTGTTATCAAGCTAGTCACCAGTGTGCAAGAAGGAAATGCTAAAAGAAAAGTGCAAATCCTGAGACAAAACAACACAACCCGAGGAAAATAGAGCTCTCTTTCATTCTCTCTAGCTTATCTCCTTTTCAAAGTTTGCCCTCAGCCACATGCAGTCGCAGCATCATCTCTACAGCAAAGCTGGGCCGCCCTCCCAGAGAGGCTAGACAACATATGGTACCGTCTCTCAACACAGAGTGGTGTGACAGTCTCACACAAAGACAGCAAGACAGAGTAAGAGGAAAGAAAAGACAGAAGTGCTTGGCTAGGTCAGAGAAGAGGAAATAAGAACCTGCCGTAAGAGGAAGTAAGGCTTTGGTGATTTATTCATTCAGCTGGCATCATCGTCACACTCTACTTCATCCTGATAGAAGTTAATGCATCTTTAGTCTCACAGAGCAAGATTTTTTAATTTTAGTATAAAGTATGGACCATACACCAAGAATAGTATAATAATATATAATATAATAATAATATTTCTAATTCAGTCAGAGAAGTCCAAACTACAACTACACAACAATACAAAGAAATTAAACTATTGGAAGCACTTTCAGATAAAAAAAAAAAAAAAAAGAATCAACCAACCACAGTTGTCTTTGCTCCACAGTTCCACAGTGTAAGTGCGCATCAAATTTGTTTTCCAAGTTCTTGATTGTTGTGCATGTTTTATGATATCATTACACTGTATTCAAAAGAAATAAAGCTTTTTTATCCACTGAAGTGACTTTTTTCAGTCCTAAAAATTACAATAAAATTTTTAAAATGACTAAAAACTCATTTATTAATACATAAAAAAGTCAAGAACTAGGGAACTCTGCAACAGTGAGAATTATGACCACATTCTATTTGATTGGTTAGTTGTGAATAACCTCAGACTAATCAATGACCTGATAGCCATGAAAAGATGGTAGCCAAATCTACAATCTAGTGACTGTGCATGACAGATCATCATTGATTTTCATGCACAAGCTTGGCATGTGGTGCCGGGGTCAGATCCGCCTGTGTTCTGCCATCTCCCTCCAAATGCAAATAAAGTATGAACATCTGATAACAACGTGATGTGCAAAAACAGCCCCAAAACACTATCCGCTAATTCCAAACAAACCTCCGGCAGCTTGTTTTTTGCAGTGACTTGCAGAACTAGTTCAGGTCTAAAGAGGACATGCTGCCTGGAAGTTGGAATGGGAAAGCCCTGATTGTCTCTCCCGTGCAGTCATTTCCGTTGCCTTGAAAGAAAGCAAAGAGAAAACAGAGTGGATCAATAACTCATTAGAGGGAGACTATCAGTAAACTGGAGTGCCATGAGGACGGTAATGGCCAGAAGAGACTGACTGTGAAATACCACTGCAGGGCAGAGCAAACAGGCCAATCTGTATTTCAAATATCGGTCCTCAGCAAAACAGACATTCATGATGAATATGATTAGTGGCTCCGTATGAGGACTTCTGCACAAAACATAATTTTTCTCACACCATTTGTCATACAGACATTACTCCTCAAATTATGTGGTTTATTAAACATTTTCTATAATATTTCTAAGCAACTGGACAACCATACACTTCAAACTAGAACTTTTGGGTTTGACCTGTAAAGCTATTCAGGTGTGCTCCAGTATCAAGTGCACTTAAGTCCAGCTAATCTGTACGGTTTATGTGAACTGTTACTTATTACAGTTAATATAATATCTGGTCTGAATCACAGAAATGAACCAATTTTGATGGCAAATAATTTGCATCTTTGCATGCTCCTGTTTATATCTATTATAGTAATATTGTATTATTGTAACAGTACTATATAATTTCCAAATCCATTTCCTTTGCTTTTCTTGCAAGAAAAAGAAAAAAGACAAACACAAGTCAAAGTGACAAAAACATGAATAAAACAGTGAGACTGACATGTCGTATTGAGGTGTTACAGTGGTAAACAGCTGCTGCTAGAACTTACAATGGTATAAACGGACTATATAAATATACAAGAACTCAGACCCAGAAGTCTGCAAAGAAACCAAAAGGACAGAGCAAGGAGGTTGAAGTCAAACTTGTAATGGGACAAATTGTGATAACAGCTAAACATAAGAAACGACTTAATCCTTGGAACACAATGTTTTAGGGGTGGCCTAAGAACCACTCAACAACACACTAGGATTGCAGCAGCAGTTTTGCACAGAGAGGCATATATTAGTAATTTCTGTTTTCAGTCTGTATAACTTTGAAATCAAGTGATAGTTTGAGCCTCAGTCTGATTGAGAACTGTTTCTTTAATTCTATCTTGCTGCATCAGCTGAACACCAGCATGGGGCCCCATATGTGCATCTCACACTCTGCTCCCAGTGGGCACAAGCTTTGGGAACCGATACTGTCCACACATCTGCTTGGCTGCCAATACTGCCAACTTCCACTTCCATTGCCATGGTTATTGGGGAAGCCCGGCTCCCTCCTCTCCATATAGGCTGGCTAACGCAGATAATGTTAGAGGTCTGCTACACGACCTGAGCTCGACAGGACCCAACAAACTGTTTTGTGTCAGACTGAATTCTTTCATTTATAACTATAGGTTGTTGAATTATAAAAAAAAACATAATTCTATATGATGATTCAATTAAAATCACAAGGTCTTGTTTACGGTTTGGGTTTAATTTTACCTTTAAATCACACTCCTGACAAAATGAAAAGAGAAAGTAAGATTGATATATAATGCACATTGTTTCTCTATTATTCTCTAACCAGATACAAGATTTTTGCCTAATGACCATAAAAAATTCATATTGCTGCTGATTTATTGAGTTATGTATGTTTTTTATGTTACTCTGTGCCTCTCACATTCAAATCAACATTGACTTGAAATACACAAAGACACAATTACGATCAATGCTTACACACCACAAGAACTAAATGTCAAACCATGCCAGCACGATTTCACTGTTTTAACAGCAGAATAACTCCAGCATATGAGTCCTGAAGGCCAGCCCTGTTCCTGACATATGCTCTTGGAAGAGGGTAGACTAGAGTAAGGTCCAGTGTCATGTCTGCAGCGTGCATTTCCCTGTCCCGCATGGTGAGGATCGCTTATCCCCCTGCAACTGCACATATGCTCGGGACATGGAACAGTTGGACATGGCCGTGGGCTAAACTGGGTCAGGCTGGCACAGATGGAGCTAAACTCCCAGTGGGTCACCAGAAGCTGAACAAAAAAGAGAACTGCTGTCTTTGAATCTTGACAGATATAATCTGTCTCCATTGAAGAATACCTAAAAACAAAACCTGTAAAGGAAATTTTATCCAATCTAGGCCGCGTGGCTCTGAGGATGTCAGGGCTTAAAACATAACGGATGTCTACTTCATTTAAAAACAAAGCTTGACATGTTTTTGTCAAAAGTGCTGCTTGATGTTGCCTTAGCTGCTCCACTCTGATGTAAGTACAACCTCCCTGTCTCTCTTAAATAGAGCAGAGTTCGTTGTTTTATTAAAAGGCTGCGATGTCTTAGATCCTCTGGAGGTTTCGCAACTTTTGCAAAATTTAAAGAACATGACAGTTACCCCTGGAGAAACCAAATGATGCTTTCCAAATGATGAAAGCTTGTAACTGCTTTAAAGCGCTGAACCACAGTCATGGGGAAAATCCTAGCATGGGAAGGCCTCATGGTACATGTCTTAAGCAGCAGTCCAGTGTAACCACACATTTTGGCACAGATGGAGAGCAGTATTAGGGAAGCTCGACACAGTGAATTCTGTATTTCATACCCAATACAACAAATGTTACAGAACAACAACATGGTACATGAGAGGGCCCAGCAAAGAACCTTGGGGAACTCATAGGGAATAATCCAGTAGGTGGGTCTTTCTTTCATATATTATTGTCATCAAATTCCTTAAAGCTTGTTAAGGACTAGAAGATAAAGTTTTCTTCTCACTTTTTCATGGTTTGTTGACAAAGAATCACCAAAAACAGTTTCCTGAAGTTTCTTGTATAATAGAGTACAAAGGTTTCCATGTGATAATGTTGTGAACTTCCTCCCGAGACCAGATGCCCAGCATTGAATAAAGTAAGCCCAGATGCAGACTTGTCCTCCTGTATACAAATTGTCCAAGTATGCAAAGCATTTGTTTGTGTGCCATGAGTCTAGCATGTGTTTACACAACTGTATCTCTTGGAAAGAAATCAAGTTTGCAGCTGCAGCACCAAATAATTCATCGCCCGCTCCGCGCCCAGGAGAAGCCACAGGTAGTTGATGAAGTGGCAGTGCCAAGCATCCCAACTGGCATAGACAAAGCGCAGCTGCTGAGAGTCAACGCAGCCAGATGCCGCCGTCAACGTGCCATGTGTTCTAAGAGGGGCAAGAGGGGGAGAGTGAGGCGCTTGCCAAGGCATTCTCATCTGGTGCCAACCTGACACATGTTTTTGGAACACCCCTTGATTTCTGTTCCCCACTCACTCTCCGAATCTTTCAAAAAAGAGGGGGCGTTTCTCTTCTCCCACAGTTTTCAGCGAATTTTGGGCCAACCAAATGGGAAGCTGGCGCCCACTGCCGGACGTGTTACCTGCTAACACCGTGACTGAGAAGATACCGAGCTGGCGGATAGCCATTGTAGCTACGCGTCAAATATATGCTCACCGGTTTACCTTCTGCTCGCCAGTCACCCTTCGGTCTTCTTTCCAAACCAATCGGATTGATAATGAGCGAATATGTTTGAAGAGCAGCTGGAATTTCTAAATTCATGCCAAGAGCATGAAGGGATCCGAGCCTGGTTCCGTTAAAAAGAAAACCACTGAATTCCTCACGAAAGAAGAAGGACATCCTCAAAATACCTACATCACGTGCAATACAAAGCGCCAACGATCAATGATCTGTTTAAGGCATTTAAAGCCTTAAGGAGAGTGTTCTCGCCTTCCAGCTCTTTCTGTGGTGGTGAATGGATCCTTCGTTGACGATACTACTTCTCAAACTGGAGGGGAGATTCTCAGACAAAGCTTTCAGTTTGCAGGAACATGCCATCCCTATTTACCACGGAGGGGTTTAGGGAAGTGAGAACTTTTTGAATGAGTGCCATGTCTGAACAATTCTTATTTGAGGCCCGCGACTGCCAGCTGGTGGCTAAGTGTGCCCGTGCTGTGAGCTTATGCCAAAACCAGTTGGCATGATGAAGCTTGGGTGAGAACAGTGTGATGGCAAAATACATGCTTAGATGTCAATACTCACCAACTTCAGTCCATCTGTCTGTTTGCCTCATCCTTTTTTCATACTAGTATTGTGTACATGTATGTGTTTTAAAATTTTCTGCAAAAATTATCTATTTTTTAAACCTTTATTTTTGTTATTGAATTGCATTTTTATAATTTTGTATATATCTAAATGTTACATGACAGCTAAAGCCAGCATTTTAAACGATAGCATCCATATCACTAAAACAAGATACTTCTTGACTATTTTGAAAACCAAGATACATTTTAGTTAATGTATTATTCCATTATTTATAATCGAACCTAAGTTAAATGCTAAAATGTCCTCTGAAGATATTGTTGTGGCTTTCAAACTTCAAAGCTCTTTGATAACACACAACAAAAGTATCCGAATCAAGAGCGTGGAAAATAAAGGTTCCGCTCTGCTTCGATTTCCGCTCGGATTTATTTAAACGGTGCACGGCATCCAGAATGACTTTTGGTAAGAAACGTATTATTCAGTGTGTTGTTTGAGAAAGGTCTTGTAGTTCTGTTACGATTTTATGCATAGCGAGCTCAGAAAACATTCTAAACAATAGTATTTCGAGCTGTCCACCACCGTGCGTCTTCAGAAATGTTAGAAATGTGTGATAATATGTTGTATGGACACTACTTGAACAGTTGTTTTCATATATTTTATTATGTTTCTTAGGTTATAAGTCTTAGGTTGTGTTCCACTATGCTACTTGTAAAAAATAAATGAACGAATGAATGAAGGAAGATTTTATAAAAATAATAATTTGTATTTATGTAATGATATTTTCCCCTAATATTTGGTAATGTGTTCCTCTGACTTTATCAAGTAATGTGACAAGGAGAAAAGAAAATCATATCCAGTTTTAAAGAAATGATTTAAAAATAATAATAATAATAATAACGAACGTTATGCTGTTTAAAGAGGCTTGGGTAATAATTTTTCATTAATATCAATGAATTAAAAGACATTTATTTTTGTCTCATGAAAGGAAGCTTGGGAATTCTGAGCCCCTATAAAAAAACCTATGAACTTATAAATAGAGGCTGAATTTCTGCTTTCTATTAATAAGTGCATGCACATATTTGTTTAAGAATGTTTAAGGATTTGAAAAGTGAACTTGTACAAACTGAATTTATACTTATTTGTTGTATGCAAATATGACATGAGCATGCTTGAAATGTATGAGCTGCCACTAGGCACAGCCAGATTTGTGTTGTGCCAAAAAAAGGATTTTTCAACATTGCAGAATGACTTGTTTGGAAGCCTCAGTTAGAAAAGAGATAAATTCAGTAATGTTTTAGAAAAAAATACTTTATAATTATTGTATACAATTAAATATGAACATAAAAATCAAGCTTTATAAATATTGCAATTTCTATTTTTTTTTTTTAATACGAACACAAATAGATAAATAAAAAAGTAGCTATGTATTGTAGTTATGTAAGGGCCTGTGGAAATGTTGACATGTAAAAAGGACATGTAAAAATCTTGTGTAGGTAATGTCCTTTAATTGGCTTATTTTTAATCCTTGTTTTCTGTTGTATGCACTGTATATTACCTACTTTTGTTTCATTTTGTGTCCCCAAGTTTAGACTGATGACAAAGATTGTGGACAGCTCCTGTACAATCCTACGCTATGCTGTCCTTGCACACTGTCTCCATCTGGAGCAGCTCTTCAAGTTCGTCTCACTGTAGCGGAGGCAGAAGAGCCCTGAAGTGGCTGCTGGGAAATGTCGAGCAGAGAACATTTACGTCATCCAACCTAAAAATCTCTTCTGCTGTAAGGAGAGCTGCTCCTGTTTTCTCCCGAGCTTCTGCGCATGGAGACAATGTGGCCATTACGGATCACAGTGGGAGCCACACCTACCGCTCCCTCTACAAAAACAGCAAAAGCCTGGCGGGGCTCATTACTAAAGCACTCACCTGTCAATCAGGAGACCTGCAGGGCAAGTGCATTTCATTCCTCTGTGCCAATGATGCATCCTACACTGTGGCGCAGTGGGCGGCCTGGATGTGTGGCGGCATAGCTGTGCCCCTCTACAGGAAGCATCCTCCAAGTGAGCTGGAATATGTCATCTCAGACTCCCAGAGCGAGCTGCTGGTAGCCGGACAACCTTTCATGGATACCCTTGAGCCCTTGGCCCAGAAACTAGGGCTGCCCTGCCTTCAGCTTCCCGCCACGTCTAGCCTAGATACTCTGCAGTCTGAGGACACACAGATGATGCCTGAAGAGAACATCTCAGACTGGGCAGAGAGGCCAGCCATGCTCATCTACACAAGCGGCACCACAGGCAGACCGAAAGGAGTGCTTCACACTCACGGCAGCCTCCAAGCCATGGTAAATAAGTATTTATTTTGTGACCTTGGACCACAAAACCAGTAGCACAAGTATATTTGTGTCGCATATGTACAATATATTTGGCATAAAATTCTTACCAATTTTATTCAAATTCACTTTTTCGTGTCATACAGGTTTGGAAAGACATGAGGCTGACTAAACAATAACAGTAGTTTAATCACAAGGATTAATGTGTGTTAACATTAGTGTTTCCCTTGATGGTATCATCTAAACCAAAATCATGCTGCACAACATTGGATACATTTATGATATATTCATGACACAATATAATCAAATGAGAAGACCAGGAGTTTTACGTTCTCTGATATTGGAACAATTGTTACATTATTTAGTTTATATTAGTTATTTAGCTGACAACTCTTTTAGTGTGAGATGAATAATAGAGGCTGGATGAGGTTTGATGAGAGCTTTAGCTGTGGAATGAGAACCCCTCCTTCCTCTGATGTCATTGCGTTCTTTTACTTTTGTTTCACTTCGCCTCTCTGATGATTGTTTCATTTGATGGGCTACTCAAGGCAGTGGATTTTTTTGACCTGCATTTCCAATAGGGTGGAAAATTAGATCACTCTCAATTAAGGGGGATCCTCTTCGGACAAGCTCAAGTGCCTGTGTTTCACAAAGACTGGACAGAGCTGCCACTGGTCAACTGTTCATCATTCTCACTATTCCCTACTGTAGTAGTATTTTAAACGTTATAAGCTACATTTGAATAGTATGTTTTTTTTAATAATTATTATTTTGTATTATATATAAATGCATGTTTTCAATAAGTGGATTTTTCAAAATCTGTGCATTTTAGATAATTTAATTAAGAATTTATATAGCATATTAATTACTTATTCCCTGTCATAGAGTATGGGTACATCCATAAATGTGTTTTTTCGTGAACTGCATTGTTTAGAGTATGTTTACCAATTCAAAGATCATTTTTTTCATTTTAAAATAATGGCTTAATTTAATATTAAATTAAAACAGTACTGTCCATAGATATCAGAAAAGCAATCAGTAATGCACTTTATATTAGATACTATGCATTTACATCAGAAAGCAGGTACAATGTATTTATTGTGTTCATATTTTATTGCAAAACAAAATGAAATTTTATTTAATGCTGGTAAAGAACTATAAATGTAATAGACAGGTGAATTTTAGTCAAAGTTTGATTGTAGGTTATGACACAGATGTAGATAACTTGATAAATAATACTCAAGCAACAGAGCATTGTGGTTGAGTGTACACGTTTTGACCTAATTCAGGACTGCGTGATTGTAAGTGCATGCAGCAGCCCAGCTGCATGTGGTAAATAATCATGTTCGTGCCACAGCACAATGGAAACTGAAGAGTTGGTTGTGCATCATTTAATCCTTTTTAACTCAAACAGTTATTATTGATTCACATTGCTGATTTAAAGGTTTTGAGCACAATGGTTTTGGCCTGTTTCTTTGTGCCCAGTGTGATTGTCCCATGCTTCATACACGTGGACCATGAAAACACTCAGAAGCACCTGAAGATCAAAATCTCTGTTTCTTGCCTTGTAGGTTCGGGGTTTGGTGTCAGAGTGGGCATGGAATAAAGATGATGTCATCCTGCACACGCTGCCCCTTCATCATGTGCATGGCATCGTAAACAAACTGATGTGCCCACTCTGGGTGGGTGCTACCTGCATCATGCTGCCAGAGTTCAGTGCTCAGAAGGTACCAGCCATGCTCCCACTACATCAACCACAGTTTCTTCATATAAAGTATAGATCCTACGTCTGTTGATTTAACAAATGTCATACTTTATATTTTAGGTGGTCTTAACTACTATGTGTTTAACCATTTGGTCATACATACAGTTATCTAATGCAATTATGCTTATACTTTTTATTTTATATCCAAAAACATTTGTAGCTGCCGCATGGATATCATCTTATTACGGTGGCACAGTCCAAAATATTACAGTTTTTATAAATATACGGTAATAATTATTACTAATGAATACAGCAATTATAACAAGTATAAATTAATGTTCTGGGTCGTCTACTACTTAATTTATATGTATCACATTTGTAACATACATTCAATAAGCACTCATCCCTTTGGACACAGAAATGCAATATAATAGTTCATAAGTATACTTGAGGGCTGTTAACATCCGTTAAAGTTTTACTTTATTAAAATTTTGTCATTAATCACTTTACCCAAATGTCGTCAAAAGCTTTGTTTGTCTTCAGAACACAATTTAAGATATTTTGGATGAAAACCAGGAGACCTGTGACAGTGTCAAGGTCCAGAAAAGTATGAAAGACCTTGTCAGAATACTCCATCTTCCATCACTCGTTCAATCTGAGTGTTATGAATCGACAAGAATACTTTTTGTGTGCACAGAAAATTAAATATAATGACTTTATTCAACAATTTGTCTCATCTGTGTCTCTCCGCATCACTGTAGCGCCATTTTGGAGAATATCTGCTGAATGCAAACTGTGTACTCTTTTCTGTGTCAGCCGCGACACAGAAAGAATATGCTGTTTTCATTCAAATCAGACCATAAATACACACCGAAAACATATCCTTGAGTTGAGGCATACAGAAACTATTGTCTTTGCATCAAGAAATACAGATTGAACCACTGATGGATTTGAATTATCATTGTTCTAAACCTTGGTAAAGCTACATTATCAGAATTTGACTCCAGCAAAACTGGAATATTGCATAAATATTGCAAATAAAGTACTGTTTCCATCTGCGAGACAATGAGGGAAAAAATACTCACTTCCTGATAAACTGCCGCTGAATATCACTCAGAAAAAGGTAATTTGCTGCTTAAGGAGAGTCTTTTTTCATATATAATACATGATTTGCTTCTCAGAGCAAGCTACAAAGCATGTGCTCATGCTATCTTGCTTTCGGGGGCAGATTCATGCTCTTTGGAAATGCAGTCCTGAAAAATAGTTCTGGGAGGTAATTATACCGAACCACTTTGACTTGAGCATTTCAGAACGACCAAAACAGCATTTCAGATGTTTAGCAATGAATGAATGACACATTTTAGTCCAGTTATGCTGCCCCACTGCACATGACTTTGTGTTTCCATCGTAGGTTATGTGCATATTGTCTTATTGGATAAAAAAAATTGAGCAATGGTAATTTCACCACCATTTAAGGCCTCCAACACAAGACCAAAGTTCATCACCAAGTAAATCAATCCCACCTCAAAAGAATAATTTAGACAACGTTGAAGGAAAAGTAAAAGTGTTCTAATGACAAGATTCACAAATATGCTTTAAACCATTCAGCTTTCTTGCCAGGTAGGCTTCAATGAATGTACATTACCGTGACTGTGTTTTCCATTTATTTTTGCAAACTGGAATGATTGTTCCACAAAGGCATTTTATTTGTTCCATTATGCGCTCACACAGTGCAACTTTCTGAGGGCAACATTGCAGAAGTCGTGCTGCAAGCGTCAGTGAGTGGGGGCGTCATCCTGGCTCCCCTGGGGAGGAACTCATGAGACCTGCACAATGAAGTTGTGTGTAGCAGGGTGGAGGAGGCTGCTGATCACCCTTATCGGGTACTTGTCAGAGGGATGCGCTAATTGTAGCCCTGTTGCTGCGTGCCAGTGCTGCAGGCGTCAATACCAGGACTCAGGAACTGACAGGCTCTGGCTGAAACCTCTGTGTGTGCGTAAAAGACAGCCCGGACTGTCACAGCAAGCGCAGAGTTTGCGTGATGGATTGCCCAGTGTAGCTTTGTATCTGGCCACGCCAACTCTCGGTAAAGGCTTTAGAAGCAGATCAATGGATGGCGTGACATTGAGGAATGATCCGCGTTTTGTAAAGGGAGGGGGCTTACGGCAGCGAGCGAGCAAGCGGAAGGGCTTTAAGGTCCAGGAGAATTTAATGGGAGTCAAGGATCTGATTGACAAGAAAGGTCTTGAGAGGACACCAGAGAAAAAAGACATTTGGGACAACAAGAAAGTTAGATTCTCTGTTTTCCACAGATATGACCTTGAACGCACATGTTAAAAAACAAACGCCTTCTTTGAGGGATCAAACGCTTTCTTTGCCACAAGGGTTTTATTATTTACAACATGCGGTTCAGTAATTTTTAATGAAGCAGAAAAATCAATATTTGAGCCACCATTACTTTGGCTTGGAGTTGTTTGAGTGATGAGTGCTCATCTCGGTTCTGGTGGGAGCAAAACATGCGTGTAGATGAATTTATTGTGGTATGGATGCATTAGACAGCCTGCAGTCAGAGATTCTACTATTATTAATGATGGGATGTAAAAGGTTATCCATCATGTGATGGTGCAGGGTGGGTGTTTTCTGCATGTATGTTGCTCATTATTGGATTTCGGTGTGTTTGTCTGAGACTGGGTATGTAGTTTTGCAGATACATTTGCTTTGAAAGAACAACCGAGTTAAAGACCCTATGATATGAAATTTGTAGTTTTGTAGTGTTAACTCTGAGACATCTCCATGCTAGTGTACTTTGTAGAGTGTAGATTGACAACGAAAACCTTTTAGCAGACACCTTTAGAAATAGTAATCGAAAAATTTTCAGAAAATGTATTCAAATCTTTGCTCAACAGAGTCTTATAAGAGCCTTACTATGTATTTCACCCCAAGATAATGCTCTCTTGAGTGTCACTTTCCAGTAATTTCACTTGCCTAAAGTGCCCCTATTATGGGTTTTGAACGGTTCATATTTTGGTTTTGGGAGTACCAAACAACAGTTTGACATTCATTCAAGGCCAAAAAAGACTTTCATTTTCTTATAATATGCTTTTTTTTTTTACCTTATTTGTTCAATGACTCCCATAAGATTTGTTCAACGATTCCTTTTTTCCACAAACTCATCCAGTGATTGTTTGATTTCATTTAAAACAGTGTTTGTGAGCTTTTAGCTCTCCAAAAGCGGCACCTAGTGACAAAGAATGAATTTGCATTTTCATTCAGGCCAACAAGTGGGTGAGCAATATGCTAATGTTTAATTTTGACTTCAACATGAAACAGCTTTTGGACTTTTAAAAATGACTAATTTCAGTGGTTCAGACTTGACTCTTTCTTTTGAGAATCAAAAGCTTTATACACTGTGCACTTTTTAAATGTAAAACATTGGAGAGTGTTTTCATTCATTTAGAGCTGTGTTACACACTGCATGAAAGGTCATTTTCAAAAATCCATTATAGGGGCACTTTAAGCAAGTCTGTGATCATGGATTTTCCAGGTTAATGTGTAAACTTAATACTGTTTTCTATAATAAGTCCATTCATGTATGTCCTACCCCATCTTATTTCTCGTTTAAAAATTCGCAAACACCAGAAACCTTGTTTGTTTATTTATTAAGTTTTTTTTATTTGAACTTTGACTGTATGTGCTATAGCGATCAACAAGGGCATTTGGAAATTTGAACTACAGATGCACCAAGCGGCTGTCCACGGGACAGGAATCAGTTAGTTTTCCACATGATCGGCCCACACTCAAGAGTACACTACACAACTGAATGAATCTGCCATTTGAACAAATCGGTTGAATGAATGACTAAATGACTCACTCATTAAAACACTCACTCATTTGCTGCCACCTACTAGTGGTTTGGTTGCATATTAATCTTAATCTGTTCAGCTTCTGTTTCCTCTGCAGTGGAAAAGTGGAGTTTGTAGGTAACTGTTTCTTATTATTCTAACTGATCTAACAAAGTAAGAATTTGATGTGAAAAATTTTACTTACTTTTACCTTTAGTCATTTAGCATGCACTTTTATCCAAAGTGACTTACACATGAGGACAATGGAATCAATCAAAATGAGCAAAAGAGGAATGATATGCAATATACATTGCTATAATTGCTATATACAATGCTATAACATTTAATTAGGTTAGGGGGAAAATTATATTTATACACACAGTGGGCAATGACATCTCTTTTGTTATAACTAATTTCCTGTTTGTAAATGCTGTCTTAGAACGAAAATCACAGTTGGCCAAAAGATCTGCAGGTCACACTTAAAAAGAAATGGAGAAAGGAATCAGCATAGAAAAATGCAATCAGTGCGTCTGTAATTTAAAAGAACGCTCTACTGTGTCTGCCAAAATGTGTTGTTACACCGTCTATGCAGTGTCCAAGAGTTTGACTTGACCTTCAATCCCACAATGCAAAGTACTTGACTTGACCTTTCATTTCAGTGCGATGAATGAACAGCTAAAATTTGCACTCCTCCTCCCCCCCCATTTTTTTTTTGCTACTTTATGTAATACTCTTTATTTAATTAATTTGTTCAAGTTTCAGAAACTTTGGGTATTTTGTTACATGTTTTTCTTCAGCTAACAAATTAATTGGCTGAAGTCTGCAAAAACAATTTGACAAGTTTTAGCTTATTGTCAGGAACATCTCCAGACAAAATGTGCCAGTTTTTATGAGAATTTGATGAGCAGCCTGTGCATGACAAGTTTACACACATACATAGTGTACTTTGAAATAAACAATATAAAAGTGCAAAGTAATTCATTCGATTTTTTGTTGGGGGGGGGGGCTAATGAAATGAAAAAGAGAAACTAGAGCAAGTTGGGTACCAGAGTGGAGAGGAGGAGGTGTGGTGATGAGAGATGGGTTTTTGATGATAAAAGAAGTGTCACTCTCTGTGTGTGTGTGTGTGTGTGTTGGTGGGGGGGGTTGATGGAGAGAGTGCGAGACAGCAGGAATGATAAGAGCATGGAGGTACTGAAGCAGGAAATAATGAAATGGAGAGAGAGAGAAAGAGGGCGGGGGGAGATGTGTGCCTCCCAGGGGGGACAGAGCCAAGGAGAATCTGTCATTCACCTTCAATTAATTCACGCGTTTCTCCCACTGTGTTCTAAAGGTGCAGCCAGGCGTGCCGCCCGACTGTGAGACTGTGTGTGTGCTTGTGCAAGATGAAAAAGACAGAATTGTTATATTGTAACTTTTATGTGTGAATCGTACACATTTATGTTTGATCATCCATTGTACCACCTTTCATTCTCATGTGTTTGTGTGTCGTACAATGAAAGTATGTGACTAAAATGAGAGAGTTAGTGAGTAAAGTTAGATGCTCTGTAATTGATTTGTGTGTCTGCATGAGAAGTGTGTTTATATCGGCGGTTATGCTGCTTGTCTACTTGCATCTGTTTCCGTCTGACAGACTGGGACGAGTGTGAGTGTGTGTGGCATGTATTGGGTCTGCCGTCCTTCACTATGCTTCACGCAACACATTCATCAAAAGCAGAGAAACGCTGCAAAAGCCCAGTGTGTCCTGCATAGTGCACTCTTCACTCTGACCTCAATAGTAGCTCTACAGGGAATTTGAACTGTTTCTCTTCTGCTGTGAATCACGCTGACCTTTACAAATCTATACTCGCTTTTTCCTTTTTTAACAACATTCCTCCAGTCGACAACCTTTCCCCCCAAGCTTATACAGTCACCAAGACAAATAACACTAGGGATGCACAATCAGGGAATTAATCAGTATCTGTAGTGTTTATTTATTTTTATTTTTTTTAAATGTAATTAACCATCTGATTAGGCCGATACTGAAAGCAAATAATAGCAGGGTTGTTATTTAGTTAGGTTTGTTTTTTTTTTAGCCAATTTGGATATTTTTGGTTATAGAACACTATTTTTCTATGTTTTGATACTATTTTTTAATGTTTGATTATACCTACTGTGAACTAAGCGGGTCTGTAAAAGCTGCAGAAAATATATTCCCATTCTTTTCGGCAGCAACTGGCAAAATCCTGCAAAGGTTTTGTCCATTTGTTTTTCAGTTTGACCTACACAATTTTTTTTAATTGATATTTGAATTTCACTTAAAATTATTATTATTCATTGTGAGAAGTTGCTATCTTTTAAATGTGTGTGTGTGTGTGTGTGTGTATATATACACTCACCTAAAGGATTATTAGGAACACCATACTAATATGGTATTTGACCCCCTTTCGTCTTCAGAACTGCCTTAATTCTACATGGCATTGATTCAACAAGGTGCTGAAAGCATTCTTTAGAAATGTTGGCCCATATTAATAGGATAGCATCTTGCAGTTGATGGAGATTTATGGGATGCACATTCAGTGCAAAAAGCTCCCGGGACGGACATGGTCAGAAAGATTGCTCAGGTAGCCCGTGGCATTTAAACGATGCCCAATTGGCACTAAGGGGCCTAAAGTGTGCCAAGAAAAACATTACACCACCACCACCAGCCTGCACAGTGGTAACATGGCATGATGGATCAATGTTCTCATTCTGTTTACGCCAAAATCTGACTCTACCATTTGAATGTCTCAGCAGAAATCGAGACTCATCAGACCAGGCAACAATTTTCCAGTCTTCAACAGTCCAATTTTGGTGAGCTTGTGCAAATTGTAGCCTTTTTTTCCTATTTGTAGTGGAGATGAGTGGTACCCGGTGGGGTCTTCTGCTGTTGTAGCCCATTCGCCTCAAGGTTGCACCTCTAGCATCAACAAGGCATTTTCACACCATTTTTTGTAAAGTCTAGAAATGGTTGTGCAGTAACTGAGCAGATTGTGAAATACTCAGACCGGCCCGTCTGGCACCAACAAACCATGCCACGCTCAAAATTGCTTAGATCACCTTTCTTTCCCATTCTGTGTGACCTCCATTCAGACCTGGACTGAAGCATCCGTCAACTCCTGGACAGTCTGTGGTGCAACATGGCATTGGTGGATGGAGCGAGACATGATGTCCCAAATGTGCTCAATTGGATTCAGGTCTGGGGAACGGGCGGGCCAGTCCATAGCATCAATGCCTTCATCTTGCAGGAACTGCTGACACACTTCAGCCACATGAGGTCTAGCATTATCTTGCATTAGGAGGCCAAGGCCAATTGCACCGGCATATGGTCTCACAAGGGGTCTGAGGATCACATCTCGGTACCTAATGGCAGTCAGCCTACCTCTGGCGAGCACATCGTCTCTTGCCATCTTCTTCACTGCGTCTCTAGACTCTTTCATGTCAGTCACATGTGCTTAGTGTAAACCTGCTTTCAGGTGTGAATAGCGCAATCTTGGTGTTCTCTGGCTAATGCCAAACGTCCTGCACGTTGTTGGGCTGTAAGCACAACCCCCACTTGTGGACATTGGGCCCTCATACCACCCTCATGGAGTCTGTTTCTGACCGTTTGAGCAGACACATAAACATTTGGGGCCTGCTGGAGTTCATGTTGCAGGGCTCCTCCTGTTCCTCCTTGCACAAAGGCGGAGGTAGCTGCCTTGCTGCGAGGTTGCCCTCCTACGGCCTCCTCCACATCTCCTGATGTACTGGCCTGTCTCCTGGTAGCGCCTCCATGCTCTGAACACTATGCTGACAGACACAGCAAACCTTGACACAGCTCGCATTGCACACACTGCAGGAAGGATTTTGGCCTACTCCTCCATACTCCTCCTTCAGGTTTCGGGGCTGTCACTGAGCAACACGGAGTGTAGCTAGACTATAAGCAAAATAGCAGGTCTTTGAGGGTCAGAAATCTGGCTGATAAGCAAGAGTAATTCCCAAATAAATTGTTTAAAAGAAATCATACAGTGTGATTTCCGGATTGTTCTTTTTAGATTCTGTCTCTCACAGTGGAAATGCACCTATGCTGAAAATTGTAGACCCCTCCATGATTTCTTAGTAAGAGAACTTTGCAAAATCACAGGGTGATCAAATACTTATTAACCTCAAGTTAATTGAAATTTAGTTTTTCTGAGCCATAAATATATATCACACATTTTCCCCTGATTTGCTAAACCCACTAAAATGTCGTACAGTGTAACAACCTTTTCAGTCATATTTACAGAAAAATTTATTTTAATTGCTTTTACACCAAATAGTTTTTTACATTTGTCAAAATGTGCCACGGTCCTAGATTTTGCCCATTTGTTACCCATCTGCTATCAAAACAAAACAGTATCTTAGACTGTTTTCATGACAGGGTTTCATGACAGTTACAGTATCTAACATCAAACTGCTGATACTAACCAGCCCAACTTTTCAATAGTAAAACATACTGGGCTAAAAATAAAATTTAAATAGCAGTACACATCTACAGTATTAAAACACACTGTCATCATCATTTGCAGATCAGGCTAATTTATTTTCTGTTATATTTATATTAAAATTTTTAATTACACATTTGGTAGATAGTGCTTGAATGTTTGGTTTTGCTGTCTTTCAGGTTTGGGAGCAGTTGATCAGTTCAAAGCCCCCCGTGGTAAATGTATTTATGGCAGTTCCCACCATCTACTCTAAACTCATTGAATATTATGACCAACACTTTACTCAACCCCGAGTCCAAGACTTCATCAGGGCTGTTTGCAAAGAGAGAATAAGGTACCATTCTATCCCTTTCTTTTTTTAAAACACCACAGTAATTTATGCCAGAATTCTGTCTCACAGCTTCTGTCTTCAGATGCAACCAAAATTCTCTTTGATTCTTCATTAAACCTACATCAAAGAGAAGACTTCAAACCTTTATTTGGCTCAGTTGCGTAAGCTTCTGTGTTCTTTACCGCAGGGTCAAATGGCGAAACAAGACTTTTTGAAGAAAACAAGCAACGCATAATTTCCAACTTTAAAAATGAGTGTGGAAAATGAAATAATGTCCAGTTCTCTCTCTTTCTCTCAGGTTGATGGTGTCTGGTTCTGCTGCTCTTCCACTGCCCATCCTGGAGCGTTGGGCAGACATCACAGGTCATGTGCTGCTGGAGCGCTACGGCATGACTGAGATTGGCATGGCACTGTCAAATCCACTTAAGGGAGCACGTGTACCTGGTACTGTGTCACTTCATAAATGTAACTACCAACAACGATAACAAAAGTTAACAATGGTATAACATATTTTATCATCATTACAGAAATTCAGCTAAAGATTTTGAAAGCTTGTTTGAAATAAATTCCGTATTAATATTTTATGGCTTTACAGTTAGCAATTTTAAGAACTAGGCCAACTGTATATACTATATTTTCACTTTTTACGTTTGGCCACATTAATTGTGTTGTGAAAATCTGATATTGAGGCTACTCTAGTCATAGTCGTGTTTTCACCGGTGATAAGTAGCAGTTAAATTTAAATTGTGCAAACCCGTGGCCTTAATTAAATTAAATAATCTTAACCTAATTGAATTAAGTCTTATTTACTAATACATAAAGGCCCGGTTTCACAAACCAGGACTAGGCATTAATTAAATTAAGATATTTAAGCAACTTTTACAAAAATGCTTTATAAGAAAATATTACAGGTGTGCATCTTAACACAGAACAATGACACTGACATGTTTAAAGGGGTCATCCGGTGCACATGCACTTTTACAAGCTGAAATGTGTGTTGGGAGTGTGTGTACACAACCACCCTACGATGATAAAGATTCACCAGTAGTTTTCTATTAATAAAAAAAAATAAGTTGCCCCTTCTGAAATCAAGCCATTCTCAAATACATGTCATACAGACAGAGGCCACTCCCACAATAGTTGATTGACAGCAGCTTGTCACACAGACTGAACTGGTGTCTTACCTCAGACCCGCCCTGAGTGAGTCGTCATCAGACCGAGATGCAGAGACAAGCATGACTTTTAAGCTATTGAGGTGTTTTGTTGTGGGAATATATTAATGAACATAGCAGTAGTTATTTCCCCTTGACATCTGAGTGACTGAAGATGCAGAGCATTAACGTTACGTTTGGTTCTGATCAACCGAAATTCACGCAAATCATTCTTGATCCAGCCTCACCTACAGAAGCACTGAGTATAATGTCTTTTTAATTCATCTTTTCAAATCGCCTTTCCTAATAATGTGCTAATTAACAAGTTTCACTATGAATACGGCTAAAAAAAGATATTTTCGAGAGTGCCTCGGAAAAGAGGGGCGGAGTCAGCGGAGCTCGTGAAGATTTAAAGGGAAGTACACAGAACAGAGTGATTTCAAAAAGCATTTTTTGACAGAGACAGGTTAGAGAAATTTTAAAACAAACTATATTACAAACTGTAAGACCCCAAAAAATCATATAAGCTAGTGGAAAATTGGCTTTGTGTGACTTTAAAGATATGTCAGAACAAGATATTTTCATCTGAGACAAGCTCAAACATGCAATTTAGTCTGGGACTAGCTTAAGCCTTGTCTGTGTAACTGGTGGTAAAAGTATTGCTTATGTATTTTAAGTCCAGTTTTACTTAAGCCATTTAAGTTTAGTTGACTTAATTGAATCTGTGATCTGAGGAACGTTAAAAATAGCAATTCCCTGTAAAAAAAAAAACAGCTCTCACAGCTTAAAAACGTTTATTTTTCAAAATGCAGTAAACAAATTTAAATCAACATGGTAATTTGTAATAGTTGTTCATTAACAAAAGTAACAATAAATAAATAAATAACAAAACAAATTAAACCAAATTAAATGTTAAGAATTTTAATATTTTCATTTAGCAGACGCTTTTATCCAAAATGACTTACATATGAGGACAATAAATTAAAGCAATCAAAACCATCAAAAGAATATCTGAGAAGAATCATGTTCCCTGAGCACATTAAAACAATAAACAGAACAAGCACTCAATTATGCTTTAACTTACATTTGCTCATACTGTCTAACTCCTTTTACATGTATTTCAATGTCAACTTGTGTCAACAAGTAAACACAACAGATAAATCAAGAGAAAACATGAACATAAACAAGCGAGACCTTTCCTCTCTGTGCTGTGACCAAGCTATACAGGAATGGCAAGAAGAACTGCAGTGTGTTGAAGTGTAACCTCAGTTTCCTAAAAAGAGGGAAGAGTATATCAAATGAGATTTCATGTTATTCTGTATGCATATAGAATGTCTTATTTATTGTTTTTAATTTGCTGACAGCCCAATTAATTGGATTGGATTAATTTTCCTTCTAAAAAAAATAATTCAAAATGAATAAATGATCAGAAAATTTAGATTTTTGGGAAGATAATCCCTTTAAAACATAATTTCCTGCCAAGCAAAGTCATTACATACCCTCTCGTGGTTGTCTGTTTTTCTTGACAGAATTAAGAGATTTTGAGAAAAAGAACTGATTAGTTGTAGAACAACAAAACACACATTACTGATACATTTTCATCTATGCACTTTATATTATATTAAAGAAAATAACCTTATATATGTACATACTGCTTTGTAATCACCTGTCATATCTCCTCAACTGCAAATTAATCAAAGTACAGCTTTGTAATGTGATGATGCCGATAAAACAATGAATTTTATTTCAAAATTCAAAACCTAATTCAAACCCTGAAGGCTGAGCGGATATATTTACCAGGTGCAACATAGACAGCATAACAAAATGTATACTGACACTTTTATTCCAGTTTATTATTCGACAAAACGTGTGTATTAATCCATTTACTTTGACTTTAACATCAAGCAAACAAGTTCCTTAACAGTAAACTCAAACTTAATGTAAATGTATAAATATTTACCAGTTGTATTGTTTATCAGCCGAGGTCTTCCACAAAACAAGATGGCGGTTGATCAGAAAATTCTCAGTCCAAACCCTGATGATGTCAGTGGTAACATGGCTTGCACAGCGCTTAAACAAATCATGTAACGTTTACTGGGACTATCTGAGTAACTACTACATTTAGCACAAATAGTTAGAATTAATAGATCTACATCAGTAAGGTAAGCAAACAATGCCACTTTAAAAAAAGTCAACAAAAAGAATTAAGTTAGCACGTTTGTTAGATTTTACAGTGTAATTGTATCTTGGCCAAATATTGTCCAAACCATACATTAACGGAAAGCTTATGCATATAGCTATGAGATGAAAATGTACCCTTATGATTGGTTTTGTGGTCCAGGGTCACAAAATAATATTATACAAAATAATAAGTAATCAGATTTATATTTAATGTTATTTTTTTTAGTTGTCTTTTTTGGCCAATAAATCAAACTCAAAATATGAGTATAGGTAGGCAGAAAGACTCTAACAATAACGGTACAAGTGTACATGTATACCAAATAATTTACTGTACATTTTTTTTCGTTCAAAACTAGTTCCTCGATTGAATTTTCTCAACATGGTTTGGATTTGATCAACATGATTTCCTGCAACAATAACAGCTACACAAAGCATCTACTTTATCTTTTTGGATGGATGGATGAACATTAGCATTAAAATGTAATACTGCTACCTACTTTATGAAGTGTTAACCAGAGGGTGCTGAATTATTTATGATATTATCATATGTGTAGTATTAATACGATATCAGTATTTTATATTTTAACAATAATGATTCTTTTCAATACCAGTATACTGAGAGAAAGCCCAAGTAAGAACCATGGTATTTTGGTTGTTAACTATATAGATTCATGGGAACAGCTTGTTTTAGTATTATATACTTTTTCCTTCTGCCAGACTCTGAAATAGAGCTTAAATCTTTATAATTATCTTGGCTTTGTTACTCTTTCTTCTACTGATGTTTAGGCCTAATGTTCTAATCTCCATAACAGTATTTTTTTCTCAGACAGTTTACGATGGCAAGTTGTCTCGGATCAACCTCCGTTCTGAAGTAGTTTGTTTGTCTTTCTTTCGTCTGCGCTTTGTTGTTTACGTGTGATTATCTTCTAAGAAACTCTCCATGGGACTTTCTGAGTGATGTAGCACTGATCAAACTGCTCCCGTCAACTTCCCAGTCTTCTTTTAGTGTCAGTATCAAAGCACTTTCACTGCTCTCCTTGCATTGCTCTGGGTGTCTGAGGATTGTTTTGTTCGCCTTTCGACATGCGTTTGTGAGTGAAGGTGCTAACGTGGCTGTCAGAGGCAGCTTGTGTGCCGTGTTGTTCTATTAGCGACGAGTTCGGAGGAAAAATGGTCTGAAGTTAATGCTCAGAGGTGATGACTATAAGGAGTTTGCCACTGTTAACAATTCCTGCTCCGTCCCATGAGACTCCAGAGTGAGGCTGTCTAATTCAAAAGTAGGTTGAAGTCAATCAATATCAGTCACAGGTTTGACTGCGATCACCAGAGGAGATGCCCATAAATTATGATGAGTCTGATCTAATGTGTGTGGCAGTGTGAACCAAATCATAGTTGAATCCTTGTTGTAACAGCACATCAATGCTGTAAAGCTCCAAACTGAGATCAGAAAGTCTCTTGAAGAAGTTGCTTGGATTTTGATTCCAGTCAAGTTTACCGACTGCAAAAAAACTCCAACTGATAGACTAAATCAGGCATTGTCTACTACAAGCTTATCAAGCACGCGGTTCATATCACTGCGTAACACATTAATAAGCCTGCTATTCAATTTAGTGAGGGTCTATATTTTCTAGCAGAAGAGTGACACGTCTTAATTAAATGTACTTAATAATTAATTTAATTTCTTGTTAATATCGTTATATGGAATTTAATCATGAAGGCACAAAATAATTATTTGGCAAGGTGTACAAATATACAAAACACACTTTTTCAACTTTCAATTTAAACACAAGCGAGAGAGCTTGTATTGATTTTCACACAATTTCAAAGCTCCGTCTCTCTCTTAATGTTTCATTTGATGGTTTCTGTTGTAATTGCTCCACACCAAATTCTCCACCTCTGTTTTCTTGACTCACTCTCTGTGCTCTCTATCCGTTTTCAATTTCATTACGTTTTTATTGGCGTGACATAAACTGCATGTGTATTACCAAAGCTTACCATAGCCGAATACAATGAGAAATGTTAAAAAAGAAATTTAGTAAAGAAGTAAAATAGTGCAGCTGGAGTAAACAAGTAACTGAAATATATGCATATAATATAAAATATATGTCTGTAGGGAAAAATAAAATAAAATGCTTAAGTTGTCCAGAATAAATAAACTATTTAACAAGTGATAATACATTCTGGAAGTACAGCTACTACGTTCTACTGTTACTTGTTTGTACTTAAGGTGTGATACAGATATGTAATGTATACCCTAGCAACCATCCAAAATACGAACTCAGCACAGGCAAGCACCACTGACGTTTTCAAGAAAATTTTGAAATCTAGCCATTCAGAAAAACAAATCTAATTGTGCCAATAGCAGTAATGTACATATGTTATTTTTCCCCCCGTGTTGTACTGTAGTGGGTGCTGCCACTCCCTATGCTGGCACACTGTGAAATGCTGTGTGAAAAGCTTTGAATAAAACATGAGTGAGTGTGTGTCCTCTGTTTTAATGAGGGCTTGTGATGGGCAGAGGGACTGGAGGCTTGTTAATGGCTTCTTTAAGCAGTGTGGGAGCTATTGTGTCCTTTTCTCATTCTGTGACAGGAATGCTGCTACATTCCAGTATATACTTGCACACAATCATATCCCAGTGGACACTGTGCATAGACCTCAAATCAGCCCCCATCTCATTTATATTCACACTCAAGCCCCTAATGGTCAGATTTCACATATGTGCATATGGAGTAAGACATCTCTTCAGCTCTGTACATATGTGCTACAGCTTAGAATATATTTTTTAGACGGACTGATCCAGTTTTACAGTAGGCTGACATTTTTTTTTCTCCAACTGCTATGTTTGAGATGCTGGAACATTGAATTTTGATAATGAAGGTTCTGCTAGATGGGTTTAAGTAGTATTTCTCCCAGCATCCAAAATGAAGCAAATCTAAATCAACTATCAGTTCAGTAATTCAATAGTTGAACCGTTACCTTTTTTAGGAATTGCTATATAATTCATCCTTTACATCGCAATAAGAACAGGGTAAACCAGTGTGTGTGTGTTTTTAGGTGCTGTTGGAGTGCCACTGCCAGGAGTGGAAGTGCGTATCATGATGACAAACTTCTCCAATGCTATCATCGCTGAAGGCAACAGCAAAGGAAGCCAGGTAACTAGGAACACTCTGTTTTTGCTACTCCCCACGACATGACTTATGGGTACTTATTAATTCTGTTAAACTGTAAATAATGAGCGACTGACTATAAATTTGTAGAGGATTCACTCATGGATGGTGGGATAATCATTTAAAGTACTGGGAGTGTGTGTACAACCACCCTACAATGATAAAGATCCACAAGTATTTTTATTAAATTAAATGAAGAATAAGTTGCCCCTTATGAAATCAACCGAAATGCGTTTATGTTCGCGCTAATCATTTATGATCTAGCTTTAGAAAAGAGGGGCGGAGTCAGTGGAACTTGTTAAGATTTACACTGGAAGTACACAGAACAGTGATTTCTAAAGAGCTGTAAAATGAGCGTTTTTTACACTATCTTTGAGAAATTTTAAAGCAATCTATATTACAAACTTTCCATTAAGATCCTAAAGAATCATATTAGCATGTGCAAAATTGCCTTTGTATGACCCCTTTAAATATTACTGTTTAGGAATGTATTTAGGCCATTCTACAGGATCGGTCCAAAGTCAGAGTTGGAAACGTCTTGGAAAAAATTGCCTTTTTTCAAAAAATGTTGTATGTATTCAATTTATATAATATCCAAGGTACACATTTCAAGTAATCGTGCAGTTAATTCTCAAATTGTATTTAACAGAATGTTTTGGTATGTTTTTTACTCTCCCCACATTTGTCACTATCGAAATAAAATAATAGTAATTTCATTGAAATTGGTTACATTGGCCTATTAAGATTTTGTTTACATCTGCATTTTATATGGGTCAAAGGCGTAAAGTGTTCTGCATTAAAAGAAATACACAAAAGGGATTTTATGTCTATAGAAAGCACTTTAAATTAAAGTTTTTTTTTGAGAATAAAATATATACATTTGGTTTAAATAATGTTAAATTGTCATTTAGTGTAGCAATATTTATATAACAATTCAAACAGCATGCCTATTCTGACTTTTTAAATATGTATATAAAAGAATAAGGAAACATATACAATTTTGTAAATATGCCTGACATGTTTGTTACACTGAATTACATTTTAGTGGATAAATGAAGTAAAACAGGAAAAATGTGTGATATTTATTTTTGGCTTAGAAAAATAAAAACAAAATTGCAATTAATTTAGACAGAAAACATTTCATTTTTTTAAAGTGCTTTCCTTCATTTTTACACATAAATGTTGTATATTCCACCTTTGAAATATTATAAGACCTACTGACTTTGTACCCCTTTGATTCTGTAGACCTATATGTTTGTGTGTGTGTATGGGTTTTCCCTTTTAGGTGAAGGCTGGTTTAGAGGGGAAGGAGGGTGAGCTGTTGGTTCGAGGTTCTTCTGTCTTTCAGAAGTACTGGAACAAACCTCAAGAGACAGCAGACACTTTCACTGAGGACGGATGGTTCAAAACCGGTACTGCTCTCACACTTACTTCATGCTTTTCTGTTATGGTACATACGTATACAATATAGGGGAGCATGTCTACACACTGTGCGCAGGTAAGACTGTGTTCTGTGGGACATGCTCAGGTGAAGCTTTTTAAAGGTTTGACTGTCTGCTTGAATGAAGTGCAAGATAAATCAAAGAAACTAGCAAAAAGATAATAACAGAGATAAAAGGAGAAAACATAATGGCCCAGTTTGCTACCGTAAATTAAAATAATCTGCCCAAGAATGAAAATTCAGTCATCATTTTTTATTGAATTTTCTTTTATGCAACAGAAAATTAGATCATATGCAGACTTGTCATGCTGCTCTTGTTCATAAGCCTGCATATACAGATATGACCGTTATGAATATATTCATAAAATGTGCCATATTCATAATGATCTGAAGTTATAAAACCGCTTCTGTTTGAACCTGTGCACATTCAATCTAATGTCAAATCTAGTTTATTCTAGTTCTTTCTACCAGGTTTGACTCTGAAATATGTTTGGAGAGCTGACAAAAAAAATGTAGTTTGAAATATTTTTTTGTTATTTTATTTACAAATATATTTTTTCTAGTTAATATGGTACAGTAGGTATATGTAGTTGTCAAGGCACTTTAAGTGAAGTGAATTTTTAAAACTTGGTTTGTTAAATAATGCATATATAATATTTTGTAATATTATAAAAAACACAAAAACTTGAAAATTAAAATGAAATCTAAAACAAATTCCAAATAGTTATTAAAAATGATACCATTATTTCAGTGCTACTAAAATAATGCTGCAGCGTATAGAAGTTTGTTCCTTACTGAGAGCTATCTTATGGTTTCAGAAAATTATAGAATATTAATAAAATGGACAACTTAATGGCACTTTTGTATCTTTATGCCCCATGCATTCTTGCATTCTTTCATTATATAGAAAAGACTCTTTAAAATCTATTTGTTCTATGAATGAATGTTGACCATACATACCACCATGACCATACTGTAAATAATGACAACTGCATTAATGACAGAACTATATATAATATAAAAAGAATTAAAAAAAAAATGTAATTAAAAAGTAAAGGAAAAGAGAGCAGTTTGATAAGAGAGAGAGAGGAGGAGGCAGCAAGGACAGAGTTGCAGTGCTCCACGCTTCTGTCACACTCTATTACACAGCACCATCCCATAATAAGAGAGAGAGGGCAATCAGCTCAAAACACACCAGTCTGCAGCCTGTGTGTGTGGTTTCATTGTAGTGGTATGTATTCATATGGACAAAACCATTTCTGAAACAGTCCATTTGCTTCTTGTTTATTAATATTTAGTAGTAACTAGTAATACCAATACTAACAGTACTAACAGTTAATTTATTTTTAAGGGAAGGTGAATCTGAAACCAGCGATACCACAATCTGGTTATTATTTTTATTCCTCTTAATTCATGCAATAATGAATATTTTCTTATCATTTACTCATGTCATTCCAAATCTTCTGTTCATCTTCAAAACACAAATGAACACCTGCAACATTTTTGTCCTTCAACTAAAGGTTGATTCAACCAAAACTTTCAAGCTCCAGAAAGATCATAAAGGCACCATAGAAAATCCACTTGACTATCCACATTTTTATTTTACTATGTGTGCAAAAAAGCATAACTTTTGCATAGATCTGACACACATTCACAAAAGATCTGTTGTGCGTTATGTCAAACTGGCATGAAACAGCCGTCCTAGCATTGATGAGAGTTGAAAGTTCTGCAGATGATCTACTGACAATGAGCAAATTAAAGAACACCGAGAGCCAGCTCATTTCCATAATGACCAATGCAATCTAGAATATGCAATGAGCAGCACAAATGATCAACTATCTCAGTCATGTCAAGCGCAAATTGGGTTAAGACATGCTTATATTTGGTGTTAAAAAAAATGGTGCAAATGCCAGTAGATTAATTATCACAAACCATAGAATCACTTTGCATGATTTATTGAAATACTCTCCTCCCATTATTTTTGTATCTGAAAGAGAACCTTCTACCAGTACAGCTGCGAAAATAACAGTGCACATGCTTTTCATCAATAATTTTAAGTAAATCAACACTTAACTTGGCACAAACCGTTTGGCCCTAAATCTTGTATTGGATATGACAATCATTGTGTACACTCACTGAAGAACGGTGAATGTGTTTTACTGTAGTGTAACAATCCCCTCACCTCTCCAAAAAAAAACATGTCGACCTCACTAATCATCTAGTCGGTTAATGTATAGTTAATTAGCCATCCTGCCCATCCTTAATTAGAAACTTCCTTCTCATATCATTTTTAACCTGCAACCTCAGAAAAAAGACTGCTTTACTTGTTCCTCCCGAATTTGCTGGATGTTGCGGCCCATCTGCTCAACCTCACACCCTCACATTTCATCATCACACACTCAGAGAGAGAGATAGAGCAGATCAATGCGGCCCGTGTCTGCCCGGCTGTGTCTCTAATAGTGTAAGTGTGGCTGCAGGCTGTGACTGGCACCTCTATAGATCATCTGTCACCCTTTCTACAGCGCTCACTTTCTGCCAATCCTCATGCTTCGTTCTTCCCATTGATTTTCATGCGTGCCTTTATGTTCTCCCTCTCTCTGGTTCTTTTGTTGTTGCTATGTATCTCAGGCTGCTGGGTACTCCATCAGAAGTCCACACACACACCCTCATTAACTCTGGTTGAAGGTCATTAGGATTTCGTAATAAATATCTGGGATCATTATCTGGTCCTGGCTTTTGCTTTACTCTTTCTGTAAGTGAAATATTAACTCAGTAGCCTGCTATTTATCTTTTACTATCAGTTTAAAGTCTACCGTGGAACCATCAACTTATGCAGGAAGAGGGTGTCTGACCAACATAATAACATGTATCAACGAATGGATCTGTTATAACCTTGTTATTTTAAAATGTATTAAAATGCTTGTCTCATTTTTGAGCAATGTGCAAACTCTCTGTGGTCAACTGCTCCGATTTGTGTGACTGATTATATGTTGTATAGTTTTTACCAGAGACCTCCAACATGCTGTAAACAACCATTTTATTTTTTCTAACACACAAAGAGTAGATAAAGAAAAGAGGGAAAAGTGATAAAATACAAATGAAGAAAGACAAGCAGGTTGAGGTGATGCCCTCGACTCTAGCAGGACAACTCTTTCCTGGAATGAATTACACTCTGGGAAACAATAAATAAAAATAAATAAATAAGACAAGGCTGCGCACAGAGAAGCATTAGCAATTTTCCAAATGCTGCGCACACATAGTTATGAATAATGGAGGCATGCTAAAAGTCGGGTGCGCTCGGGTAAGCACTGGTTAGGGAATGCACATTAGCCCAGCTGCTCGTAAATAACAGGAGCGAGGTGGTAACGGGGATGACTCCCGAGCACCGGAGCGCTGGGCAGAATGTTAACTAGCTGTTTCACTCTCTCTCTGCAGTGGCTGTTTCAGAGATCAGATTGTAGACATTTATTGATGATATATGGAAGAGTTTGCGTCTTTTATTTGCTTTGTTCTGTGCATCAGTGTTTTCAGTCTGCTGGGCGGCCAATTCATCACCCGGCTCTGTTTTCAAGTGATCCCAGCCATCGCTTGATCACATGAAGCATTCAGTCATCCCCCTCTCCATTTATTCCACCTGACCCTTCTTTTGCTCATTGTTCTTCTGACCTCCACCCTAAGGTCACACATCTCTCTTTCTTATTGACCAATCCAACAAAATTCAGCAGTGGGTTCACAAATCTCACAAATCTGGTGAAGGCTCTGAAATGCACAAAAGTTTGGAATAACCAAACGTACATTTTTTATTTATTTATTTATATATATTTTTCAATTAATAAATAAAGAATGTACATTGGAATAATGTGCATAGTTTTCAATGTCTAAAGCCTAAAACAAGATGTGTTCAGCCTAAAACAAGATTAGTTAGATTTCTCAAAGAAATCTCAGAATGGTGTTCAATCTCAAAAAGAAAAATATATATTTATTTATATATATTTTCCATATTGTGATGTAAAATGTGGCGATATTTGAAACGCTCCTTATTCCTCCCTTTAACTCTCATATTCTTGTTCTCGTGAGACAAGAACTAATAAGTAACCTGCTAAGAGGATTCTGTGAAGGTGACATACATTTGTCTTCTGTTGAAATGGGCCACATATTGAGTACAGGGACAATCACTCTTTCTTCTTTTTGAAGAGTAAAAGAATATCTGTCCCCAGTGCCATCACCCTGTTTTTTGAGGGAGAACGCACTTGTTGGCAGATAGAATGTTGCTGATTGTACTTTGCTTGACATTATGAGGAGTGAGAGGGAGACGTGACCTTATTGTTGCTATAAACGATGCTAGACAGCCACGTGCTATCAGAGGACACTTTATCAGACTTTGTTTTATAAAGCTGCCCTTCAAATATGCTGTCTGTGTAAAGGGGCTTGCCTTGCTGTAAAATAGAAAAGGAACAAACCATACGTATGCAATAATCATGTACGCTCAGGGCCTTATAAGCATGTATAAAGAACACTAGATATAATTAGATGTTATTTACATTGTGGGGGAAAAGTAACTAATAATTGATAATTAAGGCACTTGTCACAAAAGTAAATAATTAGACACGAAACTTTGATGACGCCAAATTGTCAGTGACAGCGGAGTGATACGTACAGTATAATTACTAATATCAAGATGATTCATAGTACCCGGATGAGCCTGTGTTATTAGTTTTAATAACAATAACAAACCTTGGAATGTGGCGGCCGACCAATCAGAATCGAGTATTTAATGTAATATAATTTTTTATATTAAATGAAAAATACAATTTCACATTTTATAATACAGTATAATTAGGTCTAAGAAGAAGGAAGGCAAAGAGAGCACTATGTTTCCTTTTTTCTGACAGCAAAACCTCATGTTCATTATTGTTGAAGTTTCTTTTCTTTTATTTGTTGTTTGTTTCGGTGCCATAATTGTCTTTCTCTGTACGAGTGCCGCTTTGCGGAAAATGAAGCTGGTTTGTGCGTGTATTATGGAAATGACAAACCTCGTGCACACGGGCGCTTATTTAGAAGACTCCAAATTCACTAAAAGAAGAACGAATTTAATTACGTTCATATGCACGTGTTGTGAATTAGGCAAAACGTTTTTGTGAGAAGTTTAAATATGCCTATAAATACGAAAAACTTACGCAATTCTTAGTGAATGAGACCCAATGTCTTAACAAGGTCATAGGTCACAGCAAACATTGGTTGTCCTTTTGCTGGCTGTGTGTAGCACCTCCAGCTCTTCATGTTATTCCGACAAACATACAGACTCACACGCCTAAAAGCTATAGTAATTTCTAAGTCTGCCTTGTGCTTGTACAAGTGGTGAGTCTTTGTAGTTACTCTTGGTAAAAGTAACTCTTGAGCATGAAATCTGGCAACAGCTCTGAGGTCCTCCTGGAGACGTGTGCACAGCTATCTACCCCGTCCCACTGAGGGGCTGCCCTCAACAGCTGCTTGACCTAGTCTAGTTTTTACACTTGTCCTGTCCTTTCGACCTAGAGAGACCTGCTTTCATGGATTAGATTCAGATAGCCATGCTTCTGTAACTCTGGGATATACAGGAGATGGACAATAAAATAGAAAATAAAATAAAATTGACAATGTTGACAAAAAGACATGTTTTTTTTAATATCTTACTTTTTTTTCCTGTTTGTTTTATTGTTAACCATCCATTTTGTTGTGCTAAGAGAAAGAAAAAAAAAAAAAATTTCTAGTGTGGTAACAAAAACAAACTCAATTCAAGACTGGAATGAATCATTGTGTATTTGAATTCTATAGCTCACTATAGTTTAGAATCCAAACCTCGATGATATCGTAAAGTTGAGCTGTTATCATATGCAAGCTGCACAATCAGTTCCATTAACATAAAGCAATTCCGCCTCCTCTCACTGAATCATATTAGACAAATAAGATCACTCACCCAATGCAAAGCACTCGCTCGGGTTTTAATTACTAAAATAAGACTATGGCTGTGTCCCAGTTGGCATACATTCTTTTCAAAATAGTATACAAGATTAGAATTTGTGCACTCCGAGTCACAGTGTGTTAAAAAAAAAAAAGCTTGGATGATGCACTATTTCCGGTAGGCTTTCAAGGTCCATCCTTACAACACTTGTGTTAGTGTCACTCACAGTCCAGAAGCTGATTGCTGCACTGTGCTTATTATGGCTGTATTAAAATAATTTTATTCTTTTAAGCAAGTCAATGTGTTAATTTTGAAAGCCCTTATTATACTCAAATATTCAGTTGAATGATGGTCACATAAAATACTATCCAAGTTGGCTGTGTTTCAATGAAAATGAACTAAGCCCTCATCACAGTGGGGACCAATGATATCTGAATCCATTTTGAAGCAGTATGCGTTTGATTCTTTTTAAGAAAGAATAAAGTAGAATTATGCAAATTCGATTGCAAAAAAGCTTAAGGACGATAAATGTCATTTGTGTTTTGTCAGTGCTTGTCTTGTTATTCATCCTCATTAGCCTTTCTGTGGAGCTGGAAGTGTTATGTTGCTCTCAAATTCATGCATTAATATTCATGTAGTTGTGAGTGTTTACTGTATATCTGGTTACTTAACAGAGACTACTTTCCATCAGGTCCCCCTTAATCTACAACTCTTTCTGAGTTCTGGTTATATTGGAGGAAGATGGCACTTTATGTGCTGACTGTCAACATATCTTTCATTGATCTAGTCTTTCACATGTTTTGTTCCTTTTTCATCGTAAAGAGCTCTGATAACAAGCAAATCTTTATAATACACAAACACGCTGTTACGCTCACTTGGTTTTTATTATGTGTATTCACTTCACTGTGTTAAAAACAAAATCATTCGAAACCAAATCTGGAAAAAGAAATCTGTAAAAATGTCTCTCGAAAGCCTGTTTCTATATTGATGTATAAGTCTACGTTTTAACATGAGTATAAGTGAATAGATGCTTTATATGGTTCTTTTTCACTTTAGAATTTATTTAAATATCTAACAGTAGCTCGGTTCAAGTTTTACAAAGCCAGAGAGACTATGAGACGGAGAGCTTTGCTCTCATGGCTGTCAGGGAATATAGAGTCATTCACACATGTTCAGGAGGAGCAGTGGAGCTCACAGCTTGTCAGAGCGCTGTGTTTGTTCACTGATGTGTAAGTGTGCTGGACGTGAAACATGGCCTCTGTCACACTGCCCTTTCCAGAGCTGTCAACCCCCCTTCAGCCTCTCATGCAAGTATGTGTGTTGTATCGTTTTTGTTTACACCCTGAGTGTTCCAGCAAAATAGCCTATTTATGTTTGGTTAGGTGTTGGCATGTGCCAGTAGCATTTTTATGTGCGTTTAAGCAAAAACTCAAAAAAAAAAAAAAAAAATCTAAACCAAGAACATTGGTTTTATTATGTTAAAGCATCACTAAACCTTGGCTCACAATATGAGATGGCACTATATGTGGAAGAAAATGTGAAAAATGACTGTGCTTTAAATGCATGAGTTGTCTGTGGAATGCTTTCTCCTTATTGCATCATGTGTTCATACTTGTTTAGCATGCAACATGGCTGTGTTCACTTAAACACCTCAGCCAGACGGTGAGAAAAAAAGAACTAGTGCAATAAAGCTTCTTATCATTTTAATTAGGAAAGCCGCTGGGCCGTAGCGCTTCTGCAGTGACTTCAGTAGACTGATGCCTTTGCTGCCACTGTGTTCATGGAGCGGTTCATATTAGCGTTCGCACAATTACTCATTTTTACTAGTAGTCCAGAAAAGTTGTCATGTAGTTGACGGGTCATTGTTTACCTCATGTAAATGATTCGCGGCACGGTTTGCAGAATCGGAGGTCTTTGCTGTTAAACGTTGTATAGATGTTAGGTGAGTGGTTAGTGAGAATGTCTATGTAACTCTACTTGTGTTCTAATAAACAATGTAAAATCAATCATTCAGTCATTTGCTTATAGTGTTTGCGAGCCTCTGGGAGAAACTTGATTGGTTTCAAAGCAGTTTACAAGAATTTTGGCTTGTGAGTCAGTGGCGTGACTGTTAGTCAGTTCGTTTTTTTAAGAAACGGGGTGAGTCAAAATATAATTAATCTAAAAAATACTCACGAGTGCACATTTTACATGAATCAGCTATTTCAATGTAAGAATGGCAAATTTTGCAGAAGTGTCAAAATTGAATACAATATACAGTATGTACATGTAAAAGATGTGGCTCCGTTGAACATGAAGATGCTGACATCATAACAGTCGATCAAAAAAAATGTTTTAATTAATTTATTTAATTACATAGTTTACTGTTATATGGCCTGCCCAGGGCAATGCTGCAGGAATAGAAACCAAACCATCAACAAAATGTTACTCGTTTTTTCCCGGTTGGTTAGGACAAAAATTATTTTTGATGGAGGTGGTAGCTTTAAGTTTGTTTTTTTTAGCTGGTTAGGAGTGTTATTCGTATCCACATACCCATCAGCATCAACCTTCTTTTGCTTTTAATCATAGAAGAAAACCCTGACATGAGGGTTTAATACTTTCTGTGACCTTTGATCCCTCCCCAGGGGCATTATGGGATCTTACAGAGGATAAAAAGCTGTTGTAAATTCTCTCCCCTCACACACCAACAGCTTATCTGTCCCCATGTCATACATGTTCCTGGTTCATTTCCATGAGAAGGAAGCTATGGTGCTGTGACCAAATTACACCTTGCGTTTTGCAGACAGGGTTATTTTAAAGGGGGACGAGGCGAGTGTAAATACACTCTTACTGCTGTTAACACCCAGCCTCTTTTCCCCACAGCCCCCATCCCTTGCACACTCTCTTCGTCTCCTTCCACCCACCCGCTTCTCCTTCACCTCACCCCAGCCTATCACTGTGGAGCAGTGGTCTGTGAAGAAATTCCCAATATCTAAATTTACACACTGTATCAATCTTGTTTAATAGACTGGAAAGCTTATTGCTCCGGTGCTGGGCGGCAAGAGAGGGCAGCGCTGATAAATTGTGCCGTCCCTGCGACAGCCTCCCGTGATGTATAATGAAATATTTATGATTTATCCCAGCTAATAAACTGAAATGAAGAGCCTGATGTATGGGAACAGATGGGCCCTCTATTGATGCCGTGCTCCTCGCTGGAGATGGAGAGAGAGAGGGATGGTGGGAGAAAGGCAAAGAGGAAAAAAGCTCTAGGTTTTAGAGATTTATTGAAAATGTATTGGAAAAAAAGGCAGTTGTTTTTCTATGGACACATTTTTGTACAAAATCCAACAATCATGGCAAGCATACTGGATTCACGTTAGCCATGATTTATTTATTGCATTAACAAAAGTGTTCAATAACAGCCATTAAAGTTAAATTAATTACATTTATTCATGGGATCTTATTATATTGGCCTCACAACGCCTGTTTCTGGGCCAAAAATTTGCAATTTCAATGCACCACATGACAGTCAACCTCCAAATAGCATGTACGCTCTGAATCATGAAAGGAAATGACTCTCCAAACCACTAGATGGCTGTAGTCTGTATATGTCATTCAGAAGATTTGAAATCAGAGGAGCTTAGATTGCGGATAATACAAATTGTACTTGCATTTGACACATCTCAAATTTTGTTTACTGTTTCACTCGAGTTTTGTTTGCTAGCTTCGTCAGTACCATTTTCTGACAGTCACAGTGATCTCTTTCACAGATGGGCTCCACCACCAATTCAACATGCTCAATTGGCCAAAAAGCCACTTACGGTGGTGCAAATAGTGCTAACATCATGGCCTGACATTGCCCGACTGCTTTCCATTGTGTCTCAGCCTTTACATTTAAAGTGAGGTTTGAACTCTTACTCCCTGTGTGGGCACCTCAGGTTCAAGGGCCAGTTCACCCAAAATTAAAATTCTGTCATTAATTACTCACCCTAATGTTGTTCCAAATCCATAAGACCTTCGTTCATCCAGATGTTTTTGATGATTTCAGAGAGCTATCTGATCCTCCATAGACAGCCACACAAATGGCAATGATCCAGTTCCAGGTGACATCAGTGGATCAACTAGCGATGCTAGGAGAATACTTTTTTTGTGCGAAGAAAGCAAAAATAACTTAATTTACTCGATCTATTCTTCATTGTCATTTGTGTTGCTGTCTATGGAGGATCTGATGGCTCCCTGATATCATCAAAAACATCGGGATGAACGAAGGTCTAATGGGTTTGGAACAACATGAGGGAGAGTAAGGCTTCGTTCACACAACATCCTTTATTTGGGATTGACAACCGTATTTTCTTTAACGGTGTGAGTCTCGAAATGTCTTGTTCACACAGCGTCTTTCAGTTGTGCTTAGAATTCTGTCTGTATGAACTGTTTGACATAACAAGAGTCTAATTTAGCCGCGAGTTCTTTCTTTAAATCTTCATTAACTGACAGCAGCTTTTAAATTTGGGCAGAGAGCGGAGCATTTGAATTGCGCAGCGCACGCAGAACACAAAACTGATCCGGTTGGAAAACAGATGAGATAAAACTTTAAGATGACATGCAGCTTATTTCTCCTTCCCTGTAAGTTACAGAAAATACACTTGAAAGCACGTAACGCACAATAGACGCACGTTTGTGTGGCAGAGCTGCTCTCTCTCACAGTGAATGAAACTCCCCACTTTAATGCTAGGGTATTATGGGTGTGGCAGTGGCATTGCTATGTAGTTGTTAAAGAGATCCGCTCTAGTGAATGTGCATACGACAGTAAGCAGAAGCTAGAGATTACTGTTTATAAAATTATAAATATGGATATTTTTCTTACACAAATGCATCGCTTCAACTCTAAAGTCCTTTGATTAACTCCCCCTGAGCTGTGTGAAGTCCTTTTTATGATGGATGGATGTTTTTTTTTCTTGCTTCAAAATCTCGACCACAATTCGCTGCCATTATAAACCTTGAAAGAGTCAGGACATTTTCAATCGAACTCGCATTGTATTCGTCTGATAGAAGAAAGTCATATATATCTAGGATGATTTGAGGGTGAGTAAATCATGCAGTGCTTTTGATTGTTTTTAGGTGGATGGAAGCGAATTAAAGTTTGTAGTTGTTATGTATTGACTGATCATGGTGACGTGATTTCCATCTAGCTCATCAATTTTCTTTCATCTCCAAACAGTCACAGACTGTGTCTAGTCTCCGCCTCACCCTGCCAACTTAACCATCCCCACCCACACACACTCACACACATACTATAACCCATGACATATCATCCTTAACCTTCACACACCTCACACACATGGACTGTCGTTTCTCAACTCCCCTTCGCCACAGCTGGGGCTTAGCACTCAATAATGATCCACACTGGACATCCAACACCTTTGCCCAATGTTCTTTCCTCCTATTCTTTCACACTCAGTCACTCACCTGCTATGACCTATTTCCTATCGGCTTCATGGTTTTGCCCCAGCTGAGCCCCAACACTCGATGAGTAGTTTCTTTGTCTCCTCTCTGCTAAAGAGATTGAAAGACGTTATGGCTTGTGATGACTTGTACTTCTCAGACTGAAAACTTTGGCCTTTCATCAAGGTGTGTGTTAAAGTGGAGGCTAACACCTTGTCTTAACCAGACACTTCCTGATAAAGCAGCGGGATAAAGGTTCCATCATTTTGATGTCAATCTGATATTGTCCTAACAGCAATGACTGCGACAAGCCATGCAAACTGATATGTGTACTTCCTTACTACATTGTATGCAAAAAGTAGTGTGGCAGGTTGGTTCAAAATAAAAGTAGACACTTTTTTATCTCAAGGCTGTGGGAGAGGAGTCGTCTACATCTGCTTAATGACTAAAGGTAAATGCATAGGATCTTGCAAAAGACCATATAGAGGTTATCGTATGCACCTATTTGATTCATCATATTACAAAAAGGGAAATGTGCAAGCAAAGGCCACAAAACCAAATTCATTTCAGCATTTGAACCAGATTGTGGTTCAGGTCAGTATAGCTGTGTATCCAAATTTTGATTGCCTTTGCATTTGTCACTTGGGTAGAAAACATGATGGCGGAAACCTGCACCTGGTTTGGATAGGGTGTACCACACTGCTCCTGCTGCTGATGGCTGCAGTGTGTTTGTGTGTTATGGGGTGGTAATTAAGCAGTCTCCAGCTGAGCAGCTCTGTGCAATTGGTTTTTAAGATTGCAAGCAGAAGATCTTGAGCCTGACTACAGGCTATTATTAGAGCTCAGCAGAGGACAACATGCAGCAACCACACACACACACACACACCCCTCATATTCTTATTGCTGTCCCCTTCCACAGCTGTGCTAGGAGGATGTAGGCTATACAGCCGTTTTCCTCACTGTTTGAGCCCCATATGGACTCTCCAGCGATTAATAGAGGCACAGACCCCTATTAAACCAGAGAGCGGTGTGGAGGCAGGTGTAACTTTTAAAGGGCTCTCTGACCGCTCTGGATGCTTTTTCAGGTGACACTGCACTGTACAGAGATGGTGTGTACTGGATCATGGGCCGCACATCAGTAGACATCATCAAGAGTGGGGGATACAAGATCAGTGCGCTAGATGTGGAGAGACATCTGCTAGCCCACCCAGATATCACAGGTACACAAGCACTCACAGAAATATAAATGTACATATGGAGAGAGGAGTAAATATGCGAGTTTCTTCTTTCCTTTAGACGTGGCTGTGATTGGTGCTCCAGACCCAACCTGGGGTCAAAAGGTCACTGCAGTTGTGCAGCTGAAGAAGGGGAAGACTTTGACTCTGTCACAGCTGAAGACCTGGGCCAGGTATTTCAGTATGAATACAATATGGAGTTTTATTATATTATTATTTAAGACATGCATTAAAGGAGTAATGATTGTTATTAATCTATAGTACTTGTGCAACTTATGTTTATATTGCATGTACTTAGGTTTTTCATACAAATACCATAGAAACTATATAAGTACATTTTACCATAGTTTTGAAGTAGTATGTATGGTATTATCTTTGGTTATCATGATCTAATTGTGTCATACTATGAATGATAAATGGTTAAATTGGTTAAGTAGTCAAAATATTTACATTTTACACCATATAAATGAGGGTGCTACAGATGTTACTGTTTTTGTCAATGAACATGAATTTACATCATGAAACTAATTAGTTTAAAAACTGTCTGTTTCCAACTTTCACTTGGGAGATGAAATCTGCCTTTAAACTTGAAAGAAAGAAATGTTGACATTTATTAATTTATTAATTAATTTATTAATTGGATATTGATACTTTTTTTTGGCTCCCAGACCTAGTGCTAGTCATTAGAAGTACCATTCTTCACTTCTCTGTCAACACATCCTTTTTTTTGGAAAACTCAAAGAACAGCTCACAAAAGCCTAGACTAGTTCACATTTTACATCATTCTCCTTCTGCAGCTCCCCTAGAGGTCTGAATGTGATATGACAGGACCAGAATTTTCTAGTGTCAATCAGCATCTAGCAAGACACACTTGAACTTACTCAAAAAACAGGCAGGTGATGAAATGTTGCTGAAATGCACCGGCAGCCTTGTTGCAAGTAGTTTATTGTGGAGCACAGCGGTGTGTTTGGAAGTGTTTTTTGGGCTTGCATCAGCGTACGTGTAGCATGTTGAGTCAGACGTCGAGTTGGAATCCCTCAGGACATGCTTTAGACTCCAGAGGATTTTTAAAAGCATCTGTATAAATAACAATAGGCACACGTAGACACACTCACGGACAAGAACTCATTTAAGAGCATGCTGCAAGAACAGATGTGTTTTTGGTGGGAGAAGGTGCGGAGGAAGGAAGTGATGATGGTGAGAAGAAAGAAGTGGTATCTTATTGTGCTCTGTGCATGTTTACTTTATTCCCCATTCTCTCTCTTTTTTTAAAATGTCACTTTTGTTGCCCAAACATACAATTTTTGCCTTAACACAAGTTCTGTCAGAAGACACATGTCCCTTTACAGGAAGTAGCTCAGGGCTTTTTCTTTCTCTATGTGTGTGAGCTCCATATGGTGTGGGGGTGTTGGAAGCAGTGCTGTGCCCTGCTGGTGTGATGCTGCGTGTGGTTTTTTGCGACGGCCTTCTGACCTGTCCCAGCCCCTCCAGCACAGCCCAGCAAAGAGCAACATGCACAAGGAAAGATGCTCACTCCCCAGCACCGTAACTCCAGCTGTCATTCTGCATAATCGTCACTCTATATATGTCATAAGGCGTAGAAAGACAGGAGATGATGAGCTGAAAGTTACACAAACACCATACACACACTTGCATGCAAAAAGAATGCGGCTACGGTAAAGTGTGAAGTGCGTTCAGAATCTTCAAACCACTGCAGGGAAGAGAAAAAAGAGAGGGGGTGAATAGAAGAGGCATTAACAGAGAGACACCTTGCTGGAAGGGACTTATATAGAAGAAAACAGAATAAAAAAAAGCGTAAGATGATAAAGGCGGCTCCAGGCCTGTAGACAACGGCAAGAGTCGGGTGAAAGCGCAAAACATTTAATTAGCTCAACGCTCCACTCTGCCTTTTAGTATTTGTCTTTATTTCACGCTGATTTCATTGTTTGTGGGATTAATCGAATTCCATGTATCTGGCAGCGTTTTATACAACCGAAGTTCCATCATAGAGGACTGCGTTAAAAAAGATATGCAAGAGGTTTTTTTTGTTGTTGTTGTTTGTCATTTTATGCATTTATGTGTGTATTTCATTTGTGACGTTTCACATCTGCACAAAGTCATTAGTGTCTTTGCTTTGCCTGAAGACATTTTCACCACATGTTCCATATAAAACAACATGCACCATTAAATTATGACACATCTTTATTTCCTTCCACTCCCAGAGTTGAATTTTATGAAGTTAAAAATCTTTGCTTTTTTTTTTTTTTGCAATTTTGCCATCTGCAAAAGATTTCTTTTTTTGGTTCCTGAAAAAGAAGCATGGTCTACATAAGTACATTGTACTAGTGCTTCTAGCTGCAAAAGCTTGATTTCATGTTTTGCTTTAATACGATGCACTTTCAGGGGTTCGAGGCAGGTATTGGAGAAAATGCTTTGTGTATGATCAGTTTCACAAAGTCACAAGCTCATCCATCACCAAATAAATTCATGTAAACATCACCTTTGTGATGAATTTTAATAGTTAGCCCTGTACATCTGGGGGCCCTACGCAGTATAATTTTGGGGTCCTGTCTCTCAGTGAATAGTGCAAACCAGCAACATGTATACAATTTTATACATTTTACACATATGCCACATAAGCCTCGCAAGTCAAAAATTTATTAATTTTGTTCTGAGGATCTTGGATATTGGAATGATAAGTACAACATTTTAAATTAATACGTTTTGGTTTATGGCTTTCTTATATTAAGGCTATATTCTTGTTTTTTCTGAGTACTGTTCTACGTTAAATTAAAGGATTTGTTGAACGATCACTACATCTTTATTCCTCCACCTTAAAAGAGGAAAAAACTTACATTTGCCTTCTTCATTTGTGGTTGTATAAGAGTAAGACATCAATTAAATATTTATTTTATTTGTGTACATTCACAATAAACGTACACGTTGTGCTTTTGTAGGCTAAAAAGGAGCAGCAGCGCGCTTTGCAATGTAATGACTTTAAACCACTAGTGGAGAATATTGTATAATGTAAAATTTAACAGCATAGTCTTGACTGTAAGAATTAAACTTTGTTTGTTTCTTATTAAAGCTAAAAAAGTTCTTCAGTCAAGAGCAGTGAGTGATTTTTGTTGTTTGATTCATTTTAAGCACGTTTGGCAGCAGGAATATTAGCACGCTGTCACTTTAAGATCCAATTTACAGTTGCATTATCAAGTATTATTAAGTATTTTCGTCTTCAACTCTTTACGTTAATTTATTACATAACCAGAAAGGGTTTATTTTAAAAGCTGACTTTACATATTTAGCAAAAAGTTTCATTGCATGATTTTACTAATTTGCATGTGAAATTGGGCTTTTATGGAGTACTGCTGTAATAGTCAGAAAGAGGTGCAAAGATAGTTTTTATCTTGATTACTTTATTTTATATGGCTGGTCCCGAGTAATAGGTCGACTAGTAGTTGTTCATTTTAAGCATTAGTCAACTAACTGCACATTTAAATCATGAACAGCACCAATAATTTGGTCGACCAATCTTCTTCTTGTTGACTAACAGTTAGTCAACTATTAGGGGACAGGGCTATTATTTTCATATTTGTTGGAAGTTGAAGTTGAAACTGGATTTTGATTAATTGCGCAGCCCTAATATGCAACTAATTATATATTCTTGGAGAAATGGTGGTATGAAGTTTCAACTTCAACTTCTAACGAATATGAAAAAAATAGCCCTAACGTGCAATATAGACCTGGATTTAATTGTTATGACATATAACATTTTTATCTTAAAACCACTTTTCATAATGAAACAAGCATATTGTGTAGATGAACTCTTATTAAAGCTTCTAAAGGGATTCAGTCAAGAGCAGTAAGTGATTTTTCTTTTTTGTTTGATTAACATTAAGACACAGGCTGTAGCAGTTTTATTAGGCTGCTGTCACTTTGAGACTGAATGCATGGACCCACTATTATATACGTTTTTGGGGGGGTTGTTTTCCAATAAGTTTTTTTTTTATAGTTTTGTCATTCAAAGCTGGTTTTCACTTAGTTATAGTCTCATTTTCATTTAAAAAAATGTTGCTGACAAAAAACTATTATGAAATGATGTGTCCGCTAAACTAACACTGTTAGCTAGGACGTATATCACCATCTGCCGTGAGTTTACCGAGGATCTCATTGGGGGCCATCTAACAAAAAACAATTGTTAAAAAACAACTGAAATCCATTAATTTCTAATTCTCTTAATTTGATCTACTCTTTTGCTTTCTTCTTTCAGAAAACATATGGCTCCATACTCCATTCCCACTGGGATGATCCTGGTGGAAGACATGCCCAGAAACCAGATGGGCAAGGTGAATAAGAAGGACCTTCTACGACAGTTTTTCCCTACTCGCAACGATTGAACCATGTCTGATCCAAGATCAGTCTTCAGAGAGATGGGAGTCTTAACCACATATCGAAGAACTGTGTCCGGATCCGATATTTGTAAGAAAGGAGATTGTGATGTCTGCTAACTGAACAATAGATGGCAGCATTAGTGATTAGACATGTCCAATATCCAAAGCACTGCACTGTTTTAAATACTCTTTTAATGTCGTACTTTGTTTAGCAGGTTACATTTTTAATGTGTTTTTTTTTTTTTTATGTAATCAATATTTAAAATAAGACAATGGTTATAATCTGACTAAACTTGATAAAAATTGTACACATTTAAAACACTGCAGATGTTAAGGCAGCATGTCTATTTATAATGAGAACTTTTTTGCAAGGAAATTTTGAAATAAACTAATTTATTTTGATCCATGATGTTCTCTACATGTGATATCAAGTGTATGTGTGTGTGTGTGTGTGCAGCTGTGTGTACACAGGTGTGCGGTCAGGCCCAAAGGCAGTATGTGCTTGTGGAGAAGGAAGTGATTACAGCACAGATGGGTCCTCTCGTCTGTCGTCCCCTCTATTTCACTGATAGTGCATCTACAGATAAGGCCATTGTATTGTTCCATGAGAGAACAAGTGTAGTGGTTTCTTGACAATTCTCTGTTAAGAATCCCTTACTGTCAAATCTCAGGCAAATCTATAGGTATGCAGTTCAGCACTGCATAGTATTGGCTGAACAAAAGAAACAGGCGTGTTGGATTGCTCAAATGTTTTTCTTTTACAGGGAAATCTACATAATAATGGTAATTACTTACTTTAAAATTTAACTTACTTTTCTCCAAAACTCAAGTTTAATTTGTTCTACATCATCAATGTAATCATGTAATGTTTTGGTGCACATCTGTTCTGATCTGGTCGTGTACAGAAGTGAGGAATAACGCTGAATGAAAATAAAATCCAAGTAAGCATATCATCAGAGATAATTAGGAAATAGGAAATAATTAGGAAATAAACCGGGGTTAAATACATGTATGTTCGCTGTAACGACAAATGGCCTTGTGAAAAAGTGTTCTTCAGCATACTTATTATGGAAATCCATTATGATATTTGAGACTGTCCTGCAACAAAAACACTACCCCATTGGTCGTTTGTGCAAGCACCATTTTTAAAGTTAAGCACCTCTAGCGGACGTGAAAATAATGACAGTGTTTATTTGAATGCAATGTGAGGACTTTTTTTTAACGGTAGTTTTTTAACTTTTTTTTAAAGTCACGCGTCACGTATAAGAACAAACGCTACATCACTACTACAGTACACACAGTAAATAAACTAAACAAACAATATGTCCTAGAAATGACAACCCTGCTGAAGTCTAATGAGAAAAGATACAAACACTTACAACCGCTATCCTGCTGATCGACTGCATCTGAGCTACCAACTGAGCTACTCGAAGTCTGAAATATGACGCAGATAAAAGAATACAAATCATTAAAGGAAATGTTCTGTTGTAGATGGAGGCACAATTGAAGTGCATGCTCTGGATGGGATTTGGACAAACGACCTATACAGGCGTATTGGTTGGAGGACAGGTTGGGAAATGTATACTAGTCCTGTCAAACGATTAGTCATGATTAATTGCATCTAAGTAAAAGTTTGGTAACACTTAATACCTACTAGTTGCTTATTAGCATGAATATTACTAGAATATTAGTGCTAATAAAGCACATATTAATGTCTTATTCTATGTGACCTTATTCTACATCCCTAATCTTGCACAGTACCTAAACTTAACAACTTCCTTATTAACTATTAATAAGCAACAAATTATATGTATATATGTACTGTGTTTATGTATTATGTATAAATACACATTTAGAATATATTTCCAAGTATATAAATTTATATATTAATAGTGTTGTTTTTTATATAAATATATTTAATACATAAACTTAACATAGATTTTTTTAAATATTTCTTAAATATATACGTGTGTGTGTTAGTATACACCATACACACTTGTATATTATGTAAACAAAAACAAATTTTGGATGCAATTAATCGCGATTAATCGTTTTCAGGGTTTGATTAAGGGCAATTTGTGCACTACTGAGCCACTACTATGCAGCTTTCTTCTGTTTCAGACACACCCAGAGTGTGTCTCCTTCTAAGTGTTTGTGACTTTGGAAGTTACTGTGTATAAATTAACTTACAGTGCAGCAGTTGCCCTATAATAAATCACCACAATTACTCAGAGCGTCAGCAGCAGCACTGAGCCAGAGAGCTCACAATGCGGCTTGAACCATCCGGAGAGAAAGACTGGCAGAGACACTGACGGACAGACTCCCCCAGGCTGGGCTCTGGAAATATAAGTCGGCCTCACCAGTACAGGGTGGGGACTTGAGAAGATACGGAGGTAAAATAGATGTTGAATGAATGGAGGCAACCAAGCGGGAAAAAGGAGAGAAGGAAAGAGCACCCGCTCCATCCCTCCTCCGCCTGCAGTCACCAGAGAGCTGATTAAGAGAGCAGCTCTATCGATCTCTGGCCTGACTGAGAAGGATGGATGTGCTGGGTGGGTTGGAGTGGCACTGGTGGATGGGCTGTGAGACATGCTGACAGGAGACTATAAAGGTGGCACTGCAAAGAGAAGAAAAGATGAACAATTGGATGTAGTGACAACACTGATGAGAGCAGGGTTGGGAAGATTGTTTTTGTGTATTTGCGTGGGGGGGGGAGAGAAAGGGGATTGATCCCCAAGGCTCTAGAATGATAAAATGTCTGCAGCTCCAGTCAGACATACTAGAGTGCACAAACACACACACACACACACACTTACAAACACCCTGGCTTGCATGGATGTCCACTCAAGCGTGTTGTAGTGGGCTGTCTGCAGATGGATGCTTATTGGGCCCCTGGGCCCTGCGGGGGCCACAAGAGACAAGTCAAGAGAAACATTCGACTGGACTCCACTTCGTTACTACTGCGGTTATTTTATCACCAGCTTTCACACACAACGAGCAAAGAAATAAACAGTCAAGTACCACAACCAGGAGGTGAACAGCTCAGAAATCCTCAGAACTTCCTTGTAAATTTAACAGATAATTCCCAAAAAATGGCAAGTAACACATTTAATTAATCATGAAATTTAGAAGAAAGACTAAAATTGTCTTACTCATAGTGCATATATTTTAGATATATTACAATTGTAGCAAAAGCTATTTTACAAATTAGCACGTTTTGAGGTGTAGATGTGTGTAATCAGAAATCACGTAAAGACTGAGGAGGAAACCACTGAATGGTAGACTGCTAAAGAGCTTGTTTGTGTCAGTATTGACCCCAAAAAAACATTTACTTTCACCATTTCTCACTTTCTTATGGATATATAATTCATTTGTTATGTTTTGAAGGTTTTTGAGAATACTAATCCGATGAATGAGCCAGGCAAGACTAACCTTTGACAGATTGTGAATTACCTGAAGAAGTTCCTCTAAAACACAGACTTCCAGAGATATCCAGATGTTCACAGATGATCAAGAACAGTTTATGTTGTTGTCTTTTTTATGCAGTGAAATCCTTGTTTTAAGTATTCTCTCTACTTCACACAACTGTCTGTGCTCCACATCAAATTTTATTCAGACAAATCAATACTGTATGGAGATGACCAATTAGGTAATGAAAAAATGCAAGGTACAGAAAAATAAATGCTCATTCAGCAACATTCAACACGTCACTGAATATGAAAACAGACATCATATAGGACCTATTCAAGACCATTAAATGTAGTGTTTACATGGAATAAGGTCAATGTGACGTTGGAACATCATGCCAACACACTTTGTGAGACACATAAGCAAAGCCACAAGTGGAAAGACTGGGATAAAGATAAGAGGACAGGCTAAGAATCACTGACTCACTGACTTAAGAATTACTTTACCTCGTTAAAGCTATAATTGCATTTTAAATGTTTATTACATAAAATTATGTTTGCACAGTTTTGCTACTAATAATGTTTCGTGGGAAGGTAGTGTATCAATATAATATCTGAGATGTGATGCATGAGGAAAACTACACAACACTTAAAATTTATTATGCATCTTTTCCAACAAAGCAGCAATTTTGTCAAATTCTGCAAAATATTAGAAATACAAAAGGGTATTTATTGTGAATATCTGACAAGTTTTCATCATTAATAAAAACGATGTGCTACAGTATATGGTAATAAATGAGAGGCTTGGTGGCATCACATTATTTTTTGTTTTTTAAAATTGTGTTTTGCCCAAAAATCATTTGCTCAACTCCACCCTGTCCCTCCCAGCAATTAAATAATATGGTAAAGAACACCATCAAAAAAAAGTGTCCACTTCCAGAAGTGTGAACTTCTCTTGATTTAAGAGAGCTGTACTGTGCTGGTGATGCACTCATAGTGCACTGGGCAACTTTTTAATTACTCTTATTTTATTACATATTTATTTATTTGTTTTAGGCAATATAGAAATCTGAGTAATTACCAAGTAAGTACTTAGTAGTAGCTGTTGTACTTATATCAAATAAAACATACTTCCAATGGAACTAACTAAGTTATGGAACAGTTTGTACTTACAGTTAATAATTATGTAGATGTAATGGGCTGCTACTGTGACATTAGAATTACAAAATATTACACAGGCATAAGCTGCTTAAAATAAAGTGTTTCAAGATTGTACTTAAGTGTACTTCATGTGTATCTGTACTACAAATCTAGCTGACATTTAGTTTGATTTAACCCATTCATACACAGCTTAAATACATGTAATTCCTTTCTAATTTCAATAAAATGACAGAATATTATGCAGGTATAAGCTACATAAAATAATGTGTATCAAGTTTGTACTTAAGTGTAAGTAGCTGTTTAAGAGATTCGGTCTGTAACATGTGTAACAATAATTACAAACTGTAATAACAGCGTGTTCCATAACTTACTAAATGTGATAAGTACATTTTATTTCATGTAAGTACAATGGCTACTACTAAGTATCTAATTAGGTAATTACTCTTTATTATGACACCTTAAAATAAAGTGTTATCGCGTTTGGGGTTGCTTGCATGTAATTATGCATTATAACAGAAAGTACATGTAACGTGTAACAGGGACCCCATAAGATGAAATGTTACCCAAGACTGTAGAATAAAGTGCTACCACACTATGAGATCTATACGAATGAAATAAAATGCGTACAGATGAACCATTAAGTTCTATAATATGCATTTAGAAAAGATATAAGGAGCATATTCATTTCATGGTGTCTTTAAAGAGACCAATGATTGACATAACTCTGTCCTAAGCTTTATGAAATAGCAATTGTTCATTGGTATTATTAATGATCTGACACTCCAGCTCAACATTTTTGAAAAAGGCAATACGAACACTGAATTATCATGTCCCAGCACCCATAATTTGGTGTGCTTAACAATAGATATGGACAAGGTCATGAGAGAATAAATAACAGGCCGGCTGGCTAAAGATCTATCATCCTGGACAACTATGGGCACCGTGGAACGCGCCAGCTGACAGGATCATTAATAAAAACCACTGGGATTGTGATCGATCGCTTTGATGGATGATCAGACTCACAGATACTATAAAACACCTGGCCGTCACTCAAGGAAAGCTGCCAATCCACATGTCTGTTACTCAGAAACAATCAGAGATACTGTATTAACAAAGAGCTCTAAATACATACAGAAACAAAAAACGCAGGTATTATAAGCCTTCACCCTAAAAAATAAAAATCCAATCTGGAACCTTTACCCTATCCCCAACTAGATGATGTTTAAAGGGATAGTTGTTTGATTGTACGATTATCAGATGCACAATAAATCTGGAGGTGGATGCTAGTGTCAGCAAATGTCTCTTATTCTCGCTCTGTAATGGGACACATTCATTATCGACCAGTTGCCCTGCTCAACAACCTGCACTGGTAATATTTATCTCCTCCATCTCTCTTACACACTTTCTGTCCTCCCTTACTCAGCATTTTATACCAGTTCTTCCTCTTTTGAGTCTATAAGTAGTAAGTGCTAGGAGGAGGGTGAAGGGGAGTCCCTGTCAGATGATGTGTTGTATTGATATCAGTGCATTGACCTCTGTTCCTTTCTGTCTGGATATGAATTGATCTTGTGTAAGGCTCTGTGACCTGAGTATCTGACTTCTCTTTGGCCTTACAGGAAAGGCTATTTACCATTTTACACAATGGGTCTGTTCCAAAAAACTTGTGAAAAGTTAAGTTAACTAATAGAAACTCAAACTTAAAAAAAAAAAAAAAAAAACGATTTTGTTTTCTGTAGCAAGCTTCTGTCCTCATTAAATGCAAAATTCTGGTAAAAAAAAAAAACACCAACAGTGTAGGGTGGTTTACAAGCCTACTCAGCATAAAACAAAGTTTCACTCAGATTTTTGTATCGATTACATTGACGGCTCGTCATCACAGTTCTAAACACAATGGCTTTCTTTTGTAAGGTGGGTTGGGGCGTCATTGTGATGAGTGAAAAACAGAGGTAACGGAGCGGACAGAGTCGACCAGGGAATACAGGAGCCCAAGCAGGGCAAAAGGAGCAGAGCTCCAAACGGCCAGCAAGACAGAGGAACTGACAAATACAGGACAGGTTAGCCCAATTAAGTAGTGGTGGATAACGAGCCACAGCTGGAATTAGTTAGCTTGTTACCCACACTCAGCCACACCTACTCATTCACTCACACAACATGCATGAATGAGATTGTGAACCCATGAAACGTAACAGTCATGGCATATTTGTTTCCAGGTGGAACATTAAAGAACACGGCACACACATCTCACAGAAATCCTGTATAGTTTAACCAATCCAATGACGACCTCGAAAGTCCTAAAGTGTTTCCAGATAAATGTGCCATATGCATCAGACGTTTAGCCAACGGTCTGTGGGCGTGACATCTTATATGTACATTTAAAGGCGTCACAGAATGTAAAACTGTACTTAGTTCATAGGTATAGTTAAATAATAACAGTTTTTCCATTTTAACCATTGTTTCCTCCTTCTTGTGTAAATCTAAAACCGGTGAATCAAACATAACACAGAATGTGACATCATAGTTGGGATCACTACACCCCCTACATTTGGGGGTAAATTAATTTAGGCCAGCTGCCAGAAGTTCTGTAGGTATTGTGACGAAACAGGCAGGACAATAGTGAAAATAGCAGATCATGGAAATACATGTTATGTTCCAGGCTATCCAGGGGATGTGAAGTGGAGTGAAGCGGTTGGTGTCTGTATTCGGAAAGAAAATAGCCCGTTCTATAAAATAATGCGAGCCACTAAAAGGAAAGGGTTAGCTTGATAGCACTATCCTGTTACATAACAGTACATAAGATTTTACTTACCACATAAACAGAGCAAGGAGAGATGATTGAGGATGATTTACAGATACTGAGCATCACTGAAATGTATCTGATCTTGTAAGTACTGACACTCCATAGTATAAACATAGTGCTTGCGATTGCGAATCTTGAAAGTGAAACTGAGCAATCTTGCATATTAATAGCAGCTCCTGATGCATGCATTTTATTTACAGTATAACTAATTAAGGTTATGACTGCGAGAGGAAGCACAGAAATATAGTTTTCTCCCTGTGTTTTTTTTTCCTGCTATGTAAGCTATTAAAATTAGCTGCACTGTGAAACAGCCAATCAGGGGTGCATTTCCCAAAAGCATAGTTAGCCTACTATGGTCGCAGCTAAAGGAGTTCAAACGAAGGAGATGCGACCGTGTTCGGGAAACAGTCACGTGTAGCTAGTTAGTTTCCAAAACAATGCATCATTTTATGGTGGTTAATCAGCGAGTTACATCGTTGTTCGGGAAACACACCCCAGAACAGAGCTCAATATTATTCTTCATGGCCCTTCCAAATCAGGTAAAAACAGAGCATTTCATTCTGAAGACAAATCCTAGGGTTGTAAATGGACATGTAAAACTGTTTCTGGAGATTTATATGCCCTTACTAAGCCACATGCATTCTAAACAGATATCAGAGAACAATTGAAAATGCTATAATCAATGTATTCTATGGTATCTTTAACATACTAAACCCTTTGGGGGTCAATAAGGTAGGTGTATATTTTAAAAAAAGGTACCATCAAAGTTAATCCTTTTACACACCATTTTTTGTAGAATGCACAGTTCAATAGTAAGAACAAATGGACAGATTAAAACATTACTGCAATGTCTAAGAATATTGTGCTAGGCAAAATAAATAATTTAATCAATTGATTAAAAAAGATATTTAAATAAATATGCATATGCATGAATTTCTTCTTAAACTTAAGGGGTGCTTATTGACAGCAATTCAATTCCTGAAAGCTAGTAGGAATTGCAGTCTGCCTCAGATAACAACTCACTGGTCGAGTTTACATGTAAACAATGATTTTATAATCGGATTGATGGCTCAGTTGCATTTAAAAATCTTAATATAAACACCTGAGTTGATTGCACTCAATCTGAAACTTTAATCTAATTAACAGGGATGCCTAAGACTTTAAATTATCAGATTAAATGGTGATCACATGTACTATGTTTCACAGACTGCCCTGGCTGGTAATACTAAATTGCCTAAAAGGTCTGGGTTTTTAAATCGAAAAACTTACTTTTTACTAGTCAAGACTCACTACAGTTAATACTCCGGCAGGGATTGTGGGTGGGGTTAGTGAATAACCAGCGCTCTCTCTCCACCTTCAATACCACGACTTCACCGTTCCCCCAAATGCTCCCCGGGCGCTGCCCACTGCTCCGGGTGTGTGTGTTGATCACTGCTCACTGCTGTGTGTGTGCACTTGGATGGGTTAAACGCAGAGCACAAATTCCTAGTATGGGAAACCATACCTGGCCACTTGTCACGTCCTTTCCTTTCCTACAGTGTTTACAGTTTATGAACTAATTATAGTCAATACTACAGTACGCTGTATAAGTCAACAAAGAGCAGAACGTACTATAACATACTACTGTACAGTATACTATAATTTGCTACAGTTTACTACAGTGTTTACTACAGTTTATGAACTCACCATAGCCGATACCACAGTATGCTGCATTAGTTAACAAATTGTAGTAAATACTATAATATACTACAGTATAGTACAGTTTACTACAGTTCAGTGAATGCGAGCTGTGACATTGAGAATGCAATGAAATTTTGAACAGAACGGTAATCCACATGTATAATTTTCCACATTAATTGTAAGGTTTATGGTATAACTTTCAGAATCTGGAATCGGATTTGATTCATTCGCAGTGATTTATTTAAACATACTGCCTGCGTTCATTGCACCACATTTAGTCGTTTATACATTTAAATAATGTTGAGCTCAACTTTGTTGCACAGCTAGCAACTGCAGGAGATTTTTCATCGAACGTTCATTGTGAATTAATTATCTTGCATTGTCTTGTCTCTGCAAAACTCTGTCAGTATGAATGACCATTAAGCCTCACTTCAATCAGTCAGTCTACTTGTATAATTATAAACTGACAACAGCCACCAACCTGATCCCATCAAGACCTGATCTGGCCTGGCTCAGACACCACTATCAAGTTAAAATAAGAAAAAAAAAAGAGAAAGGGGTGGGCAGGGAAGAAAAAATCGATAAGAAGAAGCCAGCATTCTAATGCCTCGTTAATGGTCCGGAGTATTAATTATTCAGCTGAGGCCATTTTATCTGCTCGTTAAAGTGGCAGCTGGGAGGAGAAATATGCAGCATTGTACAACATGTCTAGGGTCATTACCAAACCTCTCTTCTGCTGTCTCTCTCTTTCTCACATACACACACATACATTGTGCACCAAGATGACCTTATCTACTGAACCTCTTTACCGAGAGAACATGTGAGGTGAATAAAAAGTACCAATGCTATCCAGATGCAGATCGGCCTATCATTGCGCCTCTCCCATCCAATCCATCAAGCTCCAGTCCATCTTGAAAGTACGCAGGGGGAATTCAGATTCCTCCAGCTGGCCCACCGTGGTTCTGCGTCAGCGGCGCAAGCTCGGTGGAGGTGCGTGACCCGATTCCTAATGACACTGCAGCAGGACTCTACATCTCATTTGATTTATTTCTCCATCCATTACCACCACAACAACACACACACATCATCTTCCACCATCTCTGTCATTATGACATCACAAAGTCAAATGTGCACGCACTGGGCTTTGCTCCTGTAAGACGGTGGTGTCAGGGAACATCTGTCAGACGCTGCCTTTGCCACATGGTATTAAAGTCAGGCTTGCCGGCCTGTAGGCCCGTGCCTGCAGGGTACAATGGTATCTGCAGGTCCGCCTTCTTCTTTGTCTGGTTGGGCTGATGTGAAATCGGCTTGGAGCACTGGGGACGGTTGGGGGAGTTTTGGTGTTAAAGGCATCAAAGGGCTTGACAGAGTGTACCGATCTGGATTCTGTCAGCTCCAGAGACCCATAACACCAGTTTTGTTTGACCTGTTTAATCTCACACATTTAGACTGTTTAAACTGTTTCAGTTCAGTTGAGATGCTGTCTATCTTACCCTACAGGACAGATATCAATCAGGATGTTTTTGTCAGTTCAGTCACAGATAGCCAGAGGGGGACGAAGTACACAAATCAGGTACTTGAGTAAAAGTACAGATCAATAATATAAAATATTACTCCAGTAAATGTAAAATTTTACTCGAGTGAAAGTACAAAAGTACTCAGTTTTTTATGTACTTAAGTAAAAAAGTACTGATAGATTAATTTCGCAATTTTTTACAGTTTACTAAATTTTGTATAGCACATATATTTTTATAATCTTACTGCGCAAAATACCTCAGATTTTAGACGAGCATTATGTAGTCTTACAATGCAATGTACCCGAGAGAAAACAGTTTTGAGGGTCTGATTTTCACCAGTAGGGGAAAAAAAGTGTTTTGAAGCGTAGGCTATTGTTTTGCAGAACGTCACAGAATGTTATATATATGACATGAGAATAAGTTAAAAAAAAACATTTGAAGGAAAATAATATATTTTATTTTTCTTTTGTTTTTTCTCAAACCTTGTCTGTGTTGTACCCAGAGGGCATTACAACCCACTTTGATCATTACTGTAGTTACCTGAATATCAAATCCTTTCTTTTTCCCCTCAGATGTAATATATCAGCAATATTTGGACATTGTCTAAAAATGACTACAACTTAGCACCAGCAAGCTTGTGTTATGTTCAGTATATGTTTATGAATAAACATTCATATCTGTCTACTCGGCTAGTTGACAGCAATATTAAAGATGTATACCGTTGATAAACAATATAAAAACAGACGAAGGGCTAAATGCATAGCATTTTAATAAAACCGCTAACGTGACAGCAGCTCGGAATATGAATGTTTTTTGACTTAGAGACACCGATGTTGATGTGTGGGCTTAAACAGATCACCCTTTATAGCAGTGTAACAAAATTACAATTTGTTCCTAAATATGATTTTCAGTTAATGTTAGTAACTTACTTCAATCATCACCAGTCGCGTGCGCCAGTGGTTCGGTTCACTGGAGACTCGCTCTGAACGGATCGTTTGAATCATTGAGCTGTCGAATCGTTTGGTGCGTTTTGAGCACCGACTGAACAGGTTCATTAAAAAGAATCAGTTTGTTAATGAATCGCTGGTCTGCGTCTCGCTCGGAGCACGTGATATATAAGTAACTATATGTTTTATGAAATGTAGTGAAGTAAAAAGTACGATCCTTTGCTTAGGAATGTAGTGAAGTAAAAGTAAAAGTTGCTGAAAATAAAACTACTCTTAAGTACAGATACTTCAAAAATGTATTTAAGTACAGTAACAAATTACAACTACTTCGTTACTGTCCACCACTGCTCTTTTCTCTGAATGTGTGTGTGTGTGTGTGTACCTGGTATACCTAATGCGATTTTTGCCCCACTTGAATTAAGCAGCTTATTATTAACATAGAATTAAGGTATTTTTTTTAAGGTGGCTTACAATGGTGGATAGTGGCCATTATTTTGAAGCTCCATAAATCGAATATATCTAACTACTAATATATACACCTCTGGGGGGTTAACACATGTCTTCTGAAGCAGATTAATGGGGTTTTGTAACAAAAATATGTATATTTTTAAAAATTCAAACTCAAACCAAAAAGAAGTAATATACACCTAGTATGGCTTTGGGGTGAGTAAAATATGGGCTAATTCAATTTTTTCACAATATGTGACAGATAATTACCAAGGAAAAGTGCTTATTCAAAAGCATTTAAGCAATCACAAATGTTTTACCAGTAACTACTTAATACTTTTTCCATTGTGTACCTTGACATCAGTAACTAGCAGCTTCTGCAGCACAGATATGTACTTGGTAACAATAGATTTTAGTTAGGACTAGTTCAGAAGCAGTTCATAGTCGTCAAGGACCACTGAGCTGTGATGCTCATGTGAGTGACACAAGTCCCAGTCAAGCTTCTGATGTCCTGATCTGACTCCCCTGTCTTTCTCCAACGATTTACTGCTGCTCTCCATAATAACTGTTCAGTAAAATTAAATGAAGTAACGTGTTTTTATGTGGTTGATATATTTATAACAACTAACAAGTTGCATGCATCTTTATTCTACTTCTTACAATCTGTCCTTCCAGAGATTTCCTATTCTCTCTCTCTCTCTCTCTATACCCTCTGTACTCTGTTCCCTCCCTCTCCTTATTTGCCCTCGTCTTCCTCACAGGCTGAGGTATTTATCATCTTTATTCGAGGAGTTTGAGAGTTGTGGGTCGGCTGCAGTGTTGGGCTGATGAATGGGGCAGTCAGTGATGTGCAGCCACCTCAGGGGGCCAAACGAGACAGCTATTTAGTGACTGAACAAGACACATCGCTTTTCTTTTATTGTTTTCAAACTGCACAGAGGGAGATAAAACTCAGTCTGGGCAACAGGAACAGAAAAAAGGGAATATCTTGCAGGCAGACCTAGACATAGGAAATAGCCTTTGGATCCTCACTGTGTATACATACATACAGAGAGACAGGAATATCTTGATTCATAGTTGTCCATTCTGTGAAAGCATGCAATGCTAAAGATTCAGTCACCAGCAGTGTCCATCCATATGCAGGTCATTTTTCCAGAAAATCGGCTGGGGGAAAAAAATTCTGTCATCATGGACCGTGCATTTTAAAACAGATTCATTTTACGATACACATTTCCTTCAGCAAAGCATGCAGTGATTGTGTATTGTGATGGGATATAAGTATGTCCATTTCTAAGTGCTGCACCCAGCAGGAGTCAGTCACGCTGTAGGTCATGTGCCAAAGGGCTGTACACTTTTAGACAAAGGATACTGTACTGTGTGAAATGGAATATCAATGTTCCTCTTGCTGCATTCTACATGTGTACTGTATGAAAAATAGTATGTAAAGAAAGGTCAAATTAAACTGTCTAAATAATACAATCAATGGCAAGAATGGTTATATACAGCTTTTGTACATTTTTTATGAGGGCAGGAGCCATGGACTGTTGTGTAATTTTTTTCAACATTGAATAATTACATTACCTTACACACACACACACACAAAGAATGTCAGTGATTTAATAGATAGTAACAGATTATATGTAATCTGGATTACGTATTTAGATTCCAAAAATGCAATACTTATACACTGTGAAGAATTATACAATTTCCAACATCCCAATATAAACCTTATTATTTGAATGTAGTGATTTATTAAACTATGTGTTCCTCTATTTTAGAAAAGCTTTCAAACACATTAAATCGCACAAATTTGCACCATTTCTTCTTGACATGTAAATCAATGCAGGGATTGCCAAACTTTTGTGATTCTTTATTTTCTTTGATGTAATATATTTATTAGAAGTACCCCCCCGAGATGTGAAGTAGTTAATAATTAAGTCAATAATTTAGCAACTCATTTGCATGTTCACAGTTCTCTGATGTTGATTAATAGTCACATGGCATGCAGGTAAACAAATAAAATATTCTTTTAATTTTAATTGTTGTTGTTGTTGTTTTAAGAATTAATTAGTAGCTTTTCATCATTTTACAAACCCCCTGTAGATCTTTCATCCCACAAAATTTAATGTTTAATGCATTTCATTTTATTTCATGTGGTTTGGGAAAAAAGGGACATATTTTCTTTTTCTTTTTATTAACTTGATACGAGATATCCTATTAAAATCATAAATGAGTAATCAAACAGTAATCTAAAAGTAGGCAGTTTATTATAAAATGTGCATGCGTGTAAAAATTGTAATTGATTTATGTCACTAACTACAATTTTCATCATGTAATTTGACTACAATTTGTAAGTAATCCATCCAGGTAGGATTGTATATGCCTTTATTTAAAGTAATAATGTTCTTACTGCTTATTTCCAAAGCAGGTATTCCGGTATTTATCATATCTATATTAATAGTCAGAACAAATGTGAGCAGATGAATGTTTTTAGAGAGCATAAGAATGAATAAAATTGAAAAGCACAGATTATTCAGAAAATAGAAAGGTTTAAAAATGTGCTGAAATATGTTTTGATGTAGTTGTGTTGGTAGAGAAAGAGAAAAGGAGAGAGATGGAGATGAGGTTAGGGAGGGGAGGGTAAGGGCACATAGAGACGAGTGTAGGGGACGACAGGAAAAAGACGGAGGCTGCCCATGTCCTCGCCTCTCCTTCCATACAGACGAGCATATGTGGGCTGACAAGCTGACATTGCCAGCGGAGTGTGTGGCACTAGGCATTAGTGTGTGTGTGTGCGTGCTGACATCCAGAAAACAGACAGCTGATGGCACAGATTAGCTTCAACCTTACTGGTAACTGTCAACCACCATTCCAGCTACTACTTACACACACATCTCACCACAATGACCCCTGACACACACACACACACAATGCTGCGACACCTCACATATTGTAGAAAGACTTTATGAATATATACCAAAAATATCTGGTATATTTTGTGGATGTGGCTGTACTATGGTAGAATAAGGGCATCAGATGGTAATACCTCTGCTGTTGGTGGCTGTTCTGACAATAATATGTTGTTTTTAACACGCTTTTGGTTTTTCTTTACAGATAAATATATTGTATTTCTTTATTTTTTTACTGCAAGTAAAAAATAAGCAAATACAAATGAAAAATAGGGAGTAACTTTTTTTGTTAATAAGATGGCCCTGAGGTTGAGTCCATAATATGTGAATGTGCAATAATGAATGTGTAAATGTGTACATTTGCTAAAAGTGAATCGTTACTTGAGACGATGAATTAATCATTTGAAACATTTTTTATCAATTTCTAATCATGTAAACAATTTTTTATACATTCTTTCAAAACAAATTCACAAAACGTTATGTTTTGACATCTCAGCATCCAAGATGGAGTGTTCGAAAAAAAAAGGTCAACCTGATCTCACTGCTATTCTTACATATTTTACGAGGGGCTAATTCATACAAATTCGTACAACCTCACTGGTACGAATTCAGGGGCGTCGTAGTTGGGAGAATTACCAGGCCCCAAGTGGGTGGTTTTAAGATCACAATAAATGTTGTTAATTAATGTAAATGCTATTATTTTGGGTAAATGCATCCGTTAATTGATGTATTAAATGGTGTCGTAAGTAATTGTGAACCTCGAGCTTACTGCTTGGCCACTGCTTGTACATAGGGCCCAGAATTTCTTCTAAATCGTACGTATTTTACGAGTTGCCAATTTGTATGAATGGCCTAAACCTAACCCCTCCCCTAAACCTACCCGTCACGTAGTTTTAGACAAATCGTACAAAATCATACGAGTGAGGTTGTATGAATTAGCCATATTTGGCACCTCATACGAATACGTACGAATTGGTCGTGAGACCTTGTTGGTCTTGTAGAGTACAGCCCCAACCTGCCTGGAAGATTATAGTAAGCCTTAAGACCTTGATTAGCTGCTTCAGATTACTTTCATTGGTGTTGGAGCTAAAAATTTGAATGACAGTGTTGCTTCTAGAGCAGAACCGGACATCCATGCTTTACATCCTTTTATAAAGGCTCTGTTTACTTTGACATTGTGATTGTGAGTACATGGTGTGCTGAGGAGAAAGGTAGTGTAGGTTCCATTTTAAGTGAAACAGTTAAAGGACGCTTTGTTGTCCTACTGCACAGTTGCTGGTGGCCAAAGTAACATGGATAACTTCTCATAGAATGAAGAGCTACGGAGTATTTGTAATTTGATATTTCTGTGTTGATATTCATTCGTTTGCTGTCATGTGTGTACGCCAGCTGACATTTTCTGCTTTGACATCGGCTGTAAGTATTTTGAGGAGAAAGTAAGACGGGGTGTCATCGATTGAGCTACAGACCAAGCCCTATTATCCCGGTCCGCAGTTCACAGCCGCAGTCAAGCAAGACGCTCCGCATGTCATCCGCGTTCACTTTAATTGGCAAAGCGTGCCAGTGTGGCTACCGTCTCCTCTAATTTAACCCATGTCCTTTCTTTCACCCTCAAGCACTCTGTCTGTGCACATTTGGGTTGGTGTATTTGAAATAAGTGTATTTTTTGGCAGGGTACGCGGATGGTTGGGTAATCTGACCTTGCTTGTCCAGATAAGCAGCAGCGCAGGAGTGTCGGCCAGTATCAGGACTGTGTTCGGGGAGCTCATTAAACAGGAAAAGGCGACAAATCTGTCAAGTAAGTCTTATGTAAAATGCACTAAATTCACAAAATGGAAAAGGAGAAGATGGTTCTTATTGGAGCTATGTGCCCTAGTGTGTGTGTGTGTGTGATGAGTCATGTTGTTTTGTAGTGAACACCCAAAGCCCCACAGCCAAAATGAGCCTTTGCACACACATCACTGCACTGCTATACAGAGAAAATATGAAAGAGAGAAAGACGTGGGCAAAAGGGAATAGAGAAATGCTAGAAAGGTCTTGTGAATAGCTAATAAGTCACACGCAGCAGATACGTCTGATGAGTGATTGACGCTTAAGGGAGCGGCGCGATATGGTTCTTATTTTGTCAGATTCAAATTAATTCTTAAAATAAATCTCCAGCTCTGTAGATTTGTGAGGAAGAGTTTGTTTTATAAACACAAAATCATAGAGAAAAATGTGGAACTGTGTTGAGGCAAGTGGAATATTGCTGCTAAGCCGACATACCTGATCTAACGGCAATTCGTACATATTTTACGAGATGGCTAATTCGTACGATTTTATACGATTTTTTCAAAATCGTACGTATTTTACGAGTTGCCAATTCGTATGAATTTGTACGAATGACCTAAACCCGCCCCTAAACCTTCCCCGTCACGTGGTTTAGAAAAATCTTACAAAATCGTACAAGTTAGGTCGTACAAATTAGCACGAATCGTGCTGGGCCATCCTGGTGGAATTTTTTCTTTCTTTCTTTAACAATAGCTGTTTTTAGTTTAGACAACAAGACTTATTTAGCTCAGTCAGCTCACTCAATGCCTAATCTTATAAGATAACATATTCATTGATTAGTGTTGAGGCAACACACACACAAATCCTTATAGTTTGGTCAGTTGTATATACTGTTGTGTTTAAAACTATTCTCACAAATATGTATTGTAGCGTCTTGATTTTGCCAAGTAAGACATGATCCTGGATCAACATATTTTGTTGGTCCTGGATCAACATTGCTGTCCAAAAATATAAACTTATCCCAATCCTTAGCCTTAAACCTACCCCTACCCAAAATGTTTGCCTAAAATCAGTGGGAAATGATAGCTGATTAACAAGAGTGTAGAAGCACCTAACCATGTTTATAAGCCTAAAACAGATATTTCTAGAAAAGTTATTCCTCAATTCTGATTGGTTGATTAAGATGTTGACAAAGATGTTGATCCAGGAACATCTTGTACTTGATGAAATCACGCTCACCGTTAATCCTACAGGCTAGCCTACTCTCAGTGGGTCGGGAAATTATTGTTAAATATGGGACACTGGGAGATTGCGCAAAGGCCAAAGGATGATCTTAAACTTCTAATAAACATAGATATGTCATATTCTAAACAAGTTTCATTTGCATTGAATTCCTGAAATGTTTTTCTGCAAATTAGATTGTGAACTGTTTTCTGTGAGCAAATAATATTCATTATTAAATTAATATATAAAATAATTAAGATGTCTGTGTTTGAAGAAGACTGAACACTGCATTACTTGAAAAGCAATAAAACAGTTTTATGAACTGGTTAGTGTTTGGTAGAGGATATTTTCTAGGTATTAAAATTGAACAAATAGCATTTCAAAACGTTAAAAAGTGTCATTATCAATCTTTAAACAAGCTTTTGGATTACACTAAACTCTACTAAGCAGTTTCTATAGCTCGCCCATATGGTTTGGATGGAATATATTGAGTGCACTAATGGAAATGGAGAACAGAGACAAAGAAGAACTGCAAGCTGCTAGTTACCGAGTCAGACAGTACAACACTGCCATCTTCTGGCCATCGAGTATAACTATAGTTAATTAGCCATTTCTAATGACGGCGAATGAACTAAATATACTGAATATATCTGTTATCTATCTGTACGCACACAGACACACACACACAATGGTATGCGGGAGATTATGTTCAATAGCTCTGCAAAAACATAGGGTTAATTCAGGTAACGTGAGCCACTTTTGATTAAACCTGTCATTTAGATACCTAGCTTTCTTTTTTTCTAATTACATTTGTCAACTTTAAGGTAGGCTATAGCTATTATATATATATTTTTTTTTTTTCTTTTTTTTTCTGAACAAACCCAAAAACATATAGCTAAGGCTACGAATAAAATAAATAACAAAAAGTAAATAATAAGGGGAACATAAAAAATAGAAAATTGTAAAATTTGACATGAGACAGCATATCATACATAAATTGTATTACCATCGTCTTCACCATCACCACCATAATAGGCTAATAATAATAATAATAATACATTTAGATTAATTAGTGCAGCACATTCATTAAAAAAAAGTCAAGATTAAGTTGACCCACTTTTCAACACATCCCACAATAGTGGGCTGATAATATTTAACCACCAGGTCAAACTGCTCCAGCTAAAACTTTTATCATTTACAGAAATAGTGTTCTTTAATTTAGAGACTATTGTTATGTTTTGAGAGTGAAAGCCTATTGAGCACGATGCAATCAAGCTTAACCAGCCCAATTCACCTGAATCCCTCCAAAATTTCAGGAAGAATGATTATGAATGCCATAACTACACCAGCTGGGGGAAAAAAACAGTAGCAGTGTAGCAGTAGTTGTATAAAGTGTAACTCTGGATATATTGTCATATTTGACTTTATCAGAAAATAAACTGCTTTGGGGGAAAACAAGACTCATCTTTGCTTGGCTTTAGTTGAATGACTTTTTATTACTGTGTTTTAATCATAATTATATATGACCCTTAAAAGCAGTTATATACTGACTTTGGCAGTGCAATCATAAATCCTGATTACTCTATGAAGGATGCCGTTTACATTTAGTCTAAAGTTGACTTTTTTGGGATTGCATTTTTATTAGTTCTAAATTTCAGAATTGACATAAACAAGCGGACAAAAGGGGGACAAAAAAGTCTAAAGTTGACTTTGTTTGCATGTGTTCACTTTAAAGTGTGTCAAATGGTTGTGTGTTTTCGTTGTACTTTTATTTGATACTCAGTCAATATAACATACATACGAAGTAAACAATAAGAGTAGCATGAAGCTGCAGACCCGGAGACCCAAATGCACTCTCAGAAGCTCAGAGATGCACCTCCAGACCTGTTGTCATTTAAGACAGTGCCAGGGCCTGAACTATACACTTCAGTTTACAAAAAAGCGCCTTTTTTTGTCTTTATTATAACACAGACAATATATACAATAATTTGAATCAATTTCAGCAGTGTTGGCCCAAAATAGCCCCTGAGTGTAAAAGGTTAAAGACCTTGATAAATCCTCGGTAATTAGGAAAACAATACATGACTGAAAATATTTGAGTAACTAAACAATTTCTATTTACAAATACAATTAATAAAAATAAAGCAGACTTAATGCATTAAATCATAACCTAGTATGTGTAATATCTTAAATAATATTGCATACCGTAATATTTTATAGTAGAAAAATAAGTTATAAAATAAGTTGCAATCTATCTAGAAATTGCAATTTAATCTTCCAAACAGCAGGTGGCACTGTCTTAAATGACAACAAGGTCTGGAGGGGCCTCTCTGAGCGTCTGAGCATGCATGTCTGAGAGTGCATTTGGGTCTCCGGGTCTGCGGCTTCATAATATGTTGATAATATTGACCAATAATAAAAGGGAAGCCTATATGAAATCAGCAGCTGTTATCATACCTACACCTGCAGAGGGCGCCATTATCTATGCTTTTTAGATAAGGATTGCCCAAACTTGGTCCTGCAGAGTTCAGCTCCAGCGTGCCTCAACACACCTGCATGGAAGTTTCTAACATCCCTAGTAAGAGCTCGATTAGCTTCAGGTGTGTTTGATTAGGGTTGGAGCTAAACTCTGTAGGACACCAGCCCTCCAGGACGGGACAGCCCTGTATTAGATGCCGATTAGATAATTAAGTATAAACTATAGGCATAAGCAAAAACTGTACAACTTTTTAATAGAAAGAGATATCGATCTTGTATGTGCATAGACGTTGGCTCCCATAAATTATGACTGACCTTTTGACACATTTCTAAATATATTAAGTATTGCAAATTCATTAGCATTTGTGGTCCATAGAGTCCATAGAGAGGAAAAAAATGATTAATAAGAAAATCTGCCGTGTCTAAGAAATGTGTGGAACCAATCTTTAAAAAGAGTGTGGGAACCAGGCTTAAGAGACAGTTGAGTCAGCAGTGGACAGCAGAGACGTCTCTCTCTCTCTCTTTCTCAAGTGAAGGGTGGTTTTGTGTGGATGAAGGAACAGACCGGCTCCTGCCAGCTGCTGCCCAGTGTGACAGAGACAGGTGCTGTACATTCATCCCTCAACACACACACATTACAACTATTTGCTCACTTAGTTGACAAACCACCCGTTTCTATCACACTACAACCTTATCAGTTATCTTTCCGTTGTCTTATATGCAGTAACCAGATGTTACTATACACTTATTTTTATTTGCCCTTCATTACATGGCTCCTTGGACTGACAAAACCTTCACAGAAATGCAGCTTTTATTATGTTTGATAGTTACATGATTTGAAAAATACACTGCTGTAGGATTTACTTTAAAACAATTGTTAGTAATTCTGGCTAATAATTACAAATAAACACAAAGTAACACATTGAATTAAATTTTGAAATAGAAAGACTGAAATAGTGTTTTCTTTCTATATTAACAGTGTTACTTTCTTTCTTTATATTTATAACTTAGAAGAAGTAACACAAAAAGTGTTACTTTATGTTTGGAAATTAATATTCAATGAGGAACATCTTAAACCATAATATGTGCCATTTTAATCAGGACAGTGGGAAAAAGTAACTTATAATTGGTAACAGTTATTATTGTATACTATTAGAGTCAATTGTGTGTGTGTGTGTGTGTGTGTATATATATATATATATATATATATATATAAATTGTTTTTTTGTTTTTGTTTTTTGACCACTGGACCAACATGTACAGATCAGTTTACATACAAAAAAAGTAAGGTTAAAGAGCCATTATAACTTTTACATTCACAAAAATAAATTGTTTATAATGTCATTACTTTATATACCATTACATTGCATATGAACTACATGGCATTAAAGTATTTTAAACAGAATAAGCATTTGTACAACTAAGTAAACTCAATTACTGACCACTAGGACACTAAGCATGCATTCACAAAGCAATTTGAAACAATCTTGGACTGCACGCCTACTCCCAGCTGTCATATTTCACTTGCCACTGAGCGGGAAAAACAAAGAGCAAAGAAAAACAATCTGGGGGCCAGAGGTCTAGAGCCTGAGTGTCCAGTCGAAACTGCATCAAAGACCTCTTAGCACCAGTGACATGCATGTAAGATGACCAGGACAAGCTTCAAACTACAATCTACAATTCCTATTCAGTTACACTTGTCCAATTCTTGTTTTGCCAGCATCATGCTTTTATGTATTGTGCATAGATCCAGCCACTGGCAATAGCACATCGTGCATTTATCCATGTTCCCTGGGCAATTGTAACAATAGCATTAACATAATAATCTTTTTACAGGGATAGTTCACAAACACCCCATGCAATAAAGAAAATTCTGTCATTGTTTACTCACCCTCAAGTTGCCTCACTTTTGTATGAGTGTCTTTTTTCTGTTAAGCAACAAAATATGTTGTTTTGAAGGAGGTTGGTAACCAAATGTTGAAAGTAGCCACTGAATGGCAAGTCAATAGCTAACTGGTTAGTTTCCAACATTAATTATATAAATATTAAATATTTCCTTTTGTGCTCAACCAACACAGTCTCACTCCAACTCGTCACATTTTGACGCTAGGTCAAAACTAAAAAAACAAATCGCTTGGTTTTGCGTCGTTTTTCGACGCTCAAGGTAACCTTTTTCTGTCACTTTTCGATGCGAGGGGTCCTCCGTTGTTTTCAGTTGTTTGGCTTAAAATTTATAGTAATAATCATAAAATGTCTCTGTTATGTTCAACAGGCATTAAGAAAACATGTTAATTAAATGAACTCATATCGCTGTCAGCAGTAGTACAGCCTGGATATTCTCCTTTAAAAAGCGCAGCTGCAGCCATCAACTGATGTTTATGCTGTCATGTTTTGTTTTGGTCTGTAGCGCCACCCTCCATCTATCTTCCAATCACGAAGTCAGTAGTGTTTCGGCACCCAGGTTGCCTGCTTGGCAGAAAATACAGTGCACTTCATTGAATTCATTGTCATGTGCGCGTTCCTGTTAGTGTCGTCAGTCATGGCCACCTGAGTGTGCGTCAAGTCTGAGAAGGAGGGGCCGCGTGAAAAACCCCTCTCCAGTATTTTGAATTTGGACTGCAACTAATCATAAACAAGCAGTATAAATACACTACACACAAGTTGTGTCTCATTCCAAGTCTTCTAAAGCCATACGAGGTCTTTATGTGAAGAGAGGGTAAAACACAAGGTTTAAAATCACTAAAATGATCCCGCTCCGTTCACGCGCTGTCATCTCATTCAGGAAGCATACTCGCGTCCAACAGAACCAACGGTTTTTCACAACAGCAACCGATCACGAGACACACAAGACCCAATGACATTTCACAACCAACGTTGACGTAAGGATTCTTGAAGCGGCATTTTTTTTAAATCGCTCACAGACAGGAAGTACACGGAAGACGGAGACAGCGACTATTCCTGTCACAAATCAATCGTTTTGAATCAGAAGACTTGGAATAGTAATATCTTTCAAATAAATGATGACGGTGGTTGTATCTTCCTGCTATATCTTGTGTTTTATTGACAGATGGTAGGTTTAGGAGCAGGGTTTGTGTTACGTGCTCATAAATGTGTAAATAATATCATTTTAAATAAAACTGTTTTGACTGTTTACATTGAAAAACCACACCCCTACATATATGCAATAATGCTATTGTTTTTACAAAATATATCTTTTAATTATTGTTTTTTATTTTAATTATTTAATAAAAATATATATATATATATAATAATGCACCGGCATATTGACACAAAGGATTTTCTATTTAAAACAACGGGGGACCCCTCACATCGAAATGTGACTGAAAAGGGGTACCTTGAGCATCGAAAAACAACGTAAAACTGTTTTGACCGATCGTCAAAGGTGACGAGATAAAGTGAGACTGTTGGCTCAAAGAGAAGTAAGAAACTCATACAGGTTTAGAACAACCCAAAGTTCACCCAAAAAATATCATTTCTGTCATTACTCTCCCGTGAGACCTTTGTTCATCATTAATAAATCCTCAACTTGATTCCTGTTTCTTTCTTTGTCTGTTTGGATTATCTTTCTTTGTTACATTCATTGTAAAGTGTCCTTGAGCTCTGGAAATAATAAAATACATAAAATTAAATCAATAAAAACTATTGTTGTTATTATTAATATACAAATTAAATTTTTTATAAACTCCAAGAACTTGACCCAGCATAGACAGCAATGCTCGAGGCCTAGAAACGTAGTAAAGACATTTTTAAACTCTAAGATAGGAAGCTACTACAGGAATACTTTTTCTGCCAAGAAAACAAAAATAATGACTTTACAATAAGAATGCACAAATTTATGTGCCCCTTTTAGACAGGTAATAGTAACATTTCAAAGTTTCATAGGTAAAGCGGTACACAAAGCTCTCACAAACACTGCTTTATCAGGAATTAAAGGCATGATGAAATGAAAATGAGACAGATTAGCGTCACGCAAAGGAAGGGTTTGGAAAAAAATAACCTTTGTGAATCGTTGAACAAATAAGGTAAAAAATAAGTTTTTTTGACCTTGCCTGCATGTCAACCTGTTGTTGGAGACTCTCAAAACCAAACCTCTTATTACCCATAATAGGGGCACTTTAACCAATTTTGATTGTTCAATAATTTAAGGCTTAATTATTCAACTGTGGTGGCTTAATTATTATTTGAAATTATAATATATATAACAAAAGTATTGAACTGGTTGCACATGCAGAGTTGTCACCGTATTTATAGCACTTTATACATATTGTTTCAGCACAGCTTCACAGTAATAAAAAAGGAAATCTTTAAACAACAAAGCTAACTGAATTACTTGCAATGTTGACAGCTTTTTTGATTATGACAAGTGCAATCTATTTTTACTGCATTGATTTTAAGGTATTGCTTTAAATTGTTTGAGTTTGGAACAATTTCAATACGTCAGTCGCCTCATTACAGTTCCACTACTTCTCAGCTCCTTCAAGATAAATTCTTATGGCACACAACACTGGAGTTGTGTTCTCTGACATTGCATGCTGGCATGCTCCGAGCTCATATGGAAGATGTATTTGAGTATATGTGTTTGTATGACCGACACTGAGTGCTAAGACACCTGAGTCATATGAATCTTAGTGAGATGATAGTAAGAGTCTGGGCCTCGCAATCTTTTCCATCTGCAAGAGGAACATAACCTGTATGTGAACATGCATGTGGAATGCAGGCTGTAGAATTGTATACTATCACATGACCAGTCGCTGAGTTTGATGTTAGCATGTCCAAGTGGTCATGGGTGTTTGAGTGGAGCAGCTTGCAGATGAGCAGATTGACACCTAGAACCAGTGAAAACTCATGGCAGTACTGCATATCTATAAAAGACTTGGTGTAAAAACACACTTTTGACTTCCCAAATGTGTCATTTTCGGCTTTGTTTATAAGTTTATACAGTTCTTATAGAGAAATGATATAAGATACAATGATACTTCAGTGATATGCTTTAGTTTGATTTGAATGTACTGTATTTTAGACATTTAAAGAGATAGCACACCCAAAAAATAAAATGCTGTCATCATTTATTCACCTTCCTCTTTAAAAAAAAAAGAAGAAGAAGAATATTAGCAGCCAAACGGTTGGTTACTTTCACAATATTTATTTATAATGGAAGTCAGTGGTTACAGTTTTTAATCCCCATTACAAAGCATGCTGGGAAATACAGTTTCAGTTACTGTATATCACCATCAGAAAGTGCTTAAGTGGTTTAAATAATATCATTTCTAAATAGTCAAACATAAAAAGGTACTTTAAATAAATGACAAAGCCATTTCATATGGCTATATATATATATTATAAAAGTCATAGGAAAATGTTTATTATTCGAGCATTACTTCTCATGTTGTTTACTGTTTGGGACGGATGTCCTCCTTCAGTGTTCTGTTCTCTATGTTGTCTTTATTGGAGGTATATAACAGTCACTGAACGAGTCATGGATTTTTTAAACCTAGAAGTTGTGGGGTGTGTCCATGCCATGGGAGAGTGTTGTGGGGGCTGGGTTCAGGCGGCCCTGCACACATGTGCTGTCACTCAACCACCCCGCACAGACAACCCAGACTGAGAGACGAGGAACAAGAGCTTCTAGTAGCCTGGAGACGCCTGTGTCCCTGCCTCACTGCAAATTTAGCTTGGACATTGTTGTCCAAGTCTCCAGTCTTGTATCATTAGGCAGTGGTTTATTGTGAGCAGTAAGGATCAAAAGCCAGATGATGAAGGCTATGGCGGTCCTGGGTGCACTGCTGGCCGTAGTGTGTCAGGTGAGTTGAGCAGTGTGTTCTGTGGATTTAAACTTCAGGCTCAGTAAACTTTGAGTTTCACTGTAAAATATCTCATTGTTAATCTAATATTCAAATACAATAAGCCTGTGAGGCTACTATTTAAATAGTAGCATAATTGTAGCACATTTTAAAAGAAAGTAGCTTTTCTACTTCAAGATGTCACATTTAGTTTGCATGTATGCATGGCAAATATATTTATTTTAATATTTAAATGTTAATTTCATAGTACACAATTATTCATTATGTTTATCTCCATTTTACTTTTATATTTTATACTTGATGTTTATACATGTAAGAGTTTACTGTTGTATCTTCACATCCTAAATCTCAGCGACCACTTTTATGAACCTCAAATGATTTTGGTGTAGATTGTCGACATGGCCTTTGATAATTATAGCATGACTAGCTAAACACAATCAAATGCTAGAAACCTCAACAAATTTGAAGCTACTTCAATTAGTCCTTCGTGGATTGCAATGGAAAGCTGTTGTATTGTGTATTGCTATTATATTTAGCAATACTATGTAATGTGATTAGTTTATCTTGCTGGCTAAAGATTCAGTGTTTAAGAAGTGGTTACATTTTTGACCTTGGGGCACATCTGCTAAAATCATTTTTAGCGGTATGGTGTTTGGTAATTGATTGTTAACTTTGTCTTCAACTGGACTCACCAGCCGTCAGATGTATTATATTGTTGGTGGAAATGAATGATCTAAACATGAGTCATTTCTGATACGATGACAGATAATGAATAATAAGAAGAGAAATACAGCTGGTTTTAACCTCGTTTGACGTTACGTTTCAAGGCCCCCTTTAGTCTGTCACTAGTGTAATCATGAAGACAACGAATGAGAATGCAAACAAAGTCACACTGCCGTAAATATTCGCCACAATCACCGATCAGAACTGTTTAGATTTGCAATAGGACACAGAATCTAAAGTGAAAGATTTGTCCTGTAGTTGGCCTCATGGGTAAGCTTTCATCATGCTATACATAAACAAGAGAAAGGTTGCTAGTGGCCGCCATGTTATTTATGAGCAATTCAAGAACAAAGTTGCTTAGGCTTCATGTTTGAAGGTACTTTGGCCTTTTGACTGAATTCGAACCCTTCTCCGAAGCATTACTCGTTCATAACTCATTCTGTTTTTTTAGATGTTTCATTATAGGCTTAACTTTGTCTCAAAAGTTCTTTAGGAGAATTATAAATAAACAGATTATACATGAAAAGCTATAAAAATGAATGTGGGTATCTCAGATCATTTAGTCATAGATTATATATAATCTCTTTTCAAATCTTGCCATAACTTAAAGATTAAGACTCCTGTAGAAATGTTACTAGAATATTACACTAAGGAGAAAAACAAATTCAAAGAATCTTTGCGATCTGATTAGCATTTTTTTTGTTGGTGTAATTGTGTGATTACAATTCTACCATATGTACATTTAATGTGTTTTCTTTCCTCAACTGATGAATGAAAATACAAAGAGAATGTGCAATACATTATGTATTATGGGGTAAGAAAATATGCCAGTGCAGGCTAATACTGGAGTTGTAAGTTTTCTCGAAATTGTTGTCTGATGACTTGATCGTTTTCTTTAATTCTGCTTATCAGTGCTGCTGACTCGTGGCTTTTTTTGGCTCTAGACACATTGGTAATATTAAATGTATTCATGTTAGATCATTTAATTTGTTAAGATTCTATGGTGATCAGACAGGGAGTGCTGGGAATTCCCAAAGCTTATGTTGCCAGGAGAGGCTTATGTCTCACTGAGAGTATAGTGGGGTGCATTGAGATTCACACATGCCTCTGGTGGAGTGGTCTTGATATGACGGTGCACAGCTGTTACCAGATGCAGACTCAACCCCATTTGTCTCACATGGTAGTCTCGGCTGCGGAAATAGGAGGCCTACATTCCCAGGCCATGCAATGGGCAAAAAATTTGTTAACAATGCAGTCAGTGTTGAGTTCACGAACCAGTCCAGCTGGTGATAGTCAGTCTAACTGGCAACTTTGGGTTTCTCTTAGTCACGGACATTCTGCAGTTAATATTTAATATCTATGTCTACTGCTGTGGCTTCCTTGTTCACCGTAATTCTAGATTAGGAAACGAAGATGAGACAGTGTTAATTGAACATAATTGTCCCAGCCTGTTTAAATTAGCATGACATGACAACATGGCCTGGATATGAGGGTTCCGTTACTGACATGATCCTAGCTTACAGCAGGATCAGTTGTTGGAAAGAAAGACAGAAAGAAAGAAAGAATAAAAATATTCTTCAAATCTTAAAAGTATATTTTTCTGAAACTTTACATGGGGATAATATAATTCAAATGAAATAAAAGTACACTTTTAAAAACCAAATTAAGTTTTACTTACTTTACAGTACTATGTTTCAATAGTCTTGTATCATGTTTTAAAGAAGTGTTGACTAAAATACTAAAACACATGCAGAGTACTTGATATGTATTTTTAACTGTAGAGTATTACATTACATAAAAAATAACGTTGTATAGCTGTACAATGAAAATAAAAATCCTATAATTCTATAATATTCTATTTGATTCCAAATAGATTTCAAGTGTATTAAACTGCAACATCATCATTACAACTATGTAAGTAGTACACATTACTTAAATACATGTCAAGTTTACAAAGAAATTACATTAAAGTACCTTTTAGTTTAGAAAGAAAGAAAGGGTGACCTTGGACGCAAGGCACTTACTGAAGTTGGAATGACATGACAGAACGTGGCCACCTGTGTAACCCTCCAACCTCTCATCCAGCCGGCATTCTGTCATGCCATACTGTCTCTGAGACACACACGGGATCACACGTCCCACACCAGTTAGATAAACAAAATGCCAAATTTGGGATCTAATCATACCATTGATCCAAGAATTATGAGCTTTCTATATATATATATATATATATATATATATACATGCTGGCCTTTATCCACAAAGCTAATTTTAGTTTTATATATTTATCTTAAAAATTGCATAATGCATTGTACTCAGCTATTTAAACATTCATAAACATAACTCAAAAAAGCACTAAAACTAGTTGGACACACATGCTTAGGCCTAATGTGTTCCACACTTACTTAGTATGTTCTCCTCCTCAGAAATGTAGCGTATCTCATTCTGTTAGTCACGCCTTCACCATCAGTGCCATGGTTCGGACCAGCTGACCCTGCCATATGTCAGTAGAGCTTTAGGAATGCCTTACTCTGGTAAAAGTAGAGCTAAACTGGGTTAAATATGACCCAGAGAGCAACAACTGTGGATTTTTCCCCCCCAGAGTACTAAAAGACCCAGAAATGATTACACTTTCTTAAGTGCCGTTCACACCAAGCATGATAACTATAAAGATAACGATAACTATATTTGCGTCCACACCAGCAAACAATATCGTCTGTTCATTATAAGCTCAAGCACGTCTGCCGCTTTAAATGTTCAAGGGTGTGATAGCAGGATTGATCGTCAATGTTTGCATCATTCATCAGCTGGAAAAGTCTTTCTAAAAATGATTCCCAACAATATTGTTTCTCTGTCCTTTATCCTTATAGTTATGGTGTGGGTGGTTCGATTCTTTAACATTGAGAATGATTTTTAGAACTATATATTTATCTGTTACCGTTATCGTGCTTGGTGTGAACGGGCCTTTAGACCTTCATGAAACTATCATGACTAAGTCTAGGCTATGTTTTGGTGGATAACTGAATGAAAGGTTGGGGGTTGGCACCTGCCGTCTCTGGGGGTATTAGTATTTGGTTCAGACAGTAGGGTATTTTCAGCCCTGCTTCCCTTGAGCAAATGTTTTCACATACAGCTCACATTGCTCAGGAGACATAACGGAGATCTCTCTGATGTCTCTCTCAAAACGTATTTCTCATAGATTTGTATTTTGGAAATTCCTTATGAGAAGCAAAAATGAACAAATTTGAGTTAATATGAAAGTAAAACAAGGCGATTTGCAGTCTTTAGTACTTGGACAAATCTGAACCATTTTTAAACATTGTTGAGATTTTAAGGAGAGATGTGAGATTACTGGGGCCTTTTTCTGAAGAGAAAGCTGTGTTCATTTACTCTCCATTTAATTTAATCACATTGCTTCTCTCTGTAGGAGAAGTTCAGATAAGAATGCACAATCACGCATGTCCTAAATGAGGTGAGGAAGTGCATAAGCAGACCTGCAGCTCCTGCAAATGCCACCCAGAATACTGACTTCCCACCAACACACGCTTTGATCTTGGGGACTGAACTCAACCGAAGTTCCAACTCGCCATGCATCCAGATTTCTGTTGGTTGTTAAATAGAAATGATGACATTTAAATATACACACAAACACTGGAAATGTAACTAGTGTAAATGACCACTTTCGATTAGGTGTTAATGCAGTCTCAAAATTGTGAAATGTAAGTTAGATTGAACAATACAGATCTATCACTAATTCAGACAGAACATTAATTCACGTGACTTGCCTTTCCATGTAAACATGCAAGTTCAGATTGTTACAAAAATACAATCATGTTGAAATAGTCAAAAATGTGACAGTTGTTTGGGAACTGAGTTCTGAAGTACAAGAGTAAACACCTTACGCTCAGTGTGATGTAGTACTACACTAGCAGAACGGAGAATTCAGGCTGCTCTAAGATTAGTGTGATCTAGGAGGGTTTGTGCATGCCTGTGATGTCCCGCATTCTGCACGGCTGCTCAGAGCCATGCTTTCAGGAAACCACCTCGCCCATGAAGAAATCAAAGATCCATGACAGCCATCGCTGCTATTTAAGATTTTTATATGGCAATTAATTATTACTGCATTCTTAAATGAGGTCTTTTAGTCTTGTTTTCCACTTATTTGTGATTTAGAGTCCAAAACGGACACTTACAGAGCACCAAATGCACAAAAAACAATTACCTTTGGTCAGTTTTTTTTACTTTTTCTTCTTTTTAGGAATTGCAGCATTTGTAAAAATAGTATTCATAGACACTTTTTACTAAAAGTAAATGCGGACAAATAAATAATTAGAAATAAAATACCCATGTGAAAAAGAAGTGCACTTTATCATTAAAAAAAAAGCAATTATTATGGAAATATCTCCAAAGAACATACTTAAGTGTAAACTTAAATGCAATATTTTTGATACTTAAACACATTAATTGCAATTAAATTGAAATGTATTATAGGTTAACTTTATATTAAATGCAATTAGTTGAACTTTATATCACTTTTTTGACCCACTTAAATATGTCTTCATATTATTATATGTAATGTCATAATTACTTTTATTGTGTTTGAAATATGGTTAAACTGATAAGCGTATATGTAAACTATAATAAAATACTTTAGTATAATTTCTACTGAAACCTTGATATTATTATGTAATTACAGAATGGTTATGATTACATAATATTAATATTTATATTACACATATGTAACAATATTAAATGTAACACTGAATAAGAGTTCAAACCATAATTAAGTAATTCATGTCTTTACAACATCATATTAAGACATGATTTATTAAGTGCTTTGCATTAAACCTTTTAATTTTACATTTTTACAATGTCCTCTTTTTCTAAAATGGTCTAAAACTGTGTTAAAAAAGTGTGTGAAAAATACACTTTTATGATATAAAGTACAAGTACTAGTGAGCATTTAAGTGCAATACTTTTTTCACAAGAGTATGCTAAATATAATAAAACAAAGCAAAATGGATGTAGTATTAATAGAAGTATTTCTGGCAGGCACATTTCAATTTACCAGTAACAGGTGTGGCAAACAGTTAATTTTAGACTCTGATGGTGCAGCAATGTATCACTCAAAGACATTTACACAATGTTACTTCTCCCTGAATATATCTTTGGCAAATGACTACAGTTACAGTTCTTGTAGTTTCATAAATCAGTCTTGGTCCATAGTGAGAATTTTTCCCAGTTTGACACACATTGTGTCGGTGTATGTGAAAATTCTATCACCGTGTGTAGAATTTTGTCACTAAAGCATGTTTAACAGCTGACCTCTGACCTCAGTCAGGTGCAGGCAAAAGAGTGCGTTTGAGAGTGACAGGCCATGGGTGGCGAAAACTGAGCCTGCTTCCCTGCTAAACAGCTGTGTCAGTGTGTGTGTGTAAAGGGAGTGTTGTATGAGCCCTTTATTTTGGCTGAACATACAAGTGCAGTCATTAGTCCTCAATATATGGTTGTGTTTATGTTTCTGAAAGAAAAAAAAAGAAGAAATGTAAGTTAGGTTCACTCCACAGGCCTTCAAAGCACACTGGATTCCACATTAGAGACGCCATGAAAGATTTCAGCTCCGCATGCTTTGTAAAAGCACTTTGAAAAAGTTCTGGTTGCCAAATTGTTCTGCAATAGACCTCTACAGGTTTGTGTTTGAAATACAGGTTTGTGAGACTTTTAAGAAAGTGTTACAAGAGTTGGCACTTTCTTAAAAGTATGCAAATAAATTCATTTGAATTAATTTACTGAATGTAATGCTTTAAGGCACTTGACTGCATGTTATTCATAATTACCTGAAAATGTATTATTTATATAGATGTAGTTAGTTGAACTTAAAATAGGTGTAAAAAAAATAAAAGGCACTTGCACTTAAGTACACCTATATTAGCATATAGTATATTCTTAAATGCAATTGTCTTTTATTGTATTAATATTATATTTATCTGTACATACATTTTTGTACAAATATTCATATACCACATCCAAAGTGAATTGCATAATTTAATGATTAATGTTTAAATGAATGCATAACTGTATAAAAGTCTTGCAAAATACTTAAGTCAGTGTATAAGAGTCCTCAATGGAGAAAGATTTTTACTGACATTAGTGGCACAGAAATTATTCACATGTAGAAAGACTGCAGTGTATTGTGTGTATGTCACCAAAGAGCATCCAGTGATTCTAAGTAAGTGATCTGTGTGTTTTTGTTGCAGGTCAGCAGCAGTAGACAGGTAACACAGAGCGATCTGAATCCAGCTGTGCTGTACCCATGGAGACACGGGAGTGCAGGTCCACAGGTCAGGGTCAAGAGAGACTGGATCATTCCACCAATCAGAGTATCAGAAAACAGCAAGCAGCTCCCTGAAGAGCTGGTCCAGGTAAACACACAGCCCACAATTAGATCTGAAAAAGATACTAAACATTTTCAGAGCTCACTAGAGTATATTATTTTAGCGGTAATGCATTTTTATAAATATAACTATCCAATAACAATTTGTACTTATTTTTCTGGTTTATAAGCCTTGCAAATATATCACAAAGAACAACATTTTTATAATATGTTCAATACAGCAAAATTAGCAAAACCCAGTACTGTATGTAAAACACATCGTAAATGTCTGCTAAAACATCAAACATATCCTCGCACATGTTTACCATAAAGCTGTAACACGTTCCATGTTCACTCTCACAGATCAAATCAGACAAGATTTTCACCGGGGAGGTGATATACATGCTGGAGGGACCCGGGGTTAATCAGGACCCCAAAGGCCTTTTCGAAATTGATGAAACAACAGGATGGATCAAGAGCACAATGCCACTAGACAGGGAAAAACACAAGAGTTTTAAGGTAAACATGTTTCCTGAAATTGTGTTTTTATAATGAAGTCATGTACAGAGGGAAACACAAGTCACTGGTGAAAATAGCTTCTATTGCATTTTTTTAAATTTGAACAATTGTGACCAAGAAATAGGTCAATATAAAACTATATTTTAATAGTTTTTACTCATGTTATGTCATAAGACTTTTTTCTTTTGAATTTTATTACAGTTCTGATACTGTTTTTCCACATTTACAGTATGGTCCCAGACTTATGTAGAGCTCACAGATAAGAGATTCTAAGCTGAATTAATTGGAATTATGTGATATATCTGAATAACTTACATGTGTTATGTCCTCAGCTCAAAGCTTTTGCACTGTCCCCAAGTGGAGAGAGACTGGAAAGTCCCACCACCATTGAAATCTATGTTTTAGATCAGAACGACCACAGGCCTGAATTTACCCAGAAAGAGTTTGTTGGCACTATCCCGGAATTCTCTGTTCCAGGTAAGATATGCATGTACAATAGCATTTAAAAAATGAAAATTATATCACCTTAATTTCTACTGAAACGTGCATGTTTGTCTTTCTTCTTTTTTAAAATGACGTTTTATAGAAAAATGTCTAGGCATGAAATACATGCAAGAATTAAGTTTATGCACAGTCTTCTTATTATTTGTTTTTAGTGCAGTGTATTTCTGGTTGTAAGCAAACAAAGCTAAACTTACATATAATAAATGTATTATAAATGTATCATGACCTCACAAGAAGGTCAGGACAGTTTTTGTAAAATAAAAACGTACATTTTGTTATATTCCTCACACAAAGATATGGTGTTGGTTTAGAAGACTTGGAATATATTACTCAAATAATTCAGATCACTTCCTGTGGCCTTTTTGGAGAAATAAATTGCAGAAATTATGCTTTTATGCCAGGCAGTCAGATTCTAAATCCACCAAAATAAGTACCATGTTGTGTGGTTCTCGGTTTTCAGGAACTTCGGTGATGCAGGTTACAGCAATCGATTATGATGATCCAATGACAGAAAATGCAGCTCTGAGCTACTTCATCATTGGGCAAGAGAGTATCCCTCCTCACGCCGTCAACAAGACCATGTTTGGCATTAACAACAAAACTGGAGTGATCTACACTCGAGATGTTGGACTAGACAGAGATGTGGGTTATATTGCATCTCAGAAATAAACAGCAAAGTCTGAACTAAGAAATCAGTAACATGCCCTGAATATGTTGTCAGGTGGTGCAGTCCTTCAAGCTGACTCTGCAGGTGGCTGACATGTCTGGAATGGGCCTAACCTCCTCCGGTCGTGCCATCATTCACATCTCTGACATTAACAACCATGCTCCGGAATTCCATCCCACCATGGTATGTAACAACAAAAAACCAACTGAAAACATGCACCATTTGTGATGTTCACTCCATCGTTTTCTGAGCTTTTGATCCAATTCTTTCACTGCAGTACAACATGTATGCAATGGAGAATAAGTACATCACAGAGTTGGGCAGGATCAATGCAACAGATAAGGACCAGAAGGGTGGCGATAACTGGAAGATTAAGTACACAATTGTAAATCCTTCAGGGCACTTTTCCATCCGCACAGACCCAGTTTCCAACCAAGGCATAATTTCTGTGGTTAAGGTGAGATTACTTCAACAAACGGCCAATTTCTGGCCAGTTTCAACAGGCAAACCAAGCTGGTGACATTTAATATGAGACCTTAAGGTTAATACATTGACAATATATTGAAACTTCAGTTCTGATTTTATGAGGACTTTAAGGCCAAGTATTCATCACTCAACCTTTATTTTAGTAAATTTGAACAAAAATAAAAAAATTAAAAATGACAACCCAAAACAAAAGTATCTGTCAGCTAAACTCTGAGAGTGTAAATGTACAATGTATAATAAAACAAAAATAATACTGTACTTATGAGCAATATTAGCTAAATCAACATTTAAGTTTTAATTAAAAGAATATAAATATTTAGTATAAATATTTGAGGTTCCACTTAAAGAGGTTCCATCTTCACTTTCTCATCAACCATAACTCATGCAACTGTTTCTCATTATTTATACACTACATTTCAAGTACAATGTCTCTGCTCTCTTGCAGCCACTTGACTATGAATCCCAAGCAGAGTACCAGCTCTTTGTCAAAGCAGAGAATGAAGTCAGGCTTAAAGCCCCATATGAACAAATACACAGTGCTACAGTCACCGTCAGAGTGATGAATGAGAACGAGGCCCCAATCTTCTATAAAAACCCTATTAAAGTGACTGTTGCAGAGTCCATTGTTCCCGGCACTGTCCTGGTCTCAGATATCGCTCATGATCCAGATAATGCCAAGCTAAGGTGAGGCTCACTTATCTGCACCATCATTCCACACACAATTTTATTCTGCACAGCATAATGAAGCCATGTAGGACATGTTCTTGGATCAACATACTTTGTTAGTCCTGGAATAGCACTGTTATCAAGCAATCATGTGCAAAACCATTAATCTTATACTACCCATAAAAAGGAACATTATTAACTAAATTTGACATCAACTTTTTCTTTGATTACACCCTTTCATTTGATTGGTAGATAAACAACAAGGATATTGTTTTAGGAACATGAATCTGTATACTTAAGTGTACTTAAATGGAAAAAGTGCACTTTTTAAAAACTTTAAATTAAAAAGTTTAATGCATATTTTAAATCACTGATTTATGAGTTTTTTGTTATACTTTAAAGAAGTACATTTATTTTGAATGTGTTTACTAAAAAAAGCACAGTGTACAATACCTTTAGAAATAATTTTAACTGATATTTGATATAATGTATAATGTTAATATATTTTATATTTTTTGCGTAATTAAAATTTTATTTGCGTTCATTAAATAATATCTTCATTAGAAATTACATTTAAGAATATTTTAGGATATATTAAACATACATAAAATATATTTGAATATACATAAAATTAGTGCTGTCAAATTAAATTACAAAATAGATTTAGTTTGCATAATGTGTGTGTGTGTGCTCTCTATTTATTATTTAAATGCACACATACAGTAAATATTTTGAAAAGTCTATTTTTATATTCATGATAATAATATATAATATTTACTATATAAACAACCTATTTTCTTAAATATATACATGCATGTGTATTAATATATACATAAAAATATACACAGCCCACATTTATTATGGAAACAAAATTGTGAAATGTATAAAGACTGAATAAGTCTATAAGTCTTTAAGAAAAAAATATTTATTTACAATTTGAATAAATCTTAAGTAATTCCATTTAATATCAATTTAAAATATAAATACATTTTAGTTTAGTCAAAAGTAGCATGCATATTAATTCTGCAATAAGTGTTATTTTTCACACGGGAAAGCTAACGTGCATTAATCCTAATTAATATGCACTGTATGTTCTGAATTTTATGTGAAGTAACCTACTTAGGATTGTGAATTTGTGTCAAGGTTTGAAATCATTCATGATCCTGAGAGCTGGCTTGCAATTAACCATGCAACTGGACAAATCACAGCCAGGAGATCCTTCAACATCCGGTCTCCCCACGTCAGAAACAACATTTACTCTGCTATTGTGAAAGTCACAGATCAGGGTGAGCAACTCAGACCTGAAGACCACCATAATAACAGCAGATTAAAATATTAGATAGTGTGACTATACATCACAAAATGACATGTGTACCTTTGTTTGAATAAAAATGGTAATCTTTCAATTGATAACTCTCTCTCCAGATGCTGATGCCATCTCTGCAACAGCTACACTGGAGGTCAATCTCTGGGAGACCAATGATTACCCACCGGTGCTCATACCCTTGAGTGGGACAGTGTGCAATGATCGAGACAGGGATAAACTGGGCCTTCTGCTTAGTGCTGTTGATGAAGATATGTCACCTCAAGCTGACCCCTTCACTTTTTACATTGATGATCAAAATGTGGCTGCCAACTGGACAATCATATCTCTTAATGGTAAAACATTAGACATACATTACATTTTTTTATTTTTTTAACCTGTTGAAAACCAGCATGGAATAGTTTGAAAGCCCATGCTGGTCCTTGACCTGTGTGCTGTTTGCTACAGGTGTACTTGGTGCACTAACATAACCATAGTGAGCTGGTTAAGCCAGTTAAGCAGCATGGTCTTTCAGGAACTGGTCAATTAAAATTGATATTAATCAACCAAGTAAGAATAATTAAACTAGTTAAGAAAACAAGCATGAAAACAGGTTCAGTATGATGTCTTATTGGTCTAATCTACTTTAGTGCAAGGGTATATAACCCTGCTCCTGGAGGGCTACCATCCTGCAGAGTTTAACTTTAACCAAATCAAAGCTAAGAAAGATGGTAAAGGGTTAGTTCATCCGAAAATTTTGTCATTAATTACCCAAAACTACAGGGGTCATATGATGTTGTTAAAAATACAACAAAACTCGTAAGTAGCAGTTACCCTTTCAGTCGAATCACTTCAACGTTACATATGGGATCTTGCATGAGAGACTGATCGTCTTCGAGTCATTTGGAAAAGGCCAATGAAAACTGGCGTGCAATAATCACAGCCAGGTGCACCTCATCACAGCGTGAGTATAAGAGGGCACGGCTGGATTGCACATGCAGCTTTTCGATTTCGGAGCCTCGTCTGATGACATCTGATGAGTCTGCTGGAAGAGAATCTTCGCAAACCATCTAGAGTTCCTGTCCGAGTTCATGCTCTCTCGTCGTTGCAACAGTTGAAAGATCATCTGGGCAGCTGTCAATGGACCCGGGAGACTGGTAGCCTTTTTCAAGGCTCAAAGAGCTTGGTAAGTTGAGCCATAATGGCTTAACCTCTGCCACTGTGAAGCACCTGGGCGACCTCAAGGTGAGCGGAGCGCTGCTTCGAAGGCATCTGCCGGCGCCAGTGGTCCTGTCGTGGTGTTTCCCGAGGATTGCGTCCCCCGAATGCCACCGGGCCCAGCGTTTCCTTTGGTGCACCTGAGGATGTAGAGATGGCTTCTGCTAAATCAGAGGGAGAGCCAAGCAGTGGAGCCAAGCAGACGGCCAAACCTCCCAGCTTCTGTCCTCCGTGTGGACATTGCTATCTTACTGGCGAAGGTAGCAATGGAGCCTGTTTCTCCAGCCGAGTTGAGGTCGGGGCTTTACAGCCCTCACTTCATCGTGCCCGAACAGAGCGGTGGGTAAAGACCCTTCCTGGATTTGTGAGCCCTGGACCAGCCCCTTCTCAGGCTACTGTTCAGTGTGCTCACGCCGTCCTTCAGACTCCAGGTCGGGTTCGTAGCCATCGACCTGAAGTCTGCCATATGGCAGATCAACATCCGCATCCTCAGTCAGCACAGGGACCTGTTGCTTCGGCGCCTCAGCCATATAGGTCTTCAGGTCAATCGAGGGAAGAGCAAACTCTGTCCGCAGAGGATCTTTTTTCTCGACATGGAGCTGAACTCGATCGTGACTGCCCGCCTCGCAGGGGAGAGCGCAGGCCATGCTGACATATCTGAGCTCCTGGGACATATGGCAGCCCCAGCCGCAGTGACGCAACTGGGGCTCCTCCATATAACACCGCTTCAGCACTGGTTTTACGATCAGTTCCTGTGATGGGCATCGCACCGTGGCACACTCTGGATCTGCGTTTTCCTGCGGTGTTGCCGCCTGTTTAACCCATGATCAGGCTCCCTTCAGGCGGCAGGGCCTCTAGGTTAAGAGTTCTGGCATATCGTTGAGCACACAAATGCCTCCTTCATGGGTTGGGGTGCTGCATGCTAGGGGCTGATTGCGGCCGCCGCGTTCATCGTCCGTCAGGTTGGTCGACGCTTCCGCTTGAAAACCAGCTCTCCTGTGGAGTCAGACGTGGCTGAATTCACTATGCGTTGTTCAGGTTCCAGGCAACAGCCTTCTTCAGTCCACCCACCCTGGAGAATGACAACTCCACCCCCAGGTAGTCCAGCTGAGCTGAAGCCATCTCGGCAAAGGCCAAGATACGCTTCTTCCCGTTCCCCAGGTACTCCCTTTGCCGCCAGCTCTATTCTCTGACCGAGACACCCCTCGGCAGGAAAACACTGGCACTCAGCTGGTCTCCGGGGCTCAAGTATGCCTTTTTCCCAGTGAGCCTCCTTGCCCAGTGAGCCTCCTTGCAAGTTCAGGGAGGTCGAGGAGCAGGGTCAGAGGATAACATCCTCCCGAACATGAGTTCCCAACTTCACACTCCTCGTGGCAGTCCCTCCTTAGAATATCCCCCTGCGGAGAGACTCTCTCTTGCAGGGGATGGGAATAATCTGGCACCTGTGCCCTGTTCACTGGAACTCGCACGTCTGGTTCCTGGACGGGATGCGGCAGAGCTCTCCGGCTTGCCAGCAGCCGTAATTAACACCATCTCTCAGTCTCGGGCCCCCTCAACGAGGTAGGCCTACGCTCAGAGATGGGGTCTGTTTGTCGACTGGTGCTCCTTACGCCAAGAGGACCCACAGAGATGCACGATTGCAGTGGTGCTTTCCTTCCTGCAGGAAAGGTTAGAGCGCAGTCTGTCCCCTTCAACTATTAAGGTGTATGTTGCTGCCTTTGCAGCATACCATGATGCAGTGGACGGCCAGTCCCTAGGTAAGCACCAACTCATCGTTAGGTTGCTTAGAGGTGCTTGTCGGGTTAATCCCCCGAGACCACCCTCGGTACCCTCTTGGGACCTTGCTGTCGCCCTAACTGGCCTGCAGCAAAGCTCCTTTTGAGCCCTTAGCCTCATTCGATTTAACATACCTGTCATTAAAGACAGCACTCAGGGTGGGTGATCTTCATGCCTTTTTCTTCGACGAAGAGTGCTTAGAGTTTGGCCCGGCTGACTCTCACGTAACACTGAGACCTTGGCCCGGCTACGTGCCAAAAGTTCCTACCACACCTTTTCGAAGTCAGTTAGTGATCCCGCAAGCTTTAACCCAGGCAGACCCAGCCTTACAGTTGCTGTGTCCTGTATGCGCCTTGCCCCTCTACATTGACCGCACTCAGAGCTTCAGACGCTCTCAGCAGCTCTTTGTCTGCTTTGGAGGTCAGCAGAAAGGGAATGCTGTCTTAATTGCAAAAACAAAGGCTGGCCCATTGGGTGGTGGAAGCCATCTCCCTGTCCTACCTATACCAGGGAGAGCCGTGCCCCTTTGGTCTGAGGGCTCACTCCACAAGGAGTGTCGCCTCCACCTCTGCGTTGGTGCACGGTGCATCGTTAGCAGATATCTGTAGAGCTGCGGGCTGGGCGACACCTAACACCTTCGCCAGGTTCTAAGACCTCCGCGAAGAGGCCGTGTCTTCCCGTATCTTAAATTATACAAGCAGGTAGCGGGAAGACCGGCTGGTGTTGGCTTGCTGCTGTCCCCTTACAGGTTCCTCGATGCCAAGACGAACCTCTTCCTCCTGCCCCGCAGTCGGACTTAGAGCGGAGTCAGTCCTGTGCTCCTCTGGACTTCCTTCACCAGAGGTTGTGGCTTCAAAATTCTTCCACAGTAAGGCAGAAGGCTGTGTTTCCCTTCACTGATATCCACTTTCCACTTCACTTATATCTTATCGATATAGTGCATTCCCTTAAAATTCCATGTTAGAAATGTCTTTCAACTTTTGCTTCAACTTTTTTCTTACAAATGATTCAAAACATAGAAGATGGCTTCCCAACAGGGCCCAGGGTGGCCCTCAGGGCATTGGGTAGGTTACGTGCAGACTCTCCTGTTGACACGCTTGCCACCTGTCAGCACCGGTGTCTCTGCGTTACCCGGCCTCAGGTTTGTGGCCTCTTCCATGGGTGTTCCCATATGTCAAAGTGATTCGACTTAAAGGGTAACTTGTAGGTTAGGAACACAAAGACGATTGGTTTCTCATGTGAGATCCCATATGTAACGTCTCTGTTTCCTCCTTCAGGGAACGTGGGTTTTTTTCTAGTTGTGTTCTCTTTTGGAAGCACAAACAAAGCAGTTTCACTTTCAAAATGAAACAGCGTCTCCAGAACATGGCGCCAGCAGCAACACTACAGCGAGAATAATAGGTCCACCTTTTTTCTTTGCGTAAATATTTGAGTGGTGTTATGAAACTATACCCTCAACCATGACGTAGAGAAGTGAGGGCATATTTAAATGAGCTGTTTTTATGGGTGTGTGGACAAGTCCTAACTTTTATAAAGAATATCTCTTTGGTTTTGAAACTTTAGTCTTTGCAACTTTAGGGTTAAGATTAGATTTTTAAGATATTTGAGATGAAATGGGAGAGCTGTCTGACCCTTCATAGACATCAACACAACTGAAATGTTCCCAGCTCCAGAAACATAGTATATACAGCCCATGTGACAGCAGTGTCTCAACTTTTGTTTTGCAAAGTTACGATAATACTTTTTTTGCTCAAAATGCAAATGCACACATTCCTCTAAGTGTTAACAGCGTTTATTAAGTTCATTTGCACACTTTCCCCCCCTAAATGTAAGCAACACTGATTACGACAAATATGTTCTTAAGTACTCTCCAAAAATGGAAGTATGTTATTTTTGTTTTATTTACGCAACAAAAAGTATTCACTTACGACACAAAACTGAAGTTGAACCATTGATGCCACATGTTTAACCCTTTGATAGACAGGCGTGTTGAAGCAAGGTTAAATTTGAGATCTGCAGGAGGTCAGGTAGATCATCAGGTGCAATACATTGATTTCTAACATTGTTTTTGCTTCTGTCTCTTTAAATATACCAGAAACCCATGCAATTCTCCAACCACTGATCGACATAGAGAAAGGGGAATTCTCTATTCTTGTGGCTGTAAGAGATTCTGGCTCCCCTTCACTGTCCTCTAATGCTGTGGTCAACGTGACTGTGTGTCCCTGTGACAGTTTCGGTGACTGTAGGAGCTACACCGCAGCCATCTTTGGAACCAAAATGGGAATAAGCCTCATTGCTATCATGATTATTACGGGATGCATCACTCTTATGTCATGTAAGTAAAAACTATATTTATGTGCACATGCATACATTGTAGTATATATTTGAAATTTGTTCTAATAAAGCTTTTTTTGTTTGTTTGTTGCAGTTCTGATTGCTCTTGCTGTTGCGGTGAAGGGCTGTACAAGGCAGAACATTAGAAAAGGAGGAGGTCTGCTGATCGGAGCGTCTGATGACGACATCCGAGACAATGTCTTTCACTATGACGAGCAGGGAGGAGGAGAAGAGGATGAAGTAAGAGCGATGACACAAAAGTTAATTTTACATGTAGACACAGTGTATTCTGAACTAGTAATTTTTAGAAAGTGAATATATTATGCAAAGACCATGCAGGACAGCGCAAGACATGCTATTTCATACTACAATGTGCAAATTCTGCATAGGCCTGTACACTGTAGAATGCTCATATTACATTTATCTAAGTGTCCATTATACTGTAGTCACCAAAAACATTTTAGACGTATGTATGGTGAGTATATATCCTTATGCTTTCATTGTTCTCATTCAGTCAATTATAAAAAAGTTGAATGTTTGTTGGAAATGTTAAACTTTCTGAAACGCCTAAAGCTGTTTCCCTCCTTTAGGATGCATTTAATATTGATTTTCTGAGGAACCCAAGTGATATGGTCCCTGCCCCAGCCTCATTTTTCCCACAAGACCGCAGCCTGCCCAGAGGAAAACAACCTTTAAGGAAAGATGCACCCCATAACCTGCCTTCTCCTACATATCCACGCAAACCCCCTGGGGACCCAACGGATATAGAAGATTTCATCAATGTTGTAAGCGAGCTTTTATTTAAAAAGAAAATTGTATACAATAATTAAGATTAATTCTTAACCTATTTAATCCCACCGGTCACAATATTGACAGGTGGGATTAAATTATAATAAAAAAAAAAAAATTAAAACCTTACTGACTGATGTTTTATGCACTTCCTGCTAACATGGAAAAAAATTAAGGGTTTCAATTAAATATGTGAAGTTTTACACAATTAGTGCAAATTATCAGATGACCAGAGCAGTTTATTTCCTGTTTGCACC
>JAUYWG010000040.1:24136592-24162227 GCA_034779775.1 Enteromius afrohamiltoni
CAAAAATAATTATTGATTATTTCAAAGGGTTGCTAATGAAACATCATTTGGATATTTTCATGTCTGGGAAAAATTTGTGATTAAATCGGTTAAATTGTGGCTAATTTTCCGGGGTTTTCCTTTGAAAATGAATTTTCAAGTAGTAGGTGTTTATCTATTATCCACACTAAATAAGAAATAATACTTAAAAATATTAGTTATTTATCATTATTATTTCTCAAAACGTGCATAGTATTTTACTCTAAATTTGGAATTGATATTTAAAAACTGAACAGTTAAATCTTTAAATTCTCGTCTCGTTTTAAATATTTTCAAGAAAACAAAACTTTTTTTTGCAATTACCAATAAAAATCGGATTCACGCTCATTGTTTCCACTTTACCTCAACAGGGCCTGGACGCTGCCGACAATGACCCGAACGTCCCACCATATGATACAGCTCTGATCTATGACTTTGAGGGCGATGGGTCAGTAGCAGGCAGCCTTAGCTCTATCGCTTCCATGGGCTCTGACGGTGACCAGGACTATGACTACCTCAATGATTGGGGACCACGATTTAAAAAACTGGCTAACATGTATGACCCACGTTAGGTCCCAGACTGATTCTTTTGTTCAAGATATTCGGATACTCTCATAAACGCACATCCTTCAAAACTGATGTAAGGATGAGGGGGCGGTTTACATTTTTGATACTGTAGATAAATGGAGGTCTCTGTCTATTCCCCAGTGATCAGTGTAAAGGTCATCAGTCTCAAAAAAAGACTGCACCGTGCACACACAGTCTTTTTCCTTTCCTTCATGGATCAGTGAACTATTTCAACATGCTGATGTGACAGGTGCTTACTATGGGCCAGTGTGCAAATGGCTCACATTGTGAAAGCACCAACTGGAGGGAGGAACCGTGTGTTAGTGCATACTGATTAGACATGGTGCAAAAAGAGATGACTTGTTCATAAACCATGCGTTCTTGAGGGAATATTTTAGCTGATGACCAATACAGATGTTTGCTGAGCACATGGGGTACACAGGAAGAATAATTTAAAAGAAAGACTTGTATATTCATAAATTGCCATTTACTTATAACCATCATTCTAAACCCATATGACTTTGTTTTTTCTATTGAAAACAGAAGGATATTTTATATGTTGGTAAACTTCAGAGCTGCTCTTTTTTGTACACTTCAAAAAAAAGGATATTGTTGCAAGTTGCAAACAGGTTTGAGGATGTACAGGTGATTTGAATGCTTATGTATGGTAGTTGGTGGATATAAAGAGAAAGTGAAAAAAGAAGTTATTTGTTACTAAATGGTATGTAAATATCCCTAATGTGTTCTGTACATGAAAACCTTTAGTTGTATGGAAAACAGCAGCTCCAAAATTATATATTCTTGTTTATTTCAATGGAAGAAAGTTGTATTCCTGTTAAAAAAAATAAAATAAAAATAATAATAGTTGTTCAATATATATTATTTTTTTTTACTTTAGGTCTTTTGATCAATTCTTCTTATTCCTTTTATACATTATTAGTGTCTTGTGTAATATCTGTGCTTGTAATACTATATTTGTTTGCCTGCAGTTAAACCATTTATTATTAGGGAATAATTATTTTTATTTGCAGCATATTAATAGTTTTAATAGCCAAATGAATGGTGCCTTAAATGTATATATTTTAGCCTTCCCCTCAAGAAAAAGTTTTTCCTAATTACATAATGCCTATTGTAATAATTTGTTGTTTTTGCGTTTCTCAATTTTGAACTACATAGTTTTGTTTTTAATATTTATTTCATAATAAAATGTGAAATGTTGTTGTTATTTTATCTTCTAGTTATGAATAAAAGATTGGAATAATACCAGGCTGTATTTTTGTAAAGAGAGACAGTTATTTAGTTGCAGGACTCGTTTAGTGGTAGGGCTGGCCATTTTCTATAGAAAGGTTGAAATAATAATAAAAAACATTTAGACATCGACGAAAATAAAAACTCTACACATTTTTTTTTTTATAATTTATTGCATACAGTGCAGAGTATCCACCGACATCACATGTCTTCCAATGACTTCAGATATATCACTGGCAATGCTCATCTGCTCTAAAAAAACAAAACAAAAACAAAAAACTACGAGCAACTATGAGCTGATCTGTCTCATCCAGACAGAAGAAGAAAAAATAACTACCGTTTTAAAAACAGTAAATTTCAAGAACTTCTCAAAGGAGGCATCTACTACTCTTTAAAAGAGTGCTACCTTGCACTCTTTTAAAGGTGTAAGATACTTTAAGTTTTCATCTTTAAAGCTTGATTGATGCTTGTAAATGGTTGTTGTTTGTCCTAAAGACATTTAAAATATAATTACAGGTCAACGATCAGCCTAAACCAATCACATACCTTGCCATTATTTTTCAGTCAATCAGAGTTAAGGGCAAGAACAGCATTTTTTCCCCCTTAAAAGCCTCAATTTGAAAATCAGACTGATCTTCAAAGGCAGCCACTCTGCTCTTGAACTTCCATGTGTGCCCATTAAATCCTGTTAACACATGTGAATGTTACTGTGTGTGTTGTGGACCTCACGCTGGACTCAGGTTCATGTCATCATCTTTGTCTTTGCGAAGGGGTCTCTGGGGTCTGCGTGGCTCATCTTCATCAGTGTCCTGCTTGTCTCTTTCAGCCTCCACCCAGCTTTGAGGGGCAATCATCTTTTTGGGTCCAAACGGATGAGGTCCCAGCAAAGCCTCAATGTCATCATAGTTGACCACCTCCCTCTCCAGCAGTGTATTAGCCAGCTGGAAAAATAAATAAATAAATACATAAATGGGTAAATTCACAGCAAACAATCTACATGCAAGCCAAAAATAAATAAAACTGCTAAGCTATGGGGATTTTCTACCTAGCATGCAGAAAAGCAACTGGAAACCCAACAACAGACAATATTTAATTTGACCCTTAGCTTCTGTAATATATGATATGTAATTTCTACAATTATATGTGTATATATAAACATACATTCTTCTTAAGAAAGGTTTTAAAAAATATTTGAGAACTTACTTTGAGACTTTCATTAGGAACTGCAATTAGTAACAATTTCATGAATGTCTTGGAATTTATCTTTTGAAACCTCTTTCTTTATCAAGAGATATATATATATATATATATATATATTTTTTTTTTTACAATTTTAGATCCTACCAAAACAAGTTTGCCTCTGTTGTCCAAAAGCAATTTCTCTGTGTGCCTGTAGGCCTTTGCTATAAGCATCTTAGCTTCCTGGAGATGAGAGAAAAGAACACAAATTAATAACCACACACATATTCAGTATTCAAGACAACTGATATTTAACACCCACACAAGCCTCTGTAACATCACATTACCCACGCCACACCAACAGAACAATAAACAGGTGAGTATGTTATTTCACCCACATGGTCCATCTGCTGTTGGAGTCCTTGGCTGAATGGTCTGCGTCCAATACCGCCCCGATCTTCAGAATCTGGGAAGGACATCTGGCCCACACTGGCAACCATGCCGTACTGCTTCACCATGGAGTACGCCACGCGGGTCACCTTCCTTAAGTCATCCTGAGCACCTAAAACGACTTTCTAAGTTATCCGGTGTCTAATACAACCTATAAAGAATCTTGAGGTCAGGATCTGTACTACTACACAATCCTAGCAAATAACCATTTCCTACTAGTCACAGTCAATATGCATTCATCCTCCAGGGGGCGTCAGAAAGCTACATTCAAATATTTTTCACTGTTTCTCTAATATGTATTCATAACTCTCCTCTTGACGTGCATGTTATCATATTAGATGTGTATCAGGGTGTATATGTCATACCTGTGGTGACCCTATTGAAAGTGATGGCTTCAGAGGCTCGTCCACCCAAAGCCATGCACATCCTCTCAAACAGCTGCTCTTTAGTAAATAAATATTGATCCTTTGGCAGGATCTGAGCAAAGCCCAAAGCAGCATTTGTTCTGGGAGCGATGGAAACCTCGAGAACAAATCCAGAGTTTAAATTAAAATCACAGGTTATTAAATTGTTACCAACCATTTGTAGTAAATATCACAAATATTTTTAAGAAACAGCAAACGGCACACTGAACTTCAGAATATAGCACAAAATTTGCATAGACCACCTTCACAGTATTTTTAGCCGTTTACCTTCATGACAGCTTCAGTGTGTTCTAGCAGCCATCCCACTAAAGCATGACCAGATTCATGAAAAGCCACCACCCTTTGCTCTTCTTTAGATAAGATTTTACTCTTCTTCACGCTACCTACAAATCACACACACAATGTATTCATCAAACTGAGCCGATTGCGTAGAAATCTAAAAACGCAGTATCAGAGTACACTATTTTTAGCTTTAACTCAGTCTAGAAGCTGCAATACCTGCAATGACTCTCTCCACAGCGTATTCAAAGTTAAAAGTGTCAATAGACTTGTAACCCTCTCTGGCAGCATGAAGGGCAGCTTCATTGCAGATGTTGGCGATGTCAGCCCCTGGAAATATGAACAATGCACAAAGGGCAATTGTGGCAGGATGTGGTTTAAGAGATAACGCGGTCATAGTCAAAACAACACTCACCACTGAAGCCTGGTGTCAACTCTGCCAGACGCAAGGAGTAGAAGTCTGCTGGCTGAGTAAGTTTCAGGATCTTCAGGTGCTGCTCAAAGATTTCCTTTCTCTCCTGGAACACCATCAATAAATCAACTTTTTCAGCAACTTTGTCAACATATTAACAATTTACATTTAACTTTTTTTTTTTATAGAAATTGTTTAAATTGTAATAACATTTAACATGTTTTTACAATATTTGTGATCAAGTAAATGAAGTCTTGGTGAGAATCTTTGGAATGTAGTTTACATATGTTTATCTCAAGACAATTAATACAATTTGCTTAGAAAAACTGCCCAATTTAACAACACTAGACTGAAAGTCTCCAGAAAGAATGTAGAGGAGTCATTACACAAGTGTAATGCAGTGAGCAAATATACTTGTATATATAAAAAGTCTAAAAAAAAGCACTTTGAACATTCATTACCTGAAGAGTTGGCAGGTCTATAAATATGTGCCTGTCAAGTCTGCCTGGTCTCATGAGTGCATTGTCCAAAATGTCTGCCCGGTTAGTAGAGGCCAGGACAATCACATGATCTGTGGTACCCATTCCTTAAAAAACAAAAAAAAGAAAAAAGGAAATATGTTGATAATCTCAGAGGGTCATATAAAACCAACGCAGACATTTATTAAAATCAACTGAATAAATATGCAATGCAGCATCACCTCAATAGTCTATTATAAATAATTCTTCCTCAAATAAAAGTTAGGTCAGCACAGTCAAGGTTTTGCTGTTATCCTGTTACCATGGCAAATGCTTATGCATACAGGAGAAAAGAAAATGAGTTCATGCAAGATATGAGGTGAATGATTTTGTTTTCCACTTCAGAGAAGTACTTTTCAAATGAATGTTTTAGTTTTAAAATTAAATATTAACATGACTAAAACTAATCACAGCCTTTAGCTTAAATTTAAAGCAAAACGTATACAAACAAAAAAGTAAATAAAATAAACTAATTGAATCTAGTAAAGTAAAATCTACTATAGTCTAGTTAGTAAATCTAGTAAAATCCAATGTAAAGGTTTAGGTTTGGTTGCAAAGTAATTTCGCAAATGCCCAATTATTACCATCCATCTCCACAAGTAGCTGGTTAAGGGTCTGCTCTTCCTCCGTGTTTGAGAAACCAGACATGTTTGTGGACCGTTTCTTCCCCACAGCATCAATCTCATCGATGTAGACAATGCATGGCGCTCGAGCACGAGCCTCTTTGAAAAGACTCCGCACTCTTGCAGCACCAAGGCCTGGAAGGGAAAAAGATCATTCAGATTTAAATATGTTGTTATAGCACAAAGAAATATACTAACTTTATTGCACCGAATTACCTCCGATCACCTCCACAAACTCTGAACCTGCAATGGCGAGGAAGGGTACCTGAGCTTCTGTCGCCACTGCCTTGGCCAGCAGAGTCTTACCACAGCCAGGGGGCCCCAGGAGCAGAGAGCCCTTAGGTACTTTGGCCCCGAGCTGAAGGTATCTATCTGGATTCTTGAAAAAGAAAACAGATTATATGCAAAGAACTCTGTGTAAGGTGTTTTCCTGTATTTTTTTATGGCGGTAGCAACCTAAGTACCCAAGGGGGCGATAGAGTTGTCTTCAAATGCATGTAAAAAAACTAGCTGCTTTGTACAGTTAAGATTAGCTGGAAGCACTGGAATCCAGACATATTACATTTACAAATGGCTATGCCTGCTCTTACAGGAAACATAAGGTGTGGACAGTCTTGCAGTATTCTAAGAAATTAATGACTAAATTTAAGAAAATTAACCTGATGCACACATCTAACAAGGATAGGAAAGAACTTAGAAAAGGTAAATATACCTCTGGAAATCACTTTAAGGAAGCATGAAAATGTTTCTGACACTGCTGTTAACGAACTACTGCACAGAATTTGAAAAATATATAAGCTTTGAGAGTCAACTGCCCAAGATAAGCCTAAACCGGCTAAAGCACCATCACAAAAACACAACAAGCTAAATATTGCCTAATTACCATTATTCACAAATCCTAGTGTATGCTAATACCTGTTATAGGGTCCCCTTTCGCTGAGAACAGCATTATGAATTGCTCTCAGTAACACATGCAGCAAAACTGAGCATGAATAACTAGATTTCAGTCATGTAACTTTAAGATGCCCTTACCTTTAGATAGTCCACAAACTCTTTGACTTCCATCTTGGCTTCGTGCATTCCCGCAACGTCTTTGAAGCTTACACCTTTCCCAGATTTCCCATCGACAATAGTGAATTTAGCCATTTTTAACTGATTCTGTTGGAGCAGGCAGATTATTCGACATCAGAAAATATTTTAATTGTACAATTCTACCACAAACACAGATTAATTAATCATGACTTACAAAAGCGCTAAAGCCGCCATCTCTCCCACCCATTCCTGCCAGCCGGAAGATGTACCAGAGAAATGCAACCCCAATGGCAGCCATACCGAGTGCATAAAGAGCACTGTGAAGGACAAGAAATTGATCTAGTGATACTTTGTTATGCCAACAGTCGATTTTAATCTTTTTTCAGCTTGCCAGGATTGCATGCCCTGTGGAAGGTGCAAATTACTCACTTCCCAAAGAAGCCTGTGCGTTTGTAGGTCACTGGTATTCTGTCTTTGTTATCTATATTCAGCTCTTCCTCTGCTGCTCTAAGCTTCTCCTCAAACTTGTCAATATTGGCCACCTGCATTCGGTACATCAGGGCAAGTCTCTACAACAGAAATTTTAATTGAATTTTACAGCAACGAAACCAATCAAACATGGTACGTGTATGTGAAATGACATACAGGTCTGCCGAAGATGACTGCTCCAGGGTGAAGGTAGATCTCCACAATGTCACTCTCTGGAACCACCTGTACTCGCGACACCTCCCCTTTGGCCAACATTTCATTTACAAAATCATTCCAGGATATGTTTCCCCCGCTGGTGTTGATAGAGTTGAGCAAGCTCATGATGACAGCGATAATAAAGAGTGTGCGCAGACGTTCCCTATACATTTGGTACTCCTGTTCTTGTCTTTTTTTCTCTTCTATGGAGTAAACAATGAAGTAAAGCAAGCATGAATAATCTTCCATGAAAGTATATCTGCCTGATTATATCAACAAATTGCATTATTAACTGTTGTCCCATTCAATTTGATGTCCTACATAGACATGCCAATACATTTTACATCACGGTCTCTAAATAAAACAATTGAAACTTAAATCAACTGTAGCCATGTAATAAGCAGGACAGTGTATGAATGTGTGATATACACTGTCTACAGTAAAACTGTAACTTTTTTAAATGACACTGAGAAAAATACACTACGAAAAAAGTTAAATACTGCATGACTTTGAGCCACACCGTGGTGTATCATTATTGCATTTTAGGGATGCACCGATACTGATCGGACAATATGTTTGTGCGTTTTGTCAGTAAAGCCATATATACTACACACAGCCATTGTTCACTGACGAGCTGCACAAAACCATGGTCATTATCTGCAGGGATTTGGTGCAGCTCATCAGTGAACAACGGCTGTGTGTAGTACATACGGCTCAATGTGAAATCGTGCACCTAATGGCATTTACTGCTGATTACAGGACCGGCTTTACTGACAAAACGTGCAAACATATCGGCTGATCAGTATCGGTGCATCCCTACTGCATGTCGATGAACAAATTGAGTGAATGATGCATTCATAAATCAGCTGTTGAAGCAAATCTTTTAAATGAATGATTCAACAAATGACTCGCTCATTAAGACTTACTGACAATTGTAGTTATATATTTTAAAAAATACCATCTTATTGAAACAATTTTACGTTTCAGTATATGAAACATTATTTTAAAACACTTCAGTACCTTATTGTTTTAGTTTGATTTATTGACCAAATGTATAAAAAAAAAAAAAAATAAAAAAAAAATTATCAACAATTATTTTTAATATGGCATTTAAATGAAGCTAAAAAATGCCAAATAAAGGCAAAAAAAATGAGTAAACTGAAGCAGCAATAGACTCCAGCATAAATTATATTGCAAACGAAAACTACAACTACAACCAAAACTTGGTTGTCAGTTGTTTGGATATAGAGATTTTGATGCTGCACTCCTCTACAGAGGAAGATGGAAACAAACTTGTGTTTTCTTGAGTGGGTTTAAGCGGTCTAAATGCATGTCACCAGGGAGAAAACTCTGGACTTCCTGGAAGATCCAGTAATAACATAATAAAATACTTTTTACTTTTTTTTCTGAAAATGCAGAAAATACCTTCATCTTCCTCTGGAGTCTTCCCTTTTCCACCTTCTTTTTTTTCATGTCTTCTGTCGGATGTGCTGAAATAGTGAGTAGTGCCTGACAGATGTGAAAACATATTTGCATTATGCCATGCAACATAATTCAGGAAAAAGCATAAAGATTAAAAACACAAAAAACTAACGTTCTGCATCATAACTGTCCAGCCAAAAACAAACAAACATTTATTTATTTTTTTTTAACTTACTAATTTTCACACTTACCTAATAGTTTCCAAAGTTTCACAGGATTTGTGACCAATTTGTGGCGACAATGGAATTCAAGTCCAATAAGCCTCGGGATTAAAGGCTTTGTCAAAATGTTCTGTAAAACAATGGCAACTTGGTTAATCACCCAAGTAACATCAAGGTCATGCTCATACATAATGGATTACATGCTATTATTATGATTCATCTGCTCAGTTTTCTCAAGATAAAAATACAGACTTGACTTTTCATAGATAACGCACTCATTTTATTGTATGTATGCATGTATATATATATATATATAAAAATATAAAATCAGCATTGGACATTATGTGCTAGCTGTCCCACATACACTTAACATCACGGTTCATAGAATAGCGTTAATTCCTAGCATAAATACATAATGCTTTGTCGACGTTTAAATAGCCCACCTGAATATGTCCTGATTTTAGACCACGCCTGTTTGGAATCACTAAAGGAAAGTATGAAGTCACATTGCTCTCCAGGACTTTTTTGCAGGTTTGAAAACGGCTCAAACGAGACGATAAGGACCAAACCCGTGTGTCGTAACATTTGCTTCCGCGCTGTAAAAGTAGCGCTGCCATACTAAATGCTGGTATATCGCGTCGCTTGGATCAAAACATACTATATCAAATCAATTGGCAGTCTTTAACGTGACCTCCCTAAGAGGTACTATCACGCAGCAGTCATAGTGATTCTGCAGGTCTTATCCAACACAGCCAAATATAGCTGCTGTAAAACAAGCGCGTGTTCTGTTTAAACATATACGTTATCAAACATACATAAAAGAGAAAATCCTTAAACATATATGGTCTTAAATTATACAATTAAAAGTCCATTGCAAAGCTGTACCGACTACTAAAGCCGTGAACGTTAATGATGTTTACCGTACGAGCTTGAAAAACATGTCGGTTCAACTTTCACCTTGGGACTTAGCCAATCAGAACGGAAACAGCTCGAGAAAGGGCTGATGGGAAATGTAGTTTTACATGCACGTTTATGAAACCAAAAAACTACAAGCTACAGGTCTAGTTGGGCATGCGCAAAGACAACGACTGTAATGTGATATTTAAGATTTTACACGTCATGCATTCTTATTTGCACTTACAATTAAGGGTCTGTTTGATCTCAAACGTCTTTTTATGCTAGGATACGATTCCCAGGCAGCTAACTTTAGTTTCGACTCTTTTCAACAGAGGGAGCCATTGCGTTATTCTAATCGCAAGAAATCGGCGTCACAGTCCCCGAGGCTTGTGACGTCAAATCGAAATTAAAACGAAAACCAAAACATCTAACAAACATTTAATAGACAGCTGTCAAAGAAAGCAAATCGAGCTGTTAGTGGTGATTTCGCAAATCGCCATCGGCAAATAGTTTGTAATACTTATAACGTATGCTGAAGTTAGCAATAAACGGCTATTTCAGATCAGTCTGAATTAAAACTGGATAAGGAAAAACTATTCCAGCAGCATTGTTCACTCGTTACTTTAAAATCAAACAACTTTACTTAATATACTCAAGCAGGCTCTCCATTTTCCTCTCACCCAAATGGAGCTCGCAAAAACATTCTACTGTCTCCGCCATTACGGCTCGAGATCGCCAAAGAAAGCAACGTGGAAGCTTCCCTAGCGAGAACCACAATGGCGCCAGTTTCACTGTTACAACGGGGAACAAACAGTGACCGCCCATAAGCGTCAGCCTATCACAGTCCGCGTATCACCGCCTCGCGTCCGCTCTTCGTCAGCGCGAGTCAAAGGCCGATCGAAACGGTTCGGAAGGAGTCGGACGTAGAGGATTAAGTTAAAGCGGAATTTTATTTTTACACCTCAAATCAAGCCAAATCAGCAAACGCAACGTTACTGAGACCCACGGACTTTTTAAAGGGACGGACGGAGAGCTTATAATCCCTTCTCTTACCAGTTTATTGGAGCCCTGAGAGATTTTAATCATCGCATTTTGGAGGAGGTAAATCAGTGATTAGCTTAGCACGCTGGCGCGAGCGCGGACTGAGATGAGCGTCGCGCGCCTCGGATGTTCCCGCATCGGAGCTCGCTGAAGCAGAAGGCCTCAAATGGGAAAAACAAGCATCGGGTGGGAATACCAAGTATAATTTTGTAGATGTAGCGCACGTTTTGAAGAAGGTAAGAAATTTCAAATAGCTCTTTACTCCTTTAAATGCCATTTCGTATCGGGAAAACGTCTGTAACGTTACGTCCTCTCAGGCGTCGACTTTCACGGTTAGCCGGCTAACGGCTTTAGCCCCGTTGCTAACGGGAGTTTGTTTCCCTCCCCCACACCGAAATCGAGGAAATGTTTGCGTATTGCTCAAAATACATGCATTTTGTTAAACTGTGCGCCTTTATCCATTCCCGTGGGTCGTGTAGATGTATAATAATGAAGGTCTGCAATAACTGAAGCTGAGCGTGTGAGGCTGGAGAAATGAAAATAATCCTCGTCATGTTGTCGTTCTCTCTCTGGGAATCGGATATGGCCAGACGGGCTCAGCTGCCCTGCAGAAGTGAGCCATTGGGATGGGCAGCTTAATATATGTATGTTTCAAGGGCACATGTGGGAGAAAACATTGTTGTCTCCTTATGTGCTGAAGTAGTTACACAGATTATGGAAATATAGAATACGATCTATAATGATTTACATTGGATTATCAGTGCACCGTTCAGACAATAAATACAGGATCACTGCAACACACTCGGTTCTCAGTGTTTTTATGAGATTATGATAGCAACGGGAAATCAGCTTTGGTTTGTTTTTCATTTCTCATGTTGAATTTGTTTCTGACGAGAACACAATGTTGTACTATAATAGCCTGAAGATTTCAGTCTAGATCTATTAATGCAGATTCAGTGCTACAATCATTCTATGACTGAATAAAGAGGTCTCTCAATGCAAACCTGTGTTCTTAATGTGGCCAACCATTCTCTTTATATTAAATGTTTCTTGCTCTTGATTTGGAGCAGCAGTTAGACCTGATCTGCTCTGTTTCTTATGTGGTGTGAGCAGAGGCTCTGAAAACACATTTTGTGAAGGCTGCATGTGGATGTGACCTGTCTACGTGCTTGTTTAGACATTATGTGACGTGATTGTTTGCTTCCTTAAGGAACTGCATTGAAGCAAGACCTTGTGATGCTTTAAAGGGTGATCTGGAGGATAGAGACAGAATCTTTGAAAGTTTGTGATGAAGTAAACAGAGCTGGTGTTGGTGCAGTGGAAGAACACTGCGGCGGTGTTGGGGCGTTAGCACACTCTCTCTCCCTCTCTTCACATACTCTGCTGCCACTTTACATCCCACCCTTCCTCACTTTTGTTTATTTCTTCTGAGCACAACTTTTACGCAGCAGCGTTGTATATGCTTTCCTGTTTCACCCCATAAGGAAACTCTGCTGACTTACCAGAAGGTGGTTTAAGAGCACTAATCAGGATTTAGCTAAAGTATGATCCGTTGGTGTTAGTCTCAGGTTGTCAGGCCTGTTTGTCTACCCAATTCTTGCATTTCGAGAGGCCTGCTCATTGTTTGGCAGAGAGGGGAAATGGACTTTTGGTTGGGGTGTGGGGTCAGGAATGCTGTTACTGGGAGCTTCAGAAAGCATTTCCTTTCTTTGATGGCAGTCATATTCAACCATACTTGTTCGCTTGGTCTCAGTCAGCGTAGACTCTTGAGAGCTAATGCTGTTCAGTTGAACTGCCTTAAAGATCCTGTGGTGGGAGATGTTATTTAAGGTATGACATTGCTGTTATAAATGTCAGCATATATGGTGTGAAAGTATTTTTGTGGGTTTAAAACAAAATCATGCTTTGCTCTGTCACCATGAGAATTATGACATATTTAGGTCTGCGGAGACATGCTTTCTTGACCCAGCGTTCCACATTGCCGGGCTTTTTTCTGTCTTGCTGTTTGCAAACATAATCAGCTCTTTAGGGACAATATGTTAACTAAGATCTATCAATAAACTGATTGTACATTTTTGTGAACGTATAGAATATGCAGGCCATTTGGTCTGTGGGTGTCTAATAGTTTGGAAGCAGCTGTTATTTTAATGCTTTGGTTATATTGCTGGTTAGTGGTTCCATAATGTTTTGCTGATACTTGGGAGTTTTTGGGTTCCCACGCCAGGGACTGTTGTGGAATGCCTCTTACAGCCATTTCCAGTGCTCGGGAAAACACATTACGTCATATTTCTGTAGTTTTCTTTATTTTGTAAAGTATTTCAGCTTTGTTTTTTATAGTGCATTTCTAGTAAACTTATTTAGGACTGGGTATCAGTAGCCATCAACATTGTTTGTCGTGGACAACTTTATGTAGTATAATAAATAATTGTTATTTGCTTTGTTTTATTTTAAATAAGATGGTTTAACATTGAAATATATTAAAGTGCTCATAAAAACAGACAAGACTCAACTACATACGGAGCGAGGGGGCAAACAGACTAATCACAGTGTTTGCGGTCTTCATAGAATTGATGCACTGTTGCATTTTTGGAGAGGTGTATGTCAGGTACGCTGTAGGCATGTGCGTGTCTGTGTAGTGCTACAGTGAGTTTCGACTCAGAACTATAAATTGGGCTTAAGTGCTATTAACAGTGTTGGTAGTGCTTTAGGTTTCATCTGAACATTGGGAGTTCTCCCGCAAGGAACAATATTTTGCTTGGTTATTTTTTGAATCTTCTAATCCCAGAAATTGTGGTGTAGAGCAGGCTCCTTAAGGGGCTTTCGCATTGGCAGCAGGAACTCTGAAGTGGCAGACAGTGACATATTTTTGTCACATTAACAAACATAAAAAATGGTGAATGGAGGATGTTGTGACCAGCGCTGTTTTTGTTGTGTGTCGTCGGTTTCAGGACTGGAGGATTGGTACCTGGCAAAAATGGAAAGATCATTGGCCTAACAGAGTTATAATCCTTATCTAGAAGTAGGCCTGCACAATATAACATTTCAGCATCGATAGCACAATGTGCACATCCACGATAGTCACATTACATTATGTGGAGTGTTTAGTGTACTGATCATTATATTTATACTGATGGTTTTCTTTGCTCACAAGCAGACACCATGTCTACGCAACACCATTTGCATCTGCTGTAGACATCTGCATCTATTTGTGCCTGAAATTATGAAACTAAATTCAAAATGCATGTCACTGCAAGTCCTTGTAAACACATTTGCTTATGGCTTAGGTGAAGGTAAACAACTGAGAAAGTTTCACTGTATAGTGGTTCACCGTAGTTTAATGTTCCTGATGCTTTCTGTGTCATGAGTGTTGATCAAGCAAAGCAGAGAAAAATACATTTTGTAGCTTTAACAGGGGTTTGTTAGATTTAATTTATACAATGAGGACTATTCAGTGTTCTGAATTCAGACTATTCATTCAATTTTTTTTTTTTGCCCTCATAGTTCTGACAAATCTTGTACAGTAAATATGCTCACATGTTACAAGTGAGAGATTGTTGAACGAAGTGTGCATTTACTTGATTTTAAAATAATTGAAGGAAACACAATATTAAAAAAAAATATACATATATATATATATATATAGCGACTAGCGACAAATCTAGAGACTTCTTGGACAAACCGTATGTCCTGTTTTAAATGCTATAGGAGCATTAAATAGATAAAAAAGAAACTTTATTCTGATAATGTGCATTAACTTTATGTATTTTATAAAAATAAGCGTGACCTTCAAGTTGAATAAAGCTGTTGCTGCAGCAGAATACTCTGACTTATCAAAACATATTGGATTAAACAGAAAATATGTGTTGTAGAGAGCTGCAGCAAATGGCTTTTAATTGAAATTGAAAGTTTATGTAAACTTTTAAATAAACACTTATGGCACTTTTTTGAGTCTCTTAATTAGTTTAGTTGATGTAAATGATTCAATAAATACCGTACCATTCACACCGAGGTATTACCGTACCGTGAAATTTTGCTACTGTTACATCCCTACATTTTATGCTTGTTTAGCTACAACCATAATAAAAGTGTTTGGTTTGCCCACTGTTGTAAAGCAGTAACTAATAGTAATGGGCTCATAGTCCTGATGGCTGATATTAATAGTGCTATGCAGACAGTATTAGCGATCACTGTAAATCTGCAGTCTGTACTCAAACAATTCCTGTCGAGGAGAGTAGTAAACTTTGCTACTAAGAGCTTTAGTAAGGACAAAACCATATCAAAAGAAAACACAAACGTCCTGTAAGTGTCGTGCTTTCATAGGTTCTGCTCCGTTTTCTTCAATAATATTCTCTGACTTGGGCTCAGATTGATAAGACAACATTGACACCATTGTTCACAACACACTGGGCCAGCTAACCAATCCGAGCCAATTGCAAATTTCTGAGAGACAAACCGGAAAGTCAATATACCATTTTTATTGAACACATCACCCAATAAACATAATCAGTTCTTCAAAAGAAGTTGGTAAAGCACCCCTTTAAACTTTACCTGCTTCATTGAACGAGTGCTGACACCTACATGTGCATCAAACAGTCAGAAGTGGAAATAGAAAATAAGCACAATCGATGTTGAATTGATGTTAATTTTGCTCAAATATTTGTTTTTGGAGCCCAACTTGGTGAATATTGAGGTGATCATATTTTCCCACTGTTGGAAATGCTATTGGTGTACTGTTATAGTATGAGCCAGCACTCACATGACATTATTGTGTGCTGGTTTCCTTTGGCCTTCCCCTTCCTCATTGCGTAGCGTTAGTGTCTGTAAACAGGAACGCTCACTCTTCTCTTCACGTTTCACTTCTCTCCTGCGGTGTAAATGTTTTATAGGGCCCTCCTTACTCCTTGGACAGCCAGATGCCATATAAACCTCTTTGAAAAACTCTCTCCCTATGGCAGCACACAAACGCAGACACTGCTGAATGGCATCCACCCACAAACACTTGGGAGGGGGCACTCGATTTTGGGGTTTGAAGGTTTTCTCAGCCTGATGCCTCTTCTCTTGGGCGCAGGTTGTGCTTCCACTGCATTGCGTTTGATAACATTTCTTACCCAACTCTAATACATCAAAGGAGACACTTCTTTCTCCCCTGCTCTCTTCTTTGGCGCATTTCTTCTCTCTGTATATTACCACTCAGTGGTTTCCTTTGATCTTTCTCTATCAGCTCTTATGAACTGAGGCTTATCTCTTAGACCTGTCTATAGGTGCGATAGTTTGGTCTTGGCACGGTACTGTTATATGATATTTTGAATTCATAATACATCAAAATATTTTATGTAAGACAGTATAACATTTTCAGCTAAAGCTTTTATCACAGTTCAATTTTCACCGATTTGCGATCTGATTTGTGTTGTATTGTTTTTGTGTGTTGCTTGCAAGATATCCCCATGTGAAAACTACATATCAAACTTCCACCTGGGTAGTGTATGTTGTGCTGTTTTTTCTTCTTTCAGATGAATCCAATCAAAATTATTTTAAAAATGGATCTTCTAGGTATTAAACCAGCAATAGTGGCAAAAGTTTTTGTTTAAAAGTAGTCAAATAACATGCATCATCCAGATTCAAACATGCATGACATGGCTCTTAGAGGTCAATAAAGGCCTCATGTTGTAAACTGATGCATTTTTGTAAAAATAATTATATATTTAAGTGTAAAACGATACAAACCCCTCTTTCTCACTTCTAACTGTCATAGGCGATGGGTAAGGAAACATTCTGTAAGTATAGATATCTATAATGATTACAATTATTTTAAAATAATGCACAGTGCATGTTTGATACAACCTTATATCATATTACAGAATACTGGTGTCTTATCTACCTTCAAAATCTTAAGAGTATGGTGTTACAATTTTATGTTTTTTACACATATGTTGTAATAGACCTGAAAGAAGTGAAACTTGTTTGGATACTGATGATTTCAGTATTTACTCCGATTTAAGTGAAAGTCAGATCTAAATAAGTTTGTATGGATGCTGATGGCAGCAGAGGCAGAAGATTTGCTCGTGTGGGCAGACGTGAGTGAGGTCAGGAGGGGGTTGGGTAGCAGGAGACAGCGGTTGTTTTGATTGGATGTGCTGAAGGCTGAGTAATACATTATCTTTATGAGCAGCACAGGCTGTTGTTGGCTTACCGTTTACCAGCCGATACTGGTCTTCAGTTGTGGAGACGTTGTATCAGACCTACGCAGTTAAGTGTTTTGTTTCTGGTGTTTTTTGATACAGAAGTTGTTTTCTCAATCACATTTAGAGTTCTTTGCAATCATCCACTATCTTTGTGTCCTGTTGCACCATCTCTCAAACATATCATAGGACCACAAATTTCACTTACTGTTGCTGCTTTCAGGACCACATTTTCTCAGGTTTACATGGGGCCATTTTCTAAATTGAAGAGCACTTCCTGCGGGCTGCTGGCTGCCGTTCGGCTCTTCTTGTGATGTGTGGGGGTGGGGAAGCGTGGCTCGGCTGAATCTCAATGACTGGGCCCTTTAGCAGCACTGTCCTTTTGATGGGGCAGCTGCAGCCATTCAATCGGCCTATTTACATTGAAATGCAGGGACAGGAAGGGGGGAGGGCCGAAGCCTGTGCATGACTGAAAAGCATACCTAACCAAAGACCAAAGAGAGGAGGTCCACTGCGGGGCTCTGACACCTCTTTGTTTTCGGCAGGCCCGGTGCCTAGTGCATCGCACAAAGGCTTTAAGCACCCTACTTTGACCACTGTGCTCATTTCCACTACTCAGCTTTTTACATTTCTTTTACTCAGATTGTCTGTAGTCTGTCTGTCGGCACCTTTGAAATGATCAATGAAAGAGACATTTAAAGTACACATCCGTAATGAAATAACTTGCTAAAATTTTCAAAAGAATTTTAGGCATTTACTTACATGTGTCTTTTCAAACGTGTATGCTGGTGTTGTTTTTAGTTGTGGTTATATGTTTTAGCAGAACTTTAAAGAATATTTATGCAGCTCTACACCAATTCCAATGTCTTTTGAAGCCGCACTATACCTTTTGGTGGGCAACTCTTTGAAATGTGATCATTGTTCACTGAAAATCTCTCACTCTAAAAGCAATGAAACAGGAAATTGTTTAGTTATGGATAACACCAGGTTCAACACCAGTGATCTATAGCAACCTAAATCTTTGTCTGTTTCCGATTGACATTTTCAATCATACTGTCATGTTCTTCATGTATTTTTATGTGTTAGAGCCCGACCGATAAAGGATTTTGAAGGCCGATACGATATGTTGGTTTTTGTTTGTTTTTAAAATCCGATATTCCGATATATCGCCTGATTTTTTTTAAGCCACAACGCGCCACAAAACATTAACAGATTTCCCTAAAATTAATTATTGTAGTATTGTGTTGCATGTAGTTATTTATGAGTTTTAATTACAACAATTACAATGACTACGTTTACATGCTCATGAATAATGCGATATTGAATATTCCAATAATCAGAGTAAGGACTTAATTGTATTATGATGTTTACATGTCAAGAGCAAGCTTTTCATTCCTGTTTACATGCTATTTCCATATTCTTATTATTCTCTATTCTTCTCAGTGATCTACGGCTCTGTGTATAAACTCACAAGATTTGCGTAATATATTGTTCAAAGTATATCGGCCAGCCCTAATTAGTAATAGTTTTTTTCCAGGAGTTTGTGTCGCAAAGATGAATGTGAAAATCTCCCCATATGTAACTTAGAAGTCATCTTAATAGATTACGATTAGGTTATAATTAAAAAGATTTTTGTTTTCAATTTGTTTTGTTCATTTAAAGCTTTCTATCTAGCAAGTCGTGATGACTTGAAAAGGCATCAGCTTTTCTGCCGCTGGCCGCTTGGTTGTTGCCATGATAAATGCAGATACCGATAGTTTGGAAAATGCCTAATATCGGCCTGTCAATAAATCGACCGGACTCTAGTGTCAGATATGTCTAAATGTTAATCCAAAACATTTAATCAATAACCAAATCTCAATGAAAGTAGCCTATTATGTACATTCTACTGAACAAAAGTAATATATTCCTGTTGCCATGTCCAAACTGAACTTTTATTTTGACAACTTGCCATTAATACCTTTTCAGTTCTGTGTGTACATGATATGATTAACTCAAATGAAACGCTCTGGAATGCTCTTGAAGTAACCCTCTGAGCTGTTCTGGAGATGTTAGTCATCTAGCCTACTTTATTAATGTCCTCACTTAGTGAGATGTTAATATCACCTAAAGCATCACGCGCAGGTCAGTATGCTAGTAAACAAAACCACGCATCCAAACCATACATTAACACAGAGACACGCAGAATTCATCTTTTTTTGCGGTTTATTGACACATACTATTAAAAGTGGGAGTGTGCTCACTTGTGTGTGCGGCACGCACACGTTTATGTGTTTGTGTGTGTGTGTGTGTGAGAGAGGAACTGAAGAGACTGAAATGACATGCAGTTGTGTAAATGATAGAAATAACATAAGGCAATTTTACACACTTCTGGTCAAACACACTGGCTAGTAGTGTTGTCACGGTACCTAAATTTCAGTATTCTGTACCAATACCAGTGAAAATCCTCAGTTCTCTGTACCAATTATATAAACACACTTTTATATAAGAGGACTTTTATTTAATCAAACAGTGCAAACTATATTTCACAGCCTAGAACTGCTTTTCTGATGAACCGATTTTAAAGATACAAACATAAAGCATACATTAGTCATTTAAAAGCCTCTAGTGTGTAAAAATAGTACACTATTATGTCCTGTTTTAAATGCTATAGGAGCATTAAATAGTTAATAAAGAAACTTTATTCTGATAATGTGCATTAACTTTATGCATTTCCTAAAAATAAGCGTGAATTTCAAGTTGAATTTAGCGCCAGAGCATGCAAAGCTGCAGAATACTCTGACGTATCAAAACATATTGGATTAAACAGAAAATATGTGTTGAAGAGAGCTGCAGCAAATTGCTTTTAATTGAAAGAAAACATGTACTACCAAAAAGTTCTTTCCATCGATCAGTTTCTTACTTTCACAATCAATATATTTCACGAGGTTAACTTTCCCATTTTTTAGTCTTGGTACCGAAGTACGGGGTCTTTTGACAACACTACTGGCTAGTGCTGCAGTCTTATTGACGTTGATGAAATTAACCCCTTTAGGTGTTGAAATTGGGTACCGAACTATGAGACGTTTTTTGATATTTGGTTGTATCAATGCAATTTGGTCTGCCTAAAAAGTACTGACCTCGATACCCAGCCCTAAACGTAACAGACTGCAGGACACTTCTCTCTCCAATTATTCTTTTTAATCAAAGTGATAGGTGAGTGTTAGTGAGCTAGAATTGCCACTTCTGCATTCATTTGGTCTGCATTGCAATTTATAATATTCAAATTTACAACGGCTCTTTCCACGCCCTCATAAATGAGTTCATGCACTCATTCCTGTCAGACACACAACACGCAGTGAAAATGTTTTCTCAACTCCTCCTTAGTCTTCAAATAAATCACTGTTGAGTGGAATATAAAAAAGCATTAGCCAGATTAGATCATTGTTGAATGCTGTTTAGCGTGTATTTTAAACAGTTCTTGAACAAAATGCTGCCTGTTTTTGATTTGTAAGGGGTGAGTGTTTTTCCACGGCTTCTTGTTGGGACAGGTTTGGTAAGGTTGTCATCCTAAACCCTGAGGCCCTTTCTCTCATTTTTTGCTGCTGGTGTTGCAAAAGCGAGTCGCAGATTGTTTTGAACCCAAATACTTGTGACTTCCTGGTGCAACGCACACAAAACCAGTTTGTGGTTACATGGGAGTGTTTTTCAATTGCAGCATGCTGCTGTGCCCATCTGCTGTCTTAACAGCATTTGGGTGAGCTTCAGATTTGAACGCTCAGTTTTAGCCTAGCGCTGCTATTTATGCTGCATTTTACATTTAAAGAGTAGTTCACTCCAAAATGAACTCTTTAGTTTCGCTTTTTACCTTTTCTCATTGAACATAAAAACGGCAATCTAGTAGAACGCCTATGTGGCTGCTTTTAAACCATGCAATTGGGTATTAACTCCAAAAATGCCTTAAAAGCACCTCAAGACACAGCATGCCAGGTTTGATGTCACTTACGACGAACAGCATTCGTCACACTTGTTTGCGTTGGCTATTGCTTTCAATTGCCAGCGAGATTAAAGCAAGTGTGTTTTTGGACTTTCTCTAGCTAAAAGCTATATAGCTTCGAAATCTTTAATGACTAGTAAAGTAGATATTAGCTGTGTTGTGTCACAGTAATCATGGGTCATTTTTCAGAAAAAGAGTTAAAAGTGAATTCAAATTCTTCCTGTTCACATCTACTGTGTGCTGATTACAGAAGCTTTTGTAGTCCTGTAGATGCCGTTCTTTTTAGAAGAAGCAGGTTTTTGTCAGCAAGCCCTATAGTGTTTGTGTACTGCTTCTACTGTCAAATGTGCTGCCCATAATAGAATCCACGTGTTCTTCCAGTGCCAAACTCCCACATCGCTCTGTAGCTTTTAATAGAAGCACACTTGTCTTCTGTGTGTGAAGCAGAGATTGTTTTCACTGTGCATGGGCCTTCATTTTAGTTCAGCTGCTTTTGTGGTTTTTTTAGTGATAGGTACAAAATGAGTTGCAAAAAATCCTTTATTGTAGAAATCAGTTGTTTGTGCTGACATTTACAAAAATACAGTTCATGGTGAGCCACGGGACTTAACCCAGTTTTCTCGGTTCACTGATAAGGACAGAATAGTTATAATTTGGGAGCTTCCCCAGTACTTTCTGTCCATGTCTCTTGTATGGCTTTAATTTCTTGCACTTTTAGTGCACTTTTACCTGACTGACTGTTGCTTGACTAAATTTGAAAGCTATTTAAAGCAACAACCATTGCTTCGTGATGAATATTTTACATAATGAATAATTCAGTTGTGCGTAGGGGAATATTTTTGTTGGGCTGAGTGGTTTCTCTACAGGGGCAGCCCAGAACTGCTCATGTTCATGTGCTTTCTCTTTTCCCAGAGCAGCAGGGTTTAGCTCTGTCATGAAATCTTCTAGAAGTTGCACATTAATAGAATTTCACCTAGGTCACAGGGTTATCACGTTTCAGTAGGTAATCTAGAATTTTTTACAAGTAGACTAGGTGATTATGGGAACAATTTCAAATTTTTTTTTTTTTTCATTTTTAAGCAACAATGAAAGTATACATAAACAAGATGTGTTTTTGGTAGTTAACAGGACAAACTGGCTTTTGGCTATTGAAAACAATAACTGTAACCATCTGAAACTAACGGCAGCAACTGCTCAGCAAGTACATTCAGTAAAAACATAGATGTTACTGACATCAGCGTTTAGCTTTTGTTTTAAAATTGGCTTGAAACTACATACAACTGGTCTTAATACATATTTTACACAGCTTGGTTTCTAAACGGACCAAACTAGGCCTGATTATTACAAGTCACGAGAGAGTAAACTGCTCTCTCATTCCATGATTAATTTCTGGGTTTCCACTTAGCTGTCACCCATTAGGATAAAGCAGCAATAGTTTTGTGGGCTTTGCTTTAGTTTTTTTTTTTTTTGTTTGTTTCTTGTTGTTTTGTAGCGGTCATTTAGGATTGCCCCGCCCCACGACTGACAAAAATGACAATGTACGTGCGAGCAGGAGAGGGAAGATCGAGCGCTGGAATTGCGCATGACATATCAAGAGCGCACAAGGGTATGAAATGAGCTTGCGGGCCCCGTTTCTGCGCATATACATCTGTTTTCCTCTCACGGAAATGATTTGCTGCGCTCGCTTATTAATGGCATAGATTTGCCGCCATATATTAAGTGTGTTCTTCGCGAGCTAGTTGCTGCTGCTGCGGCGGGGCGGAGGATCGCGATGCCGGCTCAGCATCATGATGTCTATCTAGGCATGTCCCGATCAGCGGTAAATTACATCAGGTGCGTGGTCTTATATTGAGCCGCATTTACTACTCAGAGTTGTTGTTCACTGACGAGCTGCGCAAAATCACACTGATAATGAACCTGAATTTGCCCAGCTTATCAGTGAACAACTGCTCTGCGTAGTGAATGCGGCTCAATGTAAGGCTGTCAAGATGCGCAATACATATCGCGCAGCCCTAAACGTTGTTGTCATCAGCTTTATAATACCTCCAGACCGCAGACGTATGCTTCAAGCTGCTTCCGTGTTCTGCTTTAAACCAATGGCATCTCTGCAACAAAGCGATGTCATGCCGCACGCGTTGCTGTGTGGAGTCAAGAGGTCTAATGCTGTGCCACCGCATAACTATAGATGTGTTAAAAAAACGATAAGAATATATATACATATATATTCGAGTCCTGATCAGGAGGTAACGTCCAATTCTGATCGAGTCTGAAATTACGTGATCGGGCCCATGTCTGTCTATTGGAGGTGGGTGATGGCATCGTCCATTGACCCAACCCTACTGTCATTATATTAATTTAGCATTTTAAAGCAGTAGTCCAGAGTTAATCGCCAAAACATTATTAAAATGCATCTGCTATGAAAAAGATGCACCATAAAATGAAAAAGTGTGCTTTCATTTGGAATGACGAAGATGTACTCGCAGACATTTACAGGTTTATTTTGAGGTATTAGCAAAACAACACTGACTTGCGTAATTACCCATCATACATTTTGATATAGCCTTGTTCGTTGGATTGAAATAGTTTCTCACTACAACCAAACACAAATTCATTTTCAATCAAGCCGAGACCACCTCTTTCGGGTGATCCAGGACCAATTGTTTTGGCGCAGTTCCGAGTGCGATTGTCATGTTCACATATGCCCAAACGAACCATGTAAGGCAGGAAAGCGCCAGCCTTAGAAAACAAAGTATGGCACAGCAGAGGTTTACTGTTAAATTGAGGGTAGTAGTAGCATTGTTACTTAGTCTTAATACTGCTGAATAGTGTTATATTCTGACATAGTTTCTTCATGTTAAACCAAACTTTTCTTTTGATGGGTTGCTGTGAAGAACTTGCAGTTGCAGTGTATGTGATATGACAGTAGATTTCTCAAATGAAATGGTAACATGTTAAAGAAATGACTCTCAAAGCAGCTGGATGATACTTGTGTGTACACACCATAATGTAGTGAGACAGCAGATGCTGATAACACCATAAACATTGTCTGGACTTTAGGATGTGAAACAAAACTCATTCATTGCATAAATTATGCCTAGCTTGTCAGTGAACTGCCACTCTGCGTATTAAATGGCGCTCCATTTCAAAACGGGTGATGGCGATTTATTTTTAATCACAGAACCAGCTTTACTGACAAATGTTAATGACTATCGTATGCAATATATCGTGCAGCCCTATCGAGAAGTAATCTCCCTAGTGAGAGATGTGAGTGGTTCTCTTTTGCCGTCATATTTGTTTTGCTTTATGTCAGGAACATAATAACCAGCAGCAAACCTTTAAGACTGCTTTTACGCAGTTCTTGTTTGTTCTGTTTCACTGATAGTGTTGTATCTAGTCTAAAGTTGTGTATGGAGTTTGATACCTTTTTAGTCACTAACTGAATTGACTCGATACCATCAAGTATCAAAAAACATTCAATACCAAATATGTGACCCAATGGACCTTGTTCACGCTTCGAAAGAGGAAGCTTCGTGTAGTTGTGTAAAATAACTTCCGCCTTAGTCTGTATGAATGGCAATGCCCGTAGCACGGGGTGTTGTGATTTTTTTTTTTTTTTTTTTTTTTTTAATAAATAAACAATTCACCAAAGATGTTTTATCAAAATATGTTAACCACAGTTTTCCATCATTAATCCAGTATTATGAAATGAGGAAAATGTTGACACATGGACAGCGAGTGCATCAAGGAGAGTTCAGGTTTACTTTAAGGTTATGAGCTATGACGCTTTTCGGCAGCAACCAGTCATAATGCAGAATTTCACTGCTTGTCAGGGCGGCAAGCGCGAGTCTTGACGCACGGTTAGACTATACCGGAATATTTATCAGCTTATACCATGGCTACTTTGTCAAAGGAATGAGTTTACTGTGGGGAAAAAAGTTGTGAATTGCTTTAACCATTAAACATACGTAATAGCCTACTTTTTCAATACCATGGTTTGGATGTGTAATGTTACTGTTGAATTGCTGTAATCATGCCTCTAAGTCTAATTCGCTGATATGATTGCAATGTTTATAAATGCACAGCCATGAACTTACTGTGTGATAATAATACTTTACCTAATATTTCAATTTTAATATTAAAAGTATTATAAATATCATCAATAAATAAAATGTTGTTTTTTTTTCAAAAAAGAAACCAATTAGTTGTTAATTTTAAGAGACATGTCTTATTTTCTCTAGCATATTTAATATTTCTCTTTAATTAAGCAAAAATATTTTATCTGATTACTCTGTGACATTTTCAGTAGAATACTCGATTACTAAAATATTCGATAGCTGCAGCCCTACATACATGCATATCACATTAAAGAGCAATAAAATCGGGCAAGCTTATACATCTTACAAAACGACTAAAGGCTGTTCAGATTAAAGATTAGTTATAGTATTGTTTTTGTGCACTTACAGT
>JAUYWG010000040.1:24172101-24195613 GCA_034779775.1 Enteromius afrohamiltoni
TATATATATATATATATATATATTTATATATATATATATTATATTTGCATGCTGTGTTTGTGGACAGAAATAGTCGTTCAGTTAGTGTGATTTTTTTTTTTTTTTCTCATTAACATTTTATTGTGCTTGAACATTTTAGCTGACAAGCCTTAAAGACACAAGGTAACTTTTGTATCTGTTTTGTTTTCAATGGTCAGATAATGCTATTAGATGAGACATGAAGGGGTTCCTAGAGAAGCCAAGTTGATCAATTATGTAGATGTCTTCGAAGAGGAGCACAGATCAGCTTTTGCTACTGTATTACATGGCTTTTCACAGTCTCTGGCTCTTCCTCTTGCTGCCTAGGAGATCGTATCAGGTTCCCTTTGAATGTGCATGGGACAGATAGGATGGCTGAATTTAATTTGACTTGCTAAGATATTACAATAAACTGCTGCTGCTGATATTTGATGCCAGACTCTGCTTTCTGTCTAGTCAAACCATTGTTATGAATGTCTGCTTTCAAACACTGAAGAGAGAAACTAAAGAAGCATCATGGACACCTTCACCTCCCTGAATAAGCTGGGTGTGCAAAGCATGCTTTTTTTTCTTTTCTTTTTTGTATCCGTGTGTCCACTACTGTCCGCAGTTCCCCAGTGATTATGTGCATTCTGCTTTGTCTTCAGTATTCAGACAGGGCATCATGGCCGCACTCAGACATGTTGTGAGATAAGAGAGGCAGTGTTATCTGACAAGAGAGGCACTTTGTGGCATAGGGCGTGGGGAGGGTAGCTCCCGCGGCCTGATTTCCCACATAAATGGAGCTGACTGAATTGTGGAAATGGTGGCGCTTCCTGTAATCCGATGCCCTGGGGAACAGCACAGAGAGTATGGGCTGCAAACAGAAGAGAGGTGGGATAAAGGATGGCTATGCCCTCAGGCTTGCATAAAAACACCCGTCTCCTCCTCAATCCCACAATGCCCAGTGCCCCATATACGCCACGTTCACACAGCAGCAGAATACAGGTGTCAATCCTGTATTTAAATCTTTATTAATTTTCCTGTCACCCAACGTATGGTCTGAGATAGCTGCTTTGCTGCACAAACACGTGTCTGCTGTGTGTTGAGTGATTTCATGTGTGGTTTCGGTAACTTAACGTGCAGGAGAAATGAGCTGTGTGTCAAGCCTTAAATTCAGTCAGTTTTTCTCCATCCGAGTTTCTTGTTCTGTGTATGACTCAAATGTTCCGTGGAGCAAAATGCTTTTGATGGAGGAACTTGTGGCACCATTGGTCTCTTGCTGTATCAGAAAGTGATAAGACTTTCAGTTCCATTGACATCGGCATCTTTATTACTCTGGTCTATAGGAATACGACTTGACTCCAGATACACGTTCATACAGACAGTATTCAATATGTCTGAACGTGACATATCGAGGCCTGTAAGTAAACGTGGTTGTCAATCCCAAAAAACGGACAGTTTGAACATAGTCCATGTGCTCATGAAAGCCACAGACCCACAACAACAACCTGGACCAAAACAACTTTTTTCCCCTTCCTTGCATCTGTTCTAGCCGTGCTGTTTATAAAAACTGATCTCTTCCTGCCTAGTTCTCTGCCTACGTGTAGCTTCAGTTGTTGACTATCTTTGCATGAGATGCTTGTGGTTGAAGTATTTTAAATGTAACGTGATGTGGGGACGACTTTCGCTCTTTTCTCGAAGGACATTTCATCTCTAAATCACATCAAACATGCCCTGTGGCTTTGAGTGCAGGGAATGCATTCTCTGTACAGCCGCTGACTCCATAGCATGTGGGAATGGTTTTGGTGATCTTGAGTTGATTGCTGTCGAGAGCATGTTGGCAGACATGTTTCCATGTGTTTATCTGCTCAGATGTGCGTTGAGGACCTTTGCCAGCCATATCCATCAGAACTACTAATGGACTAGACCACCTCAGATTTAACAGTTGTCTCTCTTTCTGCCTGACTCTATGTGGGTGAATGTCACGAAACCCATTGAGAACATGCCTGGGTTATATTTTACACCCCCCACCCTAAATCCTCATTACATTATCTCATCTGCCTTTTTGTTTGTTTACTATCATTAAATAATGACTATTGCAGTGGCTCAAATAAACTGTAACGGGAAGTATTGGGGGAATTTTTTGTGCAATGGATATGTAGTTAGGGCTCGGTGATAAATATCGAATGTTATATTATGCGCATCTCGTCACTAAAGCTGGTTCTTTGATTAGCGGTAAATCTCCATCAGCTGTTCAAAAGGATTGCCAGCTTATGCATAGAGCCATAGATCACTGACAAGCTACACGTTGAGTTTCGTGGGTGATTCAGTGGCGCTGCTTCTCATTGATCTACGGCTCTGTTTATAAGCTTAATAGAAATAATTATATCGTTGGGTAATTATACTGTATATTAACTACATGCACCAGTGAGCTGTTATGAATGTGTAGGGCATTGAAAAAACTTTTGATTGCATGTATGCGATCATTTTCCTTTTTACTTTTGAGATTCCCAATCACATTAATACGTAAGTAGGGCTGGGCAAAATGGAGCAAAAAATGTATCTCGATATATTTTGCTATATCTCGATATACAATATATATCTTGAAATCTACAGGATAAATAACCCCCCAAAAACTACTGCAAAAACAAATATGCCAAATTCCAAAAGTCTTTTTTTCATTGAAACTCAGAGTTATGCAGTTCAAAACAAAGTGCTTCTGCGAAATTTCTTAAAAGAAAAAAGAAATTTGAATGTGGTACACTCTTTATATGAGACTATTTATTAAATCAAATAATTTTGACCATTTGAAATTAGGAATTGCTATACTATGAAACACACTATAACCCTGAACTTCTTCCTCAGGCTAAAAAGATTTCTTGATACCAAGCAGGCAAAAACTGCAGAAATTTAGTGTTTACCCAGTCTTGTGCTGGTTTCTGGTTGTTTGTGGCACCTGACGTTCTACATAACCAAAAGATTCCAGTGTTACAACAACTTTCATAACCCAAGTAAAAAGCAGTGCTATCACTGCTTTTAAATTACTAGTATGAGAGTATCTTTACCCAGGGTTAAATGCAGGGTTTATAAACAATTACCCAGCGTTAAGCTCAGCTGGAAAGCCCTAATGTTTATTTTTATCTGTGTAACTTTTTTGTGCCACATTTGAGTGTGCTTTTTATGAACCTGTTATTACGGAGTAATTCAGGCTTTGCAAAGAAACGGTTATTGAAGGATGGAGCAGCACAAACTATATTTGACCCAACTTTATACCGGCAGGTTGTGAATAAAAGTAGAAAAGTGCCGTTTCTCAGTTCTCAAAGTTTACAGACACTTAAATGCCAAGCAGAAGGTACATTTCAGTGTGATTGCAGATGTCAGAAAATGATGAATAGTAGTCATTGAAACCTAAATTGTGATTTCTATTTATTTAATTTGTAATTGTAAGAGAAAATTTTTAAAATAACAAGCACTCTTTTGTAGGGATGGAATGAATACCAGTTTGATGATAAATTATAATAAAAATTATCATTCTGTATTTTAATTGTCATTAAAGGCAAAATATGTAAGATTTTTGTGATAAAATATCCATAAAACACTGTGTTCTGTAGGATTTCCAGAAATTCCAGATTTAAATATCCTAGATTTAAATAAGGAACCATCCCTGTTCATTGTCAAATATTAAGGAAGCAATATCCGTGCTATCCTCAGTTTCCGCCTATGAATACTGTGGCAACACACCTGGAGAAATGCGGAGAAGTGGTAGTTATTTATTGTGCAAGTGCATTTCGGGTATCATGGATCACAACACTTTGCAAAATCCCAAACGCAGACATAAAACTTAAGCAAGATTGTATTGGAACACACAGTGAAATAAAAGTGAAAAAAAAAATATTGGCTTGGCATTTCAGAAATGGAGAGGGCTTTGCGAAAACTGGGCAGAGGGTCTGCTCACACGTTATCATATCAGTAAAAGGCTAATGTTGAATCAAATTTCATGTTCTTTGCAGACACAATGACATAAAATACTGTTTTTAAATGATCATGTAAGTTAATAAAAAGGAATACATAGCCGCTTTTCCACTATAGGGACGAACGGTTCTCTTTGCCGTTATGGTTTCGGTTTTCTTTGGTCCTGATAACGGATCTGTTTGGATCGCAATTCAAATGTGCCAGTCGTTGCTGTTGTAACACACATTTACATATGATATGAGGTGTACATAACCTCCACGTTATGAACTGTGGTAAGAAATTTCTTTAGATTATATTACTAATTTGTGTTTGCATTGCTCGCTAGCAATAGCGCACTAGCAAGCCACTAGAAACAAGCACCCAGGCAACAGACAAGTGACCGATTCTGATTGCAATGTCCATAGGCCCCATAGTGGAAAAATTCCTGTACCGCGTGATTTGTGAAAATGACATCTCCCAACGTTCCATGCTCCATCTTTTGTTTTTTATCAATCAAAATTTACAGCAATCTCATGTGGGTTCAACACATTTAAACAGGCTTTTAAAATAATTTATGGAGCGGATAAAAGCAGATAAATATGATCATTTCAGGTATGGTTTGACTTTCCCTTTTCTTTATTTAAAGGCTGATATGTGATTCTTTACCGTTTTATGAAACCTTTTCAAAGTTTAATTTGAAAGTTGTGTGCTTATTAAATAAACTGTTACTAATCATGTCCAGATGTTGAAATATTGTTTGTGTTTAGGCAAACAAAAAGGAATTTCAGTTTTTTGTTGACTTTAAATACTTGAAGAAACTGTTTATATGTCAGTAGTTTGTGAACATGCATTGTGTAGTGTAAACTGTGATTGTTTTGCAGTGAGGATCTTTTTGTTAATAAGGAACATTTTAATTCTAAAACGCAGTTTTAAAATGAAAACACAGGGCCTTAATGTGTGTTTGCTAAAACATTGCTGTTTAGCTAAAGGCTTGCTTATTGTATTTTATGTTTTGCTTGCTGGCATTATTAGTTTTGTGGTGAACAATCAATCTGTCCAGGTAAATCTACATGGGATTATAGGAAAATATAGTTTTCCTTTTAGTATCTTGTCTCACAATCTGAGAACTTTCTTTATGCCTCTATGATTCTCTATGACTGTATTTAGATTTTATGTGATTTTAATGGCTTGAACAGAATGTCCTTAAAGTGCCCATATTATGCTTTTTCAAACAACATGATGATGACAAAAAAAAAGTCTGCTCACATTCACATACACGAGTTGTCAGCGATTTGAATCTTTCTCTGTTACGGCCACACGTCACAAAATAACATATTTGCATAATGTCCGCCCACGTTCTATGCCTCGAACAACTTGCCCCACCCGCAAACAGTACACATGGATTACATCATGTCAAGAAGATGCAGTATCCTGTGAGAGTGCATTTGTTTTGTATGCCCTTCCGAAAGATAAATCTACAAAGAATGAGTGATTAACATTAATTTTTTCAACAACACCTCAGCAGTACAATCTCTTGTTGTGATCGCCTCATTTTACTGATGACTGTTTTTCCAATCTTGGAGTACAACACGATATTCACCAAACGCTTGGTATTAAAAGACGGATCAGTGCCCAGTTTGTTTGGACTGGCTTGCTCCTCTGAACTTCTACCTGTAAGTATGATTAATAATTGATGATGGTATTTTCTAGCGATCGTTCAAAATACATATTTGTACGTTATGTTGTGTAACAACCCTGCACTTGTGTTGGTAACCAGCTAACTTGCGTTTCTGTAGTTCTGTTGTTCAGCTGTGGGCCTGATGTAGTCTAATACTGTGATTGATGCAGCTTGACTGTTTTGTCAGTCTCATCATTGGTTTAAGGCCCCGTTTACACGAAGGGAAGATGCAGGTATTTCCCTGCGGTTTACATTTACATAGGTTTGGCAAAGTTATTATCGAGCTGGATGACATATTTTTGGGGGTTGATATAAATGACAAGTTTTTTGAAAACGATGTGTGCACAATGTTATTACCAATCATATAGGACTGCGCCATGTGACCAATCACAGCAGTGTTTAGACAAACTGAGTCTTCGAATCATTTAGAAAAACATGTTTTAAGAGACTCCTAAAACAATATTAGCCACCTTTAAAAGGGCATAATTGGGGCACTTTAACCGCTGGCCTCCAACTCTTAGTCTGCTGAGAGCTAGAGATATCGAGATGTTGCTCAAATCCCCGTTCTAACTTTCTCTTATTCAGTATTCTGTTTCATTCAGAAAAATGTCACAGTACTGCAGTAAAAGTTATTGCAAATTCAATTTCCAGTTCATGCTATTGTAACATTTTTTTACTTTTTTTTTTTTTTTTAAATGTTTGAATGATTTATTTTTGGAATTACATGCACAGATAAATCAATTATAAGTGCAAATATAAGGTCCATCTTTAATTACATGTTGACTTTAAAGTACATCCTGTTCTTATGTTGTCCATGCTTTGTTAGGCTGAAGCATATTTTTAAGCTTGGGTTTTTTTTTTTTTTTTCTTCTGTATGCGTTAGACCAGTTGGTTTTAATTGGGTCTGCTTGTTTTGCCAGTTTTTATGTAGTGTTCATAGCCTGACGGTCAGGATGTGGCAAGCTTGGCAGCTCCATCCTCTGCAGTAACGTTTCTTTCGTTTGCTAGAAAGAATTGTGAAAGCATCCTCTTTCACCCTGCACTAATAAACAGCCCATTTGATTGGTGATTTAAAGGGCTTAAACCTTCCTCAGGCCTAGAGTTTCCTTTTAGGGTCAACTGAGCATGACTCAGAGCAGGACAGGAGAGAGAGAGAGACTCACCACTAGCATCTAATGAACACAGTAAACTGGTCGGAGATAGGGATGGGAGAAAAATATAATATCATAATTTTTTCTGGGGAAATCACAATCTTTATCCCAATTCTTTTTGCAAATTACAGAGGTAGGGTTGGGCGATGTGGCAAAAATGTCATTATGATGATTCTTTTTCATTGATTTTACTATTTTGCAAGTTGTCTTAGCAGTACAGACAAATTAATTTGCCTTTTTTACAAAAACAAAGCCATTCAAGGTAATAAAGTACAAAATAAAGGCCAGCTATTTAGGCCTAAATGCCATTTCTAGTTTGTTTAATTGAGATTGATTGAGATTTGCTACAAATCATTAGCGATTAAATCGCCCAGCCCTTTCTAAATTACTCGTTCAGCATATCCTCCCATAACTTGGAGGTCTTTCAAACTGGAAGCTTAAAGTGGGTTTAACATTGGCTAGTTGATGTATCCGTGTATGAGCAGGGAGCCCAGCTACTATTCTCTCTGTATTCTTCTGAGCATTTTCTCAGTAAGATTAGTTTCGTTTTGAAGCCCCATTAAGAGGGAGTTCTCTGTACTCAGGATTAATCCAATCTGGCACATTCCTGCTGGGAGAATCCTCAGGGTTCTGATCCTCCCAGACACCCCATCTGAGTGAGGACTGCCCTTAATGTGGACTCTTCTATTCTCATAGTGACCAGAGGTAACCTTCGACACTCAAAGTCAGCTGATAAAAATGAATATCTTTTGCGTAAGAAGCATAATGTTTTTCCATATTTGTTCTACAGAAGTATCAAGAATGATGCTTCAAATGTGAAGATTGTTGAAAAGTGATGTGCTAAATGTTTTTCGAAGTGATCTAATTTAGTTTTTTTTCCCTTACAGTTGATGAAAAATGTGAAATAACCCTATAAGGGATCCTCATGAATTTTCTCATTCATTTTATTACCCATAAACATTGTTTGATGTTGGTTTTGTTGTTATGCAGAATGGTAGATTTAGGATTTAGAGTGCTGCAGGGATGATGTATATTTGTAGGCCAAAGCACAGGAACAAGTTTTAGCACTTATGCTTTTATTGTCTCAAAGTGAATAGAATTTTATTTGAATGGGTTTTTGGTTAAATATCTTGAATGAGGTCTGTTAATAACAAGCTCAGGATAGTTTTATTTTGTTCTACAGCGTACAACATGACAGTACACCTGATGAAATACTCAAATGTGGGTCCGCACACAGGCCAGGCCCACAACATGTTGTCACAAGGGTCTATTCACACACACACGGTTATGTTGAAAAACATGAGATGCTGACGGTGGAATGGGAAAATTAGCAGTGTTATGAATGATTTAGTTTGAGCACCCCGTTTTCAGACTGCTCTGTTGTGTGAGAAAAGATGAGAGACATGAGTGCAGTGGTCAAACGCTTAAGTTAAGTACATCTTTAAGGTATACTTCCAAAGAAATTGAGAGTTTATTTTGAGTTCGTTTTGGCAGTTTGAATTGGCTCACCAAAGAAAACTTATTGGAGAGTTAATTTGACTCCTGAACACTTAAAAACGAAGGTTTATCTATTGCATACCTTTTAAATCAAATGTATAGGCTACGTGCAGGTGTCGCAAGTCATGTTTTCATTAATCTATACCCTGCCTCCAGCAACACGGGGTTGTCAATTTTCAGAAATGGTATACCATCGCTCAGCCTTGTTGAGCTTCATTTTGCCCTCAAATGAAGAACGAAAAAGAACTTCATTGGAAATATATCAGGGCCTTTTACTTAGAAAACAAAGGAAAAGCAGTGCAGTAAAATGTAAAGATTGAACCTGTCGTTTGCTTGATTTCAAATTTGCATATAGGTGACAGGCTGAAAGGTACTGTAATAGCATACTACTGATGTTATACTGCTGTTATTTTGAATTTAAATTGCCTAGACATGTGCTTTCATGTAAAACTGAATGTGTGCATTTTGGCTAAGATTTTAGTTTTTGCCACATCGCCCAGCCCTAGTTTAAGGGTACAGTAGACATTACTATCAAGCCTTGAATACCACTCTTGCTGCAGCTGTTGTCATGATGAAACTGTTTAAAAGGAGCTTGTGGGATTGGGTGACAGCGACATAGGAATGTGCCAATCGTGTCCCAGCACACCAACTGTGATTAAACCCATTCCTAATAAATGGACCTCTGAGCAAAAAACACAATGGATGAATCCTCTGTCCTTTTTCTCGTCTGGACTGGCCTTTCACGTTCGGTTTGCTGACATGAAGGAATACAGTAAAGCTAATCTGCACTGAGAAAATGACACTCAGTTCATGTTTGAAAGGTGAACTATCAGTATTCAGGAGACTAATCTGTCTTTCATTTTGCTTTTGCAGGATTCGTTGGACTTCACAGCCACATCTTCAGCATTTTTAGCTGGATTTTAACCTTTCCCATCTGAAGACGGCCATGGAATCGGTAAATCCCTTCTTTCTTTCTGTTGCAGCTAGTGATGAATTTGACTGTTTGAGGCTAGTTCCTCGTTTTTGGTGCGCTGGTTGGATATTGAAAACTGAGGAAGAGTAACTGAGCTGCAACTGGCTGACTCGGGCTGCAGTGGGATGTTTATTTTCCTTTAGATATTGTTCATTTTTAGTGAGTTTGAGAATAGTGACTAGGCACTTTGAGCTGTGTGAAAGTTTTTTGGAAACTTTGAGTTTCACACTTGCGTTAAATAGAGTACATATGTTTGAACATGTAGCTTTTATTTGTGAATGTGATGCCGTTGAGTTTGTTGGCGCCCCTACTAGTACCAACAGGCAGTTGGACGCCTCAGCTCTGGAATGTGTGCATTAAGAGCAGGGCTTATTGCGTGCCTGGGCCCTGCCTGCCGCCGCTTTTGTTTAAGGGTTTTAGTGTTTGAGTGTGGATTTTGTATATATGTGTGCATAGCGGCTGTTGTGAAAATGGGTCGCTGCTTGCAAAGAGCTCGCTGTCTCTAATCTAGAGTCCCACTCCAGCACGCAGCTCATGTGACCATGGTTCTTCATCAGTAAGCAGCAGCAGCCTATGACAGTCATTCCCCCACAGGCCCCAGCAGACCCATAGTAGTAGAACAGATAGTGTGCTGTTGTGTACTAAGAAAGGTTTAAGAATAGTTCACCCCAAAATTTAAATTCTGTTATCACTTAATCACATTTCAAATCAAGGCCTTTATCCATGGAACATGTCATTTGGATTTTAAGTTTCTCATACAGTGTGAATGATATTCAAATCTTACAATTATTTGGTGTAATTTGGAAGTTTCATCACAACATGACCTTACATCAGTTTACTTATATGGCTAATATACAATATTAGCCAGTTACATTGTATCTTTACTTTTTTGGTAGATGCATCAGTCTATATGATTGGATTGTTACACCTGTTTTATTTACTCATGGTCAACTCCACAGCTCTGACTTTAAAACTTGGTGCAACCAAGTGGTATCGCAAAAAGTACAAAGCATTAATGAATAATATTCAATGTTTTATAAGACCTGATTTGTGTGTGTGTTTCACCAAAGAAAGACAGGGTTTGGAACTAATTTTGGTTTTGGAGTGCTAAGGTTTGTATGTAGCATTGTATTGCTACAGTTGTGAATGCTATTATCTCTCAGCATACAGACTAGCAGAGTAAAATCAAGCTCTTTTTTAACCCTCTGAAGCGCTGATAATTTCCTCTATTTTTTGTTATCCCTATAGACAGCCCGAAATTAAGTTTTTGATACACCTTCCAAGTTGGTTAATCGACCGACCAAGCTTATTTTTTACCCGCCAAAATTCTGAACGATTTAACACAGATATATGACATAGGAGTATGAAATGTATATGAAATCTGGCCTCCTGCTTCTGACGCCACTAGCATGAAACTACCGCTTCATCGAGTGTGGGATAGACGGAAATGAATCATTTAGTTAAGCATTAGTACACATTCGGCTCATCCTTTATTAAAGCATTGTTCCAACATTAATAGTCATTAGTAAGCAGTTTATAAATACAGCTGTAAATGCCTTGTTCTTGATTTATAATCATATCTATTATAAAGGAGATTTAAAGGCTTGTTATCTTCCAAACAGAACAAATTAAAACAACACAGAGGGATACAGAACCATTTATTTCAATATGCAAATATATATGAAACTGTACAACTGTTCACTTGAATGATTTATCATGAAATTGCATGAAAGGTTTAAAAAGTCTATTCAAAAAGTATCTGAAAAAGATCTACTCTATGAACAATGCATTAAATTACATTAAATAAAGACAAAATCAATAATTAATGAATAAATGAAATAATCTTAAACAATAACTAACATGATCCAGTGCCTTGTCTCAAGTCAAGTGAATGCATCGCAAGAATAATCGCACACAGATGACATATCATGCGCCCGCGAGGGTTTGAAATGAGCTCCCGTTTCTTCGCATATAGATCTATTTTCCTCTCGCGGAAATGATTTACCGCACGCACCAGCATCATTGGTGTGCTCGCTTATTAATGGCATAGATTTGTTGGGTTTGTCGTTTAGGCACGGCACCGAAATCCACATTTTGATTCGGTTCGGTACACATCGGTTACTTAGCTACCGGTGCCATGCTGGTACCGGGTTTCGGTACCCAACCCTAGGCAGGGAGCATCACAGAGATCCGCGAGAACTGATTAACATTACTGGCGAAAAATTTTACTCGCCGTGTGGCGGATGGTGCTTTAAATTTAACTCGCCAGACAGAGAATTTTTTGTTCGCATTTGGCGAGTGGCGAGTTTTACTTTTAGACCCTGCCTGTAGTGCTCTGGAGCTTAGAGATCTTCTGGCTTTTACCTCTGAAATCAGACTATATCTGCTTACCGTCAGTGGAAACCAAGGAGACTGATCACAAAGCTCATTATGCCGCTGCGTGTGTGTTTTCCTCGCCCCCTCCCAAACCCCTTCCACTTCTCCTCATGTGATGCCAGTCACATGGTTTCCAGGCACCCGAAGCAGTAAATCAGAATCTGATTTTATTTTTAACCACTCTAAATCCACCGCCATGCTGATGCTTAGCAAATGCGCTGGCTTTAGTCCTCTCTACCTCCATTTCCCCTTGAACCCTGCGAACCACCAAAGATCTGATCATATCTGCAGCATTATCTGCAGACTGCATGAGGGGCGGTGTTTGGCATGGCTTCAGATGAAAGGAAGCCCTCTGCTCATTACAAGCGTGTTTGTCTTGTCCTCACTTCTTTCCAGAGCAGCTCCATCCCTCGGTGAGATTAGTCTGCAGTACTCCAGTGGGGAAATGCAGCCTTGCCAGTCAAATTACATAACTCTCATAGCCAGGCTTGAGACAACTATAGAGGCTTTGTTCCCAAGTTACTCCACCTCCTCCTTCCCCTCTTAGCGGCCCACATGGTAATGTGGTATTGAAAGAGTCTTGTGTGCTTCGAACAGGCCCAGCCTTTTGGTGAGAGAGCAGAAAACTGGCATCATTAATCTGCACAATAGCATCATGCTCATATGTAAGCACAAAGATTAGAGCAGCAATCAGTCTCTTCCTTTGAAAGTCAGCTTTGCATTCTGACTGGGACTTTTAAACTGTGCTTCAGGGGCAGTGGGGCTTTCTCTGCATGTTGTCCTTATTCTAATTGAGTTGAGTTTTGTGCTTGTCCATTCTGGTACTAATATGAGTGAGGACAGCAGAAATGAGAAATCTTGCATAAGTAAGCCTGCAATGCAGGATGAGGCTGTACTTGTTGTATTGGCATACATGCAATCCATAGACAGAAAAGTAGCTGCTTTTTTAATTTATTTGCTTTTTTGCTTAAAACAGCATTGCCAGTGTGTTGGTACTTGTAAGTTGATACTTAATGTGTGAAATGCAGTCATTTTAATGAGAATCTATGATCGGGAGTTTTGCATGGTAAAGATAAAAGCTACGTCTACTAATAATGCAACAATACAATTAGTCAGTGGTTCATTACATACTATTTTATGTACAAAGTTTTTGGCTCAGATTGAGTGTTTTTTTTTTTTTTTCCTTTTTTACAAAGTGTATGGATTATTAAATGTCTGCTTAACGTTATTTTTGAGATGTTTTTTTTTTTAATAAATAAAAATGTATATCTATAACTCATACTATAAAAAGTATGATCTTGTTTTTTCTTTTCTTTTACTTTGAACCACAATGGAGCTATACTTCGCATATCTTCTGGGGTTTCTTCTTAGCAGCAAATAAAACAAAACCTCCTTTATAACCAAAACCAAATGTAATATTGTAGTAGTTATAAACTAATAGGAAGAAAATAACTATTTTGTTTCAGAAAGTTAAGAAAGATGAGAGTGTCCACATTTTCTTCAGACAGCACAGATCATGTTTTCAACACACGGGCCGCTGTTGTGCTTCAGCTAAAGAAGGTCTTTCTGTTCTTTGCTAGGAGTGCTGGGAGGGCTCAATAACATTTAGCTTTTTCTTAAATCCTGCTTTAAAATCAGTGGCTATAAATGTACCGATTGATTGTTTCGCCCTGTTCAAATCTGTTGGAAATGCCTGCCTGAAAGCCGCAGGGATAGCTTGTAATGTGTGTGTTTCAAGTTTTCGTCTGTTTGGGGGTGGGAGGGGCAGTCAGCACGTTGCTTGGAAAAAAAAAACACTTATAAATTGACTTTAAATAAATAAAAGAACAAAATTGTTCTTTTCTCTTTTCTTTCTATTACTTTAAAACTACTACAATATTACATTTGGCTTTGGTTATAAAGGAGGTTTTGTTTTATTTGCTGCTAAGAAGAAAGCCCAGAAGATATGTGAAGTATAGCTCCATTGTTGTTCAAAGATCTTGTTTTTTTTGTTTTTTTTCTTAGATGTTAGTTTTAATAAATAAAAATGTGAGAAAAATCAAAGAAATTCTCTTTATTTTATTTTTCCTGTATTGAAAACATACCGAACCGTGATTTTTGTGAACCGTTACACCCCTAGTATTAAACCATGGATGTTGTACCGAACAGTTCGATCGAGGGCAGAGCGATATATTCTTTCAGTGTTTTCAGATGGAGCAGGACAGCAATTTTGAGTAAAATTTCTTTAGGACTGTAATATGAAGTAGTACTGTAATGTACATAGTAAATATATTTAGCAGCAGTGTCAAAGTGAATGGCACAAAGGCACTATAGATGTCTATTTGTACAATATGGTCTATGACTCAACATGCCCCATTATTTTCAAAAGCTTGTTTTCACAGTCCACACAACAGCACGTTTTTCAAATTTATCAGCTTTGCAGGGCGTTTTTCCAAAAGTTTAGTTTTCCTTTGACAAAAATTCCCTCTCAGTGTGGGTGCAAGGCCAAAACCGAGAGAAAATGATGCATTCTCAAATAAAAAATATTTTAGCGTGGACAAGGCCAAAGTTTCCCTTGGAAATTTCACGAATGTTTAAGATGGTCACACAAATGACCAACTGAAAGCCACTTGGTTTGAAAGTACCAAGTGCTTCATGCGCATCTATAACATTGTAATTTGGCTGCTGCTTCTCCACATTTCTTGACATAAACAAGCTTAGATGCATTTTACCATTTAGTCAAAAGTGGAAGTATTAAAACGCGCATCTTAAAACCACTAGGTAGTAACTTGGATTTGCATGCAAGGTTTTTTTTTTTTTTTTTTTTTTTTTTTTTTGATTTGCATCCAGCTAAATGTATTGACTTGCCTGTTTTCTGTTTTCTACAACTCTTCTGTTGCGCAAGAAGGTTTGGAGCAGTATTAGCATGCAAAAAAACACGCATGGATGCACTTCACAAATCCGCTGGAAATAGTTTACCATCTGGGTACCTTTGGCATACAGCGTGATTTGGAGTGCACCGTAGGCCCCGTCGTTCAGTCCAAGTCCTGCCAACTGCTCTGGTTTCTGATTGGTTATGGTACAGCTTATTTCAGTTTCACTCTCTCAGAGTCAGCTCAGCACTAATACACTGTGTTCAAACCAGACACACTGAGTACGTTCGGAGCACAAGTTCAGAGGAAGCGCTCTAGGTTGCTTGTGGTTGTGGGTGTGGTCCACTTCCTCCGGATTACATGCAGCACTTATGTGCAAGAAAGCGCAACTCTGAACCCTTCACTTGCCTCATCACTCATCTCCCTTCTCTTTTGGCAAAGGAACGGACATGTCCATTTAGTAAATGAAGAGACACTCGTATCCAGAGTGATGTACTGCCAAGACTGGAGAGCCTGTGTTTGTCCTTCTGCTTGTGTCCCACACTGATAGAGAACAGAAACCCTCCCAGACCCATGATGATGGGTGTCTAATGGCTCTTGAGAAATTAGGATGAGGAACAAATCTTCTGGGTGCTGTGGTGGGAAGGATGTGATTTTTGGAATGTCAAAAAGAGTTTTTGTCTTTGGTCTAATCTTAGGATAAAAAGCCTCAAGCTAATTATTAATACCCTGTGACTTAGGATTGGACTTCCTGTAGTTGTGTCTTCACAAGACATGTTGTTTTTGTGGTGCAGCCCTTTAAAGAAAATGACATTTTAGGTGTTTCCCCCAGGCCTAGTAGAGCCGCAACAAGTCTTGAGCATCAGACCATGTTGCTGTGTTTTGCATTTACACAGCATCAAATAAATGCTAAGCCCACTTGACAGACAAGAGGCCCAATGAACTACAAAACCTAATGGAACAAATTAGAGTTTTTATGTTCTAATCTGAGCCAAAGAGCCCTCCCATGGTGCCTCAGGGCAGTCATGATTTTAACATGCTGGTTCAGCTGTATGAGGCTCCGGCACGGTGATTAAAGAACATTGAGAACTGTGGAGATGTTGCATTGTTTTCCATAGACGCCCTTTCAACTCGATCTGCGAGCAGTAATTGGATTCTTTGTAAATGTAATGCGTCTTATCTTTACTGTGTCAGTACAATTGAGGCAATCCCTGTCTTTTTGCTAATATAGGAAATGTATGAAATGGCTCCGTAATGTTGACCGTGGAGCAGAGGTTTTGCGTTTGCATGTGTGGCATTTGCAGAGACATAGCAGTTAAATGAACGGTTGCCAATGACCAAGTTTCTGGAGTCTGTTTGTTAATATAACCTTGCATGTCAGTGTCTCTATTGTCAGTCGTTTCTTCATGAGGTAAAAGAAAAGAACAAGCATGCAAGCATAAATCTGAGCTTGTGTGTATGCACTCGTGCTCTCCACACCCCCTCCTTTTCATTCCTCAGTGACGTTTTGGTTTTCCCCCTGCTTCCTTGTATTGCTCTCTCCCTCTTTACACAACATGCCTTTCACTGGCTTGAATCATGGTGACTGTGCTGTTAAACTGTTGTTGCTGCTAACAGAACTGATTTATTACTGTATTGTCTGTATTTGGGATTGACAAATGTATTTACGGAGTGAGTCACGCTAAAGGATCAGCAACCACATCTCGTGTGAGAGTGTGGCCTTGGAGAAATATCAAGCTTCTGATGAAGTTTAGAAGCCGAAAAGAGAAGCGAAACGGTTCCCAACTTAAAACTAACTCTTAGTACTTAAGAGTGGATATTCTTCTAAATGGGAGGCATGGAGTTCTTACACCTCATTTAGGAGCTAGAATTGCTGAGCACCTATTTTGGGGAGCTGCTCTGTGGATGCAAAACCAGAGATGAAGGCTTGTTCACCAGCATCGAACCATAATGACTTTGTTTTTTCATTGTCTGTGTCAGACAGGCTGTGGTTTGTGGACATAGTGTTGTTAACATTTTGTCCAAATATCTGAAATCCTATAAAAGGCCTGAGAGCTGTGTTCTGCTCCCGGTCTACTTGGGCTGGTCCCGCAGTCCCTTTTCCCAGCACAGTGCTCAGTGACCTTGCTGTCATGTGTTCCTCATCTGGTCTCAAGCCAACAGCACTCTTGGGATGGAGTGTCCTTGTTCACAGCCCCTCTGTGTGCATGCATGCCTTTCTTTTCTCTCATTAGAGGTGCTGACCTTTGCTCACTGTTATGTTGCCATGTGAAAACAAGAAATTGGGTACGAGAAGATGCTTGTTTCTGCAAATATCCAGTGTCCAGTAAGTTTTCTAATCTGCATATAGCTCAAAGTTTTACCTCTCTTTTGTCAAAGCTCATGCCAAGAACTACGCCACAGTCCTTGGCCTGAAACGCATTCAGTGTTAGAATGTAAATGCAAACTCTCACACACACACACACACACACACGTTTCATGTTGTTTCTTTCTGAAATCTGACACCAAAATTCATAAAGCAACACAAAAACACTGCATCGCCACAAGGAATGTTGCAGCAAATGTTAACGTGCCTTCTTACCATAGAAGATTTTAAATATGTACAACAGGACTACTTGCATTATGTTGGCCAAGCATTTTGGTATGTGTTTTTGTATTTGTTTATGGCTTTAAGATTTTTGTAATGTGGAAAATATGGACGTCGATGTATAAATCCAAGCCTATAAAAATGTTATTTGCTGTATAATGCTGAATGTTTCGAATTTTGCTAGGCTTTGGTTGAATAAGTGTAATAGTGCATATTAAATATTAAATACCTTAAAAAACCTGAATAAATATTAGATACACATTTTCTTAAAGGTAGAAAAATAACAAATGCCCAAAGAACTTTTATGGAGATTTTTCCATCTACAGTTTTTCATTTTTTTTCTGAAAAGGGAAAAAGTTCACTGTTGCTGAAAAACACAATTCCTATTTAGCAGTCTATCAAGGCCATATCTGCAGATTCAACGTTTTAATGTTTTTTCTTTATGTAAATATAATAAGCAATATATTGCATCACCAAAAATGATTAAGGTCATGTACATATGTGACCCTGGACAACAAAACCATGTAAGTGTTAATTTTCCGAAATTAGGATTTATACATGATCTGAAAGCTGAATAAATAAGCTTCCCATTGATGTATGATTTAGGCGGATAGGGCAATATTTGAGCGAGATACAACTATATGAAAAACTGGAATTCGAGGGTACAGAAAAATCTAAATGCTGACAAAATCACCTTTAAGGTTGTCCAAATGAAGATTTTATCAATGCATATTACTAACCAAAAAATAAGTTTTAATATATTTTCGGTAAGAAAAAACTTCTTACCGCTACTTCAGAAGCTGACATCTGGGCACACTTCGGCTTTTATGAACAGAGCTACTGTCTCAGGTTGTCGAGGAATGGCAGGAATCGCATAAAGATGTAGTGCTTGTGACAGATAATGCGTCGAACATGATCGTGCAGCTCAGTTCGGTACATTCCCTCACGTTAAATGCTTATACATAAATGCGCATACAGTGAATCTGGCGTCGCAACACGCGCTTCAAGTGGCTACGCTCTCCTGGCTTTTGGCCATAATCTGCCGAATATCAACATTCTTCCATTGCAGCACCACATCGAGCCACTGTCCGAAAGTCAAATGTCTTGGCCTGAGAAATCACAAGCTGATAACTGATGTCAAAAGAGAGCGTCTCTCATTGCTTCTCTATAATTTATAAACCAAAATAGCATGTTTATACATTTGTTCAAGAAGTGTGTTTTCATCACTGAGAAGGTAAAATACAATTTTCAGTTCGTATATCTGACTGTTTGTGTTTATTAAAAAAATTATATACATGTGAATTACCAGTCCACCAGTCCAGGTTCATATTGTGTGATAAGTTGATGTATTGATTATTGCGACAGGGCTACCTGTGCAGTTGGTTGCTGTAATGTGTTCCTTATTGTATTAGGGGTGGATCACATGAACTCCCTTTCTGCACTACTAATCCTAGTCACTGCCTCAGCTTTGTGACATTGTCAATAGTCACGGTCTTCTGGAATTGCCAACTTTTGTTGAAAATGAATCTCTTCCGATATCTTTGATACTGCAAATCGTTCACACAATCTGTTGTGTTCCACTGTTGCAGCAGATAAAAGGTTAGAAGTCAAGGAAGCGTTTGTTGAATAAGCCCGGTTGTTCATCTAATCTACATTTTGTTTGGTCTCTGTATAAAGTTTTCTTTATAGAGAGGAGGAAGATGCATTGTTTTGTTGAGTGTTTTAAAGCCACTCTTATCTGAGAGCATTCTTAAAGCAGGTGGGAATGCTTGTGTGCATGTTCATAACCTCACTTGAGTCTCACTTAAAGAACTGCGCTTGCTTGTGTTTTGACTCTAGAGAAGGTTGGAGCTCCTCCGGATCCAGGTGTTCTTGATATCACAGGGCTTGCAGTGACAGCAGCCATGTTTGTGTGTGCCCCCTCCCAGTGTCTGGCTTTGATTCCTGCCAGCTGAATGGACAGAACCAGCACAGAATGGGCCTGAACTTGTGGAGAGGAATTTATGTTTGGAATTGTGGCTTTCATTTGTTTCCTTTCCTGGTCTGCAGTAAGATGTGTTGTGCAGAACTTTTACTGAGTAGGGCTCAGTGATTTATGTTAAATACGCCCGATATATGTCCACTATATTTCTTCTAGCTGTTTAAAATGAAGGAACAAGGGTATGTTCTTTAATTCTGTCATTTTGTTACACTTTTGGTTCTTAGTTTCAAACTGTTCAGGTCAATACGTCTGATTCAGGGTTTTGAGCTGAGCTTGCGATGAGGGATGTTTTAATTCCTAATTTTTGTGATCGGACCTATCTCTGAACCTTTTTTTTTTTTTTACCTTTTTTAGAAACGGCTCAATTAGTTTGTTTAATGTTTGCTTTGAATCTCACTTGTGGACCGTCTATGCAGAGGCTCTGTTCAACTTTGAACGTGAATCATAATAGATATTATAAAAGTGTTTACAGCTCCATAATGCTTGCATCGCAACAATTTAGATATTAAAAATCTGATAATTCATCCATCCAACATTTGGACACATTATTTCTTTGTGCTTATTTTGACAGTACCCATGTGTATGATGTATGTTTTCATCAGCTACCAGCAAAGACTTGTTTTGACCCAGGACAAAACAAGACGGCTGATTTAGTAACATCTCTGATTTAAACTTAGTAGCAAAAAAGCATTTTTTCATTTTAAATTGCTGCAAATGATTTTAAACTGTCAATTAAAATGAACACATTCTGTGATTTAGGCTATCTGCTGAAAACTAAGAAGTGCCTACTTGACATTTATGTAATAATTATATATTTAGTTATTATAGCTTTGTTGGTGCATATAAATAATGCATGTTCATATTAAATTTTGTTCATTTAGTGCTTAAAAAAATTGCAACAACATGAATTGATTATTTTGAACTTTATATTGACTTCATGGTGAGTCTAATTAGCTTTGCCTGATTGAAATTAAATCCCCCTTTGACGCAAACTAAAAGTACAGAAGTAGACTAAAAGGGCTAGAAAATATTTTCATTGATGGCATCAGAGTTTCTTTAAGAAGGGGCTGGGACATTCTGGGCATCTGTGGGTAATCAGCTGCTCAGAGATGGAAAGAAGTCACAGTTCGGCTTTGTGGCCATTCTCTCTGCTGGAGCCGAGCAGAGGCCAGCAGCCAGCCTGCACAACAGACGAGTCGGCAGATGGGGCCTGCTCAGACTTAACCCTTCCCACGCCACACATGCCCCATCTGCCCAGCCTAGCAGGCTTTATCCGCCATCTTACTCGGCCTCCCTACTTCCTTCTAGCCTGTCCGAAGTTCACGTGAACTGTTGAGGTCTAATGGGCGACAGGCTGGCATAAGAACATATGGCCTCCTCCAAAAGAGGAAGTCCAGAACACTCCCCTTGTCTGTTTGTTCCCTCCCCCATTTTCCCCTCTTCCTGTGCCACGAAAGCCTCAGTAGAGGCTTGTTTTGCTCTGTTTTTTGTGTGTGGAGACATGCCACACCCTGGAATATCAGTTGGCAGGCAGCCATCTCGGTCAGATGACTTAAACTGGCACAGCCCTTGTCTGTGTGTAACACTTTTCACATGAAAAGGTTGGGCGGCATTACATGGTAGTCTGTGGTAGTTTGTTTCAAATATCTTTAGCTGCACCTTTTAATGATAGGTATTTGTAGCTATTCATGAATTGTATATTCTGTTGCACTTTTTGATTGTCATTTCTGAGCAAATGTTGCAGATGGTTGTTCATTACTTGAGGGCTATTTAAGGGATAACTGTTTAGCAGAGGGTCTAAAACTTCCCCTGATCATTGATTGAAAGAGCAACGAACCTCGCTCTGATTTCAGAAGAATGTTTTTGTGGTTGTTGTTGTGTGTTTTAACTGGATTGGCAAGTCTGTGCTTACTTTTTATTGTCCTCTTTTTGGTTTAACTGGGTCGTCTGCTTTTGCTTGTGCCAAGAGTCAAGTAAAGTGCATAGTTTTCTGTAATTGTTGAGATTGCTTATCAGTTTCTAAGAGGAAGTGTTGTCAGTTTAGCAGTAAAATCACAAGTGTCAGGCTCTTGAGTTGTCTGTTAGTCGCTTGTTTTCAATGAGCGTTAAGTTTATGCAACAACTCATAGTGACTGTTGGCAGTGGGGTCATTTGGGTTCACACAAATGCAGTGATGCAATACAATAAATGTAAATTGGAGTGCAGAAAGTAAAGTTCATGTGACTTGCTGCCTAATACAGTTGAATACCGCATTCAAGTTTGAATGCTTGCAGGCAAACAGCAGTACAACCATTTGGAGAAATCCAGTTATAAAAGTATAGTCAGTATGAACATCTTTTTATAACGTAGTGGTAATCAGCACTTTTATTCAGCTGCATAGCAGTGCAGTGGATGGAAGAGATCTGAAAAAGTGATGTAAAGATTATGCTTTGACTCTGTAGGTGGCAGTTTTCCCTTCTGCTCGTGAGATGTCCCTAAGGCTCGGTCACATCTCTAACTGAGAGAAGCGGAAGAGAGCCTGGAAAAAATAACTAAATTAGATGGGTGTCAAGAAGGAGACGGGTCTCGGCTCTTTTCAGGGTTTTTTTTCTTTGTGTGCTGCTGAGCTATGAAAGGGGAGCTCTGTGTATTATAGGCCCAGCGGCCTGACCTTTGTCCTAAAAGGAGATCCAGGGGTTGGCCAATGTCACGTTGCTTACCCCTCCTGCTCTGTTCCCTGCTCTGCTGGGAGTGCGTGGCGGCTCTAGTTGTAATTTCACTCAGGCAACCTTTCAGGACGCTAGTAGCCTTTTCCATGACCTCTTGCTAGGTTCTCTGACTTCTCAGTGATAGACAGAGGAGCTTTACACCCTTCCTAAATCCTATTGTATTGTTCACTGGACAGAGGGAGAAACTTCCAAAGGTCCTTTCAGGCCCAGATGTGAGAGTAACGGCTGTTGCGTGGCCTCAGATTGCACCCAGGACTGAATGAACAGTTGCCAAAAGCCACTGAAAGTGAGAAACACGTTGGTAATAAATAATATGAAGATACTTGCCAGTTCACCGTTAATGTTTTTTTTCCCACCCAGTTTCCCAGAAGTATGTACAGTAGGGTTGGGAGGAAAAAATTGATTCTCCCATAAATTGCAATTCTCTTCAACGATTCTGAATCAATTCTGAATGTTTCGGCATTTTACTTTAGATATTCTTCAGACATGCTTTCACACCGTTTGAAACGAAGATGAACGAAACTCGCGCACTGACAGACTTCCATGCATGCTTTGTTTGTTTGTTGAAGCGGCTGAACGCGGCTGCAGTTAAATGCACTGTGCACATTAGTCTGAATAAAGCCTACCACTGTCTATGAGCTCATCAGTATTAATCAAACGGCAATAATGATGAGGAACTATTGTCTGTAAACTTTTGAATATTCAAAAAACTTACAATTGTTTTAAAAAGTAGCCTGCTTAATAATAATAATAATAATAATAATAATAAAGTTGTAAAAAACTGTCACAATACTTGTAGCACTTAATAAAAAAATAAATACAATTGCAATACAACCTAGTATCGTGATCATATCGAATCAGAAAGAAGGTTTATAGTCCCATCCCTAATATACAGTTGATACTTTAGAAGTAAATCAGATCGAAAAGATACAAACTAGGGAAATGGTCTGTGATCATTGTGTGTCTTGAAGTGATGTTTTTAAACTACGTTGATCCTGATATTTCCCTGAAGCGCTTTGTTGACTGCGTCTGTGATAAACTCCAAGAAATAAAATTTAGATGGGTCTTGCTGGTTTTATGAAATGCGGAGTTCTGAATAGCTGGGCTACAAATCAAATTACAATCAGCAGGGTCAGAGACTGACTAATTTTGAAAGCTTTCCTTTTACTTCGTTTACTTTGCAGATTAAATGGTCTGCCGTTCTACAGCAAAGTATGCCAGACCCCTGCAGTGTCAGACTTGGAAGGGGTTTACTACCCTTGTCACTAGCTCTTGTTTGACTTGGACCCAACCAAGGAGACCCACTCAGTGAATTGGTGTTTAATGCTTTTACTACATTATGTGCTGCCTTATTTTCTGGTCGTACTATTGCATTGGTGAAACACTAGATCAAATTGAGTTCATTTTTTGAATTGGTGTAATATATGTACTGCCGGTCAATTATTCTCAGAAATAATCTTGGTTGGAGAAATGATTTGCTGCTGTGAAGTTCTTGCTTTCAGCCTTTTTTGCCTGAAAGGAATGTGGTGTTCCTGCCACCGTTAGCTAGGTTCATAGAGCCACATGCCATGTGATGCCATGGTAGTTTTAACTTTCTTTTGAAACCACTCTGTAGGTATTCATAATAATTCAACCTATATATATATATTAGTGCTGTCAAATGATAAATCGCGATTAATCAAAAATAAAAGTTTTTCTTTACATAATATATGTGTTGATGCTGTGTTTATTTATTATGTTTATTTTAAACACCAGGAA
>JAUYWG010000040.1:24195713-24221593 GCA_034779775.1 Enteromius afrohamiltoni
TATATACTTAATAAATATACACAGTACATACAAATATACTATGTAAAGAAAAACTTTTATTTTGGATGTGATTAATCGCACTATATATATTTATTTATTTATTTATTTATATGTATGTCTAGCTGTTTTTTTGTTTGTTTTTTTTCATTGAATATTAATTTGTTTTTATAATATGGTACATTGTTTCTCTTCGCCCTAAGTCTTAACTAACCTCTCACGCTGTTGATGTCCAGTCTCCTCTCTCAGGCCTGTGTGGCCAGAGTGACATGGCTCCATCACAAACACAACATCAGGGCTGTGATCATACCTAAAAGTGTTTCTTTCTGTTTGTCTCTCCCTTCCCATCTCAGTCTCTCTCTCTGTCCCCAGGGTGGGCGCATTATCTCTCTGACTGTAAGAACTCCATTATTTACTGAGCACTGAGCCCGTCCTAATATAATGTTCCATTAGATTGCATCAGCCAGATTTATTACTGGGTTTTCTTTCTCTCACCCCCACTGACTCTTTCTCTCTCTCTCGCCTTCTATTCTGTCTTTTCCTGTCCCCGGCCAGCAGGAATAAGGTCTTGAGTGGGATTTAAAAATGCTAATCCTATGAATAAGCAAGCATGTTAAAGCCCATGCATTAAAACCATGACTAATTTGAGACTTCTGCAATGTCAGCGTGTTTGTGAACTGTCATCCTGTGTTCCAGGTAGATGCGGATACATTGTCACAGCTGTCAATTTGCATAATAAGTCACTTAACTTCCATGGTCTTCCATGGCACTAAAAGCCAAGTGAGCAAATCACAGTAAAGGCCAGTTCACACTGACAACGATGACTATATTAACATCTGCACCAACATATGATAATGCTATGGTTATTAGATGGATGTGCTGCAGTCTGCCTAGTCAAATCAAAGTCATCCTAATGATGTGTTGTTATAGTTTTATTTTTTGTCCTTGTGAACAGTCCTTCCTCAAGCTTGTTTCTGTTTTCAAATTTAAAGACACATCTCACTTTGCCTTGCACTGAATGTAAGAGCAATGTACAGTCAGCTGGTCATTTTAGCAAAATTAACCCCTACAGGGTGAACTGCAGTGCTAACTTGAATTGGAACAGTCTTGTTTATTTTGTGATAATGACCTGCTGACTGCACGCTTTCTTGCCTGTTACATAGCCACTTACTAAATTCACAAAATACAAATGGACAAGTACTTTAGAAGTGGCTGTGCCAGTAGAGACAGTGCCAATGAGTTAATCATAAATATTAAGGCCATTAGGCTTGTTAATTGAGGGTGTGCTGAAAAAGTGCTGAGAAAGCACAGATACATTACTTGTAACATTTCACCCTCTTATTCCTCTGCTTTCGCTCTCTCAGTCCCACACTCTTTTATCTATCAGTTTTCTCTTATCCTTCATTGTATATTCTCCTTGTACCTCCTTCCCTGAAGCTGATGTTCCTCTTTTGCTCTTTCTTTCTTTCAGTCTTTCTTCCCCTGTCATCTCCTTGCTGCTCTTATAACTATATCAGCTAAAGTGAAATGCCAGTCTAATCTGGCCGTCTCTGCCTTTGCCAGAGCTGCTTGTGCTCTCAGAGCCACAGTGCTGATCAGGCTGAAAGTGCCTGTCGATTGAAAGACATGAGCTTGCATCATGAATATTTCCACTCAGCTGGAAACACGTGCTGCATATTGAGAGAGCCGACCCTGCCCACACCGACATGCACCCCCTGCCTCCTACCGTCCTCTAAACCGCACCGGGCCTTCAGCATGCATCCATCAGATCATCTTCCATCATCGTGCCACGTCTGATGGGTTAAAAATGCTGCCTGCTCTTCTGGAAGAGGCTGCATGGGGAATTGAGACGGGAGGGTTGAATATTATACAGGCTGGATATGATGTGAATGAGTGGAGGATCAATAATATGATTAGCATGAGAGGGCACGATGGAAAGGAGAAGGGTGTATGATGTAGTGAGAGAGTAGGGCAGAACTAAATGGAGTTCAGGGCTTTTTTGGAGAATTAAAAAAGAAATGCGCTTCTCCAGGTCTGTAATAACACAGATGGCCCTACTGACATCTTTCACAAGCAGTACAAAGTTAAAAAAAACTAGTGTCACTAGCATTACCTAAAAATGGTTTTCTATAGCCTTATCCTGTTCCCAAACTGATACAGCATCAACTATTTGTTAACCAACATCACAACAACATAAAACATAAAAAAAACATAAAACCGTGTCAGTTGACCAGTCTTCACGCCAGTAGTCGAGTTCGACTGGTGGCTGTTTAGTTCAGAAAGTTCAGTATTATTATTATTATTTTTATTTTTTTTTTCCATCTCTACTTGTCTTGATTTGATGTGCTATGAGCAGGTCAGCATGTTCAAGCTATTTCTATATACAAAGACGTAAGCATGATTATCTTACATAGATGATTTTTTCCACTCTGAGTTTGTTCCTTTTACTAAACTAGCTTCCCTTCTAATCCTTGGCAGGATGCCATCGCTTTTGGCTTTGAATTTTTTGCTAAAATATATTTAAAGCGGTCAGTTGTGAAGTAAACAAACCTCGTTCTTGGTTAGCATGGTCTAAGTTTGCCAGCTGCTGCTTCTACATTTTGTCATGGTTACTGCGTGGCTATTTTAGCCATGACTGCTGCTTTCAACGGATGTGTTGTGCTCCTAATGCTTCTCTGTGTTTGCAGTTATTGGCTTGTTGTGCTCCCTTGATAGGAACAAGGATATGCACATCTTGCATAAGTTATTTAGCTTTAAATCTGTACGAATTATACCCGTTTTAGACAATGGTATGCAAAATGAAACATCCTAAGGGATGGGACTATGAGGATTTACCTCAAAATAAGTGATCTATTCAGTGTCACTTAACTGTTGCTGTTTACTGCTCTGGTTCTACAATTATATAGCAAAATATGCAATAAGATATTCCGCTTTGCGTTTCGCATGTGCACTTTTTGATGAAACAACACTCTTGTTCACTGTTGAGCACTTAAAATAATACCTAGTAGCTATTTTGATAGTATGAAGGGTTTTCTACATTCGTATGCGATGGGGCTGGCCTCATGCAGTTGCCTTGACAACAGTCCGTTGGACTGCACAATTTGCATGGGGGGCAGAGAAGTAAGCATCAGCACATTACGTGACTGGGAATGAGATGAGCCCGATATACTGTTCACCTGCCCCTAGTGAGACAAATGCACGTAATATTATCGACCTAACACTTCTGAGCTTATGACTAAATGGAAATACAGAGGGAATGGTATGGAATTGCACAGGTGTTGTTTAGAATTTGTTTGATTTCAAGCTATAAAAAGACTGGGGGCAATGTGCAGACCACTGGGTTCTGTTACAATTTAATAGTGCTCTTTCATATTTATCATAATAATAACTTGATTTGTTTTGCGGTTTTCTCGTTTTGCAACTTTAATTGCATGCAGCAATGCTGAAACTGAAAATGTAAAAAACATTTCCAGTCTTGCTAGTACTAGATGCATTGAAGTAGACACTGTATCCTTTCATATAGCCTATCTCTACTGGCCTTTCACTGACACCGAAGGCTGAAGTAGCCTCTTGTACAAGCTCCTGTCTGTCTTGCTGCTGTGCGTTGGAGTGCTGTGGTCAGGGGAAATAAAAAGCCACGTCTGTCTGCTCCATATTAGATTTCCAGCTCCACAGACACGTCCAGTTGAGATTTTCCAGGACTGTGACCTTTAGTGAGACCCCAGCCAACCTCCTCCTTTTCAACCTTTTTTTTTTTTTTTGGTCTCTGCCAAAGCCATGGCAAAGGAAAAGCACTTCAGGCCTTGCAGATTATGCCACGTCATGTGACCTTAGAAAACTACTGGACAAACAAAGCAAGGCTGTTCAGTTGGTTTTGTACCTTCCCCACACAAACTACACAGAATGTGCAAAAAAAAAAGTTGTTATATTAGATGTGAATTAAAATGACTAGGAAACAGTGACGCTATAGCCAACCTGTGACATTCCTGTATAAACCCAAAAACTACAACTCTGCCTGTGGTTAAAACAATGTTACATTATAAAACAGACCATTCCACCCTTCCCCATCACACTTTCCATCACCAACTGCTAAGTGTATGCCCAGCGCTTCACAAGTTTCATTTGGCCCATGCTGTAGACTGCAAGGACACACCGCTGATGAGACTGGAGATTTCTTGTCCAGGGCTTACGTCTCCAACTCTGGTTTTCCAAGAGTTTGAAGAACGGCCACGTCTAAACCTTTCACCAGATGTTTTGCTTAGACCTGCAGAGCCTTGTTCCGTCTGGCTGGGACCGGGGAGGAATGGCTGTAAAAAGCATGTCTGTGCACAGATGCTGAGCATGGAAATTTCGGCCTTGCCGGCTCTGGCACTTCCTCCTCTACACACCACTTCTTGACTTCAGCAGCAAGGTGATTGTGTATAAACTGCTTTCAAAGTTTTCAAATGGCAAATTAAAAAATTGTGCTTCTCTTTTTGACGCTTTGTTCGTTGCTTGGGCAGTGCAGAGCCATCATCCATGCCGAGCTGCATTCATGTGGCTAGGCAGACGGATGAAATTGTGTGCGAGCGCAGGGGAGGTTGAGAGCATTGCAGAGGCTAGCTAGTTTATGGAGGTTGCCTTTTATTTACGGTGCCATAGCTCATGCCATCTCAATCACCTCCCCTCTATCTTTCTCTGTGCTTCCTCCCCCTTTCTTCTCTTTCAACTCACTGAATCTTTTCCCCTCCCCTTCATCTCCCGGCGAGGGATGAGCCATCTGAGGGAAAGAGAACCGTAAGGAATGGGAGGAGGGAGCCAGGCCTAGAGTTGTGAGGCTCAACGGGGGGTGAGCAGCTAAATATAGAGCAGCTTTGGAGGAGTGATGTCATGGTCTGGCAGAGAGGTGGAGAGCTGCTTGAATCTCCAGGATGGAATTTAGAGCGCACGGACACAGGAGTCGGCAAAACCAAAAGTTAAAAGATGTCTAGTCAGCTCGAATCGATACAGATTCTATGGTGAAATGGACAAAAACCGCAGGTCCAATTTTTGAGTGGAATTTGTCATTTTTGTGTGTGTGATGGTCATAACTCAATGCAAAAGAAGTGGACTTTGCTAATTTTAGTGCTGTCAAACGATTAATCACATCCAAAATAAAAGTTTCTCTTTACACATGCGTTTATGCTGTTTATTTATTATGTTTATATTAAAACACACATGTACAGTTAGTGCTGTCACGGTACCAAAATTTCTGTATTCGGTACCGATACCAGTGCAATTTCACGGTTCTTAGTACCAATTACGGTACCAATGCAAAACACAAAAGCATTTAAAAAACATACAATTTTCAAACTAAGATAAAATGTATAAAAATCAATGCCATTCTTTTCTTATTTTAACTAGTGTTTCAAGTTTTTGCACAAATAATAAAAGTATGAAAAACAGAAAGCAAGTTTCACCCAAATTTAATTGTCTTTTAGTTAATGAAATTTTAAAACACATATATATTACTATCATTTAGAATAATGTCTAAACCACACTTTTATTTTGACGGGTCGCCGTGAATATCTTTACATTGCTGTGTGTATATGATCTGCTATGCTGGTTTACTCAAGTGAAACGGTAAAATGCACGTGACTCTCAGAGCAGTTCTGGAGATGTTGTTTATGTATTTATGTCCACATTGAGACGGCAGATGCTGAAATCACAGCGAGCGTCACACATGTAGTAAACAAAACCGCGCATCTCTGCCATTCATTCGTTAACACAGAGATGCACAGAACATACAGGATTCATATTTGAATCGACTTTTACAACTTAGTATTTACAGATACTAGTTCATATAGCAAACTGGAGTCCAAGACTCCGTCTGCATTTTCTGCATCGCAGAAATCATGAGGGAGTACTCTAGACCTGGGTTGACCGGGTACGCGGTACCACCGGTACTAAAAAATACTGCTACCGTGATGTTTACATTGGTTTTTTTTTTTTTTGTTGTTGTTTGTTTTTTTTTAGTACCGACTTGGTACCGAAGTACCGGGTCTTTTGACAACACTATCACTATGTACAATATATATTTTGAAAGTATTTACATGATATTGTATCTAAATATATTTAATATATAAACATAACATATTTTCCTTAAATATACACGTGTGTTTGTATTTATATATACTTAATAAATAATAAACTTAAAAAAATTTGCAATACAAGTATGTTATGCAAATAATTTATTTTATTTTTTAATGCGATTAATTGCGATTAATTGTTTGACAGCACTTCACACATCCAAGACTCTCCCAGGGTTACAGCAGCATCAATAATGTGTGCACAACATGAATCAACACTTGTTCTCAGAGTACCAGTTTCCTAACCATTGCAGGATTGCAACCTTTCATGTTGGGACAAGCTGAGAATCTAGGAATGTTTTGGGCAGGATTTTACATAGTGCTACTTCTCTTTGCTGTAATGTGAAGTCGCAGGCTTTTCTGAACGATGTGTGAGGGCTAAGGAGAGTTGGCAATAACAGGCCCCACGGCTTCGTCAAAGACTGGAGCACACAGGTGCTGTAATCCAGCGCTGGGGCTGGGTTTAAAGCTCACTATGCTCACACACATATATCCTTTGGATCACTCTGACCTGACGGCCCTTGCCTAGGCAGATTGCTAGGTATGCGCAGAATCTGACTCCACACATAGCTGTTAACTAATTAAATGCATGAAGTTCAACTCTCCCCTTGCTTTGTGTCCTCTTCGCTTAACATTCTGGCTGCTCCTGTAGAAGTACACTCAACTCTGGGCCATCCTTCCACTAGGACCTACAAAACACAGTAAGCTGGACGTTTTGAGTGGAGCTTTAGAAAATGGTTTTGTTTGGTGGTCTTCCATCAACTCCCTAATCTTATTTGCACTCATGCACAATAAAACATGGCATCTCAATACGTGTTATGTGAGGTGAGACTTAAAGTTCAGTCCTTTATACAAAGCTGTTGTAAGGCTTCAAATATGGTTTAACCATTTTCTTTATTCAGTGGTCTGCTGGGATATTTGAGCTTGCCATGTTGTGTGGTTTGTGAGTGTGTGTGCACAGTGCCCTGGCACCTATGCAGAAGGAAACAGCAGGCAGGCGGCAAGGTGGTGGGTGGTTGCAGGTGTTGGGCAATGCTGAGGGGAGTGGAGCTGAGAGCAAAGGACAGGGAGTGTCAGAGACATGGAGAGCAGCTGTTGCTTGAGCAGGTGTGAGGTCTGTCCTGCCCTATCTAGTTCAGCTTTCATGCCGCCGTGATCACTCATTGGATAGAGTTTTCTCCTGCAACTCCACCATCCTCTCCTTTAAGTCCACGCACTCCTTTTGTGAGTTAAGTGCTGTGTCTTTGGCCTTCTTGACAGTTTCTTGACAGTTGTGTGTAAAAAGTTGAAACCCTACTCTTCAACCACCAGCTTATTTAGAGTGTTTCCAAGTCTTGGGTACTAGAAACATGCTGTTCTTACTGCTCGTGTTTGAGAGGTAGTGAGGGCAAGTGTGTATATTTGTTGGAATGGAGTATGAAAGGGGGCGAGCTTAGTTTCTGAAAAAAAGTGGGCATTGCAGTGAATGTTATGAGAATGTGTGCAATTTAAATTGAAGCTTTACTTAAGACATTTTTACTCGCTTTTATTGCCACATGTGAAATGCAATGAAGTTCAAGGTGAAAGTCTCCTGAAGTTCTGTTTCTTTACTCCTCTATGTATTAGTACATTTCAGCAGTGTGTGCTTGTTCAACTTTTAGAAGTCTCACCCATTTTTCTGCTTCACTCAGAACTGACAAAATGGATTGAAAATTGTGATTCAATGTTTGGAGTCTGTTCAGAGGTTAGTAGATTAGATACAGTGTGTTTGCTGTGTGTTGGTAGTACTATTTCTAGGCTGAAAGTGCTTAAGATGTATTCAAAGGCTTTGGTGAATGTGTGAATGAGAGTTGGTGTTGTAAAGTTGTGAGGTCATGTTGATTTTATGACATGTGATGTAGAGATTACATTGCCCCTCATCTCCTGTCAGTTCTCTAATGTCTCAGCTGTATCCTCCTCTCACTGTCTCTCTTATTTTCTAATTCAGCACCAGAAAACAGTTACCATTCACACTTCCATATGATTTTGCAACATTTGTCTGATCAGCAGACAGTTGATGCTGGAGGAGTAAACAGGCTGTGTTGAAAATCATAATCATTCAGCTGTTTTAGTTTTTAAGGATGTTGGCATAAGAGGGGGTGGAAAAACACTGTTTTGGACCAGAAAAACATCTCCATGGCAGTTGATGTCACTCTTTACCCATTAATTGTCCTTTGAACTTCCTGTACCTCAGAGAGTAGATGGCCAGCTGCTATATTAAATAAAAATACATTCTGCTTTAGTCTATGATCCTTCCCCCTCAGTCAGTTTAAAGCTATTAAAGGATAGTTCACCCAAAAATGAAAATTGTCATTAATTACTCACCCTTCTGTTGCTCCAAACCTTCTTTCGTCTTCAGAACAGAAATTAAAATGTTTTTTAATGAAATCTGTGAGCTTACTGACTCTCCGTATACAGCACTGTAACTGAAAAGTTCCCAGGCCCAGAGATTCATATAAATACTATATCAAGTTTCCCTGGTTTGGACTTGTGCTGCCAGATCTGCCGTTACGTCCATCACATATCCCCCTGCAGTGTAGCGTGAGTAGGTTGCTTAGCAACATGACTGAACGTCTGCAGGTTTAGAGATCTTCAAACTGTCTGAAATTGAAGGATGAATGAGAGTGAGGGTGCACTACAGAATCGTTAGTTGCTCATTGTATCAGTCGTCACGTCTGCAATGCTGCAATTTGGGTGATTTTGGCAGTTAATAATCAGGGCCTGTTTTGTAAAGTAATTTCTTTGTTTATGAAATACCCTTGAACATTTTTTTGGTGTAAAATCTGTCTGATATTGTTCAGTACATATTAGATGCATATGCTACATAACATAGTTTTTAGCTTAGTCAGATGTGTGGCACAGCTTACAGAGAACAACATGCGCTAATGCTTGGCAATATTCATGTGGGTCTCGTCAGTGTTGCCGGTTCTTTGATTAGCGGTAATTCGCCATCAGTTGTTTTCAAAAGAAGCGGCAGCTAATACGCAGAGCTGTAGATCACTGACAAGCTACGCAATATTCAGTTCAGTATCGCAGTTCAGTATGTGTGTATATATATATATATATATATATATATTTTAACAAATTCTAAAGAATTCTCTTACTGCATCGACTCACATGAAACTGACATGAAACCAATTTAGAAACCCTGGTTTATAGGGTTTACTGCTCAGTCACACAATCCGAGATTATTCTTTTTTTTTCTGTCAACATAAGGGAATAACCTTTCACCGAAATCTAGTAATTAACAACACAGAGAGAGACAGGGCCACTCCCCTGATTTGGATCTGGGCACAGCTGTAGAGGTAAAAACCGGCCTGGCCATGGAGACCAGGCAGGAGAGGCAGAAAGAGAAATGGCTAAAAAGAGAGAAAGAAACAGCAGCGGCGGTGACGGTAGCAGGAATGAAAAGCTTTTGTGTGCTTAATAACAGTGCTGGCGCTCAGCCAAGGACTCGGGAAGTGTGGGATTAGCCTGAACAATCAGGACTGCAGGATCAAAACAAGGAGGCAGGAATGACGAGGTCACTGAGCTACCATCTGCGCTGCCGCAGTGAGGGGGAGGGGAAGCGGCAGGCTGGTGGGGGGAGAGAGGGAGGGAGAGAGAGAGGGGAGGGGAGAGCAGAGCAGAGAGAGGGAGGACTGGTGGCACAGGCTCTACAGGCAGCATCAGCGACGAAACTGAAAACACTCTGAATACTCTAAAACCCACACTGCAGCTTTGTATGCGCGTGATTTCTGTGTGTCATCAAACAGCTTCATAATGCCTAGAAAATTTAATGAAACTCATAATGAAACTAGTTTTCTCAAGAAAGGAGGGATTTGTGCAAAATCGTATTTTGTTGTTGTTTTTTCTTTTTCTTTTTCTTTTTTTTTTCGCTTTTGCTTTTTGATTAAGTGTACCGATTTGAAGGTCTCGGTTTAATACTTGAGGCTTGAATGTAGTTGCTTACCATTTGTGTGAGAAATACACTAGGCCTCAAAAACACGCAGCTTTGTGCGCACGCTCATCTATGCAACATTGCAGTTGCCATTGTGTTTGTTTGCTATAGAGAAGCTCTTTTATCACACAGCTGAAAAGCTCATAGAAATAAGTGGCCTTCAACATGCACAGAAGACATCCCACTCCTCTCCTATCCTTCTATTTATTTCAATTTCTTGCTCTGCATGATTCCTTGCTTTGCTTTTCTCTCTTATTAAATCAACTTCCTGTCTTTTCTTCTTTTGCGATAATGAGCCTGGCCTTTTTGTTTTTTTGTGCACAAGCATATTTTAAGAATTAGTTGGGCATAAAGCAAGCATTTTCGAACCGATTCAATGAGCAGGGGAATAACTTGCTGTAATGTATGTATTTTGTGAGCTGCGAGTTGTGAAGTCATGCCTCTACATGTAAATATTACCCTCCTACTGACAGGCCTCTTCTACGTACCATGTGGGCTTTTATTTATCTGCTGTGCAACACCATATTGGTGTTTTTTTTGTTGTTGTTGTTTTTTTTTTAATTGACAGCACACCTGCATCTTTATTAAGGTCTTTGTGCTTGTTTTCTTCCATATTGTGCTGTACATCTGAATGTTATGAATTATCAAAAATGTTTTATCCATCAAGTTAATAGTGGTGTACTCCAAAAGTAAATGCAGGTTTACAGTCGATTGTGGAGGCCCAGTGTCTAAGCAGACAAAAGTCCTGCATATGTCATTAGAGAAAAGTTCTTGTTTTTTCTTGTTCAGCTTTTTAAAAAAAGAAAACACAGGTAAATATTACTAGCCAGTTACAAAATGTTTTTAAATGTTGCACTTATAGATCAGCGATAATCAGATTTTGTGATCAGGATCCATTTTTCACTGGGCCTATTTGATCCCCAGCCTTGATTAAAAATGCATCCCAGTGGATGTGTGCTACAGATGGGGCGAGTGAGTGGATGCGGAAGGTTGCTTGGTGATGTAATGTGAAACGCTTGATGCTTCACTTTGTATGGATGTTCTGTGCATTAGGGCTTCATAACCCTGCCTGCTGTATATTGTCATTAATAATGCACAACGTCTGCAACACACACACACACAAGCACCATTCTATCTGTCCACTCATTGTGGGCCGCTTCAGCAGTCATCCATACTATATATTGAATTTCATATCCAGAATGGGCCACTGCTCCCTGCTGGCATCAGCCCGATACGAATCATGTTGAATAGAGTCTAGTCTTGTAGGTTGAATGAGGACTCAGGCGGTCATATAGTAAGAGCTTCTTATGAAGTGGGGGCAGTGCTGATTGAGCGTAATGAGTCTTGTCGAGTCCCTCCGGGAGGTAGCCTCGCAGACAGAGATGAAGTAGATGGCCTGCCCTGGTCTGCTGCTGTTTGCTTTAGGAGCAGCTCTGATTGAAAGCAGACATCCTGAGTCTGCCGCCTGCATTGCCATAGCACTACCAACCACAAGCTCAGAAAAAAAAGGCTAAAGATGTGCAGGATGTAGATTGATGGCTTAGTGGACTTGTGCTTTTGACCATTGTGGATTTTATACCAGCGCATACGGTGAATCAAAGAATAGATTTTCGAAATAAAATGTTAGTGATGCTGGCCAGTGGGGCTGTTATGCTAGAGTGAGCGGAATGGTTGGCGGGCATTCTGTGTGGGTTATTTAGGCCAGTGATGCCCAAACCAGGGCCATGCCACTTATTGTTTAATTTAAATTAATAGGGCGATATATATCGGACGATATATTATGCGCATCTCGTCAGTGTTGCCGGTTCTTCGATCAGCAGTAAATCTCCATCGGCTGATTTCAAAAGGAACGCCAGCTTAAGCACAGAGCGGTAGATCACTGCGCCACTGAAACCCAGCTCGTCAGTGATCTACCTAGAAATTAAGAGAAATGTAGAAGAAAAATATTATGTAGTTGAATGTAACACAGCATTTATTTTTGACCTACTGCCCTCAATTTAAAAAGTACTACTTTAATGAGACTTTTAAAATTTAGTTTATAGCAAATGTCAAAATCAGGTTCACAAAAGAGCTTTATTTCCAAGTGTGGTTGCGCACACACATAATTTTGAACATACATACTGTGTTATGGATGAAAATATGAATTAATAGGAGTACATTTACTTGGCGGTGGTTGTGATAATTGAATATTTATTATGCTGTACAGTTGTCATGATGTTAGGTTATTGTTTTGGCAGTATTTCTAATTTACCAAACAATGTGGTAGGAGTTATCAGGGGTATCAGCTCTAATGTGATGATAATAGATAGTACACAGCATTGTAATATTAATGCATTCCCAGTTTTGAGGTTTGATCAAAAATCACTATTGCTAATAATAATAATAATAGAAGTAATAATAAAATCTGGTTTGTGTCAACAGATTTACAGAGAAGATTTGTCATCTTTAAAGGTATCATTCCCTAATTTCAGTAGGACAGAACACTGGACAGAAAAGTACATGGAGATAGGAATGGAGAACAGTCTTGTCTGGGGGAAAGAGGCAGTCCAGACTGAATGGCGAGTGAAATGAATACAGCTAATTACTCTGGTCTGTAGCACACCTGAGGCCAAGCAGGTTGTGAGGAGGTTTGTCTGGAGTCAGTCCATCGACGTTGCACTGTGGTGGGTTGTTGCTCATGCTGGGATTGTTTAGTGCTCACCTCTTGCCTGATCAATGTGCTGCTTTTGTGTTTTCTGTTCTTTCTGCTCCCACAAAAAGTAAGAAAGCTTAAACGATTAAGAATGTTAAGTTTGCACTCACCTGCTTTTACCTTTCCATAAAGTGTATGGGTTGCACTTGACAGTTAGCCTCCGCGCCCTTGGCTGTGGACTGCGACAAAAACATTTGAGAAAAATATTGAATTGAAATTCTGTCTCTTCGTCTTTGGTTTCTGCTTGAAATTGTATTCTCTGTTGTCCCTCTGTAAGCTGCTGTTCTGCTCTTAAATGTAGTATGTGAAAACAGCTTCATTGTATTGGAAAGGAAAAAGGGTGGGGGTGATTAGGAAACCAGTTCCAGGCCTCTGCTTCAAAGGGAGCTGAAGACCTCTGCAGAGCCTATTGATTAAAGATGGAATGTAGTTTGCCCTCGCACTGCATGAGAAACACTTCAGTACAGCCAGCCTTGAAGGTACATTAGACAGCAAGCTAGCCTCACGCTAATGAACACAAGGACCGTGAGCTGATTGCTCCTGCTCCATAATGTCTTTTATTCCTTACCACTTAAAAATATGTTTTTAGCATTTTAAACTGATACCGTTGTAAAGATGTTACAAAGATGTTTAGTTATTTATTTTTATTTAGGCTAATGTTAACAAAAAAAAAAATATATATTATTATTGGTAGGAGAGATGCGTAGACGTTAATAGTAATCAGGACTAATTAGTAGTGATTATTGTCGTTGACGAAGACAATCAAACAACAGATTTGATTATTGAGGTTAATCCCATCCAGCTCTGCTGGTCTTGTCACTTTACAGTGCTTACAATGTATTTCTATGGACAAAAAAAAACGTTATTTCACTGCACACTGCACATACATGTTAATGAGGCTCCTCCTCCTTATTGGAAATGTTTTAAAAATGGACTCTAAAATTAAACCCACAACGAAATTGAACTGCAGAATGGTAAACCTTTATTTACAAATTATTAGTGCTAAAAGAGACATCTTTAACCTATGTAGCTATTTGTTTAATTTAACTTTCCTCCAAAAATATGAACTTCGGCTATCTGAAAATATTTTTATATATCCAATATTTAGTGTTAAACTGTTGGTCTTTAAAATAAATCTACTTTTGATTTTCACCTTGTCTGTTTTTGTAGACCTATAACTTCTGCAAGGATGCGTCAAAGTGGCAAACTTGTAGAATGCGCGGCCCTATAATAACGATGTATGACTGCTGTATCCGAATATATGACGATTATTCCTTTGGTAATGAACTTTTATTCACTTGTGTATTCTTATTGCACTTTACAGCCACAAATAAAGAAAAATAAACAAACCAAACATGTTTAGAATGGAGAGTTTTTCTTAGCTGTGAATAAATATATAAACATAGCTGTGTACATCAACTTTCCTCGTGTTGCAAGTAAAGCCGGTTCTGTAATCAGCGGTAAATTTCATCAGGTGCGTGATTCGCTACGCAGAGCTGTTATTCACTGACGAGCTGTGCAAATTCGGGTCAAATTTTGTGAAAGTGCTCTTTCTAAGATTCCATATCTCGTGCATTTTGTTTGGATTGTATAATGCATGTTTTGGCTCATGCAGCAGGTCATCAGGGTATTCCATGCTTAATGTGCATGTACTGCTAAAACAGTGAGTTTGCTGGCGTGCCTCCTCCTTACTATTGTGTGCTCAATGTCTTGTGGTGGGTGCATGTTTACTGGTTTGCGTGAGGTGGAGTGTGGCAATGAGGAGGAGATGAGAGCGCTGTATTCAAGCCGCAGATATTAGTCTCTGATTAGCTGATTTGTTGTGCTGGAGGGAGTGAGTAGAGGACCCTGTCATTTAAGAAGATTCTGTAATGGCCGCCTCTGCAAACACTTCCTTTGCCTGACGGCTTGCTATGTTGTTTGCCAGTTCTCTCTTCTTGCTTGTGTTTTCTCCTCTCTCAGAAAGGTAGAGAATCTGGCTTGGTAAATAATTAAATATGCAGAAGCCTCAGCCTCTCTTCCATACACTGCCTATGTAGGTCACCATGACTCATTTTTTTACGCTTCACATACCCACGGATTTCTGCACTCAGCGGCTCCTGAAATTTATGGGAGACGAAAAGAGCATGCTCATATGATGTACCACAGCCTGTGCCTTCCCAGAGATGTTTTTATAAATCGCTTGTATTTATACATTTGCCATATTTAATATGGCACGACTCATTCTTAGTGCTCGTTTAAGATATGGCACACATCTCTCTAAAGTTTAGAAGAGGGATCCAGTCATCTGCAGTACAGTGGAGGGATCGAAGCAAATAAACCTGAAGCTTCTGGCACTGATTTCACAGAGAGTGCTTAATAGCAATGCGTCATCTTAATCACCTCGCTGTTAAAACCAAACCTCATTCACAGTCTTTAAACATACGTCACCCTTCCCGTGCCTTTCATTAGCTTTCTGATGAGTGGAGTTGGAATGAAAGGTATTGGTTGTGCTGAATTGGGCTGATAAGAGTAATTTTGTTTGGATTGAGTTGGTTACAAATCACCATGTGCCTCAAGATACTTTACCAGATCATTTGAAAGCAGGCAAACCCCAGTCCCTATTGATATATATATACGAATTTAGTTTTTGACTTTGGACAAGCAGTGAACTTGGAGTTTGGCGTCATTCACTTGTTTTTTATATTTTTATATATCTTTGAGCAAGACCTATTTGGCCATGTTCCTGACACACTAGAGGTAGAGAACACTAATGTCTGCAAGTACATCTTTTACCAGATCTTTGGCATCTATGGTTCTCTTCAGATTTTCACAATTAAATGCAGTGCTGATCAAACTGAATAATAAAATCTATTCGAACTCCATTATCAAACTAATATCATGATGTTCTTGATGTGGAATGCTGCGTTGCCCTTAGATGCCCCAAAGCTGCAACTTTTAAAGGCTCAATCCTGTTTGCTAAGTGCATTTATTTCTGGTTATAGTGTAACAGCAGCTTAGCCTTTTGGTTGCTGCAGGGAGGCAAAGGCAGTTTCTGAACTAGTCACAGAATTTGTGTTCGTAACAAGCATTTGCTGAAAGCCAGCCCTGACCCTGATAGCTAGTGATTGTTTAGGTGATGCACAATACTGTAAATCAGAATACCATGTTGGTTTTTGGCCAATTTTGTTTATAATACTAGTATGATTATTCATATCTTTCCTGTATGGGATGTTTTAATTGTGCATTTATTTGTTTTGACCATTAAGTTAACTTTGTTTCCACCTGACATGTTTTTCTTTCTGATTTACCACTGTTTAATATTAAGTAAATGTCTAAATGGAAAATCTATTTTCTTGTGATGCCTAAATTCACTTTTTTTTCTCCATTCAGCATTTAAAAAAAATATATTAAAAAGTTCTACCAAGAACAGTAATATTAGTGCATACCTATTTTTATGACCTATGTGTATGTTGTTCTGTCTTGTAAACAAAAGCTATTGCCACTTCAAATTTGGATGGAGTTAATAGCAGATGGAAAACTGTTTAGTGTCCCTTAAAATGATATTGAATTGAATAAACTAATGTCTAAAATGATATCATTCTAGTATCAGCCTAATCTAAGCAAACGTAGCTGGCCAATACCAATATGGTCACAGATACATCAAGCATTTTTACATTGTTCTCAATCCTTGTCTACCTGGAGGCCAGCTCTGGCTTGTTAATTGAACTGTTTAAAATGCTGTGTAATTGTTTGTAACTATTTTGATTCCAAAGTCCTATTATTTGAGGCATGTAGAGGGCCGACTGGTCCGAGTGTGGGAAGCCAGCTCAGTTCATTCTCCACACACATGGCTGAGGATCTGCATATGAAAGAGACCTTCTGCTCATGGAGAGAGGCGCCCTGACTCTGCTATTGTCCCTTAAAACTCGGTTGGGCCCCCTCACTGCCCTTTCTCTGTTATGCAATCCTTCTCTTTGTAGCGGGAATGCGTTTGCGTGCGTGCGTGTGTGTGTGTGTGTGTGTGTGTGTGTGTGAAAGATGGGGCCCTGGTCAGAGGGGCCGGGTTTGGGGAAAGAGGAGTGGGCGACTGCTGTCAGAGGCAAGAATTAGGGAAACTGTTTAAGAAATGGCAAACTGTGACCTACTTTGGAGGATGTTTACAAGCATGTCGGTGCGTGCGGGTGCAACAGAAAGAGTCCACTTGTTTGTCAGTTTGAGAGATTCTGATGAGTCACTTCAGCAAACAGCCACGGGGCAATTAGAAGACAGACACTTATATCCCAGCTACCCTTTCACCACAGATATCTCAAGATTACAACCTCTCTCCGGAATGGAAAGGATCCATTTGGGTGTAAGGTTATCGTGCAGCTGAACTGGCATCATAAATAGCAGCGTTTGCAAGACATTCTGCAGAGAGACTCGAAATGGAACAACATTCGACTGGAGTTAGCACACACACACGGCAGTCATCTTGCTCTTCTCCGAAGCTCAGTGCGCTTTGTTTATTCATGAGTATTTGGTCTATTGTGGCTTCCGTGGTCCTGCTGTTCCTTCTGTAAGACCAAGGGTTCTCTTTACACCACCCGGCCTTTCACAAGTACACCAACGCGTGCAATCTGGTCTGGTAAAGAAACCGCTTGGCTGTCCCTCTGGCTCTTTTATTCTGTCGTCAGGCCTACCTGATGGTGATGCCGAGCTGCCTATCTAATTCAGTGCTCGTCGATATCGTATTGCATGCATTTGATACCAGTCTGTCCTAGCACTTGCAGGACCAGTCAGAAATTTGGGAAAGCCGTATGTTGTACACATGGTACTGAAAGAACAACGCCCTCCTTGCCACGTTTTTTTTTTTTTTTTTTTAATTTAACATTTTTTGTGATCCCCACTTTGTCTAGAAGTGTTTTATAGCTGCAAGTTTTTCCACCGAATGTGGGCTGTTTGCAATGGGCCGCCTGAAGGAAATTCCAAACTAAGAGGGAGCAGGAGAATGTTGGACTAAAGCAGTGTGGACTATGGAAGCGCTGCTGCGTAAGGCTTTCTGGCTGGCATAAAGTGTGTGGTCTCGCAGCCAGCATGGGGAAAATGCTTATGGATTAGAGAGCTGGTCAGTGAGCCCTGAACAGAGGCTTATTTGAGCTGGAGATCTGCTGGCCTCGGTTTCATCTGCTTAGGCCCGATGTCTGAAGGTGTTGAATGGCTTTGATGCACCCAAGGACGGCATTATAGAACAAACCCACTTTAGCTGTGCCTGGCTTTTATTTACTAGGCTTGATGTAAAAAAAAAAAAAAGTTGCACAGGAGTCTTCACAACTGAGGCATGTTGTTTGCTCTGTGTCTGTGCTGTATTTGAAAGGCACATTGTTGTTGTTGGTTCAAAGGCTCAGCTAACATGTCAAATCTTGTCCCATTTCAGTTAAATGTCATAGTTTGTGTTTAGTTGACATTATGCAAACCGACTGTTTGATTACTTGAGTAGGGCGGGTTAATATCTGCAATGCGGAAGGCACGATTTGAATTTCTGAATTCAGTCATTAAACTGGAACTACCTGGAATTACCACAGAATATGAAGGAAATTAAGCAAAACTAATATTGCACAAATCTTGAATTTAAATCTATCTGTACTGTCTAGTAAATTTTATTTTACTGTTTAGCTTATTAGCAGGGTGCATATTAAAATGTTCAAATTGTTTTGGACATCAGTAAGTCTGCAATTCAAGTTATTGCTGGTTTTTCACCTACGCTTATTTATACTGTAACTCTGTATTGTATATTAAAGTAGCAGTGTGATGTTTAGTTTGCTGTGTTGCTCTCTGTTGATGTACTTAAATTGTATTAATGCTATGTTCTTAATATATTTTACTTTATGAATCAAACTTTGAGAGTTGTATGAAGTTGCTGTGCCATTGGTTGTGTAGTCCAGACAATACATGTTTATTTAATGAATATTTACGTGTTGCATTTCACTTTGAGTTAAGTTGGCTGACCCCGGAGGTCATCTCCTGGCCTTTTTCAAATAACAGTCACTCCTTCTACCCAGGAGGCTTTAGCTTGCCTCAACATAGCCTTGCTAAAGACAAAGTGGCCATTGTTACAAGAAAATGTCACTCCATCTATCTCCCAGAAACCTGATAAACAAGAATGAACTGTGGCTTTGCATCCTTAACTTGCGTGACATTGCCTCTGACTAGTTTCCCAGGATTCCCCATATATCGGTAACCTTAGCATTTTTAACATTATGAATATCAGTCTGAATGGGATGATACTGGAAGGTATATGATACTGGATTCTAAAAGTAATGAAAGTAAAGAATCTGCTCTGCTTCAACAGAGAGAGCAGTATTTTATATGCTTTTTGCAAAGCACCTGTATAGTCCACACAAGTATTTAAGTAGTTAAGGGTTTCAAGGAAGTGGATGGGTGCTGAAGTTATTTTATATCCTCCTTTACATAATGTAGTTTTCCACCAGGAATTTCGCTGTTAATTACTTGAAATAGAAGTTGACAAAATGACCAACAAAAGTGCATACCACCAGTTAATAGCCTTCTAGCTCACAGTAGGTCTGTACTTAGTTTGAAGTTTAAAAACGGTTCACTTATGGAAATAATTATTGTAATTATTTTTGCTGTTGTACTCTATATCCCTAGCTATTGCATTTGGATGATGCTATCAGCATTTAACACATTAATCAAAGCACTGCTTTATTTTCCTTTTTCCTTCAAATTCTTGACAAATTACAGGTTTCGCAGTTATCTGTTTTGGAACTTTTGGTCAGTTTCTGCCAGAGGTCATTACCTTGGTGCCTGGGAAACAAACTGAATTATAACATAAAGAGATTATTTTAACATGTGAGAACTAGTGCATAACCTGGGTAAACTTTTCTTCTGGACATGGATCAACAGCTTAATGCTACAACCCTCAAACTCAGGAGGTTGGGAAAGGTTCTTGGCCTCAGAAGAGCTTAGTCAAATCTAAACAACAGAGCAACATCTAGTTTCCAGGTCCTGCCGCCACATCACTTGATTTGATTGGGTTGAACGAGGACAGCGGGACGTTGTGTAAACTCTTACTGTAAATTAAAGAGGGTGACGAAGTCTTAGTGGAGCCTCTTGGAAGCACTCAGGCCTGTCGCCATTTGCAGTGAAGGGAGAGAGAGTCCCAGTAAAGGGCTTTTATAGCAGCCATCACTTGTCCCCATTTAGTGATGTTTACTCCACGGCATGCCATGCTCAGCTCTGCACCACACTGCACTCTGGCTGCCTGGGAAATGTGTTCCAGCTGATAAAAACAAGTACCCGTGAACCTACCCGTGTGCTGGGAAAACAAGAGCACTACCAGAGACTCGCTGAAGTTTGTACAAGAAGTTGCTAGATTTGTCACTTGTCGCTGTTTTGGAAAAATGTCACCAACCGACAAAGTAAGTTGGCAACACTGCTTCATCCAGTGTCGAAGTTAATGTTAATTGCGTGGTTACATTACGTGCTACGTCACGTGATCTCAACCGCGGTTAAGACGATAGACCAAAATCTCTATCGATTGACAAATTTCTACCGGTTAATCGTGTCTACCGGTATATTGCCCACCCCTACCTCAGCCTTCACCGTATGTCATCCTAACAACTGCTCTCTGCCTTCATGTGTACCCACTGGGCCTTTTTAGAGGTTTTCTGAGTTTGTTTACTACATTTCATAAATTAGTTGCTAATGTATCGCATGTGTCCTAGGCGTAACATAAAAAGGGCAGCTTCATTGTTGTCCTAACCAGCCACAGACAGCATTGCATTCACTCTGATTTGGTGTCCTCCACATTAAATGGCAAAATCAGTTTTCTTTGCATGCATGATTTTTGCCTTTACTGTGACAGAAATAGCTGTCAGTAATAAATGAGCTTAAATGAGTACAGCAGTGTCATAGAAACCTCTTTATTTTAGTGACTGACTGTTTCATCCGTTAACCTCACCCTCGCACTTTCTTTCTCATATTTACTACTAACTATTACAAAAGCCTCAGTCTTTTTTTTTTTTTTTTTTTTTTATAACCCCTCCAGATCTCCAGCCATGTATGCGTTGATTAAACACACTGGTGTTACAGATTCAGCATCCCTGTTACTAGAAGGCACAAGTCCAAAACCACTAATTGGTGCAGCTCTACTTTGCCTAATGAGAATATTGATTATCACGATGAGCAGCTGGCCATCTGTTGACACAATGTGCTGGAGATACACACAGTGCTTCTTTCTCAGCACCTTATCACTACAATCAGACTATTCATCGGTACTGTTTTTTTTTTCTTTTTGTTTGTTTGTTTTTAAGCTTACTGCTTAAAGTACTTGTTGCTAAAACAAGTGAGAAGAAACGGTATGTTACATGCAGTAAACATTTGCAGTCGTAGTATGCTACACTGCAGGTATCTTTAAATGTGTAGAGTGGTATGTAATTCCGAACATACCCTTTGAGAAGATTATGACTGGACTGAGGTGTTTTAGGCCTGTTCTTGTAGTTTTTAGCACACAGGTGCAAATGCTCCTTATCTCGGTGGCCAAGTATAATCAGACAGAGAGAGTATGCTAGAAGGGGCACCACCCCACTGACTGTGAAACTTGCTGCTTTCATCCCCCTCCCTGATATTTAATTCATGCCACTGCTCAGGTCCAGTTTCAACTCCATAGCCTGTCTGCATCGTACCCAGCAGCACCCGCCCTGTGCATGTGCAGTAATTCCTGTCATTCTGTGCCCCCCGCCACAGAGTCTCCATCAGGGGGGCTCTGGAATAAAGGGTGGTGTTTGCTCTGCCGTTTTGTCTGCGTGTGCATTTTTGTTCCACTCTGGGATCGGGTTCCACCCACCCCCACTGTTTATACCTACTTTTCTGGCTTCTCCGCCAACTGCTCTGTTAGCCAGGGGCCAAAGACACTCTGCCTTGTTGGGATTCAGGGCCTGGACCCCAGAAAGACTGTAGCACTTACGTTTAAGGTGTAATGTTTGTTCTGCTGTAGGTGTGTTTTGGCTGACTAATTGATTAGTTGGTCTGAAGTGAGTTTATAAACCCTAGTTTGGGGTCATGTTCATGACACAAATATTAAAAAATAAATCAATAAAATGTTCAGATAACAAAGTAAATGCAAATGCATGTTTTACACTATCTGTGGTGCAGATTTCAAAATTCTGTAACACTTTATTTTATGGTTACACCTATTAGTTGTTTTTATTAGCATGCATATTAGCCATTTATTCATGCTTATTAAGCACATATTAATGCCTTATTCTACATCCCTAATCCTACCCAATACCTAAACTTAACAGCCTTTTTTTTACCCAAAGTTTCATTTAATAAAACTATTAGATGCACAAGAAACACTTCAGTTCACACGCACTCTTCACTACTTGCCAGAAGTCATTTTAATTAACTTATGACCGAAATATTACTATTATTTACAGTAGAAAGTAACAAAAACATAATGATGATAATGCAGTGTATTTTAAGGAACATCACAATTGTTTTAATTTAGACTAAATTGAATCTGGCACTTTGTGAAAAAACATATAAAAGAAATTATTTAATTATTATTTATTTATATTTAATTAAAGATTAAATAAAATGATGAACTCGTTTAATTACCACCGATTTTATCATAAAACACACAATTGCACTTCTTTGGGCAAAATGCTGCAGCCCTGTTTAGATCTCTTAATAGTCTTGAAGATATTTGTAAAGGCAAATCAACAGCAACTTTTTTGTTGATTTTATCATTCCTAAAATTTCTAAGATGTTCATTTTAAAAAATGATAAAGACCTCAAAGGTGCTTTTAGCAAGCTGACAGTCCAGCTGCTACTGTTAACATGCCTACTAACTTAATAGTTGTCCGTACTGTTTGACTAGTCAGTCGGTTTCTCATGAAGCCATGTGACTGTTAGCTTAAGTGCATGGCAACGCACTCCTGTTTAAAACCTTTCGATTCATAGGGCCTGCAGTGTTAGATAAAGGAGGTGTGTGTGTGTGTTTAGACTGCAGTGCTCGACTGATTGGTTGTTTGGGTGTTGAAGTGTGACCGTGGTGCCTGCGGCCCAGCCTCGGGGTACAGATGACAGGCGCTCTTGACACCTGTGGGCTCTCTGCTGCCTCTCATGTGCCCTGCAGTTATCACATCCAGCGGCTTTCACTTGAACAGCTCTCACCTGAACGTCTTTTGGTTTACATGCCTTTTTTTTCCCCATCAGGAGATGTGACATAATCAAGGTTAAAGTTTTTGAGTCTCCAAACAGTTAATTTAGAAGCTGTCTTTTACTGTGATAGATCTTAAAAAGCTCTCAAGTCATATTAATGCAGTAGCGTGCCAGTTAACAAAGGGCAACGGCTCTATATGGTGTTTTTCTGAGTTAACCTAAACAGTCAGATGTGAACAGCAACTCTTTGAATTATGCAGGCATTCATTTGTCTTTAGGTTCAGTGGAGCTGTATCTTCGGCTTCGTTCAATCTGCAGGCTAAATTGGTCCAAATCCAGTTTGTATTGCTAGTTTTCATAACCGCAAGCGTAACGTATTATCCTAACTGTTATTTTTATTGATATTATAATGATTTGTGGCACTTCCATATGAGCTCCTAAATCAGCTTAAGGTCTAATGCTTCAGTTGCCTCCATGCTTTATTCTATGTTAGGGCTGCACGATAATCATCACGCTATATGTTGGTTCAACGCTATATATGGGTCAATTCAAGGCCGTGTCCAGTTGGCCCTCAAAGTTGATATTGGCCAAAAAAGAAAAGAAATAAAAGATGAGAATAGCCAAATGATAACTATAAGCAATTCGGCAGTGGTTCTCAACCTATTTGACTACAAGGCTGCTTCTGTCCACAACAAAAATTAAGGCCCTGTGACTTTGTCCTTGCTCCTTTAGTAAATTATGAAAAACAGGAAAAGATCTTTAGAAATGCTTAGATAATCTCTACTTATTGCTCTGGTTGCATTGTTGTGAGTAACTTTCTCAGTCACAAAAGCACATGATGATATGGTAGCAATCTTTTTTTATTTTTAACTTTTTTTGTCTCTACAATCAGTGCATGCTGTTTATGCGTAATAGTTATAAGCAAACGAAAGTAGTTACCATTCAACCCATTTTTTTCATCATTTGTAGTTTTGATATGTATTATAAAGTTACCACAAGTTTATCTACTACCAATTTAGAGCTAGAAATCACACGTGTACACCACACATGCCCTTTTGTTAATTGAATGAAATATAAGAAAACCTCTTGATTTTGAATCGTTTTGTCTTATTTCATTTGAGTTCCTCTTGGAAGTTTGCTGTGGGCTTCCCAGTTGAGAACACTAACACTAAGTCTAGCAGGGGGAGCATAACCATTTACATTTTGTAGTTGTTCCTTCATCCGAATACATTTTATATTCGCTGATGTGTGTGCAGTGCACAGGCTATAGTTATTCATGCCTGTTTGCAACAAAAGATATTTCGATGTACAGACTGATTTAGTAGGAATCTTAGTTGAAGTACCCTGAAAAGAAAGGTGAGGAAGCATGCTGCATCCCTTCTGCCCACCCTTGCATTCTCCTGAGAGCTGCTGTGACATGATTTGGCTTGGCAGGGGCTGTGGCGCTGCATGGATGCCCTGGCAGGGCTTGCATTTGTTTTGCTGTGCTCTGGGGCACACACAAGTGTCTTGCTGAAATTGCATGCCATGCCAGTCACTAAGTATGTTGTGCGTGGTAACAGCAAATGATTTCTCAACCACTGGCGACAGCTGTGTTGTTCCTATGTGCTGAAAACATTCTCAGCTTAGATTTGCCAGCAGTTTGTCACCAAGTCTGCAGGGTTTAGAGAAAGTTCACTGATTTTAGACCCATTTAGGTCAAATTAAATTAATTTGCGTTATTCAAATCCAACAAACACACACACACACACACACATATATATACATGTTTTTACATTTAGCTTGTTCAGTAGTATTATTTTTTGCTTACAAATTGAACATTGTTTAGATAATTGTAACTTTACTGGTATTGACAGAAATGTTGGTATTTTGTCAACCTTAATAGACGCTACATTTTCTCAATTCCTTTAACACTGGCAGGTGTGGCTAAAAGTTAATTTTAGACCCTGAGTAAATATGTTAGGGGGAAGGAAAGTGACAAATGGCTTCATTAGCTTGAGCGGTCTGTAGCTGGCTTACCGGCCTTGTACAGGTCTCTTTATGTGCACACGAGGGCTAGTGCGAACCTTCTCTCAGGACTAATCCTACTGCAACCTTCCTGTCAATATGATGATCTAGATTATGCATTCCTCTCCAATCTCTTCCTCTGTTATCCCTCTATCTGCTCACTGGAGGAAAGTTAGAGTGTTTGCATTTTTCATTATGAAGATTTTACATTTGCTGATCACTGCCTGTGGCCCTTCCAGCGCTACTGTGGCAAGATTTTGCTCATGTTTGATTTAGCAAATTTGGTAGGTGAGGGAAATCCCAAGTCCCAGGCTGTGACACAAAATTTGCGAGCTTCTCTGATTGGATAAGAGCTCTCAGACACAGCACTCACTTGAAAGCGGTTAGACAGCCATTGTAAACATGCTTACCGATTGTTGTTTTGGTTTTGCAGCCAGGCATAAGTGATGAAAACCATTCACATTTTGCAAGAAGTCTCTAAGGGAAAGTGGTTTGGCTGACCGTAACTCTAGTCTTTGTGTGTTTAGGTTTGTTTTCTTTTTTGATTTCCTGAGATACAAGCCTCCCTGATTGGTATCCACAACATGGCGGCTGTAGGATTAACCTACAAGCAGGCATATAAAAATCACTAGCTAATGTGCAAGATGCTTACATAAGCCGCCACAGGCATTTGCCTTGAAAATCAGTGGGGAGGAATGTTATTAATCTAACAATTAGCTCTTGTGTTGTGATGTTGCCTTGATTTACCAACACATCACTACAGCCCTGCGTACAAATGCACTGAAATATGACAGTGTCCCCAATAGGGTTGTCACAATATCTCTTGAATCTTGAAAATATCTTATGAAACCATTGAGAACCACAATACAAACACTTTTTGTTAAGCAAAAAAGCACATCAATCTGTGGAATTCTTTGAAATGCAATTGATGACCAAAATTGGAGTTTGGTGGTTATAGTCTGTCTGTGGGAACCCC
>JAUYWG010000040.1:24225537-24258416 GCA_034779775.1 Enteromius afrohamiltoni
GGAAATGAGCCGTGTTTTTGGAATGGATGTTATTGTGTTTCATCTCTGGGTGCCGTGAGTGTGTGTGTGTGTGTGTGCATTTCTTTTCCTGCAGCAACGCTTGAAGAACACACAAGTTCAGAAGCAGGGTGCACTCAAATGCACATTCCACATTATGCTCTGTGCATTCATGTACATACATGTTCTGTATTTACGTTCAAAGCAGAGCGCATGGGCTCACTTTGTTTTTGGAGGTTCCTTGGCTGTTCTCCCTAGAAAGTAGAACTGTGGGATCTCACAGCTAACATATAGAAATAGCTGAGTTGGCCTGTGATTGTTTTGATCTTAAAGCAGACCTGTGTGGGCCTGTATTGTTCTAGAACTTGCATCGACCTACTTTAGGGTACAAGCATGTCTGTTTTGTGTGTCCGTTCCACACCACATTTGTTTATCCCCATTAGAGCCGTGACCTTTGACCACTTTGAGGTGTGGAACTGCTTTGTGGGCTGAGGATGGGGTGTGGGAGACATGCCTGAATAACAGGAGAGCAGTATTACACTCTCTCTGTCTGTATGCACGTGCAGTACGTTAGCTGAAGATATAAATAGCTGTCTTTGAATAGGAGGGCTGGAAAGAGATGGCTGTGGCGCCAGTGTAGTGGTGAGTGCCAGTTTTCCTGGAGAAGTGAAGGCAATGGGCAGCCCTGCGCGTCACACAAAACATGCATTATGGAGGGACGATTATAGTGTACAGCTGCCCTCACGTTAAGCCTTGATGTTCAGCGTATACAAATATTAGTTCTGGGATGGTGTAGAGATGATCCAAGGATCATCATCTGTGCAGATCTCGGTTAAATGCACTTTCACAAGATTTGGGTGTGATGCAATGCATTTTCTGTAGATTGCTGTATGAAAGCCTTTTAAATGGTGTCGCTTGCCTTTTATAGAGGTAGTCTGTCTCTGAAGTGAACCCACAGGGCAGGGCAGGGCAACTACAGTTGTGCTGTGGATATGTTCAGCATATTCCCAAAATGAGAAGAAAAAGATGACTGTGCTGTCTAAGAGAGATTAAATACAAGCATTTGTTCTAAAAGCCATAGCGTTGTTAAAGCCTTGACGCAAAAACATTATATCAATATTGGCTCGTTTGTCCAAAATACTATAAAGAATTGATTGATTTATTTATTTATTTATTTATTTATAAATCTCTTGCAGTAGCCGTCTCCACCCTGCTGCACTAATGAATTGCAATGCACTAGTGTGCTCTGCACTCAGACACTTTAGTGCTTTTATATCTTTGTCTTATCATTTTGCCGGTAGCTGGGATTCATGTGTACGTGACTGTGTCCGGGTTACTTTTGTATTTTATTTGTTTATTAGCTTCCGAGTTACCATGAAGAGCTTTATTTTTGTATTGTAAACAAGAGAGAAAAAAATGTATATTCCAGAATTTAACAGATTATTTGTTGGTATTTTAAGGTTGTGTGGGAATTTGCAAATACCTGGGGTTTGTGGAAGTGCTGTTAAAGCCAGACAACATTAAAATCTTGGCTGGTGTTTGTAATTGTTTTCTTGCTTGACTGGATCAAATGCATTCTAGGAAGGGTCCAAATTCTTAAACATGTTGCATTTTAAATATATATTGAATGTGTCATTTAATCTTAAAAAAAAAAAAGGCTCAGTCATTTAGGTTTCTTACGTTTTTTGACATGAATTGCAGAACAGTGTTATCAGATGCACTGGTCTACCTCACAATGAGAAAAAATAAATGGTGCGATTTGTTGGTCGAAGGACTTCAAGAATGACATTTTGACTGGTGATTGTGGTGGTAACTGATTTTATAGAAATCCTGAAATGTTCATGTCAGTTACAGTGTACCTGGGGAGTTTTATTATAAAATGTCAAATTTCCTTTTTAAAGCTTCAGTATTTAAAAAAGAAAAAATACATTTGTATATCAAAGTCCTATTTTATTTGTTTGTTTTTTGTTGTTTGTTTTTTTTGAAAAAAGAATATTATCATTTTGAATATTACATCATTGAAAAGATAAGCAACTAGTAATATTTGTGCCATAATTTATTGACTTTGACATAATTTGTAAATGCTGTAAATGTTTACATTATCATGAGTTTACATTACATTATTGTAATTTGAAATGTACTCTGGTCATTTTTATATCAAATAAACGCAATCGGTTGATTATGTAATAATTGTGTCAATTGTGATTGTGACTTTCTGATGACTGTTTGTTTTTGCTATTCAGTCTTGCATCCATCTAACAGGTTGACTGCTTACATACAGAACATAAACAGATGTCATTTCAAAATGGTCTGAGATCAGTAAATGCATGCAATTTGTTTTTGAAGATCTGTTGCTTTACAGGGAATGGGCAGTTGAGTAAAAAAAATAGAGACCTTAGTGTGCAGAGTGAAATGTCATGAAGGAGATTGACAGTAAAGTGCTAACGCGTCTCTCCCTCTCTGTCTCACAGACGGTCGATGACGATGCGATGGAAGCGTGAATGAGGTTTGGCGTGGCAATAGCTGAACGATGCCCAAGGGTGGGGGTTCTAAAACCCCCCAGCTGGAGGACTTCCCATCCAACACCGACATGGTGGAAAAGCAGGGTGGGAAGAAGGTGAGGAAAATTTTATATCAAATTTTATATCAAATGCACACACACTCTGCTGGTATAACTTGCCTGTAACCTTTCAAAGCAGTCAAGGAACAACCCATTGGATAGGTTTTTATTCAAAATCTTTTTTAAGAGCTACATATAATATTGCACTGCATTGCTGTGCTTGTATCAGCTTTCAAATCTTAAGTGAGCGTCTTGTATGCGTTTTTTATTTCTAAACATTTTAGTGAGAGTCAGTGTCAAAATATCTTAATGAGTCATAATCTACTAATAGTATACAGGACAGGGGTGTTTAGTTGTTGTTTTCTAATAAATCATTTTTGTATGATCAATTTAAAATAGTAAATTAAAGTAAAGTTAAAGGTTGTTTTTTTTGTCAGATAAATACTGATGCCTTTATTTAATCTAAGTATTGATGATAATAATGATAATAACACTAAATGTTTCTTAAACAGCAAATAGGCATATAAGAATGGCTTTTTATGCTTACTGATTTCTGAAGGTTCAGGTGGCACTGAAAACTGGAGTAATGATGCTGAAAATTCAGCTTCATCACCAGATCCAGCTGATCACCAGAATAAATTTCAAATAAAAAAACTGTTTTTTTTATTGTTTGCAATTTTGATTTAGTTCAGAAATGCTAGTTATTTGTGTAGGCCATGCAGTTTTTCTTGTGTTTTGTGTGTACTGTGTCCTTGCTTTTGATATTTTATTAGCTGCAGCTGTAATATAAGCACACCACCTTTGACCCCAATATCACAAAAGTCTGAATATATGGCAATCTTTAATCCTTAGTAGAGAGATGCAACTGTCTTGAGGGTTTTTAACATGCTGATTAATGAGATTCAATGTCATCCATGTCAAGATTTGGAAAACCAGCATCAAAACAGCACTCAGTATACAGCTGTAGATTGCATTCTACAGTGTTAAGCATGAGAACACTCTAGAAATTTAGTCCGGGATTGTATAAAAATGGTGTATAAATTAAGAGGCATTTGAAGTGTTTTTGAATCCGAGGGTCAGTGTTTTGGTGCAAGACAAGCCAGAGTTTGTGGCCCAGATGGTGTGTGTATGTACATCATTCTGTGTAGTATTGCATCAGACTCTGCGAGGGGGAGGGAGCGAGCGCGTGAGCGAACGAGGAAGAGTGAAAGCATTGCTAGGAGACCAGCAAGTAAACAGGGCTGCTCACGCAGATGGTTTAGAGAAAGACAGCGAAAGTGTTTTTACTTGATTTAGCTTTGGTTTCTCTGTGCTGTAAGAAAGCCTGCTCTCATCTCTCTCTCTCACGATCTGTTTTCATATCTCTTTGAGCTCAGTTCTTGGGGGCAGATATTGTCTTTGTGTGTGTGCGTGCTTGCGTGTGTGTGTGTGTGTGTGTTTGCACTTGGATGACATCATAGTCTCGTGACAGAGGGGGATGTGGGCTGGACGGAGAGGCTCTCGCAGTAGAAACGGCTCTACGCTGCATTCAGCTTTAACTTTATCACTGCACTAAAAGCTCTTTAATTAGCCTTCATTAGCACTGCCAGTAACAGACAGTGCCCCAGCCGCTTTATTCTAACTTCCTCTCCCAACAGGCAGCCCGTTGCTTGTGTACATTCATGGAGTTATATTATTTGTGCAGGCATGTTTGAACTTTTTGGTTATTTTATAGGCTTAATACCTTCAGGTTACTGAAGGTATTAACTGTTTAATAAATTTTTAAGTAGATTTTGCTGCTATCAGCTTGGAAAATGCGGGAGAAGATTCCATTTAGGCCTAGTACAGTAATAATAAGAAAGAACAGGCTGTATGGAAATAACCTGTATGCATTATGTAGGCTGGTGTGTGTTTGTAGTCTTAACAAAGTTTTTGCAAAATGGAGATCCAAATATTTATTGATTTTTTTTTTTTTTTTTTAATGACGGGCTTTTGACAGGACTGGGTATGTGGGGATTTGAAGAGGCTTGTTGAGGTGGGGTGTTTTATAGGTTCCAGTTGTTGATGTGAAGGGTCTGGAACAGTTTCAGACCTCTCCTCTCATACGTCTTACATAGAATGTGTAAACAATGTCTTGCTTAACTTCAGGACGTTTTTCATGGACATATTTGTAATGTTGCCATTCACTAAAATTGTGTGATTTTTCTATTAGATGTTAATCAAATGTGCAGCAAAGAATAATATATGACCCTGGATCTTAAGAGTGTATTTGTGCCAAAATGGGTCATAATTATCAATTTAGCTTTTATGCCAAAAATCATATCTTCATGTTCCATGAAGATATTTTGTGGATTTTTCTGCCATAAATATATAAGCTTAATTTTTGTAATAGCAATATGCATTTCTAAGTAATTAATTTGGACAATTTGTTTTTGTTTTTTGCTGCACCCTCAGATTCCAGATTTTCAAATGGTTGTATGTTAGCCAAATAATGTCCTATTCTAACAAACCATGAGATTTTTAAGTCATTGCTTAAGACAAACTTATAGTCTTTGGCTTTTATTTTAAACTGAGTTGAGATATTGTTTGGCCTCTTTTGACATTGTGAAGCATTGAAGAATTTTACTTGTGCTATATAAAAAAACTGAACATGCATCAATGGAAAGCTAATTTATTCATTCTAATAAAAGTAATGCATCTCAAATTGACGCTTCTGATTGGTTTTGTGGTCCTGGGTCGCACATGTCCATAAATGTACAATTATCTAAATATTCAAATTGTAAAATATGGTGTGTTTCTCCAAGAAATCACATTTTGAATCATCAAATTAACAGCATCAGCAACATATTTCCCATTATATAGGTCTAAGTATATAGACACACTCATATTGTATGTTTAATGCTGTAATCCCATTGTTGGAATGGAATAGGCCCATAGCAGTATATGTGCATTAAAGCTTATGTAGTTCTATATCCTGCATTTCTTTGTGAGCTGAATCATTTGAGATACTGTTTCTTACTGAACTTACACTATTTCCCATATTCCCCTAGGATAAAGACAAAGGCTCGTCAAACAAGACTCCTAAATTGGATCACAGCGATGGTGTCAAAGAGATGAAAGAGAAAGCTCCTAAGAGGAAGCTGCCCTTCACCGTCGGAGCCAATGGAGATCAGAAAGATTCTGACTCGGGTAAGGAGGCGGGGCCTGCACGTAACACAGAACTGTGGGTAACAGGAAGTGTGTGAGAGTTTGTGTGTGGGCTACTGTTGTTGTTTTTCTTCAGTAATGTGTGTCGGATGATAGAAGTGCTGATGGAGAAACCATTAGTCCTGTAATTGGAAATTTGTTGGATATGACATGCTGAGAAGGGTGAGTTATCATACTCTGTTTTATTTATAGGGATCTTTTGATGTAGTTTAGCCTGAATCGTTATCATTTTTGCTCAAGAATTTTATTTGATCCTTACTGAGTGTCGGAGTTTGCGGCAAGCTGCACATCTCTGATGCAATTTGGCTGGTTTTTCCAGTTGTTGTGTTTTTTTTAGAAATGTGGTTTAAATGTATTTTGAGTTCAGTGGTTTGTTTTATGGCTGTAATTCCTGCAAGTTTTTGCTGTCGAAGCGCAGCCTCTCTGTAACCTTTTAGCGAGCCGTTGGCAGAACCCCCCTCTCTTTTGAGACGTGGCTGTAAAGCGTGAAATCTTGCCTATTTTCTCTGCTTGAAGTGCTCATTGTAATGCTAATAGGGGTGTGGTTACATCCATTCTTTGATTGGCCTGTCTCTATGTTGGTCTCTCTTTCTCTGTCCAGTTCTAACCCTTATTTTGTAGTATCGCTCTTCCGTTTGTTTTTACTGGTAACAACTTATCCTTTAAATGTTTGTTCAGATGTTTTTTTGAATTCAGAGATTTACTTTTAGGCCAAGCAATGGCAGCTAAATGGCAGTGTGTGAAGAGAGCTTGGATTTTGTTGCATGTTTTTGTGCTGCATCATTGTCTGTTCCTGATGGCATCTGTCCAGCTCTTGGCTGTACTCCACCTCATGCACCCTTACTGGGACTTTTTGATGTAGTTGAGCTGCTCTCTCTGTGGTCTCCTCCCCCAGTTGGAAGTTTTCCAGTACAGGACTAGTTAGATATTTGTTCCATTACCGCAATGAGCTCACACAAACACCCTTTCGGCTGCTGCTGAGAGTTGGACGTGCATTTAATGTTTTACTGCAATGGGAGCTTTTTAATCATTAAGCATTAGCAGTCACTACAAAAGACATTATTAACTCGGTCCTGGCCAGAGTGAAATTGAAAGGAAGATGTTAAGGCTGGGCAGTGTAGCTAATGAATGCATCTCTTAATGTTTTTTTATGTTTTTGTGATAGTTGATGCATACATTAATATTTTTCCATTTATAAAAAAATAGCTTTTTACTAAATGAACACCAAATAAACATTTAAAATCAATGAAAAAAAATATATATACTAATACTGACCTGTAGAGGGGATAAAAAAGTTATAGTGTAAAGCCGTTCACACCCAGCATAACTATAAAGATGCGTCTGTGCCAAGAATAAACAGGATTAGTGCTGTCAAACGATTAATCGCAATAAATCGCATTTAAAATTATTTGTTGGCTTACATAATACACGTGTCTGTATTGTGTATATTTTTTTTGTGTATATATAAACCCACACACACACAAGCATTTATATTTAATAAATATGTGTTACGTTTATGTTAGGGCTGCAACAACTAATCGATAAAATAGATAATCTTTGATGAAATCCGTTGTCAATGAATGCAGTTATCGATTAGTTGGGCTGCTCACGTTCCTGAGGAGCACGACCACAAGATGCACAAATACACACAGATACAAGCCACTCGCGCAACGGAGGTTACAGAAGCGTCTGCAGGAAAAAAGCGTGCGCCCCAACTCCTCCGATGTATGGCAGCAATTAACATTAAACGCCTCTAAGACGAGGGTAACCTGCACGCTATGCAAGATCGCGCATTCATGGCATGGCAGTACCACAAGTCATGCGCGAACACTTAAAAAGATCAACACTATGCAATTAAATTATTAGTTAAAGTACTTTTGTTTAAACTGTTTGCTAACTTCGGGACAGTCGCGCTAGATCTGTTCACTTGCTATTCGCTAATGCTGGTTTCACACTGCACGCGGCTAGTGTGCTTTCATACTGCCAGCGTTTGTCGCGCGCAGCTGAACTGCGGCTTGTACAGCAGTAGGCTATAGTCAAAGCACCCTAATTCCGTCGTATTTTCCGATATCATAGTTTACACAATAAACTTGAGCAAAGTTTTTAATGTGTATATGGAAAAAATAGCAGAGCCTGTCAGGAAAAAGGATGTCTGACCCATTTTGAATAGGATATATTACATTTTGCCATGCAACAGAAGGCTTGCATTCAGATGCTAGATTAAATAGGTTAGGCTTTTTGAGATCCAAGACAAATTTCGGAAAGAATTCCAACAATAAAGTGTATTTGGATTGAATAACTGAAATGAAAAACTAATCTTAAAGCTAACAAATGCGTCTAGTTTTATTCATTTAACAGGCCTTTTGAAGTTAGGGCAAAAACTTGTATAAGTGATGTGTTTTTGTGCGTTTTATTTTTGCATATGGTGAGTGTGACACACGAAACACATCAATTACACAATATCATGGCAAAATTTGTTACGTCGCTGGTTTTCAGTGAATGCAAATAGTACATTGGTGAGTATTAGCTTTTTGCATTTCTACAGTCCACTACAAAGTTAACTAGCAAATCTGTTTTCAAACGTAATTTACTGTGTTTTTACACACTATATATTTTAGCTGTTTATATCTTAACAACTAAATATGCCAGTGTATTTTTTAAACTATATATATAAAAAATATGGTTTTATATAGTTATAAGCAAAACATCCAATTAAAGAAGCGTTTATTTTTTTATCCGTTTAATCGAAAAAATAATCGTTAATTGCAGCCCTAGTTTATATATTGAATATATTTATAAATAGTATAAATTATTATATGATTATAAATATACATGTAATTAATTGTAAATATTTTAAAGATATACTGTATGTGTGCATATTTAAATATACATAATAAATATACATAATACACAACAAGTTGGAGTTGAAATGTGATTGATTATAAATCTATTCAGGCTGTTGTTGTTTTAAACCAACAAAGCTTAGTTTGTAATTTGTGTTATTGAAAACTTAAATATAAAATCTAGATTTGAATAATTTCATTTAAACTATGCATAACTGTAGCTTTAATTTCATGTGGCATATAATAAATATATTTAGTTTGAATTGTGGAAAAAAAGATCTTATGTTTTTTGTGTCAACAATTTTACAATAAACTGTACTATGAGGCTAAAAATAGATATTAATCATGAAAATAGAAATCCTGGCAAGGCAAGTGAAAAATGAAGGTCTGATCAAGAATGTTATTGTTGAACCCAAACAGATCACCATTACATTGCGTATATCAAAGCCGAAGCCGAGGTGAAACAGAGCCATCTTCACTGTGTCACCGAGGGTGTTTCCTGTCCTCCATTTTCTGGAAGATTCCATTTGAAATACATAATTTATCTAGCTGATATTTTTACATCCCCCTCTCTGCATCCCTCTCATGGGCTCTCGGTGCGTTCTGCATTCAGGGAGACAGCAGAGATCGCCTGTGCCACTTAGCTCTTGTGAAGGAGCAACCCACAAGGCCCAAGAGCACTCAGGATACTTCCTCCGTTCTTTCTCTCCATCTCACAGTCTTCCTGCCTCCATCTTCTGCGTTTGCTCATTGCCTCGCTGCGCTTTCTCAGGCCGCAGACATCTTTGCTGCATTATGTATTAGAGGCAGAACTTGGCATGGAAATAGAATGCAGTGCCACTGCTCTAAAGAGCCTTCGCTAGTGGCAATGCACTTTAGTGTGCAAATAACAATGAATTTCCAGAGGATATTACAGAGTCTGAATAGCTTACGAGATGCTTTTTTTGGGATACGCACTGCATGGTTTGAGAACTTTGGGCACGCAGTCTGTAGCAGACGGTGGACGGGAGCTGCGGAGGGAGAATGTTGTGGATAAGGGTGAAGGGAGTGGGTTGGCTGATAAGAGACAGTAATATTTGCTGCTCCACTGCTGCCCACGCCTTGCTAACGCTGGCAGGCATGTGCACTGGTACACTTGCACACGCAATTGGTCTCTGGCTTACATGCGCACACACTCGCATTCAGAATGTGTCTGCTTCCTGTAGGCAGAGAGAAGATAGTCGCTGATGTCTAACGGATCGGACCGGTGATGTTTTTTGGCCTTCATACGACCAAGCCATGCAGCACTCCTATTCCTGGAGGGAAGAATGTTTTTGTAGTATTGCATTTTCTGTCATGCAGCGCTCTTATGAATTATTCACTATTGTGATTTCACCGTATATATCAGATCTAGTGGTTCCTGGATTGTGTCGGCCTCTGTTTTGCCTGGGTTTTATTACTTAGTCTCCCACTGGTGCTGCTGCCCTTGCGTTCTGAAGAGGTGTTTGAGAAGCTCCGATACATTACATTAATATTCGACATTCTCTCTAAGAAGAAACCTCAAGCTGCTACATGGATGACTTCCTTCATTGCGGTTGATGAAACCAATGCCCCTTCCTTTTTGTTGTTGTTGCTGCTGTTGTTTATCCCCCACCCTTACTGTCCTTTCACCTGATGTGCATAATGCATTGACACATCATCCTGCGGGCACTTCTTGTCTCTTCTGTCTTAATTTCATGTTTTCTCTGGGCAGTTTGTAGAGTTTCTCCCTTACGGTTTTGGTTGATTGACTGTGATGTTTAATGTTGGGTACTTTTGAGTGGTGCTCAACTAGCATTGAGGCAACTAGCGTCACTATTAATATTTTGTTTACACACTGAACTGGAATTCACTGCATACCCCACACCTTCTGTTTTCCAGACATGAATGATGTAGTGAGTTGAACTACTTTTACTTTGACTTTCTACTTGACTCACCAGTAAAAAACACCCAGAAGAACCTTCTAACAACACATTTGTTTCATGTACTTGTTTGTTTACCATTGGAATTGTCCCTAGTCTATTAGACTGTTGTCACTGTAACCCTCAGTCTCTGACCTAGATTCCCTTCAGCCATCAGTCTCAGAGGACACACAGTAAACAGCTTACTAACATCATACCAAGAAATACTACACTAGTCAAACTGAGGACTGATCAGTATAAATTGCTGGCCACTGGTCTTTTACGGATTTTGGTAGATTACTGATGACTCTTGGGGTGTTTTTTGTTGTTGTTGTTTTGTTTTCTCTTCAGTTGTTCATATTTGTTTTATTAGCTGTTTAAAAACATTACAAATACCTCATATCTAACAAGCTATTCTTGTTTGGGTAAGAAGAACAAAATTTTAGTTATGCAACTTCTATTACAGAAGGCATAAATCATTAATTATATACATGCATACATTTACCTTTTAATAATAGAAAATTCAATACAATTAAAAATGCAACATGGAGACGTTGTTTGATTTTGATATCCTAAAAAATGAGCACCTTTACAGTTCAAAAACAGTAAAGTTACAGTTCAACTCAATGAAATGCTCAGGAAAGGACTCTGGAGATGTATTTATTCATGTATTTATGTCCTCATTTAATGAGACAGTAGGCTGATATCACCGCAAGCCTCATGCGTGCTTCAGTATGTGTGTGTACAAAATTGTGTGCCTGTGCCATTCATTTAGACAGACACAGAGCATGCAGGGTTTGTATTTAAATACTATTTTTGTGGCTCAATAATTACAGATAATAGTCCTTTTGATTAATTTGAATACAGTTTGACAAATTCCATAAAAACTACATTATACTGTAAATTCATTTTTTATGACTGGATTCCATGATTCCTTCCATGTTTTCCCTGCATAGGGCCTTATCTATTAAACTCTTCTGTTTTATGTTAATACAGAAGATTATCAATACTCCCTTTTAAGGTCAATAGACTCCACTAAACTGCTCTGAAACCTGCATTTTGTGCAAGTCCTTTATTCGCAGTGCTTATAGTGTTGGTAATCTAGAGCAGCAAAATCAATCACTATCAATGACAGTTACACACAGTTGTTGTGTAAATGGCTTTTTTTTTTGGTTAAAATATTGTTTGCTGTGTAGAGTGTGTCATTTGGTGCCACTATGTCATGGCATAAGCGAATAGGCTCTGTAATACTGTACAGTTTTCAGTGCCTCAGTTAATTATTTTAGAAGACTAGAAGTGCAAGCACTGCGTTTGTTAGTTCATCTGCCTGTTTTTAACATGTTTAGACTGCTTCTGCTGTTCATGCTCTTTAAGGTTTGATTCACAGGAACGTGACTAAATGGCATGTGTGTGTGTGTGTTGAGTGGTTGGGGTACTTTATACGTAAGTGTTTACAGGTGTTAGCAAATATTCATCAGCCCAAAACCGTGAAGAATAATTCCTGGAAAGATCTTTGTTGCTGGAAGCATTTGCGTCTGGCTTCCTCTCCCTATAAATTAAGCTTGTGGGCTTGAGCAAATCACTATGTTGGGAACAACAAGCCGGCTTGTAGATCTTCCATAGATTAGACAAGAGCAGAAATCTAGTTGACAGGGTTGTTGTACCTTGTTGGGTTTTTATTGGTGTTAATGGCACAGGAATGTGTGCGTGACATTTGGGCATGTTTGTACAGTTCGAGGCTTGGGGGTCATACAGTGGGAACTGGCAACGGACGGCCGCATTGTAAGGAAGATATGTTGACACTGACATACTGAGAATAATTGATGGGTGTTTCTGTGAAGAGCAGCTGCTTTTGTCCACACGCAGCGGTGACCTTGCCTCAGCCACATTGAAATGTGAACACCGGCCATTTTGTAATCGGTGACAGGGTGCCAAGTCATAGCCTTAAAGTAACACACACATACACACATGCTAGAATGGCATCAGAGGACCCCTCCCTCCCCACAAGGCTTTTGGGTAATCTCACACCATGGCTGCTGCCACCAGCAGGCTTTCACATGGGCCAAGCGGCTGGGAATTTACCCAAGGCTTCACTTGACCTTCAGGCTGCTATGGATGGCATACATGGGAATGCATATTAACTTGTGCTAGCTTATGAAGGTCATTAAACTGAGTTTTTGAGGATATTGTGTCTGTTCACAAGTGTTCACGAGGCTGGTTTTTAGGTTAATATGCCCCTGTTTTCTCCTCAACAGAAAAACAAGGTCCAGAGCGGAAGCGCATTAAAAAAGAGCCCACTAACACCAGGAAGTCAGGCCTGCCATTTGGGATGGGCATGCCAGGGATCCGGGCCGGGTACCCCCTCTCAGAGCGGCAACAGGTGGCTCTTCTCATGCAGATGACGGCGGAGGAGTCCGTAAACAGTCCAGGTGCGTGTTTGTCATGGGCACCACGTCTCAGGGGTCGCAGGCGGGAGGGGGCCCAGTGGCTTCAGTAGCTTTCACTGCCCCTGCTGCACGTTCACGCTATTCTTCATTTAAACACACACACCACAGCACTTAATTAGAATTCAATTAAACAAGATAACCCTCATCAATTTCCATTACTTCAGTAAAATGAACCTCTGCAATCTTAATCCACTGTTGTTCATCAGCCCTCCAGGACTGTTGATAGAGCAACAAGGGACTTGGTTGTACTGTTTCAATATGAATTGTTCAGAATTAGATTTGATTTAATTGGCTCGGGTAGTTTTGCATTCTAATACTGGAGCTTCATTGCATTGAATTTATTTCAAATGTCTGTTATCAGCTTGATTTGGAAAATTAACAAATGGTTTTCTATAAAAGTATGCATATCTATTAGATTACTTCCAATTTAGTTCTTCCTCTTTAAACAGTTCACCAGATTTATTTGTCCAAAACAAAGGACTGCAGGAAACGCCCCTAACCCCACCCCTGCAGAGCACCTTTGCATGCCAACTATTGTTGTGCATACTCTTTAGGTTGTTCTGAATGTAATTGTTTAAAAATAGAAATTTAGTGTAGCTATGTCTTTCCTGGGGTCGAAAATAAATTACCCATGTTTACCAACTGAGTGGTTTGTTGATTCAGTCTACTTAAATTTTGTTATTGACAGTTTCTTACAAAATTTTAGAAATTTTACTAAAACTGTGTACTTCAGTAAAAGGATGTAATGCAGACAGAAGGTTGTCGTTTTCCATGTTTGTTGTACAAGACTGCCACCTTGAGGTCCAAGCAAACAAAACCCAGTCAGTTTTTACGAACCCTTTTTCAAATAATTAAATGAAGTTTTCCTAGCTGTTCTTGATTACAGGATAAGGATTTTTAGAAATATTTTTACTTAAAAGAAGCATAATTATTTTTAGTATAGAAATTACCATGCTAACTTGTGACCCCCTTGGAAGTTTGCTGAGATCTTTAAAGAAAGTCCCAACCAACATGATTGAGAACCACTTTTTTTCACCCCCAGACACAACACCAAAGCACCAGTCGCAGTCAAGTCTGGGTCAGAAGGGAACACCAAACTCTGCCTCAAAAACCAAAGACAAAGTTAACAAGCGCAATGAGAGGGGTGAGACACGGCTGCACCGGGCAGCGATACGTGGGGAGGCACGCCGGATAAAGGAGCTCATCAATGAGGGGGCTGACGTGAATGTAAAAGACTTTGCAGGTAAAGGCGGCCATCAGAATTTACCTTAGTGATGTAGAATGCTCTTGATATCAAATGGTATATTAAGTGATTAAGGGCATTTGGTTAAAATGCTCATGAAATTATTTCCATAACGACATGTCTTTTACTTAAGGCTGGACCGCACTGCATGAGGCGTGTAACAGAGGGTATTACGATGTGGCCAAGCAGCTGCTGGCAGCCGGGGCTGAGGTTAACACCAAGGGCCTGGATGACGACACGCCTCTACATGATGCGTCTAACAATGGCCATCTTAAAGTAAGTGTCTTTGATTTTCCAAGATTTTAAGAATGCTTTAATATTTGCATTTTGATCGACAACCATATTCTGGTTTTATAGGTTGTGAAGCTGCTGTTACGATATGGAGGGGATCCTTGTCAAAGCAACAGAAGAGGAGAGACTCCGTTAAAAGTGGCAAATTCGCAAACAATGCTCAACCTGTTGCTGGGAAAAGGCACTTACACCTCCAGTGAGGAGAGTTCCTCAGGTGTGTTATCATGCAGATCTGGTTTAAATAATACCAGAAAGTGTTTAACAGAATATGTGTACCTTGCGTTGGCATTAAGAGTTCTTGTTTGTATCAGCAGATTCTTCTGAAGAGGAAGATGCCCCATCATTTGCCCCATCCAGCTCTGTCGATGGCAATAATACAGACTCTGAGTTTGAGAAGGGCTTAAAGTTAAAAGGGAAGGGCATGGACCCACCCAAATCCACCACCACTCCTATCAAGGATGAGTATGAGTTTGACGAGGATGACGAGGAGGAGCGTGTCCCTCCTGTGGACGACAAGCATCTGCTCAAGAAAGAATTCCGCAAGGATCCCGTCAGCAAGACAAACAACTTTATCTCCATACCCAAGATGGAGGTTAAAACTTATTCCAAAAGCAACTCGCTAACACCAAAGAAGGCTGTTCGCAGGATCCTGTCGGACAGCAACAGCTCGGATGAGGATGACAGGACATTGTGTTTCACACCCACGACCACACCAAGGCAAACTGCACCTCAGACCAATGTCAAGAGCCGGGACTCAATGTCGCTGAGCTCCAAGCAGCAAAAAGACAAAAATAAAGTCAAAAAGAAGAGAAAGAAGGAGACAAAGAATAATGTTAGTAAGGAGGTGCGCTTTGGTAAAGTTAACGACAAGTTTTGCACCTCAGATTCTGAGATTGGGGACCTGGAGAGTGAGGATGATAAAGGATCCATGCAAAGCGCAAACTGCGTCAAGGACTCTTCTACATTGAGCCTCAAAGACCCCTCTGTTTTTAGTTCGCTGTCTGTCTCAAATTCATCCTCTACACATGGGAATCTGAGCTCTCAGAAACACACACAGTCTCTGGCAGAGCAGCACCCAAAGCAGTGGAGGACAGATGGCTGGAAGACTGTGTCCTCTCCAACATGGTCTGATGTCAGCTCCCTCTCGGACTCAGTCAGAACAAGGCTTTCCAGTGAGTCAGACTACTCTTCTGCCGACTCCAGCATTGAGTCTGTGAAACAGGTGAAAAAGAAAGTGCAAGATAGCAGAAAGAAAAACAACACTCATGCCAATGCGGTAGACAAAAAGAACTCTGAGTTTTACAAGAACTCAAACACCGAAGGGGCCATTTCTAAAACAGACAAAGACGGAAAAGTGTTGAAGAAACACAAAGTGAAACACAAACACAAAAGTAAGGAAAAAGAAAAGGCTCCAAGTGTTGTTTTGAGTCAAGACATGAATGAAAAATTTGTCAAGAGCTTCTCTTTTGACTTTGATGACACACGGCAGAAGTCGCTCATTGTTGAGACGGAGTCACCTTCTGAAAATAGGGTCAAACTTTCCAAACATGAGAAGGATCATTTTAAGAAGGAGGACAGACTGTCAAAGGGTAAATCAGAAGACAAGGATTGGCCAGGTAAAGAAACTCAAAGGGTGATTAAGGAGGAGAGGTCAAAGAAGACAAAGGAGTCCAACAAGGAGAAAGTGAGCAAAGAAGAAAGGGACAAACCTTTGAAGGCTGAGAAGGAGAGAAGCATAAAAGACAAGTCAAAAGAGGAGAAACAGAAAGCGCATAAAGATGAGAAAAAGAAAAAATCTAAGGATAAGTCCCTCAAAATTGACAAAAAGAATGAGCAAAAAGAAGACAAACATTTTAAATCTGAGAAAAGTATAAAAGAAGAAAAGGAAAAGTCTAAGAGGGAGAAAAACATCAAAGAAGACCCTGATTATGAAGACTTTGACTTAAAAAATCATCTGCTAGAGGACACCAAAATGAGCGCGTCAGATGACCCCCATGATCGGTGGCAGTCAGACATGTCTTCTGACAGTTCACTTTATGGAGATGATAGCTGGGACACTCCTGTAAAAGGATACAAAGCAAATAATGCAGTCAAGTTGATTGTAGAAACAGTGAAGGACGAAAGCAGGGATAGAAAAAAGGAAAATAAGGTCAAAGATAAAAAACCAGATCATGGGGAAAAACGTTCTGAAAAGGAAACTGTCTCAAAAAAGAAAGACAAGGAATCCTCTGAAAAGAATGCTGAAAAGAAAAAAGACTGGACCGACAAACAAAAGTTTAATTCTGGTCAGTCGCTGGAAAAGGAGAAGAAGCGAAAAGATTCAGCAGAGGGTGTCAAAGAGAAGAAAGAGAAGGATTCTGTGGATGGCAGCAGAGACAGAAAAGATTCCTATGAGTTTACTAAAGAAAGGAAAGACTCCAAAACTAAACAAGAATTTTTGAGAGACGACTATGGGAGTGAGGCCTTCTTTAAAGATAAACCAGAGAATGAAACCACTTGTAAGCCTGATCCCAGGGAGAGGAACCACTCTGGAAAGGAAAGGGAGAAGAAAATGGATGGTGTAGAAAAGAAAGAGAAGTCCAAAGGAGAAAAACACAAGGAGAAGCCTAAGGACAGAAATATGGACCAGGAAAAAGAGAAACCTGAGAAGAACTTAATCGATAGGTCAACGAAAGAGAAAGATCCAGAAAGGACCTCCAAAGACAAGCGGGATGGGGTTAAAGAAAAGCATAAAGATTCTCATGGCAAAGAAAAAGAAAGGAAGATGCCATCTGAACAGAATAAAGATAAGAAAGAAAAGACATCACAGGACAAACATACTGATCGAGACAAAGAATTCTTGGAGTTTAAGAAAGAAGAGAGAAAACCTGAAAAGGTGAGAGAGAAGACTTGGTATACAATTGCAGATATTTTTACAGATGAGAGTGAGGATGAAGATGACAATTACAATGGGGGTGTTGCAAAATTTAGCGACTCTCTTGGACTGTCAGATTCACACAGGAAAGATTCCACACCTGATAGAGATGAAATTGATAATTTCCAAACAGATAAACATAAGAAATACTCTGAGGGCAAATCACATTCCACGGAAAAACAAAAAGACAAGGAACATAAAGATAAGAAAAAAGAGAAGGCTGCATTTGATGCTGGAAAAGAGAGAAAAGCCTCCATGGAAAAACACAAAGATAAAAAGGATAAGGATTCAACTGACACTAAACACAAGGAACGAAAGGACAGAGCATCTGTGGATTCAAATCAAGACAAGAAAAGCAAGCAGAAACTTCTCGACAAGAGAGATGTCAGTGAAGAAAAGGGCAAAAATAAATACAAAGACAAGACCGAGCACTTAAAAGAACGAAAATTTTCAAAGGGGAGTGGTGAAAATGAGAAATCCTTGTTGGAGAAACTTGAGGAGGAGGCGATGAATGATTACAAAGATGATTCCAATGATAGAAATAGTGAAATTTCATTGGACAGTTTCACAGACAGAGGTCATGAGCCTGTTCTAAGCAGCTTCTATGATTCTTCCAACATCAGCATAGCCGACATGTCTGAGGAGAGAAGAGAGTCCATCTCCAATGCACAGGACAAGTTCCGAGAGAAAGAGAGGCATAGACATTCATCGTCCTCGTCCTCCAAAAAGAGTCATGACAAAGAAAAGGAGAAAGTCAAGAAAGAAAAGGGGGAGAAAAAAGATAAGTCAGAGGAGATCAGAGAATCTTTTGGTCGCAGAGAAAGCTTGCCCTTTGACAAAGAGCCCATGCCTTTGGAGGCTGACCCTTACACTTTTCCATATGGTTCCAAAGCTGATGGTGAGGATGACTTGGAAAAAACTCTGGAGTTTGAGAAGGAGATGTCCAAAAAGGACAAGACAAACAGTGTCATGAACAGTGAAAAAATAAAAGACAAAAAGAAGAAAGAGAAACACAAGGAAAAAGTGAAAGAAGAAAAGCATAAATATTCAGATGGTTTTGGCTCCTTCAGGCACTCAAAAGAGGAACAGAAATCTGGTCTGAAGGAAAACACGCAAGTCACAGGTCTTAAAGAGAAATCTAAAGAAGACGGTTCTAAATTTGATGGGAAAAATAAGGACAGGAATAAAGATATCATAGATAAAGAGCGAATAGAGGTCAAGGCAAAGGTCAAAGACGAGAATGACAAATTCAGCCAGTCAAAAGAGACAACTCGAAAGGACAGCCGCCCTCGTGAAAAGCTGTTGGTTGATGGTGATTTTAGACTAACGAGTTTTGGCAAAATGCTTAGTTTAAAAGATCAGGAGATTGAAGAGCGGCATAAGAAACACAAAGAGAAAATGAAGCAGATGGAAAAACTGAGGCATCGATCAGGTGACCCAAAGCTCAAAGATAAAACTAAGTCAAATGAAGAACTGAAGAAGAACCGCAGTGAACTCTCCAAAAAATCTGGTTCAGTGGAAACTGTTTTGAAAGAGAAAAAGATAAAAGATATTGGCCTTCCAACCCAATTGATGTCACCTGATAGAAAACCACAACCTATGGACAGCCAGAACTCAAAAGACTGGCTCGCTGGCCACCAAATGAAGGAAAGCCTCCCTGCATCTCCACGACCCGACCAGAACAGACCAACAGGTGTCCCCACCCCAACATCGGTGATCTCATGTCCAAGCTATGAGGAAGTAATGCAAACTCCACGCACTCCATCATGTAGTGCGGAGGACTATCCTGACATCATGTTCGAGAGTCTTGAGTGTCAGAATTCCTCTGCAACAACCATGTCCATGAATGCCTGCTCTCCTTCATTTTTCGATAGATATTCTAACTCGTCAAGTAACTTCCAGGAGGGAACATGCATTACACCAGCAAAGAACATGCAGTTACCCCTTACGAGTCGGTCTGTCACCTCTGATGTCCGAAGACCACTTGAGATCGAGTTCAAATTAGAGGCAGATAAGTTAAGACAGCAACATGTACAAGAAGGAACAGCGTTCGAGTCTTCAGCCTCACAACTTACTGAGGACAAGCTGGCAGCTGACAGACTTAATTGCATTTCCTCTTCATTCTGTTTATCGCCTATTAACATAATGTCTCCCAGGCCTGACCCTTTGCAGCATGATAGCATACCAGACGACATGCCATCTACTGTAAATTCTATCAACGATGGCAGTGAACACCCAGGGAGTGTCTTTAACAACTATCTCATGAAGCCCTCAACTCCAGTCCATAGACCTGACCCCCAAGAGCCTTGTCTGGATATAGCTGCTCCCCCAACTCCAGCTCCTGCTGCCCTGCCTCCCATGGATATTGATGATCTTTCAGAGCCACACCAGAGTGGACCCGGTTTAACACCAGCCCATCCTGTTAGTGGGAGTGAGTACTTGCCTCCTGTTGTTGAAGAGCAAGAAGATGATGATGATGATGATGATGATGAAGATGAAGAAGACGATGAGTTTATTGAGGATGCCAGAGAAAGCCACCACTCTGCAGACGAAACCGTACAGTCTAGAAACGATCCCACTTATACACTCGGGATTGAGGAATCTGACAAAAAAGCTTGGATCGAATGCCCCGATAGAAGAGATCCTGATGTACTTCCCATTACACCAACTCATCTGCAAGACAACTACATGGACAACTCATGTGATCAGGCCTTAGGGTGGAATTCAGAAGTGCTCTTGAAATCACCTCATGATAGTTACAGAGAGGTCGAGGCAGCTGTCTCAAAGATTAGCAGTCCCTATTCACACTCCGATTGTGAAATGCAGCATATTCCAGGTGTAATGCCTGTGACACCACCTCACTCTACCTTTTCTACAGCATACTGTCCATCACAAATGCCTGACTCTCATTATGAGATCCACAAAGACACAGTGGAAGACATTCAATCACCTGAAAGACCTGTAACAGAGGCATTGGAGACAGAAACCTCTCGACTAGAAACTTTCTTCACTGACTGCAAACCAAATCCCGAGGAAGCTACAATAGACCTAGAGCCCCCATGTATGATGAAAGACAACTGTCAAGACTCTCCCGCCTATGCTGCAGAGAACAGCGTGCCTGGAGCCCCACCAGTCAGCCAAGAACCTGTTGTTTCATGGGCAGATCCATTCTCTGTTGCAGCTGATGAAATGGATGACATGGGTCCCTTCTCTATACCAGACCTTCCTTTTCAAGAGAAGGAGATGCAGGACCCTGACATGACAGCCCCAGAGACTGCAGAAAGTAAGCAGACAAGACCACCAGTCATTGAGACGAGCGAAAATGATATAATGGAAGTTGACCTGCCAAGTTTGTCCAAAACTCCTTGCTCTCCTGCAGCCGTGTCTCCAACTGAATCTAGTCAGGATTTGATTCTCCCAATTAGCGACAATGGCTGTAGACCACAGTGCGAGTTGGAGCCAGAGCCTCAGAACATCCCGGATGTTCCTCCCATGAAAGAAGCGATTCCAGAGGAGAGGGGAGCATTTGAAGAAGAAAATGAAAACAACAGTAACCTGTTCTCTGCTGAAAGTGAAAAGGACCATGAATACAGGCAAAAGGAAACACCCCCAGATACCATGATGCCATCTGTTATGGTACAATATTTAGATCTACCAGCCACCACAAAACTTTCACTAGGACAAAATCCTGTGGTAGCTTTGGGTCCCTCATGCAGCCCTCATCCTTCTGTCCAGGTCCCAACTGTCTCAGTGTCTAACAGCACCCAAATACCAGAGACACTTGAAACAACCGCCAAGTTATCAGTGACCATACCAGTGTCTGAGGCACCCAAGAAAATTGAGGAAATACCTCAGAGGATGACACGGAAAAAGGCTCAAATGCTGGCCAATCAGAACAAGCAGAGTGCCGCGCCAAGCTCATCAAGCGTTACCTGTTCGGTATCCACCTCATCAGTCACCACAAGTGTCACCACCTCTTGTGTCACTGTAGAAAAAGAGAAAGAGCCCATCAGCTCCACCACAGCTCAAACGTCTACTCCTGCCCCTGCACTTATCACCAAAACAAAAGGCAGACCTGTTGAGGATGACGACAACCAGTCTCAACATCCCCGCAAGAGGAAGTTTCCAAAGTCAGGCCAGCAACAGGTGCAGGTTCAGCTTGTGAACACCACAATGAAGCAGACTCGTGAGATGATCCAGCAGACACTGGCAGTCATTGTGAATGCCATCAAATTGGATGAAATAGAGCCATACCACAGTGACCGTTCCAACCCCTATTTTGAGTACCTTCAGATCCGCAAGAAAATTGAGGAAAAGCGGAAGATTTTGTGTTACATAACACCTCAAGCTCCCCAGTGTTACGCAGAGTATGTGACATACACAGGATCCTATCTGCTTGATGGCAAGCCTTTGAGCAAACTTCATATTCCTGTGGTAAGATTTGTGTGTGTGTGTGTGTGTGTGTGTGTGTACTCTATGCATAAAGACTCTTAACACTGTACTAACCAAGAGTTTAATCATACTAATAAGTAATTTTCTATCCATGCTCAAAGTGAAAATGGTGTGCATCACTGCACAGCCACAATCAGAACATATCTGATGTTTAATGGCAGAAGAATTTGCACCATTCTTGGTTAGGACATGTCGTATTATCTCCATTTAATGTGTTTCTATTAAGCTATGACAATGTTGAACATTAGTCGTTCAAATGCAGAGTCTTCCAGAATGACGAGACAAACATTTTCTCTACTATCTTAGATTGCTCCACCCCCATCTTTGTCGGAGCCTCTGAAGGAGCTGTTCAGACAACAAGAGGCAGTGAGAGGAAAACTAAGACTGCAACACAGCATCGAGAGGGTAAACTCTTACTCTTTTGCTTCAGTCTTTTCCTGGGTTTTCCTGTCCGTTTTCTCCCCTTAACGCATCAATGAGCTCATTTCAGATGTCACCCCGTTAGGATGCAATGATCACACTGCACAAATCCTTTGAGTCATCAAAGGCTTTGTGTAATAGAATAGCAACGTATCTGCAATATACATTTCAACTAAGCAAGCATATTGCAATATGATCATGCTTCCCATTTCATTTTCTTCTGATGTCCTTTCTTTTTCTTGCAGACCTTCATATAATTTCTACACTATTTACAAGCTTTGCACCTTGGTTATTAAACAAATGCTCACCAGGTATGGGATGTCAAGTTTGACTTTGATAAAATGTCCCCTTACAGGAGAAGCTGATTGTATCTTGTGAGCAGGAAGTGCTTCGTGTTCATTGCAGAGCAGCAAGAACGATCGCAAATCAGGCCGTTCCTTTCAGTGCTTGCACAATGCTGCTGGACTCAGAAGTCTACAACATGCCATCAGAAAGCCAGGTGAGTACTCATTTTAAAGATTAGGGTTAAGACGCCAAAGATTTTAAAAGCCTTTTAGCACAGATTTTCTAACGTCTGTAACAAATCGTGTTCTTCAGGGGGATGAAAACAAGTCTGTGAGAGATCGCTTTAATGCTCGGCAGTTTATCTCCTGGATTCAAGATGTGGATGATAAGTACGACCGTATGAAGGTGAGAGGCTTCCTTATGCATCACTCATATATAGACTCACATGAGTTAAATGGACTAGTTCCATGTTTTAAATGGACCTATACTGATAGAACTCTTGAATTTAGCATGAGAAAATTTGAAAATATTTCAAAAGAAAGGCGCAATGATATTCAGAACTTTCTGAATGGTGGTCACATTCTGTGGAAATCTGCAGAGCTTCCATGTCAATAATACATAATATTTTGGGCTATAAGCTTAACTTAATTAGTTAAAATAATGGCATTAAAATGTTTTAGCACAGTTAAAATACTGGCCCCACCGGTAGACCTGTAACTCCAAACTGTTGAGAAATATGATGCAAGGCAACAACTACTTATGTGCAGTTTTGCTTCTAAAATTATAGATATGGCGCAAAAATGCCCCTGTATGAGTTTGTGTGTCATATTTATTAGGGGTGTAACACATTTATATTGAATCGTTTGGTACAAGGCTTTCGGTTCGGTACGCATTACAAACCGAACGATTCAGTCTAATACTTTTATATTTGGAAAGAATAAAAATAAAGAGAATAAAGTGTGTAAAATATATAATGTCTTCAGTGCTACACTCAACGAGGCAGCCCAAACGATGGAACAAGCAACGTGTCGTCTGCCCCTCCCAAACAAACAAAAACTAGAAACACACACATTACAAGCCAGAGCCTTGTATTACATTTTTTATTTTTTTTGAAAAATATTTAGATATTTAGAAACAAAATTGTTCTTTTCTTTCAACTACTACAATATTACATTTAATTTTTAATAAAGAGCATTTGGTTATAAAGGTTTTGTTTTATTTGAAACCCCAGAAGATATGTGAAGCATAGCGCCATTGTTGTTAAAAAAAAAAAAAAAAGGTCATACTTTTCTTAATAAAATGTGAAAAAAAAGTATTTTTTTTTTTGCTGTATCGAAAACATACCGAACCATGACACCACTGTATCGTATCGAACCGAACCATGACACCCCTAGTATTTATATCATATGATAAGCAATACCATATGAGCAGTGAGAGCAATATCACATGAGTGCTGTTTTGTCATGAACAAAGTTTTACAGTTTTAAACATTTTTGTCTCTTTTGCTCAGTTTTGCAGAGAAAATATTACCTTAAAAGCAACAGCAGATCTGTTATGAATCTGAGCAACACATCAGTGTTTAGTTTCGGAGTCCACATTTTGAATGAATCCAATGATAACACAGTGTCTACACTGGACGCGAGTGTTTTGCTGTCTTTACTAGATGCGACATGTTGCATTATATTTATGACGTATTGACACAATCTTTAAATGGTTTTCAACTGTGTAATAATAAACTGGTAGCTATGGAAGCCCGTTTCTGCCACTGAATAAAAAAAACTTCTCGCAATTCAGAATTTGCATGTTTAGCCTACGTTCACACTAGCAGTGACTTGCATGTCGCTAGGGGCTGGCGATGAGGTCGCTAGTGGGCGTTCTCATTACTGGTTTCTTAGTAACATCATTGTTGATCAGGTTTCTTGCCGATAAATACAAACATTTTGGAGGTAAATGACTGAATATAATATAAATCCATACATACAAACGGTGTATTGAAATTAATGGGATCAAAAACAGGGCCTTTTTTTGAGCAAAAAAAAAATAACGATACGTAATATCTCACAATACTTTATAACTCGCGATTACAAGTAAATCAGTTTTTTTTTTTAATTATTCAGTGGTGGAAAAGGGCTTCTTCCATAGGTGATTGAGGTTGCTCAAATTATCATAAAGCTACTATTTGTTTTCATTTAACAAGAATGAAATGACCTTCTGTGGGTAACTTCTGTGCCAAATTTAATTTACAATTAACTTATAGACACATCATGCAATTAATTAATTAGATGAACAAAATTGAATGGACTGACAGCTTAATTTTAAAAAAAAAAACCTTACATTTGCAAATATTTTCCACAGTCTAATTCTAATCTTTATCTTCTGACAGACGTGTTTGCTGATGCGGCAGCAGCATGAGGCCGCCGCTCTGAATGCAGTGCAGAGAATGGAGTGGCAACTCAAGGTACAGGAGCTGGACCCTGCTGGACACAAGTCTCTTTGTGTGAATGAGGTCCCCTCCTTCTATGTGCCAATGGTCGACGTCAACGACGACTTTGTACTGTTGCCTGCGTGACACAGACACACATTCAGACTCTGAGAGTTCGGTCTAATATTAATCATCTATCAAAGAGACGTCAAACAAAGTTCGGTAAGGGCTAGCCGGTTTGAGGAGATTTCTTTGAAGAGAGAAAATATATATTATATAGAAAAAGGTAAATGACAAAACTCATCCTTTTTTGCCCGAGGAGGAATCATCTTTTTACGGGAGAAAAAAAAAAACACAACTTGCACTTTTATCCTCAAGTTTTTATGGTTTTGTTTGGGATTTAAAAAGCAAAACTGCTTTGAACCTTGTCCCTCCTGTCTTGGGTTATTTGGGCGAACATATGGGACAGAATTTTTCTCTGTCCCATCCCATACTTAGTTACGGCAAACCAGGAGCTTGAGACAGGTTCGTCCACCTATGTGCTCCAGAACAAGGGGACAGACGGCACAGTGGTGGACACAGAACTCCATACACGGTCAACACCTCGATGTGCAGGCACAAAAAAGACACGCAAGAGCGCGACAGGAGTGCTAACTAACCTCTACCTGTTTGAACTTGAGTCTGTAATGCCTACAGCAATGGAGAGAGTGGCTTTCCTGCTGTACAGCACCCCATGCGGCCCCGCGTTCAGGGCAGGAAGCTGCGTGCCAGCTCAGTAACAGAGCCGGGAGGAGATACTGCGTTCAGTTTTAGAGCATGAGACCTGGAGTGCCCTCACGTGGTGACAACAGAGCGTTGATCCCAAAAGCTGGATCAAAAGCATGGATGGATGGTCCTCAAGCCAGGTCTGACACGCCTGGTTTCAAACAACTGCATAAGGAAAAAAAAAGACTAATGAAAGAGCAAATGTTGCTGTCACAAATCACGAGACAAGGACTTACAAGATTATAGTTTTCCTTTTTTTTTATGTTTGTTTTTGGTTTATGTCTTTCTTTACTCGGGCATTTCATTGTTCCCTTTCTGAGGAAGTGACTTGAAACACTACAGAGCCAACATTAGTTTAATGGAAAAAAAAATACAAAACTGAAAAAAAAAAAAAGGTATTCCGTAAATGATGTACAGTTTTTATAATCATTAACCAATGTATTCTCGCTGCCTTCTAGATAATTTATTTTGCCACACATTACTGCACAGTTGTAAATAACTTATGTACTGTAACATCACTCAGTTAAGTGTAAAAAATAAATGAGTAAAAGTTATCATTGTATGTACAGTTCACTTTCGGGCAGCACTTCCCCCCTGCCAAAAGGTGTACGCATCGTCAGTATTTTCAAGACTTCCATGCAGCGGTCCTTAAGGTTTCTGTCCAAGGCTAGTCAAAGTCAATCTAGATCATCATCACCACCGTCATTAGGAAACACCATTTCTCCTGATTACTCTGTCAGGGCCAGGACCATAGTTTTCAGATGTAGCAGAGTGATTATGGATTTATTTAAAGAATAGTAGAGGTATATTATTCATCGTTTTATTACACACGTATATATCTTTAAAAATTATAAACCAAGAAAATGCCTTTATACAGTTAACGTCTCTGATTTCTTCTAAAGCTGCACAAGTCATTGGTAGGATAGGACAGGATTTGGAGCCTACTTCATTTGGGTCCGTCTAAATATAAACCCATGCCATGAACGGTGTAGTACATATTTGAATTTATTACCCGTTGTACAATTAGAAGTTTTTGTTCTGTGTGTCATGCCCTCTGATCAAGTTACATGCGTTTTTAAGACACGAAACTGCACGATTCTTTTAACCCCCCTCACATACCCTCTCTTCAGCACAATAAGGCCGTTCTGAAAGTTCTTAGCGATTAGGAATTCGGAAATCAGCTTAAAATAATAATTTCATCCCTGCCTTTATTTTTAAAATGTTCTGTTTTACGAAAGCAAGGTTCTAAATATCATCTGCAAATAAAAGGAAAATGCGTTATTGCATCAGACAGACGTTTTGCGCTTTTTAATTTGTCGTTAATTCGTTTTAGAAGTCCGGTCTTGGCACCTTCCGTTATTAGCAACGTACTGAAACAGACTTTTACAGATCATTATGGCAGAACAAAACTACTCGCCTCCGTTCCTGGACTATTTGTATACATGGGCTCTCTGACTGTTTTTCCATATTAAACATTCGTCAATCTCCCCTCACAGTATTTTCTTTTTTTTTTTTTTTTTTTTTTTTAATGCACAAATGTCAGCTTTTTGTTTATCCCTTACCATCTGAATACCATTTACAGTACATGTAGATGTTTTAATACATCAATACACAGAGGGGACTAGCTTTTTTAAATAGAGGGTTTATTTCTTAGATATTGTTTTTTGGGGGAGTGGAAATTTAAACATGTTTTGATATTTTACCCTTTTTCATTACATGCCTGTACTTCAGTGTGAGGTTGTGTGATGTTTGCTTAACCATCCAGGCTAGTGTTTTTTTTTTTGTTGTTGTTGTTTTTTTTTCTTCATGTGAGGTTGTGAGTCTGTAAAAATCCCACATGACGCAGTTCTGTATGTGTGCATTGAGTCTGGGTGCAACAGGTGTCACTAGTTCCACAGGTGATTGTTTTGGATGACTCGTGTCCTGGTATTTTGTGAGTAAAAAATGTCTACAAACAGATTCCTCCGAGTGCATAATACGAATGGCTTTCTGTTCAGATTATGTTTACTTTTAGTGCTTTCTTTTGTGTGTTGTGATTTCTCTACCAAAATTTCAGAGGAACGCTTTTGGTGTTATTAGGTGCATTCATTTTTCCCCAAATGGAACGGAGATAGTGACTTTTTCATTGAGTGGTTTATGTATCATCACTTAGCCCTTGTATACTTCCTGTTTACACAATCATATGTGAATTTCCACTGTCCTCTGACCTGTTGAAAGCTTTTTGGGTTCCCACAACTAATTCAATTTAAAAAGGCTTGAAATTGTGATGTGATAGAAGGTATTACCCCATTCTCATTTGGGCTTTACCATTTAGCACTCGCAAGCCATAGAACCATTGAACTTTTATTTAATAATCGCTTTAAATATACTGTATTGGGACTTACTGACCACGAGATTGGACAATAGAAATCTTGCATACGCTTGCTCGTTGACTCACTGACCTCTGTCTGCAACACATTACCTCTACTAAGTACACAGATTACTGATTATTCCATTCTAGATAGGATAGATTGTGTTGAGCCACAATTTCAAGCCTTGTTTTAACCATTTTTCCCTCGAATAGAACTGAACTCCTCTTGCTCATGTTGAACTCTTCATAAATAGTGAGAAATAACCTATTTATTATCTTTCTGACACCTGTGGTTTGTTTGAGTTGAAGGTCTCGCTGTGTAAATTTTCCTCTTGTAATGAGTAAATGAGACGTTGTACATAACTGTAAATAATATTCCAGGACGTTTTGCACCCTCCTCTTTGTACTAGTCTAAACTTGCGTAGAATGTGAGGTTCTAACAGCAACGAGACGTGTCGCGCTCGCTGCCGGTGATGTAACAATGTATCTTTTTTTTATTTGTACAATGTAGTTCAATTGTGTACATATTGTTGGAGCAGCTATGGGAGGGAGGGGTTTGTTGATGCTATCGTCAGTGCTGTCAAAGATCCAGTACTTTCACCTTTAGCTGTGTTGATATCCTGCAATTCAAAAAGCGAGAAAAAAAGAAAAGAAAAAAAAAAACTTAACGGAGAGGAAAAATTCTAAATTGTTATTTTCTACACTTGCATGTACAGAGAGCGCGAGAACTGCTGTTGTTCCTCAGAGATTATGTTCGTAAATAAATTTTTGAAATGACTTGGCTTCTGTGCTTTGTTTTGGTGAGATGCAATATGACTCATCTGCCACAAGAGGGAACCGATGTGATTTAGACGGTCCAGTCACTCGTGTAACATGAAAATGCTTAATGTTAAAATGTTCAGGACTATTTTTGACATGCTAATGGTAACAAATGTCATTTTACATAGCTATATTGCATAGGTTGTCCTACTGAAATGAGGCATGTTTGTACATTTTGCACCATTAACATGCTAAAATACAAAAATGATGACATGACGTAAAAAATACAGTTACTGATGTTCCATGCACTACTAGAAATTGCACTGAGCAAGCATGCAAAATAGTTAAAAGTATTAGTAAATAACAAATAGTAACTGGCTACAACTTAACTGGAACTCTGCCACAAGTCACAAGGTGATTCGGCTGTAAATAGACAGTGACTTTCATTTGCTGGGACATTGGTGTGTCGCAAGGAAAAGTGAGGTTTGTGCCCTGATCCATAGAAATAAATAGATTGCTCATGGAATTATACGGTGAAGCCACCAGCGTTTGAGCAGCCATGTTGCTGTTCCCTACCAACGTCACTAAATGGCAGCCAAAGCCTTGACCCGAAATCAACTCATCTGCGGTATATCAGTAGGCCAAGTGGCTTTGAGGTTTTCTGTCATTTAATTCTCACTACAGATATTAGAATGAATGTTTATGGGTTTTTAGACAAGGTAACCATATATTAAATTACAGTGTCACTAACTCTTTCAATTCCCCAAAAAGGCTGATCGTCCACGAGAGGACAGGAAGCTGGAATTGCTCGCCAGGTAGGCTTTAAATAGGGTAAGAATCTGTCTTGGCATACAGCGTCTAGACGTTTAAGACAATCTCATCAGCAGAAGAAAGTCACAAGCCTCCCAGTTTTTATCCAAAATATCTTAAATTGTGTTCCGGAGACATGATACATTTTTACTGGTCCGGAACGACATGGAGGTGAGTGATAAACGACAAAATGTTCTTTTTGGGGTGTAAAAAGTATATAAGTTTGAAAAGTGGTGTTGTGTCTGAAATAAACTGGATTTAACAAAACTCTGATTTGTGATCCTTTGGACCAATGCTTTTTTTGTTGTTGATTCGGTCAAAACATTTCTAAATAAACTGATAAAATGGTGATGTGGGGAAACAGTCTAATTCTATAATTTTATTAATAATCAGCATTACCTAATATTGTGATTATTTGTTATGCAAATGATTAATGGTATCCAAAAAAAAGCTTTTGTTTATATAATGTGTGTACGGTGTTTATTTTTTATTATGTGTATATAAAAAAAAACACATTTGTCAACTACCCACATACATATATTATGTAAACAAAACTTTTTTGGGGATGCGATTAATTAACGTGCAGTAAATGGTAAAATGTGTGCTCTACAAACCAGTGTTAATCATTAAGATAACACATTGAACTAGCATGATAAGACACACCAGTGTTCAATATCAAGCAGCAAAGCAAACTGTTTTGTAACATTACAGCGAAAAATAGCTGGACGTGGATGCAGTGTCAACTATTTCCAATGAAAAGCAGCTAAATGTTGCCAGGTGACGTCATCACGTAATACCTGACAAGCGTAGGCCCGTCATGTCTCTGTTCCCTGAAGCACCGTGTATTATTATGTATTAAAACATTACATCAAGATACACAATAAATAGGTTCTTATTAACACATTACTTTGTGTAATGACGTCATTGCGTAATCGCATCTTTATGTAGCATACTAAATACTTCATGTTTTCTCAAATTGACTGGCCATCTCAGCAAAAACATTATTTGAAATATCTCCATTTAGATTTGTATGAAAAATATAGTTGACTATTTGTAAAAGTAATACAAACACTTTTTGATACCATTTTTTTTTATTATTTTTTAATATAACACTGATAATGAACAGTTGCATTCTCTTAAACAATCACAGCTCGTGTACTTACTCTTTTTATCTTGTGAGATTAACACATCTGTGAAAGTGACAACAATTATAGCACTATCAGAATTTATTGCTCCCTAAATTACCAACAATTATACGTGTTAACAAATATCAGTAAATGAGCTGTTATGAAAAACTATTTGAGCTAGCAATTTAACTTGAACGTGATATGTGTGTGTTGGAAATTGCTAAAAGTAGCCAAATGAATGTTAAAAAAATCGCTAAATAGACCCGAAGCTATGACCATAGAATTTACAAATGGCGGCGCCCGTTTTTACGACAGGAAAAAAGTGGATTTACAACATAACATTTGCCGCTAATTTTATAATCCACAATTTAGAAATAAACATCCTTTCCTTACCAGAAATTATAATGCGCATGAGTAACGTTTTCAGCCATATTGCTGGGCAACTTTGAAAAAAGTGGGACATGGGCAACCAGATGAGACACAGGGTCCACGACTGATCTCAAACATCCACACAGCTGCCTCAGAAAGTTCCCCCGTGTGTCATGAACCAAATAACACTCGAGTCACTGCTCAAAAGCATCAGTGAGTCGTATCTAGGAACCGCTTCGTTCACATGAATCGTCCGAATGAACCGAACTGATTCAAACTTCCCTCTCAGACAGCCCTCCTCCAGTTCAATCCTCAGACTACAGGCTGCAATGTCTGTGAGAAACAGCTGTTTACGTCGATAAGGACTCTAGTTATGGAGTTTGAAACTAAAATCTATCCTCAGGTTGGCGGATATGGGCGATACAACAGGATCATAACGCTTTTCAGCTGGTTTCCACACTTTGCGGTATCCTTGAATCTCTTCAGCGATGTTTTCTTCACGCTCGTCCCCGACTCTTACCACTGCAAACCCGATCTGGCGCTGCTCCCTCCGGCTTCTCTTCTCGGCAACCTCTCCAGGCAAGCGTACCTCAACCTCACCATCCCGTGGCTGAAGGGGTCCGGGTTCAGTCACTGTGAACTTTACAAGTACCCTGTGAATATAAGCAACTACACCGAGAACGTGCCCAGAGACGTGGTGCAGTGCACTAGAGGATGGGAGTACGGCAAACCCGCGGGGCTTCACCACAATTTAGTGACCGAGGTTAGTATGCAAACAAAGCAACGCGAGCAGTTCGCTCGAGTATGACACGACTCTGAAATCGCTTTTAGCTTAATAGATTTTGAATTTTAGCCAAGTACCCGAAGTTGACACAGATGGCGGAGATGAACTTAATACTGTGTTTGAGTGTGACTCCTGTTTTGGGGCCAATTTGCCTAAAACCCCCCTAAACCATATTTTCGAGACGTCATCATTTGTTTTTGTTTCTTTACATCTATTCAAGCTAATTCAAATAGTCTGTTTTCTGTTAGGGCGTGGGTTAGAAAGGATTACAAAATAAAAAATACAATTGTCCCCATTTGAGCTTAGTATGTGTGTGCTTCCACACATCTCTTAAATGTAAATATAGTGATATTTAATTATATATATATATATATATATATATATATATATATATATACAGCCCTTCAAACGTTTGGAAACACCCTTGGCAAAGTGTGGTTTTGGATGATATCAGCATAAATCCTTATAATTTGTTGTTGCAAATACATTAAATTAACTTGATAATATCATTGAAGATAATAATTTTATTTTGATTACATAATAATGGCAATATATACATGCCTCTTTGCCAGCTGTGATGACTGGTTACTGGTTTAAAGTTAGCCCAGGTTTTTAAAAGATTTTTGGGTCAGCACACATTAAAAGCTTCAACAGATCAAGTCAATGTTTGAGTAAACTGACAGCTCGGATGCCCAGATTATACAGAGCTGTCAATGGTGGATATTTTGATTAATCAGAAATTTAAGTATTTTCTATGTATAAACTGTTCATGTAATAAAATATGTTTTCTTAGTTTGTGTTGTCCCTTATTATTGCAAAAAAAACTGTGTGTATAGCCTACAGGTCCTTTTCAAAAAAATAGCATATTGTGATAAAGTTCATTATTTTCTGTAATGTACTGATAAACATTAGATTTTCATATATTTTAGATTCATT